>CM032456.1:217421088-217660757 GCA_019049505.1 Pachyrhynchus sulphureomaculatus | reverse complement strand
TTTTTTGTGGGGCTGTGTTATTAAACTCGCTGGGGGAGTTGATGAGTGGAAAGGGTAGCAACTGACGATATTATACTTTTTCATACGTATTATACAAACGATTTAGAGTGGTTTCTTATTTTTACTTTATGCTGAGGTGTCGCTTTTGCTTACTTTTTATTTGGTAGCTTTTATTTTAGACTGATTTTCATAAAAAAAGAAAATTTGAAATTTTTTCCTGACTTATTTCAAATTTTAATGTCTAATTTAAACTTCTATAATTTTTTTAAACATTATATAACCCATACGCAATTGAATTTAAAAATTGTATAGACAAACTATAACGATATTTTTGCCATTTTCTTATAATATTTTCAAACTAGATTACGTATTGGTTAAACAATATTTATTTTTTATTTCTTTTCATAGAAGTTTTACATCAAAGATAATAGTTTTTAATATAAGGTGGGAAAAAAGAATTTTGGGTTTGTTTTGATACGAAAGAAAGAAAAGTATGCGCAAGTATTACATTATATATATTTTTGAACTCGTGTTTTTACAAGTTTTCATTTGACACCCCTCCTCTCGATGACCTGGTAATTTTTTTTTTCAAAACTACACGGTTCTGATGAAGCCATCAATTACTATATTAGTACCAAATTTCAACTTTCTATGTTACATAGTTTCGGAGAAAATCGAGTGTGACAGACAGACAGGCGGACGGACAGCTGCACAACGGCGGCGCACATTGGGGCGACGGCGTAAAAAATCGGATATTGGATGAAAAAATTAAAGATGTATTTTTCGAATATTGACGATTTTTTTCCTTTAATATATATCATATACATATATACATAAATATGTTTATAACTAATTTATTCCTTCTGCCTTCCTTAAAATTATCCATTGAAGGGTGATATTTTCGTCAATGTTGGAATTTCTGTAATTCGAGAAATTACATTCTAAAGTCTCTGTGGACAACATAACTACGAATATGAGTTACACGCTTACTAGAACTTGTTTATTAGGTTTCAAACAACAAATTAATCTTAGTGTAACGTCATTAGAGTGCTACAATATATACATTTGACATATTCGACACAAAAAATTATTCTTACTTCAATATTCAAAGATGTATAAAGTTTTTGGAATGAGGTGGAATGAGATGGTGCTTTCACCATCTGATAGGGCAAAGTCTCTAGTTTCCGGAGATATCCTATTTTTATCCCCCTTCGTCCCCCTTTGGTAAAAAAATGGACATTAAAGTTCCCCCAACTTGATCTAAACGTTCTCCACTCAGCCATTTCTCCTCGGGCAATATTCCAATGAAATGAAAAAATGACGATATACTCTTCATTTCTTATGAAGTATACACTTCTAAAAAAGGGCAATTAAACTCTTGTTGCCCTCTTTTCGGCAACGCGGCTTGACTACTTTGAAATTTCGATCTCAATGCGAGTGTTTGCTTACATCGCGCGCCAGAGTGAGACAAATGCGACATTTTCGGTCATTTGCTCATAACTTCGACATTTGTCAATGGAATGACTTCCATTTTAATATACATAATGTACAATTTATATATTTTTAGAAATATAAAATCAAAATCAAACAATTTATTATCACGAGAACGATACGCTTTTAGAACTGCCCGAAATATTTGTATCAGTATACCCATGGTACTACATACCAGTGTCAATCCACAAGTTATTGATTCATGGCAGCGATATTATAACAAATGCTATCGTGCCAATAGGGCAATTATCTGAAGATGCTCAGGAAGCAAATCACAAATATTTCAGAAAATATAGAGAAAAACCATTCGCGAAGAATGTCTCGGATATATAATAATGAAGATATTTTTAATAATTTGATGATTGCTTCAGATCCGATAATATCTAATTCGTGAAAATTGATGGAACCTAAAAAGAAAGAATTGTCCGAAGATGTAAAACATCTATTACATTTTAGTGATGATGATACAGATTACGATGATTAAAACAAGAAGTACAAATGTGAGAGGCAAGGGGACTCACAAAAATCAAGCACCCCGAGGGATCAAATATCTGTCGTTGATCCTGGGTAACGCTAAGAGCAGATAATTCATATTCGAAATATTATTCGCTTCATGAGTGTATTTTGATGGGTTAATGTTCCGTTACATGTCGCAAGCGTAGGGCAATCGTAACACGGGACAATGATATGAAATGCTGCGTAAGCGCAACCAGTGTTTCTAATTTTAGCTATACCTCGAAAAATAAAAAAAAAGTACCAAAACGAAACAAAAAGCATTTTAAAGCTTAATGTTGATACTTACGCGTAGTATTAACGAAATTTATGAGAAAAATATTTATGCCTGTGTTATGTCACGAAAATCCTTGAAACCGTCGTTTTTTGCAAATTTCCGTCCAAATTTGGACAACGGATTCGTGTTCAGCAGGCAAAAATACATTGAAAATGACTATTCGCACTCATGTAATCGAAAAAAAATTTTTCAATTTGTTGTCTAGTATTTTGAAATAATCATCTTTACGCTTTATCGCGCACGCGATAACAGTATATAGTATGATTTTTATTCATATACTGAACATATATTAATCGTACATTATGTGTATTAAGTTTGAAGTCATTCCAATAACAAATGTGGAATTTATAAGCAAAAATGACCGAAAAATAACCCATTCGCCCCATTGTACGGCGGCACATTGTTTAAAAATATGCTAAAGAATTTACTTCTAATTAAAAAATGTTTTGACTTTTATTTTAAACAAAAAATATTAATATGTAACAGTATCCATTTCTAGTTTTGATATGACCATCAGTACACCAGTCTATTGAAGACTAGATGGGTATTAGTTCATCGATCTTCTTGTTAATAAACAGTCCCGTTATGTCAATAAAGAAACATACAACTGTGACGTAATAAAAATAATTATCTTTAGAATAGTCTCGTGGATTAACTAGCAGTTTAAAGAATTGTTGCAACTTAATTCTTAAATCAGCTGGGTTTCCTCGATTAAAATTTATATAATAAACTATAATTAAAGAACGAATCTTCTATAATATATATATAAATGTAACGTCTCTCTGTCTGTCTGTCTGTCCGTTAATGCGCTTATCACTGGAGAACCACTTATCCGATTTACGTACTTTTTTTTTAAAAACGTACATATGTTCTCTGGCCAGGTTATAGGCTATATTTTATTACGATAGGTAGCATAAGAAATGAGCAGTGACGATAATAGTGAATAAAGTCCGAAAAAAAGTTTGCCGCTAGCGCGTTCCCTTGCAATACACAGCCTAAACCATTAAATATGGAACAATATTATGTAGCAGAGAATATCTTTAATCTATAATCTATAATATATATATAAAATGCAATGTCTCTCTGTCTGTCTGTCTGTCCATTAGTGCGTTTATCACGCAAGAATCACTTATCCGATTTACGTGTATTTTTTTAAATTCATACATATATTCCTTGGCCAGGTTATATAATAATAATAATAATAATAATAAAAATCTATATCTATAATATATATAAAATGCAACGTCTCGCTGTCTGTCCGTTAGTGCGCTTATCCCTCGAGAACCACTTATCCGATTTATGTGATTTTTTAACTTCATACATAAATAGTAACAAATAGATTAACTCAAAAAAGGGATTCGTATCAACCAGTAGAACAAGCAGGTTTCCGAAAAGGTTTTAGTACGATTGACCACTTGCAGACAGTACTCACTCTCATAGAGAAGACCACAGAATATAACATACCATTGCACCTGGCATTGTAGATTACAAAAAGGCCTTCGACTCGGTCGAAACTTGGGCAATATTGAGAGCTCTAGACAACGCAAGAGTAGACACCAGGTATTCAAATCTCATCAAACACATATATAAAACGCGACCATCCAAATAACCCTGGACGAAGATACAAAGACAGATAAGATATTGGTAAACAGAGGCATACGTCAGAGGATACTATCTCCCCTAAACTCTTCACACTAGCCTTAGAGGACATTTTTTAAGAGATTTTAAATTGGCAATCCAGGGGCATAAATATAGATGGTGTGCGTCTGAACCATTTACGATTCGCAGACGATATAGTGATTATAAGCGATAAAACGGAGAAAATTCAGAGCATGCTGTAAGAATTGCATCAGGCATCCTTAAGCATCGGACTCGAGATGAATCTACATAAAACAAAAATAATGAGTGTGGAAAATATTCACGTAAACATCGGAAACCAAACACTGGAAAACGTATCAGAATATATTTACTTGGGACACAAAATACAACTTGGTAAAGAAAATCAAAGCTCTGAAATAACTAGAAGAATAGGACAAGGTTGGGCTGCGTTCGGCAAGTTGGGGTATGTACTTAAATCTAGAGAAATCCCAATAATTCTTAAACGTAAAACATACGACTCATGTATTCTGCCGGTCCTTACGTATGGTCTCGAGACGATGGCACTCACCCGAAAAAACCGCTGACAAGCTTCAAGTGACACAACGAGCAATGGAGAGATCTATGCTCGAAATTACCCTGAGAGACAGGATACAGAACGAGGAAATTAGAAGAAGAACGTGTGTGACAGATGTCCTCAGAAGAGTAGCTCAACTCAAATGGCAATGGGCTGGCAATATAGCTCGTCAAAGCTCAGAAAGATGGACCAGCAAAATGATAAACTGGCGTCCAAGACAAACCAAAAGGAGTGTTAGAAGACCTCAAAAAGGTGGCGCAATGACATCCAGAAAATTGCGGAGGGAAATTGGATCCAAACAGCCCTAAATAGAACGACGTGGAAAAGATTGGAAGAGGCCTTCATTCAGGAGTGGATGACTATAGGCTGAGGAAAGACGCACAATTGTTTGGTTGTGTTAAGCTCAGTGGACTCGTCAATAATAAATGAAAACTTAGTTTGCCGTAGATCTTCACAACGAATTATCAAAACTTTATTTACTTAATATGATCAATGCGTGAGTTTTCGTCGACAAATATTTTAGTTTTTCTGCAATCTTTGAATCGGGACAAACGGACTGTATCAGTTTCGGTAGGTGCTACATAATGGTAATAGGTAGATCATGTTCAGCAACAAACAAGGCTAATCTTACTTCACCTGAAAATATAAAAAGGAATTAAAAAAGACGTATCTACTATACACTGATAGAATACAAAATAATATGACAATGTATTGGTACGTAGTAAAAAATAATGAAATATTTTTACCTTTTTTTGGATGGTTGTAGCTTCTACTTGATGGAAATTCATTATAAATATATAATAAAAGACTGTTTTTAGTCAATTTCCACTGGTTTATTTAAATTGCGATGACGCGTTTCGCTGTCGATGCAGCTTCTTCAGATCTACATTTTACACTGTCAGTTAGGTTTAATATTCACAGTTTTATATAATTTCTTAAATTATAATATTACACCTAATTAAATTACATTGATAGTATTGGGAAATCCACACAGATTTGAAGTTAGGAGAATAAATTCAATAATGGTGAATTGCTTAAATTTACCTGGTCGTTGAGTAAAGTACCTGTAGTCCTTACTCGATTTATTTTGCATTGTCTCTAAAAAGGTTTAGTTTTAAACCTTTTTGTTGGATGTGTAAAATTTTGAAATTCTTGTCAAATGTGTGATTTTCTGTTAAAAGATGATTAGCATATGTTGAATTAGATTTTCTATGGATGAAACTTTTTTCGTGTTCTGTAATTCTTTGTCTAAATGTACGTCCAGTTTGTCCGATGTATGTTTTAGGACATGACCCACATGTTAATTGATAAACCCCTGATTTATTGTCTTTATTGATTTGTGGTTTGTAGTTTTTTTTAAAGATATTTCCCTATAGTATTGTTAGTCTTGTAAGCTATGTTGATATTTTTTTGATTTAAAAATTTCCCCAGTTTTTCCGTTGGTTTGCCGAAATAGGTTAAGCATTTAAAAGTGGTATTTCTGTCCTTAAAACGTGGGTATATTTCTGAGATTGCCTTGTTTCTAAGTTTTTTCCTAACGATACTATTGATTAAAGTAACCGAATAACCGTTGTTAACGACTACTTGTTTTATGTAGTTTAATTCTTTAGTAAAATTTTCTTCTGATAAGGGGATATTAGTTAGTCTATGTACAAAACTATGATAAGCTGCAAGTTTATGATGGTTAGGGTGGTGAGAACTATTGTGAATTGTGGTATCTGTATGACAAGGTTTGTAATATATTGCAAATTTATGTTTTTTCATGGCTTTACTGATTGTTAAGTCTAGGAAATTGATTTTCCCTTCGACTTCTTCTTCCATTGTAAAACTGATATTTCTATGTAAAGAATTAATATACTGTAAAAAGTGAGTTAATTGTCTGTCCGTACCTGTAAAGCATACAATTATATCGTCTACGTATCGATACCAGTATAGACAATTATTACTATTGTTATTATGGTTGTTAAATATCATTGTTTCAATACTGTCCATGAAAATTTCGGCAAAGTAATGGACTTAATGGACTCCCCATTCCCCTTCCTTACTATTGTAGAATGTATTATTAAATGAAAAATAATTTTGTCTTAGGCAAGTTCTTAATAAATTAATTATGTCCATTTTTATAACTTCATTTACTTTGTTTTTTGTTAATAGGTTCTCTATTAAAATTATTGTTTCGTCTGGGGGAACACTTGGAAATAAGTTTTTGACATCGAAAGAGACTAATTTAGAATTATCTGGTATTGCTATATTCTTAACTTTATTCACCCACGTTTTAAAGGACAGAAATACCACTTTTAAATGCTTAACCTATTTCGGCAAACCAACAGAAAAAACTGGAGAAATTTTTAAATCAAAAAAATATCAACATAGTTTACAAGACTAACAATACTATAGGGAAATGTCTTAAAAACTACAAACCACAAATCAATAAAGACAATAAATCAGGGGTTTATCAATTAACATGTGAGTCATGTCCTAAAACATACATCGGACAAACTGGACGTATATTTAGAAAGAATTACATAGAAAATCTAATTCAACATATGCTAATCATCTTTTAACAGAAAATCACACATTTAACAAGAATTTCAAAATTTTACACACCCAACAAAAAGGTTTAAAACTAAACCTTTTAGAGACAATGCAAATAAATCGATTAAGGACTACAGGTACTTTACTCAACGACCAGGTAGATTTAAGCAATTCACCATTATTGAATTTATTCTCCTAACTCCAAATCTGTGTGGATTTCCCAATACTATCAATATAATTTAATTAGGTGTAATATTATAATTAAGAAAGTATATAAAACTGTGAATATTAAACCTAACTTGACAGTGTAAAATGTAGATCTGAAGAAGCTGCATCGACAGCGAAACGCGTCATCGCAATTTAAATAAACCAGTGGAAATTGACTAAAAACAGTCTTTTATTATATATTTATTTTACCTTGTTTAATTTGAATATCAGGTTTTTGAGTTTTTGTCACAGTAAATAATGATATCTTTGGTTGTGATTTTATATTCTTTGATGACAGCGAGTGTGTTTGTGAAGAATTGTGTTTCCTAAGAGCGTCTTTCCCTGATGTAATATTAATATCTCTATTACAACTTTTACAATAGGCATAGTCTGCGCTTTTATGACTTTCTTACAGCTAGCCTGAAAATGCTTCTTCCCTTTCTTTTCTATAAAATTGTAGGTATTTTTTCTTTTTGCACTCGCGCTTGTACTCGGTTCTTCGTCGGACGATATTTTGACTTGGTATTATAATAATATTTTTGGTAGATACTACTAGTAGACGCTAGTAGTAACTCGGAGAAAGTTTCTCTTTTAAATAATGAAAATTAATGAAACAATAAAATCCGAATTCCTGTTTATATAGCCAAGCGAATTAGCTCGAGGATTGCCTAAAAGTCGAGTTACGAGTTGTAGGATACAAGGGTATTCCTCAAAAGACATCGGGAACATTCTGCAATAACTACTTATCATACAATCAAGGGATTCCCCGTATAAAAAAACATAAACAAAAAGGGTTGCCAACATGGAAATGTCAAAGCGGTAAAAAAATTATAAAAATTTCCTTGTATTCTCAGAAATCGTGGAAAAAATCATTAAATTTCGGTAGGACAGACCCCATATCAGTAGATATACTACTCAGTATATATCACCACTACACCAAACACTTTATTTTTGCACTCGACGCGCGTTTCGCTAACCATGTTAGCTTCATCAGGAGCGATGATTGACTAAAGCTAAACTACAAATCTACCCTATTTATACTTAGCCTAACCCTTGAATTACTCAAGCGGAACTAATGACATAGGCAAGGCCATCAATTCCGGTCAAGTAACCAGTTAGAGGGGACTATAAGGAATAGGCCCTCTGTCTTTATTTAAACTACTTTTACATTTTATGATTTCCATACTTTCGTATGCGTTTAACAATCTATCAGATACATTTTTTATCAATCTTAGATTATCTAATGTTACAGTATGATCAGCTTCAAGGGCATGTTCGGCAATGCTAGACTTTTCTGTTCTATTGTATTTTAAGTGTGCTAAATGTTCTTTAAATCGTGTTTTAATTAACTTTTTAGTTTACCCAACATACTTTTTGTCACAATCATTACAACTAATTTAATAAATTCCACTTTTCTCACAATTAGGAATCTTATCTTTGGGATTTCCTAAGATATTCCTCAAATTGTCTGATGACTTATAGACTAAGGTGAGGCCTACCTTATTAAATACCTTATTGAGTCCCTTGCTATATTTCGGATTATATGGTATGGAGACATACTTGGTGTTATTTTCTTCGCGTGTAAAAAAGGTGGAATTCTGAATATTAAACCTAAACTTATGTCTATTGATTAGCTTATTTACTAAGTCGTCATCATAACCATTAACTCTAGTTATATTTCTAATACGATTCCTTTCTTTATTAAAGTTTATTCTATTCAGAGGGAAAGTGATTAAACGATAAAACTAAAAAATGTAATGAGGCTAATTTATGTTGTTTGCAATGAAATGAATCATTAGGAATATATCTATCTGTTCCTGTGTCCTTCCTATAGATATCAAATTCTAATCTATTATTATTTTTAATAATTAAAATATCTAGAAAAGGCAATTGTCCTTTGTTCTCAACTTCGTAAGTGAATTTAATGGAATCATACCGGTTATTTAATTTAGAAACAAAATCATCAATATTTGCTTTTTTGTATCAAAAATCGCGAAAATATCATCCACATACCTATACCATACCCTTGGGAAATATTCGAATTCTTGACTGGCTTCGATTTCAAACTTACTCATGAATAAATTGGCTATGAAAGGTGATAAGCAATTACCCATAGCTGTTCCTTCTTTCTGAACATAAAATTGATTGTTATATTGGAAATAATTTTGTTCCATACAAAGTTTAGATAATGTTAAGTATTCACGAATAATTTCGTCTTCAAAGTCATTCATTCTAAGTAATTCTTCGAGATATTGTAAAGTTTGTGGAATTGGCACACTTGGGAACAAAGAACTAACATCAAAAGAAATTCAGACTTCACCTTCATTAAAACTAGATTTTTTGTTTTATTAATGAATTCTAACGAATTCTTCACTGCGAAAGTATTTAATGGTAACTTCTCAAGTTCTTTTGATAACCATTTGGATATTAAATATGTGGGTGATCCGACCGATGAAACAATGGGTCGCATTGCTTTTCCAGGTTTGTGAATTTTGGGTAAGCAATACAATTTTGGTATAGTCGGATTACTCACATTTAATTTAAATTTTAGCGAGTCGGAGACACTTTTTTAAAGAATTTTTAACCTCTGATATCATTCTCGGTAATGGATTTCTTGTTATCTTTTCATAAGGGCCAGATTCGATAAGATTATCTACGCGTTCAAAATAATCTTTCTTATCCAATATAACAACCTTATTTCCTTTATCCGCTTTTAAGTAGAAGACATCTTTCTTTTTCAATCCTTTAACTACTTTTATGTTTTTTCGTGAATTATAATTTGTGTTGTTAACCATGTTTTTCGATATTTGATTGCGGCATGCTTCCCTAACAAATGATTTACTATTTTCTGGAAGTGTACTAATGGAACTTTCAATGTGAGCAACTATTTCTGATAAATTATCTGTAGGAGGGGGTACTGCAAAGTTAAGACCTTTGTTTAAGATGTGAATTTCATTTCGTGTAAAGGATTGAGATGAATGATTTTCTACAATGTTTACGAGTTCCTGAGGACTATTCTTCTTCGGTAAGGGCTTTTTTAATTTTTTACTTAGAATAGAGAATTTCTTTTTATATTGAATATCAATAACTAAAAACATTTTCCTCTGGAACTCGCTCGCAATATTGTTTAATCCTGAAGTAAGGTTTTTTGAATATGCTGTATGATTCTACTTCTAACATACTACGTTTTGTGTACAAATTCCAAAATTGTATTGCTTACCCAAAATTCACAAACCTGGAAAAGCAATGCGACCCATTGTTTCATCGGTCGGATCACCCACATATTTAATATCCAAATGGTTATCAAAAGAACTTGAGAAGTTACCATTAAATACTTTCGCAGTGAAGGATTCGTTAGAATTCATTAATAAAACAAAAAATCTAGTTCTTAATGAAGGTGAAGTCTTAATTTCTTTTGATGTTAGTTCTTTGTTCCCAAGTGTGCCAATTCCACAAATCGGAATCGTATTAGAAATATAACTAGAGTTAATGGTTATGATGACGACTTAGTAAATAAGCTAATCAATAGACATAAGTTTAGGTTTAATATTCAGAATTCCACCTTTTTTACACGCGAAGAAAATAACACCAAGTATGTCTCCATACCATATAATCCGAAATATAGTAAGGGACTCAATAAGGTATTTAATAAGGTAGGCCTCACCTTAGTCTATAAGTCATCAGACAATCTGAGGAATATCTTAGGAAATCCCAAAGATAAGATTCCTAATTGTGAGAAAAGTGGAATTTATGAAATTAGTTGTAATGATTGTGACAAAAAGTATGTTGGGCAAACTAAAAGGTCAATTAAAACACGATTTAAAGAACATTTAGCACACTTAAAATACAATAGAACAGAAAAGTCTAGCATTGCCGAACATCCCCTTGAAGCTGATCATACTGTAACATTAGATAATCTAAGATTGATAAAAAATGTATCTGATATGAGATTGTTAAACGCATACGAAAGTATGGAAATCATAAAATGTAAAAGTAGTTTAAATAAAGACAGAGGGCCTATTCCTTATAGTCCCCTCTACTGGTTACTTGACCGGAATTGATGGCCTTGCCTATGTCATTAGTTCCGCTTGAGTAATTCAAGGGTTAGGCTAAGTATAAATAGGGTAGATTTGTAGTTTAGCTTTAGTCAATCATCGCTCCTGATGAAGCTAACATGGTTAGCGAAACGCGCGTCGAGTGCAAAAATAAAGTGTTTGGTGTAGTGGTGATATATACTGAGTAGTATCATTGTGCCAAAGATTTCACATTCCCAACTTAATCAGTAGATATATCAAAAAATTGCTCGTTGCATCTGTTTGAAACTTTGAACAGAACCGTTACAACAATCACGCTTACCAACAGTCACGCTTAACAAAATTTCCCGCTACTTCGAATTTACTATACTTATCAATTCATCCTCGTATATTTCTCCAGTACGAATTAAAGTATTTTAAAGTAAAAAGCATATGATAACGTCAAGGTTGCTGAATTTAGAACTGAGACGTTTATCAGTTAACAAAGGAAAGCTGGTAAACGTTTTACTTAAAATATTTCCTGGTAACTGGCAAAGATTTTGTAATATTAAGTGTAAATTATAAGATTTGGCAAACTATCAACGCACGTTTTTAAGTGGCTAAAGATAGTTGATGCTAAAAGGTGAACTTCTATGAAAAGCAGGTACAAAAATAAATTCGTATATGACATTCTGCCCTATTTCTAGTCTAAAATAAAATGAATGTTTTTTCAAAACTTATTATGCAAATTTATAACACATATCCATTTCATTCCTAGCCATTTAATTCTAAGTATAGGGTGGCGCATAAGTAACGTTATGATTTAATAAGTCAATAAATTTTTTGTTACCGTCTTTTTTTTATTTCTTTTTTTCAGAATTAACTTTGAAAATCTTGGGAAATTTATGATGGAAAGACTCAGCACAGAACAAAGAACCAAAGTTGTTCAATTTTATTATGAAAGTCAGCATTCGATTATTCAGACACAAAGATCATATCGAAATTTCTTTCATGTTCGAAATGCACCTAGCGCTCCAACAATTTACCGATTGGTTCAGCGTTTTCGGCTGTCTGTGATCTTCCGCGTGCTGGAAGACCTCGTGCAGTTCGAAATGATGTGAACATTGCTCGGGTGCAAGCAAGTATTGAGGAAAACCCCGAAACTTCCACCAGGCGACGTTCTCAGCAGTTGGTGATGTCTAAGCGGTCTTTGTAAAGAATTTTACATAATTTACACCTTTTTCCATATAAGATTCAATTGGTTCATGAGTTAAAACCAAATGATGCACAAAGACGCATTTAATATAGTCGCCGTTTGCAAGAATTGTACCTAGAAAACAACGAGTTTATTCACAAACTCTTAATGAGCAATGAGGCCCATTTCCACCTCAATGGTCACGTGAATAAACAAAATTGCAGAATATGGGGCGCCCAAAATCCAAGAATAATTGTTGAACATCAAATGCACCCACTTAAATGCACAGTATGGTGTGGAATAACTTCAGAAAAGATCATTGGACCATATTTTTTCGAAAACGACGAACAAGTTGCGGTTAATGTGAATGGCATTCAATACCGGGCGATGATTGAAAATTTTTTAAGACCCGAGGTAGAGAACAATCCAGAATTGTGATTCCAACAAGATGGAGCCACAGCTCACACAGCTCGCCCAACTATGGCTTCCTGCGCGAAATTTTTGCCGATCGAATAATTTTTTATTTTTATGGATCTAGCACACGTGCTACAGGGAAGTCCCTAAAGCGCTACAGGAGCGGCACGTGTACGGAGAAAGCGATTCACGTTGTTCTTGAATCGCTGTAGATTGTACTCGGTGGGAAACACAGTCCTGGGCAAATTATTCCATATAAAAGACTGCTTGAAAAGCGTTGTACGAGGAGTAACAAGCTGAACCTCATACGGATGTGAAGAATTAGCGCGACGTGTACTTCTAACATGCACCGCTCGGGGAGGAATTAAGCGGGCCAAATCCTTCGAACACTTTCCATGAAAGTACTTGTAGAATAGGCTCAAGTCGCCCAACCGTTCTTCGATGTTCCAGCGAATCAAGGCCGACCGTCAGTTCCGAGTCTCCAATCAGACGAACAGCTCTTCTCTGAATAGAATCCAACAAATGCAGTTTATGTTTGGGAGCGGAGCTCCAAACATGGGAGCAGTATTCCATAGTTGGTCGAATTTGAGCTTTGTAAAGAATTAACAGTTGTTGTGGAGTGTAAATATCGTGTTTTTCTGATTTTAACTGGCCACCGCGTTCGCCCGATTTAACGGCTCCCGATTTTTTACTTTGGGGTTACCTAAAGAGTAAGGTATATGCCAATAAGCCAAGAACCATCCAACAGCTTAAGGCGAATATCCGAGAAGAAGTGAGGGCGCTGGAACCTGAAATTCTAAGAAAAGTTATGGGAAATGCTCTGGAAAGAGCACGTCAAGTCGAAGCAAACAATGGGCACCATTTGAAAGATATTATCTTCAAAACATAATGTGAACATATTTCCAAACTATATTCTCAATTTTAATAAACGCCAACGTTAAATAAAATCAGAAAGAAAAAAAGTTATTCATTAAATAAATCATAGCGTTACTTATGCGCCACCCGATAGTAACACATATAAATTAAATACAACTTAAATAATGCCAATTATATTTTTTGTTGTAATAATTTTAAAAATAAAATATATAATTAACACGAATCAACTGAACGGATTTGCTAAAGACAACAGGACTGATGTTCTGAACAGTACACGACAAATGTTCAATAGATGTTAAGAAAGGTCATGAATTTATAGGTTCAAGTAATTGAAAAAGTATGTCGTAACAGGGACATTATTTTATTCAGCGATGAATTCGCGAATGGTATGACTGGTATCAATTATGTTTTTAAAACTTTTTGTGAATCATCACAATATGTTTTTAAATCAACTGTTGAAAATAGTACTATTAATGATTACTATAAATTCCGGTCGTGAGAGTTGGTGAGTGTAATTTAATGAATTAAACGTAATCTCGAATTAACAACTCTTGCGTAAAAAAGCTGTAATGGTTTTAGTCGAATTATTATGTGTAACACTTCATTGGGTATCAGGGTGCAAAATATAAAACAAGTTACGTTTATTCACATTTTATCTTAACGTTGATATTTTTCAAAATGGGTTAATCTAAATGTTGTAGGTATTTGAACGATTTACGCGGCCAAAAGTCAAAAAATCAAAACACAAAATATTGCCAGGTAACCGACTATCAGAGACAGAGGACCCTTCCGAGAACAAAAGACAACCGCTTCCAACTCCACCCGTGCAGTCTTACCTGTTTTATGTCAGTCGGAATTCGAACCTCGTGTACGTTATCAGTTCTCGGCAGTCTTAAAAATCATAATTGTTAAAGTGGAATTTTATATCTATAAGTTCTAAAGTAGTGGAAAAAGTCATGGATTCTCAAAGTACAGGTATGTAACTATGTTATTTCATAAAACTTTTATCATTTACTTATTTGTGAGTCAAACGTAAGGGACGGTAAAAAAAGGTCTTTTCCACGAATATTATTTTGTAAAAAAAAATATATTTTACGGTCGTTTTCATACTTCCCTGTTAGATCCGGCTATAATTTTGATAATATTCTAAAGTTTCAGTAAATAATAAATCAAAAAACTGCCCCGGATAAGTCCGGATAAGATACATTTTGGGACTTTGAAAATTATGGTGAAAATTGTGAGAAAAAATAGATTTTGATTTTATCAGTTTTAACTTAACGATTCGTTGTTGTAGGTTCCCTTGGTACATCGGGAATGAAGGTTATGGCCCGGAAATACTTGTTTGACCGCATGATGAAGGAAAATTTACCTTATTTGGAAGACAAACTAAATTGCTTGAAAGAACAACTTTTGTCAACTGAAGGATATACACAAGAGCAAATACAAACCTCAAAAAGGAATTTTTCTCATTTTAAATCTAAAGTTAAACGTAGATGGATCAAAGCCCATAATAAGGAAGACATATTTGTCCAATACAATAGTTCATGGCTAGAGGGAACCTTTGAAATTCCAGTGGTTGACAGTCTGCAAAATCGATCTCGTCGACCCAGCAAACCTTTTGAACAATTGAGCGAAAGAAGTAAAAGAAGAAAGACGGAGGAGCTTCGCTCTACCTTTGAAGAGGAGGTGATAGTGCATGCCGCGCAAATTGAGTTGAGAAAAATGGGAAAGCGAGATGCTTCAAATGTACAAAAACGGAATACCCTAACAATGATTCATGAATGGGGTTCCGACAGATCACAACAATCCCAATACAAACAAAGTTTGACAGTGATGCGGATTCGGATAGTAATATATTTCAAAGTTGCTTCGTGCCTCGAAAATTAGTGTATGGAAAAAATAATGAAAAACCGTGTGGGAGAATCTGACTCCGTCTTCTCCGCGTTTTTGTCGGCTAATAAGATTTCGTTTTATCAAAGAGAGTACTGATGTCACAGAACAAGAAATTAACTACGTGAATAAAACAGTTGATTCTCTCATTCCTACTGAGGTTGAGAAAAAGTTTATAGTCAAACACAAATTTATCATAAAAATAGTGAATGGAAAAGTGTGTAATGCCGCCACTGGAACCACAGCAACAAGCCGGTGCTATATTTGTGGTGCAACCTCAAAGGATTTTAACCGATTGGATATAATAAAAGAAGTTAATCCCGAGGCAGTACAATTCGGTCTCTCAGTATTATATGCCAGGATAAGATTATTTGAGAGTGCCCTACATCTGGCTTATAAACTGCCAGTAAAAAAATATAGAGAAAGAAAAACCGAGGCTGAAAAGGAACTCGAGAAAGAGAGGAAACTTGAAATCCAGACCCGGTTTCGCAATGAAACCGGGTTATTGGTCGATATGCGCAAATTTTGGAAACACCAATGATGGAGACATAAGTCGAAGATTTTTTGAACACCTGAAATTGGCAGCAGAAATAACGGGCCTTAGCTATGACCTGTTACATAGGTTAAAAGTTATTTTGGAGACAATCTCAGGCGGGCATAAAGTCAACCCAGAAAAATATGGCCAGTATGCATCAGAAAACTGCTCATCTATATGTGGACTTCTACCCGTAGCATCCCATGACACCCACGATGCACAAGATACTTGTTCATGGCACAGAGATAATAAAAAATGCTTTGTTACCAATTGGGCAGCTCTCTGAAGAAGCCGCAGAGGCAAGGAACAAGCACTTTCGGTCTTACCGACAAGATTTTGCCCGAAAGTTTTCACGAGAAAGCTGCAACAGGGAAATTTTTTTAATCGTTTACTTTTAAGTTCCGATCCTTTGTTGAGCAGTATGAGGCGAATAAAGAGAATAAAGTCACATTCATTCCTACCAGAGACGCTAGAAATGCTCATGCCTGCAGAGCAGAACCCACTGTGTTCTTCTACAAGTGAAGATGAAAATACGTTTGCAGACGACAAAATATGATTGTTTTTATAGTGTATTTTTAACCCTCGACGCAAAAGAGGGGTGTTATAAGTTTAAATTTTACATTTATTTTGTAAATAAGTGTTTTCATTTAAAACATTTTTTTTTTGTAAAATTAAGTTTCGTTTTTTTATTTTTTATTACAAATTAAGTAATTTTATGTAAAGTAACTGATTAATTTAACTTGGTAATATAATTTAGCATACAATAGAACCGAAAAATAATTTTGGCCGCGTAGATCGTTCAAATACACCTATGTGCGTTGTTAGATGTCGAACATTAATCCACCAGTTCAATCAGTGATGAAACATTTATAATGCGAGTGTGTGCAATTACAAATAGACTGCACAGACTGAACATAATTCAGGACCAACTCAGAACTAGAACTGGTTCAGGTCGAGTTGGAAATGATCATAGGAATATGCCTTTTATGTACATACTAGCCGGGCCCGCGGCTCCGCTCGCGTGGACTTGATTCACTACTATCGTCACTGCTTATTCCTTATGTTACCCAACGTAATAAAATATCTCCCATTATTTCTCCTTATCTCCCAATATTTCTCCTTATTTCCCATTATCTCTACATAATTTCCATTATCTAGGTTTATCTCTGCTCATCTCCCATTATTTCTCCTTATCTCCCATTATCTCACCTTATTTCCCATTATCTAGGCTTATCTCGACTTATCTCCCATTATTTCTCCTTATATCCCATTATTTCTCCTTATCTCCCATTATCTCACCATAACTCCCATTATCTAGACTTATCTCTGCTTATCTCCCATGATCTCTCCTTATCTCCCATTATTTATACTTATCTCCCATTATCTCACCTTATCTCCCATTATCGAGGCTTATCTCGACTTATCTCCCATTATTTCTCCTTATCTCCCATTATCTCACCTTATCTCCCATTATCTAGGCTTATATCGAATTATATAGAACATATGTATAAATTTTATAAAAACACGTAAATCGGATAAGTGTTTTCTCGAGTGATAAGCGCACTAACGGACAGACAGACAGACAGAGAGACGTTGCATTTTATATATATTGTATTCTTTGCTACATGATATTGTTCCATATTTAATGCTTTAGGGAGTGTATTGCAAGAGAACGCACTAGCGGCAAACCTTTCTCCGACTTAATTCACTATTATCGTCACTGCTTATTCCTTATGTCACCTAATAAAATATGTCCTATAACCTGGCCAGAGAACATACGTATGGTTAAAAAAAAACACGTAAATCGGATAAGTAGTTCTCGAGTGATAAGCACACTAACGGACGGACAGACAGACAGACGGACAGAGAGACATTGCATTTTATATATATTATAGATATTCTCTGCTACATAATATTGTTCTATATTTAATGGTTTGGACTGTGTATTGCAAGAGAACGCGCTAGCGGCAAACTTTGTCCGACTTTATTTACTATTATTGTCACTGCTCATTCCTTATGCTACCTATCGTAATAAAATATAGCCTATAACCTGGCCGGAGAACATATGTATGTTTTTAAAAAAAAAAGTACGAAAATCGGATAAGTGGTTCTTCAGTGATAAGCGCACTAACGGACAGACAGACAGACAGAATACGTTGCATTTTATATATATTATAGATGTAATAAAATATATACCTATAACCTGGTCAGAGAACATATGTATGAATTTAAAAAATCATGTAAATCGGATAAGTGGTTCTCGAGGGATAAGCGCATTAACGGACAGACAGACAGACAAACATTGCAATTTAATATATATTATAGATATAGATTAATATTATATAACCTGGCCAAAGAATATACGCATGAATTTAAAAAAAGACAGGTAAATCGGATAAGTGGTTCCCGCGTGATAAACGCACTAATGGACAGACAGACAGACAGAGAGACATTGCATTTTATATATATTATAGATTATACATTACAGATATTCTTTGCTACATAATATTGTTCCATATTTAATGGTTTAGGCTGTATATTGCAAAGGCACGCGCTAGCGGCAAACTTATTTCCGACATCATTCACTATTTTACGTCACTGCTCATTCCTTATGCTACCTATCGTAATAAAATATAGCCTATAACCTGGCCAGAGAACATATGTATGTTTTAAAAAAAAAGTACGTAAATCGGATAAGTGGTTTCTCAGTGATAGGCGCACTAACGGACAGACAGACAGAGAGATGTTGCATTTTATATATATTATAGATGATTTAAAGACATTTACATCTTAAACTAAAGAGTTATGTTATATAGACTATTACTCAACTGGAAATAAAAATCTCGGAAGGCGCAAGATCTTCAAAGGCGCCTTTTTTATTAGCAGATCTTCTGGCAAATTTTACATACTATATATCATATCGTGTTTGCCCCGCTTCTGTTATTGCTGTTCGCCCAGGTATGTTTCTACTGCCCCAGTTGCCGAATATTTTAGTTATGTAAAATTTACATTGAGTTACATAGCCTTATAGAAAATAATAACATAACTTTTTGGTCTATTCCTACAGCTACATTAAATTTCCAACTTGATCAGAACATGAAAACCAAAAAACAAATGATTTAAAGTTTTAAAAATGTTACTTATTATTTATTAACTTTTTAACTTAATACTTGTTTACGTATTATTTATTTTTATTTAATAGTATTTATTTATATTTTATATTTAACTACCTGTTCCCCGCGGCTCCGCTCGCGTGGACTTGATTCACTTCTATCGTCACTGCTTATTCCTTAGGTAACACCTAACGTAATAAAATATCTGTCATTATTTCCCCTTATCTCCCATTATTTCTCCTTATCTCCCATTTTTTCTACATAATTTCCATTATCTAGGCTTATTTCTGCTCATCTCCCATTATTTCTCCTTATCTCCCATTATTTCTACCATTATCTCACCTTATCTGCCATTATCTCACCTTATCTCCCATTATCTCACCTTATCTCCCATTATATAGGCTTATCTCGCAATATTTCTCCTTATCTCCCATTATTTCTCCTTACCTCCCATTATCTCACCATAACTCCCATTATCCAGACTTATCTCTGCTTATCTCCCATTATTTCTCTTTATCTCTCATTATTTATACTTATCTCCCATTATCTAGGCTTATATCGAATTATATAGAACATATGTATAAATTTATAAAAACACGTAAATTGGATAAGTGGTTCTCAAGTGATAAGCGCACTAACGGACAGACAGACAGACAGAGAGACGTTGCATTTTATATATTATATTCTTTGCAACATGATATTGTTCCATATTTAATGGTTTAGGCAGTGTATTGCAAGAGAACGCGCTAATGGTAACCTTTTTTCCGACTTGATTCACTATTATCGTCACTGCTTATTCTTTATGTTACCTAACGCAATAAAATATATCCTATAACCTGGCCAGAGAATATATGTATGTTTAAAAAAAACACATAACGCACTAACGGACAGACAGACAGGCAGAGAGACGTTGCATTTTATGTATATTATAGATAGATCGATAACCTGGTCAGAGAACATATGTATGTTTAAAGAAAAAGAACGTAAATCGGATAAGTGGTTCTCCAGTGATAAGCGCACTAACGGACAGACAGACAGACAAAGAGACGCTGCATTTTATATATTATAGATATAGATTATTATTATTATATAACCTGGCCAAAGAATATATGTATGAATTTAAAAAAAGACACGTAAATCGGATATAAATGGTTCTCGCGTGATAAACGCACTAATGACAGACAGACAGACAGAGAGACATTGCATTTTTATATATATTGTAGATTATAGATATTCTCTGCTATATAATATTGTTCCATATTTAATGGTTTAGGCTGTGTATTGTAAGGAAACGCGCTAGCGGCAAACTTTTTTTCCGACTTCATTCACTATTATCGTCACTGCTCATTCCTTACGCTACCTATCGTAATAAAATATAGTCTATAACCTGGCCAGAGAATATATGTATGTTTAAAAAAAAAGTACGTAAATTGGATAAGTGGTTCTCCAGTGATAAGCGCACTAACGGACAGACAGACAGACAAAGAGACGTTGCATTTTATATATTATAGATATCTTTGATACCGAAATTACAATAAAAATAAACCTCAAAAATAAATTCCATTCGATTTCTTTATCCTAGTCCCTCCTGAATTCACGTATGGCTACGCTATTGGACTAAAATAATTGTCATTAATTTAGCTTTGTATAATCTAATAGACAAAAATGAATAACTCTTAAATATTATATTAAAATTGTTAGTTTTTTCAACAAACTGCAGCAATATTTTTGTTTACGATGTTATGGGCAAAATTGGCCCTCAAGAAAATCCTTCCTCATCATCTTTGAGCAAAGCATGTAGTTTTCTTATTGATATAAATTGTCCTTTAAAATAAGTTTAATTAAATTTTTTTCAGTCCTTAAAAAGACAAGTTGAAATAACTTATTTTCCATTTCCTTTTAAGCTTTATAATTTTAATTAATGAAAATGAATTTTACTTCGTTTTGTTTATAGAGAACATAGCCTTTAATTTTTGTCCAAATATTTTATAGTTCTTCATGACAAAATGTAGGGAGTTAGTCTATAGTTTCCCTCGTGTTTCCCAGTTCATGAATAGATGGGAAAACTTAATTTTCTTGGCTAGATTAATAAATTAAATCCTATTTAGGCAAATATTTGTTTTTTTGATAACTGAATACGAAAACGTCTGACGCTCAAAAATATGCAATTGTGCAAAGATGTTTTTACGCCCAATTTGGTTGAATTTATCTGATATTTTTTACGACCGATGCAGTAAGTTCGCCTGGTGTTATTTCTACGTTTAGATTCGGTATGAATAAGATATAAAACCCTCAACTTTCTTTTCTTATTTTGTATATTGGGACGCATACTGGCGTCTGAAATTTAGTAATTTTTGTTTTTTTTTTTTAATTTCATAGGGTTGGAACAGAAAAGAGTTGGGAGTTGTATTTAAGGACAAAGTCGATTTTTGGCATTTTCTTTCTGCCACTAAAATTTAAAGAAGTACTTCCGTTTTCAGTAAAATTTTTAAAGAGCTAACGTGCCCATTGATGAAAATTTTCAGACCGGGATTTAATTAGTAGTTTTGATAAGATACCTGGCCAGCCGAATATTGGCGGTTTATTTTATTTCTCATTGAAGGTGAATAATCATTTTATGAATCATTTTTTTTATTACTGTATCAGTTGGATTCTCTCAGAGAATGTTCTGGGCCTGGTCGTTGCGATCAGGATACTATATCCTGGACTATGACATCCTAAACAAGGATGTATTTGGTTCCAGGGTTTTTTCATTATATGTAATTCTGGTTTGACTACTGGAATTTTGGTATTATTTGTCTTACCTGCGAGTAGAGCATTACAGTCCAAAAAGGGAGTCTTACCACGTACTGGATACAAGTTAGGGCTACCAGTTCCTTGATTTCCGAAACATCGTCTTTTGGGTAGGGCCATAATTTTGTTCTAGGCAACGTCACTGTGTAACCACATATACAACTACAGTTCCCACCCACCTTGGTAGGATTGGAAGGTAACAGCTAATTTTTAGTTTGTAGAAGTTACTGTTTTCGATCTCCAAAGCTATGAACCCTAAGAGAGAACTTAAGACCGATATTTAGCTCAAGTCATAATTACGAGGCAGCCAGTGGTTCCGAGCCTTTGATACTGTATTGTTTTCTTTTGTTACAGATAAAGTATTAAGAAGGTTACCATATACACGTATAAGCACATTTGGGTAAAGTCTTTCTTGATCAAAGAACATCAAGATCTAAGAATGTAAGTTTTTGTATTGATAGCAAAATTTCACCTACTGCTTAATCAATTTACCTGGTAAGCGAATAACTAATTTTAATTTTGTTAACGATTAAATTGTACGAGTCATATTTTGTAGTAGGATTAGTCGTGTAACGACTAAGTACTTTTTATTGTTTTAATTCTTTTCATTGTATTAGTTCTAGTCTAATCTTTGTTCCATGTGAAGAGTAAGAGAATTTTAATACCGCACTGACTTAGCCGTTACTTGATGGAGATCCATAATAACTAGGAATAAAAATTTAAACAAATGTTTAAGATCACCACTTATGTTTATTATTGCTGACAATTGTTTCGACACACTGTGTCTTCTTCTGGAGCACGATGTAAATTAACTAACAACGTATGTTTCAGAATACATAGTTTACCCAATTACAAGTACTAAATTCATTACCAATAATTTACCTTAATACCTAGAACAAGTTCAATAAAGGAGACCCTCCCCCATCTAATTGACGGTTGAGTAATAGACCTGAGGATTTTTTCTAATTAATTTCTACCTGTTCTAAACAATTCAGTAATTTTCCTTTCTTTCCATTGTGCAAAATTTTGAAATCTTCCTTGAATGTATGAGTTTTCTCTGTTAAATGTTTGGCGTAATGAGATTTGTTATTTTTCATTCTAAAGATATGTTTATGTTCGTTTATTCTTTTATAAAAAGGTCTGCCTGTTTGTCCTATATACGTTTTATTGCAAGTGCCACAGCATAATTCATAAACCCCCGATTTATGATCTTTTTTGTTTTACTTTTATTATTTTTAATATGTCGAGATAATGTGTTATTTGTACGGAAAGCGATATTTATATGATTTCTATGGAAAAAAATTTGAATTTTATTAGTTAGTTTTCCGGTATAGGTGAGTGTATGAAATTTTTCTTTGTTTAGTTGTTTATACGGGTACACCAGTCCTATTGCTTTTTTAAATTGTTTTTTCATTAAAATATTATCAACGAAATCGTTACTATATCCATTGTCTATACTAATTTGTTTTATAATATGTAATTCTTTCTGAAAATTTTCTTCCGTTAATGGTGTATTTATGGATGAAACTATTATAAGCCGAGATTTTATGTGTGAACGGGTGGTTAGAATTAGCGTGTATAGTTATATCTGAGTATGTTGGTTTATGGAAGATTTCAATCTTAACATTGTGCTTAGATCAGAATTGTTTTGAATTTAACGATAACATTTCCATAAGTAAGAAAGGTTTAATAATGGGAAACCCTCTTAGTCCAATTTTATCTGAAATTTTCATGGATTATTTAGAAGAACAAATCAGTAATTCTCATCTTTTTAAAAAATTCTTTTATTGGTACCGGTATGTAGGTGATATATTGACTTGCTTTACAGGCACAGATCGACAATTAAAACTTTTTTTAGATTATATTAACCAACTTCATAACTTTTACAACAGAAATTGAAACAAATAAATCGATTAATTTCCTAGATTTAAAAATATCAAACAAAATCAATAAACGCGATTTTCAAATCTTCCATAAACCAAACCAAACATTCAGAGGCAGTTCTTCTAATAATTGAGGTAAAGAATACTGTAGAAAATGTATATATCCGTTTAGGTTATCAGGCAACCTATACGGGCCAACTAAAAAGTTACCAACAATCCCCATCCAAACGTTAATTTTAAATTCTCGTTGAAAATGTCTTTCTGTAACTGCATGCGGATTTTCTTCGGCGTAAACATGTGTATTATACAAATTTATCATACCACGACGGGTAAAACATGACTCATCCGTAACCAAAATTTTTTTGTGAAATAGCCTATTAATTGCTCTGGATTCTAAAACATTCGTACAAATCTCAGACGTGAGTGATGATCAATGGGCAACAATTCTTGGACGGGCTGAACGTGAAATGAACGAATGAGTTGTTGATTTAAAATCCGGTTAACAGTGCTTTTTTTAACTCTTTGTTCAAGTTCTAACCTGCGAGTGCTGATACCTGGACTTGCTTCGACTACTTCAAGAACAGCTTCTTCCACTAGAGGTGTTCGGGGTTACCGCGGTTTTCCAGCATTGCCTCCCAAGGGTTGGAATCGTCCAATTTCTCGAAGTCGACGTTCTATGCTGGCAAAAGTCTGGCGATTTGGAATTTGTCGATTCGGATACACTCGAACACTTTTCCCTACAATTACCTTCGCAAAAATCAAGTACTAGCAACATATCAGTCTGTTCATCAAAAGAATATTCCATATTCACAGGGAAAATAAGCAACAACAACAACAACGTCCTACTGCTTTTTTAAATTGTTTTTTTCATTAAAATATTATCAACGAAATCGCTACTATATCCACTGTTTATACTAATTTGTTTTATGATATGTAATTCTTTCTGAAAATTTTCTTCCGTTAATGGTGTATTTATTAGTCTATGGATGAAACTATTATAAGCCGAGATTTTATGTGTGAACGGGTGGTTAGAATTAGCGTGTATAGTTATATCTGAGTATGTTGGTTTATGGAAGATTTCAAAATCGTGTTTATTCATTTTGTTTGATATTTTTAAATCTAGGAAATGAATCGATTTATTTGTTTCAATTTCTGTTGTAAAAGTAATATTATTATGAAGTTGGTTAATATAATCTAGAAAAAGTTTTAATTGTCGATCTGTGCCTGTAAAGCAAGTCAATATATCATCTACATACCGGTACCAATAAAAGAAATTTTTAAAAAGATAAGAATTACTGATTTGTTCTTCTAAATGGTCCATGAAAATTTCAGATAAAATTGGACTAAGATGGTTTCCCATTATTAAACCTTTCTTACTTATGTAAATGTTATCGTTAAATTCAAAACAATTCTGATATAAGCACAATGTTAAGATTGAAATTTTCCATAAACCAACATACTCAGATATAACTATACACGCTAATTCTAACTACCCGTTCACACATAAAATCTCGGCTAATAATAGTTTCATCCATAGACTAACAAATACACCATTAACGGAAGAAAATTTTCAGAAAAAATTACATATTATAAAACAAATTAGTATAAACAATGGATATAGTAGCGATTTCGTTGATAATATTTTAATGAAAAAACAATTAAAAAAAGCAATAGGACTGGTGTACCCGTACAAACAACTAAACAAAGAAAAATTTCATACACTCACCTATACCGGAAAACCAACTAATAAAATTCAAAATTTTTTCCATAGAAATCATGTAAATATCTCTTTCCGTACAAATAACACATTATCTCGACATATTAAAAATAATAAAAGTAAAACAAAAAAAAACCGGTCAAGTGCAAGTTGATTGTTTTTAAAATAAAAATTTTTGTTAGGATGGTATAAAATGATCAGTGACTTCACAAAAACACACCCCAAATGAGTTTTCAACAAAGTTTGTTTCCAATCTTTACTGAAAACTGGTGACCTCGAAATTTTATATTTTTTTTTATGTACCAAATAAATTATTAAAGGTAATGCACTCGTGATAATTTTCGTTCAATCTATACCCCGTGGAGAATATTCCAGAATTTTTTCAAAATTTTTTGATCAGTACTTTTCGAGATAAGGTAGGGGTCAGCGATTTTTTTAAAAGTAATACGAAGAAAAGTGTGCGCAAGTATTACATTATATATATATTTTTTACTCGTGTTTTCACAAGCTTTCATTTGACACCACACTCGATGACCTAGTAAAAAAAAATTTTTTTCACTTCCGATTTCACCCCTCAAAACGAACCCCTTAAGTCAAAATTTATGTTACGGTGGTATAAAATGATCAATAACTTCACAAAACACACCCCAAATGAGTTTTCAACAAAGTTTGTTTCCAATCTTTACTGAAATCGGATGACTTTGAAATTTTTTTTTTTTTTTATATACCATATAAATTATTAAAGGTAATGCACTCGTGATAATTTTCGTTCAATCTACACCCCGTGGAGAATATTCCAGAATTTTTTCGAAATTTTTTGATAAGTACTTTTCGAGATAAGGCCCGGGACAGCGATTTTTCGCGAATTTTTTAAAAATAATACAAAGAAAAGTGCGCGCAAGTATAATATTATATATATATTTTTTACTCGTGTTTTCACAAGCTTTCATTTGACACCACAGTCGATGACCTAGTAAAAAATTTTTTTTTTCACTTCTACCCCCCCCCAAAACTAACCCCTTAAGTCAAAATTTAATTCTCAAAACTACATGGCTCTGATGAGGCCATCAATTCCTATATTGTTACCAAATTTCACCTTTCTATGTCAAATAGTTTCGGAGAAAATCGGGTGTGACAGACAGACAGACACCGAGGTGATCTTATAAGTGTTCCGTACGGAACACTGAAAAGAACATAAATCGGGGGTTTACGAATTATGTTGTGGCACTTGCAATAAAACGTATATAGGACAAACAGGCAGACCTTTTTATAAAAGAATAAACGAACATAAACATAGCTTTAGAATGAAAAATAACAAATCTCATTACGCCAAACATTTAACAGAGGAAAATTATACATTCAATGAAGATTTTAAAATTTTGCATAACGGAAAAAAAGGAAAATTACTGAATTGTTTAGAACAGGTAGAAATTAATCAGAAAAAATCCTCAGGTCTATTACTCAACGATCAATTAGATGGGGGAGGGTCTCCTTTATTGAACTTGTTCTAGGTATTAAGATAAATTATTGTTAATGAATTTAGTACTTGTAATTAGGTAAACTATGTATTCTGAAACATACTTTGTTAGTTAATTTACATCGTGCTCCAGAAGAAGACACAGTGTGTCGAAACAATTGTCAGCAATAATAAACATAAGTGGTGATCTTAAACATTTGTTTAAATTTTTATTCCTAGGGAATTTTAAGGCAAATCTCTACACCATTTCAACTTCTCAAGTGTAACTACTGTTGACAGTTAAGTCCTTATTGATTTTCGCCTTGTAATTTCCACTTGGTCTCCCTCTACACAAACTTTCTAATTGTACTAAACTAATTGAACTATAAAATAAAGTATCTAATCAACAGTTCGTCTAGATTTTTCTTTTTATTCTATTAGGTAAGATAGGTAACGACTGTATAGCAGATTAGAATCAATACACCTTTTTTTACAAGTTTTTCTTTGGCCACACTTAATAGACCAGTAAGGCAAACTTCTTGTAAAATAAAACTTGATGGTGCCCTTTCGGATTTTTAGCTGAATCTAGATCAAACTGGGTTGGGAAAACCAAAAGCTCGAACCTATCGTAAAACGGTTAGCGGGTTTAAGTATGTAGGCCAGGGGTGCTCAAACTTGAACTGCTGGCGATCTACCTCAATATTGTTAGACTACGATCGATCGACTCTGAGAGGCTGCAAGTAAGTGTGATGCAGGATTGTCGTCTAGGTAGGGTCTATCGTGGCATAGATATTAGTTTTCCGCACAATATGCATTTTTTTAGTCAAGGTAAGTGTAGGTCTGCTCTAAAATGTCAATGAAAAAACTCATAATTATTCAAAATTGCGAGTTTATTGGTTCTTACAAAACAAACGAGTTCTAGTGTCTAAACTTAACTAAAGAGTGACTTTGGATGTTGAAGCGTGGCACTGCATGTCTTGCATACTTTTCATAAGATGGTACGTAATTACCGAGTGCTAATCGCAAGCATGATGACATATGTTCGTCAGTTAGTCGATTGCGATATTTTGACTTAATTATCTTCATTTCAGAAAATGTGAACTCGCACAAGTAAGTTGACCCAAACATTGCCGTCAGTTGAAGGGCGATTTGCCTTAGATTCGGATATTTATCTTCAGATATAAAACACCAGAATTTTGTATCAGATGCTGTGGCTTTGAAATGTATATCTGATATAATCTGCACTAACTCATTTTCAACAGAACATGAGTCCATGTTAAACTAACTTGCTGTTTCAGTAGCTAATTCCTCAATGTTTTTACACGAAAAAGGATAACTCATAAATGATGCGATATTTGCCAATTTACTGAAATCATAAAAACGTATTTCGAATTGGCCCAAAATATTTGATAATTCTGCCTCATAAATATCATAATTCAACTGAGGAATCCTTGCTTTCAAAGACGGAAAATTTTTCAGATCCTTTCTTTTCAGTTGATCTGTCATAAGTTGCAATTTACTTTTGAATGCGTTTATTGCACTAATCATCTCAATAATAGTTTTTCCTTTACCTTGAAGCTCCAAATTAATGGTGTTTAAATGCATTGTGATGTCTGTCAAAAATGCCAAATCAGTCGGCCATTTTCCGTTTTTCAGCATCTGAGTGTCATCACCTCTTTCGTCCAGAAAAGCTGTTATTTCGGGCAATAATTCTTGAAACCTTTCTAGGAATTTTCCGCGACTCAACCACCTGACGTCCGTGTGAAGAACTAAATGAGTGTGTTCAGCTGACTCACTATCTTCCAACTAAAATTTAAAGAGCCGTCGTTGCAAGCTACGTGCACGGATAGAATTCACAATTTTTATTGCAATGCCCATAATCTCCTCCATGTTTAGAACTTTTGAACACAAAACTTGTTGATGTATAATGCAATGGAAGGAAAAAAATGAAGGGAAATCATCATTAGCTCGACACAATGCCACAAAACCGTTTTTGTTTCCAGTCATTGCTGGTGCTCCATCGGTTGTAATGCACACTAGTCATATATATCTTCGCCACGGGTCTTTCCTTTTAGAGGAATCGTTATCAAAAACTCTTCCTTAGCCGACATGTCATTGAATACCATTCGAATAAAAATACACAGCTGGACAGTGTCTGTCATATCAATGGATTCGTCGAACTGTAAAGAAAAGTATGTACATTCCATGATATCATATTTTAGTTTATCTGCCATGTCCTGACTCATGACTTCAACACGCCTTGTGACAGTCGGACGAGATAACTGAAGTTCTCTAATAGCAGACATAATCTCTGTTTTATTTTTAAAATCTCCAAATAAAGTCTCACCAGCTTCAATAAATGCTTCCTTCACAACCAATCTATCATCAAATGGTTTCTTGTGTTTCGCCAATATATGAGATATTTTAAATGACGCGATCAGTGCGTTGCAGCTTTTGATTGTTTGGCTGGTCTTGTGAACATGGTTTGTTCTTTTTTCAAACAAGTTATCAAATCACGTTCTTTTCGTTTTCTTAATTTACTCTGTGACGGAAAATCGTTTTCATAGTTTTTATGAACCGTTTTATGATGCCTCTCTAAGTTCCCACGCTTAGGTATTGCAACTGACGCACGGCAAATGAGACAAATGCACTTATCCTTTATCATACAAAAGAAAAATTCTTCCTCCCAATCGTTATTAAAATGATAAGTTTTACTTTTCTTCGCCGCACTCATTTTGGACTATTTATTAATAAACTTTGTATCGATGTATCGCCTTCAAGTTACAATTCAGACTGACTCCTATTCCTCCAGGCGCAACATTTATATCGGCGCGAACGAAGTCTCGAATGTTCCCGTCAAACACGCCGCCCGAAGTTTCTAGAAAAATCGGCGGGAATCAAAAACGCGGCTTTTCTTTGACAAGTACCGCGCGTTCCTTTGATAGAGCCGCCTTTTGCCGCTAGCAGGGGGTTATTACGATAAAAGAAAGTGACGAGGGGGTTATTCTGGCCTAATTGTGGATCGAATAAATTTTAGTAGTTTATTCATTACATTTTGTTTTAGTTACCTAAAACAAAATCTGTGAATAGTTCTATATCGGAATTTTTTCTCGAGATCGACTCAAAAAGCACTCGCGATCGACCGTTTGAGCACCCCTGATGTAGGCTTTTGGACGTGATATCCTTTAGAACCTAACAAGGCGCCATGGCAGTTGACTATGCTGGTAGTGCAAAATGGCAATTTTCTAGTTTTGGCTAGTTATTTGCCTGGTGAAGGATCTAAACGGGGAGGCTAAACGCAGTGAGGGTTTGATTCCTGTACTGACAGAAACCAGCTATACCTGTTAGGTCACAAGTCAGGGAGATATAGTTTTGAGGATTTAATCTTTAGTGTTCCGTACGGAACAATTATAAGATCACTTCGGTGTCTGTCCGTCTGTCACAGTCGATTTTCTCCGAAACTATTTGACATAGAAATTTGGTACTAATAAAGGAATTGATGGCCTCATCAGAGCCGTGTAGTTTTGAAAGTTAAATTTTGACTTAAGGGGTTCGTTTTGAGGGATGAAATCGGAAATGAAAAAAAAAAATTTTACTAGATCATCGACTGAGGTGTCAAATGAAAGCTCGTAAAAACGCGAGTTCAAAAATTCATGTGCCCACTTTTATTTGTGTTATTTTGAAAAAATTGCGAAAAATCGCTGCCCCCCCTTCATTTCGAAAAATATTGATCCAAAAATTTTGAAAAAATTCTGGAATATTCTCCACGGGGTGTAGACTGAACGAAAATTATCACGAGTGCATTACCTTTAATAATTTATCTGGTATATATATAAAAAAGAAAAAATTCAAGGTCATCAGTTTTCAGTAAAGATCGAAAACAAAGTTTGTTGAAAACTCATTTGGGGTGTGTTTTGTGAAGTCACTGATCATTTTATACCTCCGTAATAAAAATTTTTATTTCAGAAGCAATCAACGTACGGAACACTAATTGCGCAAGTTCAACTTGCACTTGAACGGTTATTTTTAATAATTTTTTTTAGAAATTCTCAGTCCAGAAGCATTATTAAAATTATTATTATTATCGTTAGTAGTATTAATTTTTTTTAAATAATAACGAATATATGTATTATATATGAATATATATACAGTAGAACCCCGATTAACCGAGTAGCGATTATCCGAGCTCCGGATTAACCGAGCCAATCTAAGAACCTGATTATCCGAGGTACGCGCGTCTATGCTGCGTATTAACCGAGCTTCTAAAATATGTGTGTACATATTTCCATTTAAAATCGTCGGGGCCTTCGGGGAATCCCCCTGGTCCGTGTGAAGGGTTCCTCTATTTATGTTTTTGGACTCTTTCAGTATGTAAATTTGCGTGAATGCAGTGCGTTTACTAATTTGGATATTAATTCGAAGATTCGATGACGATGACGAAACGGAGGTGGATGAACAGGCTCCCACTAAGAATTCTCATCAAGAAGGTTTTGCTACTTTGGAAAAAGTTTTGAGGTATATCGAACAACAGCCAGAGGCAACCCCAGCGGATTTACTTCTTCTTAATAGATGGAGAAACATTGCAGCGAGAAAAAGAAGATGCAATATGAAACAGAAGCGCATAGATACCTATTTCACTGTTTTATAATGTATGTACCTATTTATATTTTATAATGTATTTACCTATTATTTAAAGTATTGGTGTTTATTTTTTGAATGAATAAAAAACAAATCCGGATTATCCGAGTTTTCAGTTATCCGAGGAGGGTGCCCCCCCACGTTACCTCGGATAACCGGGCTTCTACTGTATGTATATATATATATATATATATATATATATATATATATATATATATATATATATATATATATATATATATATTAGAATTGGTTATTTAGTTACGAATGTAATCATTAATTAATAAATCAATTTAAATAATTTCCAATATTTACGGTAATCTTGATAAAATTTTATATTATTATATATAAATTTAATACAGAAATGCATTACTATTTAATATCCTTCAAAATGAGGCCCTAAATCAGTCACCATATAATTGCGTGGCAACGAATTCCAACTAGGGATGGGGGATAATGGACTTTACCTATTAATAGTCGATGGCAACCTATAGATAATTTTAACTTATTGTAAATATCGATAGTTATCGATATATGAATAACTATAGATATATGGATATGGATATTTATACGGATAACTAATGATATATCAATACCGATATATCGATAATTATTATTCAACACTTGATTACCGGAACGAAGAAGACTTCCAAAAAACATGAACCCTTCCTTTAAAAAAAAAAATTATCTTCTAAAATTGATGGCAGAGGAGTAAAAATAAATGATGCTTATCGATCTGTGCTACCGATATATCGATAGTTATAGATATATCAAGAATTCTCCATATATCGATAATTTTGAAATTGCCGTATCATTACATATTGATATATATCGATAACTATTGACATACCGAAATAAAAGTCCCATCCCTAGTCCCCCATTCTGAATGATTTATGCTACCGATATATCAATAGTTATAGATATATCAAGAATTCTCCATATATCGATAATTTTGAAATTCCCTTATCGTTACATATTGATATCTATCGATAACTATTGACATATCGAAATAAAAGTCCCATCCCTAGTCCCCCCTTCTGAATGATTTATGCTACCGATATATCAATAGTTATAGATATATCAAGAATTCTCCATATATCGATAATTTTGAAATTCCCCTATTGTTACATATTGATATCTATCGATAACTATTGACATATTGAAATAAAAGTCCCATCACTAGTCCCCCATTCTGAATGCTGCCGATATATCAATAGTTATAGATATATCAAGAATTCTACATATATCGATAATTTTGAAATTCCCCTATCGTTACATATTGATATCTATCGATAACTATTGACATATCGAAATAAAAGTCCCATCCCTAGTCCCCCATTCTGAATGATTTTTTTATAGAAAACACAAAGCTTATCAGAGGGGCAATTTTCTTAAGATCTGAAGTTATTTAAAAGAGGATACTTCAATATCCTTTTGTATGTCTTGCCACTTGTAACTGAAAAACTTCAGTGAACTTGTAGCTTTTAAACATAAGACTCTGTTAAAAGAAATTGGTCTTGCTTTGTGTGGCATATCATAAACTCCTGCTTTTAAAAACCGATCCAACTTAACCATTTGTTCTTTTCTCCACTTTAATTTGTATTGTTACAAATAGTATAGTCTAAGATAGTTGAAGCTTTAGCAAAGAAAGTATTTCACTGCACTACAGTTTCGAAGGTACAAGATACTGAATTTATTGGTTTCCATTGTTATTAGTGTTCCGTACGGAACACTTAAAAGATGACTTCGGTGTCCGTCTGTCTGCCTGTCTCTCAAACCCAATTTTCTCAGAAAATATTTGACATAGAAAGTTGAAATTTGGTATTAATATAGAAATTGATGCTGTATAGTTTTGAAAGTTAAATTTCGATTTAAGGGGTTAGTTTCGGGGGGTGAAATTAGGAGTGGAAAATTTTTTTTTTAGCGGGACATCGGGTGGGGTGTCAAATGAAAGCTTGTAAAAACTTAAGAGTTCAAATATATATATATTTATATATATATATATATATATATATATATATATATATATATATATATATATATATATACATATATATATATACATATATATATATATATATATATATATATATATATATATATAGATATATATATATATATATATATATATATATATATATATATATATATATATATACATATATATATATATATATATATATATATATATATATATATATATATATATATATATATATATATATATATACATATATATATATATATATATATATATATATATATATATATATATATATATATATATATACATATATATATATATATATATATATATATATATATATATATATATATATATATATATATATACTCGTATATATACATATATATATATATATATATATATATATATATATATATATATATATATATTGTAATACCTGCGCACATTTCTTTTTGTATTATTTTCAAAAAAGTGCCAAAAATCGCTGCCCCCCTCTTATCTTGAAAAGAACTGATCAAAAAATTTTAAAAAAACTCTGGAATATTCTCTACAGGGTGTGGACTGAACGAAAATTATCACGAGTGCATTATCTTTAATAACCCAGGCCAACGATGAAATAATTCTACCTGATTCCCATGGTTTCTGGTGTGCTGAGTCCGAAAATAATAATAAAAAAGTCGTATCACTCACCAATTTTTCACATTTTAATATTCAATCATCATTCAATCAATCATAGACTATTAATAGCAAATATAAAAGTTCCGTGGTACAAGACAATAAAGCAAAAAAGAAACAATAGATAAAGAAAACAGAAATACTAATGAGATAACAGAAAAAGCAGACAAAGAAATAAAATACAAAATACACTTACTGCAAGACGAAACGATAAGAGACCTATATAGACGACGATTAGATCAAAAATTAAATGAATTTAACTACGACAACCTCCAACAGATGTATGACCACATAAAAGAATGCATCAAACAGGCGGCCCTAAAAGCATTAGGTAAAGAAGACAACGAGAATGAGAAACATAAAATTAGAATCTGTGAAAAAACCAAAGAATCTATAAAGGAGAAAAAAGACTGTACGAAAAATGGCTGAATACAAAATCAGAAGAAGATCTACAGAAACATAAAGAGAAAAATGCAGAAACGAGGAGGATAATAAACAAAGAAAAGAACGAGAGATGGGAAAAATCGTGCGAACATGTAGAACAGTATATAGGAGGAACTAGAAGTACAGAGTCATGGAGAATAATTAAAGCATTAAGGACTAACAATAGAGAGAAGACGTATATAGAGTACATCCCAGAAAGCGAGTGGGAAGAATATTATAAGAAGCTGCTAACAGAAGATAGACAAGAATTCCAAGAAGTGAACCCTAAAGAAGAACAAAATAAGGAAATAAAAGAGATAGAACTAAGCTATAAAGAAGTAAAGAAGACAATAAAAACACTCAAAAATAATAAATCTGCAGAGCCTGAGGGTGTGGTAAATAAAATGATTAAGTACGGGTCTAATAAATTACATCGAATGCTGAGAAACATGTTCCACAGAGCGATAAATGGAGCAAAAATACCAGAGGAATGGTCAAAAGCTTATATAGTATCTATATTTAAAAAGGGAGACCGCAGAAAATGCACAAACTATAGAGGCCTAAGCATAATATCGAGTATGGGACGTTTGTATGGAAAAATTATTAAAGATATCATGGAGGAAAATATAAAAGGAAAAATTGGAGAAGACCAAGCAGGCTTTACGGCCAGAAAATCATGTATAGACCACATATACACTATAAAACAAATAATGGAAAAAAACTGGCAAAGAATAGAGAAGTTCATCTAGCCTTCATAGACATAAGAAAGGCCTATCTATGACTCAGTACCAAGACAAAGACCATGGAACGCAATGAAAGAAATAGGCACTGACAAAGAACTAATATACGCAGTGAAAGCTCTCTACGAAAACAACACAGTGAACATAAAAATAGGACATAAAATAGGGAAGAGACTCCAAACATCAAAAGGCGTATTACAAGGATGCTCTACATCCCCAACACTATTCAAAATATACCTCAAACAAACATTAAAAAAATGGAAGTAAAAATGTAGTGGAATGGGAGTCCCAATACGAGAAGATTACTTATATACTAAGTTTCGCAGACGACCAAGTAATCATAGCGCAAGATAAGGAAGACCTCAGTTATATGGTAAGAAAACTGAAAGAAGAATACACTAAAGCTGGATTAGCAATAAACTTTGATAAAACGGAATATCTAACAACAAAGAAGGGAAACGTGGAGAATCTAGAAGTAGATAACGAAACAATAATCAAAGGAACCGATAGATTTAAATATCTAGGAACCATCATTTCAAAAAACGCAACATCAGAAGAAGAGATTAAAGCTAGATTAGGACAAACGCGAACATGCATAAGACAATTAAATTCGATCCTGTGGGACAAGCACATTACAAAGAGAAACAAATACGCATATACAAATCAAAGGACGATCAACAAAAGAAATAAAACTAAAATTAACGCGGTAGAGATGGAGTATTGGAGAAGATGTTGTAGAGTGACACGTATGGAGAGAATAACAAATGAAGAAATGCAGCAGAATGAACATCAAAGAGAACGCAATAAACACCATTGAAGAAAAACGATTAAAATGGTATAGACACATAAGACGAAGCGAAGATAATAGGAGGACGACCCAGACGATCGTGGAGAGACGATGTGGACGAGGCTATGGAGGACAGGGTTCTAACAGATGGAGACTGGGAAGATAGAAACGGATGGTATCAGAGGCTGAGAGAAGGAAGACAGTGTCAGCTGTAGAAAATCCTTGTTATATATATATATATATATATATATATATATATATATATATATATATATATATATATATATATATATATATATAATATTCAAAATGCGAAAAGTTTATTTTTTATCATTCGAATGTTATAGGTTGGCAATAAAATTGGAATTTTAGAAGGTTGGCAGCAAAATCAAATGTTATTAGGTTGGCAGTTCCGATAAATATCACAGCTGTTTTCTTCCAGTTAATACAATCTCGCATTGCAGTGTTTAACCCATGTACTTTAATTCACACTCAAAGTATGGCTAATCGTGGTTGTAAAAACTCTCCCAACAGTTTTTGTTACATATGTGGTGAGTTTGTAGTTAAAAAACATTAAAGAAACATTACTGACTTTGTAAAAAAATATACTTTGCATATTTTCGTGTAGAAATCGGTAATTAAGAAAAATGTTGGGCTCCTCACAGTGTTATGTTTGTATCGAGGATTTTAGGAAATGATATAAGAAAGAAAAGAAATCTTTTAGATTTGCAGTACCGATGGTATGGAAAGAGCAAGAAAATCATTCAAATGATTGTTATTTTTGCAGTGTTGATGTTTCTGGATATAACTCCAAAAATGAGAAAGTAATTGTCTATCCTAACTTTACTTCAGCTAATTTCTGAGTTTCAATGTTCTCTAGAAAATTTAAAACCACAGTTGTTTACACAAGCTGAATTAAATGATTTAGTGAGATATTTGGGTTTGACTAAGGAAAAGGCAGAATTACTTGGTTTTAGGCTGAAAGAAAAATATTTGTTGGACTCTGGAACATCTATTCACCATTATAGAACAAGAGATCAACAGTTTGCTCAGTTTTTCAAGTAGGAAGAGGATTTGGTTTTGAAATTTAATCGATGTCATATTGTAAGAGAACTGTGGGTGATACAGAAAAACTGATACCAGACACGGTTTCAGCACTCAAATATACGTAACACTTAGACGTATTGGTTTAAAAAGTTTTTACAAATATCTTTTTTTCTTGGCCTGTTTAATTTATCTGGTATATAAAAAAACAAAAATTTCAAGGTCATCAGTTTTCAGTAAAGATCGGAAAAAACTTTGTTGGAAAGTCATTTGGGAAGTCACTGATCATTTTATACTTCTGTAACAAAATTTTTTATTTTAAAAGCAATCAACGTACGGAACACTAATTGCGCAAGTCCAACTTGCACCTGACCGGTAATTTTTTTCTTACTTGATTAACACTATGTAAAATAATAAAAGTTTCATACAGAGGAAAATAAAGAAATTCGAAATGGTTCTTTTGAGGATTACTGTTGGCTATAAAACACAAAATTTTTGTCTTAGAACTGGTATTTTAAAAAACTTTACCTGACACGAAGTTCTTAACGGGACTTTAAAGATGGTTTTGACATTGGACGTACCTGAAAAAAATTAGACATTATTAAACTGCATCCATTTTTGTATATGAATTTTATAATATCGAAATTTAAAATAGGCATATAACTTATATTTAATAGTATTAACTAAATGAAATATTGATAATTGTCTTGGTAATTATTAAAATAACACTATGATTTACTGTTAGGTTGGCTTGCTTAATATGCTTGTAATTCCCATTAACTAAAATTTGATAATATCCAGAAACACGTCTAGAGAGCCGAAAGTTTTCAACCTGATCTTAATATAATGTTAATAATTAATCTTATCATAGTACCCACTAAACAAAGTCAGTTCTCCAAGTACCGTTTATAAAAAACTGTTTTCAAAAAACTGTTTGGAAAATGTCACCAAGTTATATTCAACTATATTTAATCCAGTAAAGAGAAAGTGTCTTTCTTGCATACCATTAGCATCTCGCCTCCACGATATCACTGCAGTCGTATTTACGATAGCACAGCACAGTGTGCCGACTAGTACAAGTTAGCTGGACAAAATTATTTTTTCACTTATTTCAATTGTTTATGTATATTCTAGGCATATTAAGTTATTTTAAGAAAAAATTCATCGCGTTGGTTTCTTTTATGGGCGTGGCTAATTTTTTCCCCTAAATTAGTCAGCTACGCAGACATATTTAATGATAACTCGAGAACGACTTGTCAGATTTTTATAAATAAAACATTAAAAAATGCGTAACAAAATTTTATTAAAGTTGATTGAATATTATTTTATTTTATCTTTTATCGTTTTGGAGTTATTTAGAAATTAATAGAGGACTGGGGTCTAACAGATGGAGACTGGGAAGATAGAAACGGATGGAATCAAAGGCTGAGAGAAGGAAGACAGCGTCAGCTGTAGAAAATCCTTGTTATATATATATATATATATATATATATATATATATATATATATATATATATATATATATATATATATATATATATATATATATATACTCGTAATATATATCATCCACATCTGTATTTTTTTCTTTAATTTACGCTGACAGAGAGCATGTAGTTTGTTTGATGCGATTTAAAAAGATAGGATTGTAGTTTTGTAATCATTAAATACTTTTTTTGATTATGGTAATTAAATTAAGGTAAATTTTTAATTTTTTTTATCAATATTTCTCCATAAAGTGAATCTTTAGTATGAGATAGTGTGAAATGTGCAATAAATATGGTTATAATAATGTGGGCTTTAATACTAATTATTTTTGTAATTTTATATAACTTGCATTAACTTTTTCCTTTTGATAAGCAGCAACCGAACCTCGGATTTCTTTTTGCATTTTCACCCGGCATTAAATTTATTTCTCCTATTTCCACATCGTCATTGTGGAATTCCAGTGATATTCATATAGAACATAAACCGTAGAATTCTATCGAAATGCAGTGTAACGAATGGATATTATTTCGGTTTAGTTATCAATGTGATTAGATTGCCACCACTAATTTATTTATAGATGTATTCTATTCAATATATATACATACAGTCACACAGTGTGTCGACTAGTACAAGTTAGCTGGACAAAATTATTTTTTCACTTATTTCAATTGTTTGTGTATATTCTAGGCATACTAAGTTATTTTAAGAAAAAATTCATCGCGTTGGTTTTTTTTATGGGCGTGGCTAATTTTTTCCCCTAAATTAGTCAGCTACGCAGACATATTTAACGATAACTCGAGAACAATTTGTCAGATTTTTTATAAATAAAACATTAAAAAATGCGTAACAAAATTTTATTAAAGTTGATTGAATATTATTTTATTCTATCTTTTATCGTTTTGGAGTTATTTAGAAATTAATGGAGAGAAAAAAAATTTTTTCTTGTAAAATTCATTATTTTTTTTCGGTAAAAAAGCGCAATAACAAAAGAAAAACAAAATATTATACATTTTTCTGACAGCTGCGTATCTGGAAAATAAAATAAGGTATTAATCATGAAAATCGGTTAATAAATGTGGGTTTTATTCACAATTTACCGCAGGTACTCAATATCGATAAAATTTGTGTAATACAGCCACCCTTGCATATCGCGGTAGGATTGCATCAGCTTAGCAGGTAGATAACGGAACTAAAGGGCAAGGGTATTTTGTATGGTTATCAGAATTAAAAATTATAATACAGTGTCTTTCATTTAGCTGCATTTCGCTTACCTGTATTTTTTGTCCAGCTGCACAAAACATTGTATAACAAAAACAAAATATTCTGCGTATGTGCACGAATTTTTCTACAAACTTGAATATGCAACTAAATGAAAGACACTGTATTATTATTTTTAATAATAACCAGATGAAAAATCATTTATTGCATTTGTCAATTAAAAATAAAACAATTAATCCATATTACTTAGTTTTATTGACACAAAAAGGATAAACTCAAATAATACCTACCTTTCAGGTAGGTAACTTGTGCATTATACATACATAAGTAGTTGGTATTTTAAAATGTTTTTGATTTTTTTAAGGTTTAAGATTTTTTGCTGTTCGGTTCAAAAAAAATTGTTTTTGAAAATTCCAGTCAAAAATTGTTTTTGTTTAATTTTAAAATAAATGTTATAAATGCTCTGTAATAAATTTAGCATAATGACACTGACTGTAATTATATGTAAAATAAAAATACTCATTTATTAATAAAGAAAAATTTACAAGTCAAGGTTTACATGCTTAGTACAAGCACTACATAACTAAAAATAGTAGCTGAACCTAATAATCATCATCAGAGTCTTCTGATGAGTCGTTTACTGTATAATCGTCATCATTTTGTGGCATTGTGCGACAATATGATGACGATTCCAATCTTGACTCTTCTATGCTAGGGCTTACAATTAACTTTAATACATCTGTACATATTTTTTCCGGCTTTTTTTTGGGAATCTCTCGAAGGCTATTGATCAAAGGATCAGATGTTATAATTAACATACACAGTAAGTCTCTATTCGTGGCAACACGCGAGCACTTGCGGGTGTTGTACTCCCTAAATCTGCGGCAATCTTTGTTCCGTGCTTCTTGAGCCTCTTCGGAAAGCTGCCCAATTGGAAGCAATGCCGCTTTGATGACTTCTGTGCTGTGAATTAATATTTTATGCACAGTAGCAGGCATACAGTACCACGAATAGAGGCCAAGATAATGTTTTCTGGTTTCAAGACAAAATTTTTTGAATTCAACTAAGTTTATCTCGAATCCAGAAGACAATGTTCTCAAAATAACATCAAACTTTTTTAAAATTGTAACATCCAACCCTGTGATCTGAGCACTCATCTCAGCATTCTTAAAAAAGCGACGGGCTGTATTTCCATCATTTGAAGAACCAAATCCTGGCTTTGGTTTATCTACAATGAGTCCCATCTCGTTCTTAAATTTCAATTTGATTTCCTCGGAATGAACCTTGATATCTGCTTTGTCTTCGTTGCTTCTAGCCTGCCATTTCTTAATATTCAATTTGTAACTGATAAGTAAAAGACATTCGAAGCAACGAATCCAAGCATGAAGTGTAGATAAACCAAAGCCAAAATGTTCTTGATTGCTGTTAAACATCGCGGGGTCATCGTTCATTGTCTTGGGGATGGCGCCACAGATGAAACACTTTTGGGATGAACTAGTTTCCGTTAAGGCGTTACACACCTTTCCGTCTGTCATTGTCAGCAAAAGTTCGTGTTTTACAGAGATTTGAGAATCACCAAAGTTGATAAGTGTTGGAAGAAGAGCATTAACTTCTTCCCACAATCTATTTGTCTCCAGTAACGTGAAGTCGTTCGTTTCTTTGGCAAATATACATTTGATTGGGCGACAATACAAAGTTGATGAAGGCCGAGGATTTTGCCAAATAATTTTGGACCCATCATATAACTTAAGGGGAACTAAAGAAAATGCGAAAAGAAACTCGTCCGTATATTCAGTGTCCTCAAATCTCTGTTTGTATGTGCTGTGCCCAGAACTTCCATCACATCCCCATTTACTAACAAGTGTAAACGATGAACTTGTTGGGAGCACACTGCTGATAACTTCATTCTGTGCTAATACTAGACGTTCCACTGTTTTATTTAATAAGGCTTGCAAATTTATTTCAGCACGAGTTTCTGTTATAGCAATGTGCTCCTCTGCAGGGTAATAGGCCTGTTTGGACTTTTTTAAACTAAAATATGACGGAAACACATTATGCCCCGCCTTCATGGACCACTTCCTAGTTTGTTTGTAAGAATGCGTTGTTGACTTAGAATCTATATAGTAAGCTAAGGCTTCGTCACTACTTAATTGCCTAGGATTAACGGAACTGGTATTTTTAGACTTAATAATATTATCTGGGCTCTCACTAATGTCTCTAATCACATTGGCAATTTTCCTTTGCCCTGCTGAACGCACAGCAATTTCGGCAGCAGTCACCAATTCACTGACACTTCGGGATTCTACGAGATCCACGACGCGACGTTTCTTCGTCTTAAACGACGATTCCTCGAAATCTTTGCGAGGTCTTCCTGCAGGAGTCACATTCTCACTTGATGTTGAAGGTTGTGGCGCAAAAGAACTCGCAGTAAACTGTATGTCTGTTTCATCCAACCAATTCTTATTTTTAATTAAAAAACGCTCCTTCGACTTTCCTGAAGCCAACCATTTGGCACCAAACTTATTAGACAAGTTGGGTATCTTCAACTTTATTTCTTTTTGGCTGCTTTCAGTAATGTCACCAAAGTGAAATTTTGAAGAAAGAAAGTCATATACACGCGAGTTTTTTTCATTCTTCGTGTGTTTCAACCACTCCTCAAAAAAGGCTACCCTTGAAATAGAGTAAACGTTTTCTGGAAAAAAAGAAAAAAAAACATGTTGTACTGAAGTGTGCTAAACAATATGTGTATTTTTTTACGAAGAATAAAGTTATTTCTGTGTAATATCTAAAAACTAGCCCGGATAGAGGTGAATGTCTGTATATTCTAAACTTTCAAAGTTTTTTTTTTTTAAAAAAAAAACACGCTAAAATATATAGGCTATTTAAAAAAAATACTAAAAATTCAAATTAATAGATTCTGATTAAAAAAATACATTAAAAAATAGTACTTACCCTCAGTATTAATATTCATCACAAAAACTTTCACAATATTACAATATGTCACTATAAGATGTGCACGAAAGTGTCGCTAAATTGCAACTGATTGATTGAAAGAGCTGCATTAAACGGATTACCTGACTTCTGACGCTTATGACTCGCCACTTGCAAATTTGATAAACAACCTTTTCTCGGAATTCGGGGTTTGGTGGTGTTGTTTACGTTTTGCAAATAAGATTTCCTGGAAATCATAACATGAATTTTGTCCACCTAGCATGTTCTACGCGACACACTGTGCGCAGGCTTAAATCCATAAAAAAGCGTAAATATATCCGTATTAATTTGAAGATGGCAGTCAAAAATTATTAAACATTTCTATAGAAAAATGAAAATAAACGAAGACGTCCTAAGAACACCGACAACATAAGTCCAGTGATCTATTAGAGCAGGTATACACTTTCTTCAGACCAATATTAAATTTAAGCTATTTTCCTTTATTATTCAACTTTAATTACTATAGGCTATAATTGGTGTAGTGACTGCTATAACTCGAGATAATACCCCCACTTAACAAAAGCTCTATATGTAATATTATTTATTACTCATATTCGATATAAAATCAGTAAAACTAATTTGATAAACGCCAATATTTGCCTTATGTCAATGATAATCTCATCAATAAAAACATCGACGTTATTAATAATTCCATCTGTCGTTCAATGATAATTATTAAAAAAAAAACGAATAAGCATTAGAGGTTTGACAACACACAATATTTGTGTTCATAAAAACATTAAGTCGATATATTCTTTAATTCGATACTATAAGCGTATATAGATAAACAAATATATTACAACACTGTAAGCAACAGGCAGGGCATGAAAGATGTCGACCGTAACAAAGTAGCAATACCAATCGAAACAGATAATTAATCCCGCCAAATTCTGGTTTCTCTGCGCTTGTGTTGTGAAATGGTGGCTCCTCTTCCACGCATATTTTTTTATTTCCAAAATACCGCATAAAGATCCAAGTAAGAAATTTCATTTATTGGAACAGATCTATCTATCTATCTATCTAATAAGCCTTCTTCCATCCAGTGTCTGTCATAGGCCTCTCCTTCCTTTTTCCATCCTTCTCGATTCTAGATCTTTTTGATCCATCCTAAACCAGTCATTCTTTTCAGGTCATCTTTCCATCTTGTTTGAGGTCTTCCTCTGGATCTTTGTCCGAGCCACGGCCTCCATGCTTGTATTCTTTTATTTCCATCTCTCCTCTTGTTGTCTCATTGTGTGACCTGCCCATCTCTATTTCAAACCTGCTACCTGTTCTCTTACGTCTATCACTTTGGTCTTTTGTCTTACACTTTCGTTTCTGATTCTGTCTTGTAATCTTATATTTAGCATCTGACGTTCCATTGCTCTCTGTGTTTTACTCAGTTGGTCCATCATCTTCCTAGTCAATGTCATTGTCTAGGTCGCGTAGGTGAGAACCGGTAAAATGCATTGATCGAATACCATCTTTCTTAGTTTCAGGGGAATTCTTTTGTTGGTTAGTATTTTCCTCTGTTTGTCAAATGCTGCCCATGCCCGTCTGATTCTTCTCTGTATTTGATTTGCTTTTCCACACTTTATTACTTGCCCTAGGTAGATCTATTCATCTACGTATTCAAGTTGTCTGCCCTCTGTTCTCAAACCTCGTGGACTGTCTTCGTTTGTCATAGCCTTTGTCTTATCTTTATTCAGCAGTAGTCCTACCCTTTCTGATTTGTTTCGTAATTCAGTAATCATTTCCTGTATGTTATCAAAATTATCTGATATTAGCAATAGATCATCAGCATAACGCAGATGATTTAACTTTTGTCCATTTATACTGATCCTCTTTTTTTCCCGTTCGAGTTCCTTCAAAAATTCTTCTAACACTGCTATAAATATTTTTGGGCTCATGGAATCTCTATGTCTTACTCGGCGTATTTTGCAAGAAGTAAAACACTACTTTAATTTCCATAAATTCTGAAATCACAAAGCGCACATTTAAAATGTGTTTTGTGTTCTCAAAATTTATGGTTCTTCGACTAATGTACAAAACTTAAAGTGTTTCCACAGTATTATCAATTAAAAACCAACAATAAGAGCTATGCTGCGAAATAAGGTTTCTCAGCTGGTCTAAAGAAATGGTTAACAGAAGATAAGAAGATTCAGTTTCGAAAAAGAGACATTTTTAACACTTATCTGAAGGTAGTCCACACAGAATTAGCTTATAGACTCCATTATATTGAATTTCTTACCTTGGATAATGATACAAGGTAAAAAGTAAATAATATCCTACATAAAAAATAGTTAGTTCAGAAGAAAAAACTCAATACTCTCGTAAGAAATAATAGCAAAATAATAAACTTTAAAAACAAGTTTTCCGATCACAAATTCTTTGATAGATTTGTCAATTTAACTACTCCAAACACATTTTTGCACTCGACGCTCGTTTCGCTAACCATGTTAGCTTCATCAGGAGCGATGATTCACTAAAGCTAAACTACAAATCTACCCTATTTATACTTAGCCTAACCCTTGAATTACTCAAGCGGAACTAATAACATAGGCAATGGCTACACAGGGCAACAAAAAAATATTTTTGTTTTGGTGCCTGGGATTTTAGAGCTGATTTTTACTATATTTGGGACGCTAAATCTATACATGCAATCCGTTTTTCTCTATCAGCTCTACTTTTTTAGATACATCAACTTATCTACCAATGTGGTTTTTATTCCGTATATTCATTTATGAGAGTTCTAAAATTATTATATATTCATTAATGTAGGTACAATGGTTTTATTGTCAGTCTGTAATTGAGTAAATTCCAGGTAAATCTATAAATAGTGGAACCATTGCCTATCAGGTACCTGAACTGACCCTTTTAATCACCTAACTCGGGTAAGTCTCGTCAGTTTGTGCGTTCTTACTAATGAGAGTAGATCGAATTCGGCGTGTTATTTTATGTTAAGAAAAGAGTGTTTTTGTTTTATTGAACAGAATTAAAATGAGTTCAGGTTCCAGTTCAAGAAGAAGTTGTGTAAATCAACCTGATGTGTTTTGCTATATATGCGGAGAATACATGTTTCAACAAAACAGAGAAACTATTACTGACTTTGTAAAGCGAGCGTATCTTGGATACTTTGGAGTTAAGCTTGGTGATCAGGACAAAACGTGGGCCCCGCATCTCGTATGTAAAACTTGTACAGAGCATTTACGGCAGTGGACTACCGGGAAAGAAAATGTCTAAAATTCGGCGTACCAATGATTTGGAGAGAACCAAAAAACCACTTCAATGATTGTTATTTCTGTTTAGTAAATAATAATGGAATCAATCGAAATAACCGCAGTAAGTGGACTTATCCCAATTTAGACTCGGCAATACGCCCTATCCCGCACTCAGATGAAATACCGATTCCAACATTTCATCAGCTACCACATATCTCTGATGACGAATATTTTCCCTCTGATCGCTCTTCTGATGCTAATAAAAGTTCTGATGCTAATGAAACTAACAGTGACTATGAGGGGACGTCATCAGTTCCTCAACGCTTCAATCAAAATGAATTAAATGATCTCACCAGGGATCTCAATTTATCGAAAAAAGCTTCTGAAGTACTGGCTTCTAGGTTGAACGACAAAAATTTACTGGAACAAGGAACCAAAATTACCTTTTACCGTACAAGAGAAAAATATTTGCTACCATTCATTTCTCAAGAAGACAATCTTGTATTTTGTCACGAAATTAGGGGACTCATGAAAGAAATGGGACATTCTGAATATATTCCAGATGATTGGCGCCTATTTATTGACAGTTCAAAGCGAAGTTTAAAATGTGTCCTTCTACATAATGGGAATAAATATGGTTCAATACCACTAGCTCACTCAACGAAACTGAAAGAAGAATATAATACCATAGCTTTGGTCTTGCAGAAGATAAAGTATTACGAACATCAATGGATGATTTGTGTAGACTTAAACATGGTAAACTTTCTTCTTGGGCAGCAAAGTGGTTACACGAAATATCCGTGTTTCTTGTGCCTCTGGGATAGTAGGGACAAAACACACCACTGGGTTAGAAAAGATTGGCCGTTGGGAAAAGAATGTCATTAACGACGCTTTTGGTTGAAAGAGAAAAAATCATACTTCCTCCGTTACATATAAAGTTGGGCTTAATGAAGCAATTTGTAAAGGCTCTTGATAAGAATGGGTCTTGTTTTGCATATATAGGGGTAAAAATGCATCAGTTGAGCACAGAAAAACTCAAAGCAGGGATATTTGACGGCCCACAAATAAGACAATTAATTAAGGATCCTGCCTTCATAAATTCAATGAATCAAGTTGAACATCATTTGTTGCAGTTGTAGAAAATTTTCTAGACAAACATAAAGCTCAAAACTATGTTGAAATAGTTAACAAGATGCTTAATAGTTTCAAATCCTTAGGGTGCAATATGAGTATTAAAATACACTATTTACACAGCCACTTAGACCGTTTTCCAGAAAATTTAGGAGACATGAGTGAGGAACAAGGTGAAAGATTTCACCAAGATATTAAAGTTATGGAGGACCGCTACCAAGGAAGATGGGACATGCGCATGATGGCAGATTACTGCTGGAGTTTAAAAAGGGACTGTTTAAAAAAACATTCAAGAATGTCGCGGAAAAGAAGCTTTCCAAGTGTTGAGTGACTATTTCATTTCTTCAATGTTTTTTTTTGTTTGTAAGTACGACATAATATTGTATTTTGTATAACTAAAATAAAAATTTCGTATCTACTTTTGTTTACTACACTTACGGATTTGAGTTACAATAATGTAACTTATATTTCTCTAAAATTGTATATCTTAAAAATTTGAGTTCCTAGGTACAAATGAATACGTTATTTGAATTCAGAACATCAAATTGATATAGAATCAGCTCAAAAAACCTCGACACCCAAAACAGCTGTTCCCCTGTGCTATCAGTTCCGGTCAAGTAACCTTTCATAGCCAATTTATTCATGAGTAAGTTTGAAATCGAAGCCAGTCAAGAATTCGAATATTTCCCAAGGGTATGGTGTAGGTATGTGGATGATATTTTCGCGATTTTTGACACAAAGAAAGAAAATATTGATGATTTTGTTTCTAAATTAAATAGCCAGTATGATTCCATTAAATTCACTTACGAAGTTGAGAACAAAGGACAAATGCCTTTTCTAGATATTTTAATTATTAAAAAATAATAATAGATTAGAATTTGATATCTATAGGAAGGACACAGTAAAAGATAGATATATTCCTAATGATTCATTTCATTGCAAACAACATAAATTAGCCTCATTACATTTTTTAGTTCATCGTTTGGTCACTTTCCCTCTGAATAGAGTAAACTTTAATAAAGAAAAGAATCGTATTAGAAATATAACTAGAGTTAATGGTTATGGCGATAACTTAGTAAATAAGCTAATAAATAGACATAAGTTTAGGTTTAATATTCAGAATTCCACCTTTTTTACACGCGAAGAAAATAACACCCAGTATGTCTCCATACCATATAATCCGAAATATAGCAAGGGACCCAATAAAGTATTTAATAAGGTAGGCCTCACCTTAGTCTATAAGTCATCAGACAAAGGAATATCTTAGGAAATCCCAAAGATAAGATTCCTAATTGTGAGAAAAGTGGAATTTATGAAATTAGTTGTAATAATTGTGACAAAAAGTATGTTGGGCAAACTAAAAGGTCAGTTAAAACAAGATTTAAAGAACACTTAGCACACTTAAAATACAATAGAACAGAAAAGTCTAGCATTGCCGAACATGCACTTGAAGCTGATCATACTGTAACATTAGATAATCTAAGATTAATAAAAAAATGTATCTGATAGGAGATTGTTGAACGCATACGAAAGTATAGAAATCATAAAATGTAAAAGTAGTTTAAATAAAGACAGAGGGCCTATTCCTTATAGTCCCCTCTACTGGTTACTTGACCGGAACTGACGGCCTTGCCTATGTCATTAGTTCCGCTTGAGTAATTCAAGGGTTAGGCTAAGTATAAATAGGATAGATTTGTAGTTTAGCTTTAGTCAATCATCGCTCCTGATGAAGCTAACATGGTCAGCGAAACACGCGTCGAGTGCAAAAATAAGGTGTAGTGGTGATATATACTGAGTAGTATCATTGTGCCAAAGATTCCATATTCCCAACTTAGTTGTCAATTTAACACAGAAAACTTTCTCGACTAATGAAACTCAATTACTAAATAAGGATTTCAAACATAATATAGAAGTCAACATCTCTAAAAACACATTAAATATATTAGCAGTTGATACAGAAGTAGCTCTCAATCATTACCCAAATAAAATTAGTAAAAAACATGAAGCAGCTACTATACTAAAAAAAGAATTTTTAAGCCAAAATACTCCAAGACAAAATATTCAATTAATAAAAGACATTAGAAATAAATCAGCAGATATAATATTTACAAAAGCAGACAAAGGTAATTCAGTAGTAGCGATTGACAAAGTAGATTATATCCAAAGAACAATAGATTTCCTAAACCCAGTTAAATACCCAATTTTAAAATGTAACCCAACTGAAAGTTATCAGAAAATTATTAAATCAACGATCTCTAATTGTAAAAGTTTGTTTAATAATAAAGATTCTAGAATTCTCACTCTTATGAATCCACAAACACCTAAACTATATTCACTAATAAAACTTCACAAAACGGGTTACCCTAGAAGGCCAGTAGTATCTTTCGTGTCATCCATCTTATAAACTATCAAAACGTCTTGTTCAAATACTCATAGACAACACTAAATTTAAAGCTAAATTTGCAATAAAAAATTCGCAACATCTAGTTGAAAACACCAAACGTTAAAGTTACCTGACAATTCAAAATTAATCTCGATATTCAAAATCTTTTTCCAAGCATACCAAGTAGGGAAACTATATTACTAATTGAAAAACTTTCTGAAATCAACCCAACCCAATAATAAAACAAGACATCTTAAATTGCTTAAAGGTTTGCCTAGAACAAAATTATTTTGAATTTAATAACGACCTATATAGCAGCCTAGACGGTTTCATAATGGGCAATCCATTTAGCCCTCTTTCGGCGAAAATATTTATGAATAACATGGAAAACCAAATAAACAAACATCCACTGTTTAAAAAAATTTATATATTGGCATAGATATGTTGATGATATCTTATGTTGTTTTACAGGAAGTGATAGACAATTTGCCACATTTCAAAATTTTTTGAATACATACCAAAATATAAAATTCAGCAGTGAAGTTGAAACCAACAATAGTTTAAACTTCCTTGACCTAACAATAAAAAGACATAACAACAAACACAGTTTTTCTATTTACCATAAACCGTTACATACTGACATAATTATCCCTAATACCTCATGTCATCCACGAAGTCACAAACTTGCAGTTTTCCATAATATGATTCACAGACTAATAAATATTCCTCTAAACTAAGACGATTTTCAGAAAGAACTTAATATTATAAAACAATTAGCAGTAAATAATGACTATTCACCATCCATAATAGATAATATTCATTACAAAAAAGCCATTAGTACAGTTTTTCCGCATAATAAAGAACCTTATAAAAACGTAAAGTCAATAACGTACTATGGTAGATGCAGCACTAAATTAACTAGTTTTTTGAGAAAATTAAATATTAACACAGCATTTAAAACATCCAACACACTTGGCAAATTTATAAAAAATAACAAAACTAAAACAGATAAAGACAATAGATCCGGAGTATACAAATTAAATTGTGGAAATTGCTCAAAAACATATATAGGTCAAACAGGAAGAAGTTTTTCAAAAAGAATAAAAGAACATGCTTCATCATACATCAATATAAAAAATAACTCAAAAATACGCAAATCATTTAATTGAAAATAACCACCAATTCAACCCAAACTTTGAAATATTACATACTGGCACAAAGGGCCTGAAACTTAATTACCTAACATTTTTTAGAAATAAACAAATTGAAAAATTCAGATTACTTAATAAATGAATAAGTAGACTTAAATAATTCACCAATAATTAATTTATTTTATTACCTGCCATAAATTGTGAACAACCATTTATTATAGTAATTTTATACTCATTTTGTAACAAACCATCTGAAGAAGCTGTCGTACCGCTAAAACATGTCAAGGTGTTAAAAATAAAAAATTTAGTGGAAATTTAAGTAGTGTTTTACTTCTTGAAAAACTTCTAGTTATGGATTTCCACCAAGTATCGGCTGAATCAATTCAGGTATTGGATTTGTTTTACTATCCGTTTCCATTATCATTTGAGTCTTGTTGTAACTCGTTCTTATGAGCTGAGTATACTTATGGTCTATCCTGTTGTCATACAAGGCCTTTTCGACGGCCCACCTCTCGATACTATCAAAAGCCTTCTGATAATCTATAAATACCAGGTAAAACTAAGTTATATTCTGTTGCTTACTCTATGAAAGTTCTAATTGTTAAGAGATGATCACAAGAACTAAAACCCTTCCTGAAGCCGGCCTGTTCTACCGATTGGTTTAATTCTAGTTTGTTTTCCAATTTATTAATTATTATTTTGGTAAACAGTTTGTATATTTGTGAAAGTAATGATATTGGACGGTAATCGTCTAACTTAGTTTTATCACCTTTTTTAAAAAGCAAAATTGTTGAATCTGTGTTCCAATTTTCTGGTATCTTCTCTTCTTCTAGACCAGGGGTGCTCAAATTTGAACTGTTGGCGATCTACCTCAATATTGTTAGACTACGATCGATCGACTCTGAGAGGCTGCAAGTAAGTGTGATGCAGGATTGTCGTCAAGGTAGGGTGTATCGTGGCATAGATATTAGTTTTCCGCACAATATGCATTTTTTTAGTCAAGGTAAGTGTAGGTCTGCTCTAAAATGTCAATGAAAAAACTCATAATTATTCAAAATTGCGAGTTTATTGGTTCTTACAAAACAAACGAGTTCTAGTGTCTAAACTTAACTAAAGAGTGACTTTGGATGTTCAAGCGTGGCACTGCATGTCCTCAGCATACTTTTCATAAGATGGTACGTAATTACCGAGTGCTAATCGCAAGCATGATGACATATGTTCGTCAGTTAATCGATTGGGATATTTTGACTTAATTATCTTCATTTCAGAAAATACAGACTCGCACAAGTAAGTTGACCCAAACATTGTCGTCAGTTGAAGGGCGATTTGCCTTAGATTCGGATATTTATCTTCAGATATAAAACACCAGAATTTTGTATCGGATGCTGTGGCTTTGAGATGTATATCTGATATAATCTGCACTAACTCATTTTCAACAGAACATGAGTCCATGTTAAACTGACTTGCTATTTCAGTAGCTAATTCCTCAATGTTTTTACACGAAAAAGGATAACTCATAAATGATGCGATATTTGCCAATTTACTAAAATCATAAAAACGTATTTCGAATTGGCCCAAAATATTTGATAATTCTGCCTCATAAATATCATAATTCAACTGAGGAATCCTTGCTTTCAAAGACGGAAAATTTTTCAGATCCTTTCTTTTCAGTTGATCTATTATAAGTTGCAATTTACTTTTGAATGCGTTTATTGCGCTAATCATCTCAATAATAGTTTTTCCTTTACCTTGAAGCTCCAAATTAATGGTGTTTTAAATGCATTGTGATGTCTGTCAAAAATGCCAAATCAGTCAGCCATTTTCCGTTTTTCAGCACCTGAGTGTCATCACCTCTTTTGTCCAGAAAAGCTGTTATTTCGAGCAATAATTCTTGAAACCTTTCTAGGGATTTTCCACGAGCCGTCGTTGCAAGCTACGTGCACGGATAGAATTCACAATTTTTATTGCAATGCCCATAATCTCCTCCATGTTTAGAACTTTTGAACACAAAACTTGTTGATGTATAATGCAATGAAGGAGAAAAATGAAGGGAAATCATCATTAGCTCGACACAATGCCACAAAACCGTTTTTGTTTCCAGTCATTGCTGGTGCTCCATCAGTTGTAATGCACACTAGTTTATATATTGGTAGCTTGTAGTTTGTTACAAAATTGAAGAAAATGTCATATATATCTTCGCCACGGGTCTTTCCTTTCAGAGGAATCATTGTCAAAAACTCTTCCTTAACCGACATGTCACTGAACACCATTCGAATAAAAATAGTATGTACATTCCATGATATGTTTTAGTTTATCTGCCATGTCCTGACTCATGACTTCGACACGCCTTGTGACAGTCGGACGAGATAACTGAAGTTCTCTAATAGCAGACATAATCTGTTTTATTTTTAAAATTTCCAAATAAAGTCTCACCCGCTTCAATAAATGCTTCCTTCACAACCAGTCTATCATCAAATGGTTTCTTGTGTTTCGCCAATTTATGAGATATTTTAAATGACGCGATCGTTGCAGCTTTTGATTGTTTGGCTGGTCTTGTGAACATGGTTTGTTCTTTTTTTCAAACAAGTTATCAAATCACGTACATTTCGTTTTCTTAATTCACTTTGTGACGGAAAATCCTTTTCATAGTTTTTATGAACCGTTTTATGATGCCTCTCTAAGTTCCCACGTTTAGGTATTGCAACTGACGCACGGCAAATGAGACAAATGCACTTATCCTTTACCATACAAAAGAAAAATTCTTCCTTCCAATCGTTATTAAAATGATAAGTTTTACTTTTCTTCGCCGCACTCATTTGGACTATTTATTAATAAACTTTGTATCGATGTATCGCCTTCAAGTTACAACTCAGACTGACTCCTATTCCTGCAGGCGCAACATTTATATCGGCGCGAACGAAGTCTCGAATGTTCCCGTCAAACACGCCGCCCGAAGTTTCTAGAAAATCGGCGGGAATCAAAAACGCGGCTTTTCTTTGACAAGTACCGCGCGTTCCTTTGATAAAGCCGCCTTTTGCCGGTAGCAGGGGTTATTACGATAAAACAAAGTGATGAGGGGGTTATTCTGGCCTAATTGTGGATCGAATAAATTTTAGTAGTTTATTCATTACATTTTGTTTTAGTTATCTAAAACAAAATCTGTGAATAGTTCCATATCGGAATTTTTTTCTCGAGATCGACTCAAAGAGCACTCGCGATCGACTTGTCGATCGCGATCGACCATTTGAGCACCCCTGTTCTAGACATTTGCTGAATAAGAGTTTCGGCACCTGTACCACCAAGTTGGTGGTACATATACGTAGATAATATTATGCTTTTACGGCAACTTAAACAAGCTGTATAAAATCTATTTATGAAAATATCACAATCACAATCGGAATAGTCGCAGATGAATAACGAAATTAATTTTTTGGATCTAAGAATTTCCAAAAAGACTAATAGACACAAATTTTCAATTTATCGAAAATCTTCATATACAGATATTACTGAATATAACCCTTCATCCCACCTAAATGAACATACAGTTGGTATAACTTACAATAAAAGAAATTCCTTTTTTAGGTTATTATTGGCACCCTTGCAAACAGTGCTTTGTGGAAAAAGATTCATTTCTAACCTTATTTATGGCTAAATAGTATATTATCGAAACTGTATATAATCACCCAAAATGTCCGAAAATGACTTTTACAGTGGCTGTTAAGTAAATGGGCAAGTTGAGGGCATTCATTAGCAAGTAGGTGAAATGATACTCTCAGTTAAAAAATATTGATGATCTATCAGAACGTGGTTGGAGAAGAAAAGTATCGGACGAGGAGAAAAAAATGATTATTAAAATATTTTCCCGAATTCCTCAAAAAACTAAAGCAGAAAGATTCGAATATATCGTTTACAATGATTCGCACTCATCTCCAGTCTAACGATGTGAAGTGGCGGAGTACAATCAAGCTATATGCTAAGCGAAAAAAACAGAGAGAAGAGAAAAGATCTGTACTTTTTCTTATCTACAATAACATTATAAAATTGTCAAATGGTTCAATGCCGATAGCGTCATAAATAAACTGGATGACATGACTTATTTATACGAATCAAGTAACGTGCCTTGCCTTGAAATATAAAAATGAAAAATATATCATTATAGACAACTTTAGTAGACAACTCAAACCTATATTATGAGTTTTGTGACGTTAAACTTTAAGAAACTTTTCGTACTTGCTGACAAACTTTATAAATACTGCAGTGTGACTTTTATTCTGTTTTTTATAACTTTATTTCCTTTGAGAATCTGCCTCGGCCGCATACTTTATAGAGTTCACGATCTTCTACAAAATAAAAAGTTAAAAGTAGAACAGAAATATAATCTGAGTAAACACATTTTTGTGTCCCACAGAGCCATCTGGTGTGAAACCGCCAAAACCTTTAATTCAAGAGCAAAACGTATAGGTAAAATATGATTTAGTAACTGTGTTATTAAAAACGAGTTTCGTACTAATGCCGCTATTAAATGAATAGCAGTGACTAAAAATAGGATACTAATACCACTATTAGATGGTATCTCTAAAAATAAAGATCCATATAAACGGGGACACTGCTGACCCGGTATGCAGATACCTTTAGTACTTCACCCCTCATCTTTTGATCAAAGAACTTCGCTAAAACCTATATATATATATATATATATATATATATATATATATATATATATATATATATATATATATACATATACATACATATACAGCAGAACCCCGATTAACCGAGTCGCGATTATCCGAGCTCCGGATTAACCGAGCCAATCTAAGAACCTGATTATCCGAGGTACGCGCGTCTATGCTGCGTATTAACGGAGCTTCTAAAATATGTACGCATGTAAATTTGCGTGAATGCAGTGCGTTATAGCGTTTACTATGGAGAAGTACGAGTATATTCACATAATTTATTTGGTTGGAGTTCTGGTAGTTAAGTGTAATTAATACGAACTGCTTTGTTTGAATTTTTGTTTGTCGTATTATAATGGAGCAAAACAAACGTAAAAGAATCGTCGTTCCTATTGAAGAAAAATTAAAAGCCATCAGAAGGATTGAAGCAGGAGAGACAATTAAAGTTGTTGCACGAGATTATGGGAGTAGGTGAGGTAACAGTTGGAGATTAGAAAAGAAACCGCACAAAAATAGAAGAGTGGTGTATAAATCAAGCCTCCTCGTCCTCAGGAAGAAAATCAATGAAAACCGGCGACTACGAAAAGGTTAACGTGTGTGTGGTTTAACCAACAGACATCAAAAGGTGTGCCTCTGTCAGGTCCAATTTTACAACAGAAAGCAATAATGATTAGTAGGCAATTCCCAGAGATAGATCAGTTTACCGCCAGTTCTGGATGGCTTGACCGCTGGAAAAAAAACGGTACGGTGTACAACTGACTGTATGTGGCGAAAAATTTTCTGCTGATGTGTCATCAATTAAGAACTTTAAGCAGAACTTTAAAAAGAAAATCTGGATACACATGTGATCAAATTTACAACTGTGACGAAAACTGGGTCTGAATTATAAAATGCTTCCATCAAAAACATTGGCATCTCGACAGGAAAAATCAGCTCCTGGGCACAAACGAAGTAAGGAAAGATTAACTATAATGGTATGTTCCAATGCATCTGGCAAGCACAGAATCCCACTGATGGTGATTGGCAAGTCTGTACGTCCAAGAGCTTTAAAAGACATCTCACTCAAAGCCCAGTCTATTACAAAAGAGCGCATGGATGGATGCGACCTTATTTACTAACTGGTTTGAAGAAGAGTTCGTACCACCTGTGACTAAATTTTTGAACAGAAACCGTCTTCCTATTAAAGTAATTTTGTTAATGAATAATGCCCCCTCTCATCCTGGAGAAGGACTTCATGTGGGCGAAATTGTAAAATTTTTTCCTCCAAATGTAACCAGCATAATGCAACCATGAAGGCATCCTCGAAAACATTCTAAAAAAAATAGGCGTTTATATCTTGAACATCTGTTAGAATACACAGAAAAGGAGGATATTATCAATGGGATGAAAAAGGTTACACTGAAAAATGTTATTTACTGGGTAAGTCAAGCTTGGGATTCTGTGCGTATTACCACTATTCAAAAATCTTGGTCAAAAGTTATTGATTTTGAGGACTATAATGACAGTGAGATGATATATTCCATTAAATGAATTAGCTCTGAAATTGAGAAGCCATGGGAGAAATATCCTGTTCAAATTTTGACAGCGAGATAGAAGAAAAAGAAAAAAGTATATTTGAATTAATGCAAAAATTAAAAGGTTGCGAAAATGTGACAAGAGAAGATGTTGTTGAATGGATTACGGCAGATGATTTAGAAGAAGAAATGAGTATTGAAGAAATAACGAATGCCTTTCAGGAAACCGAAAAATCAGATGACGATGACGAAGTGGCGGTGGATGAACAGTCTCCCACTAAGATCTGTCATCAAGAAGGTTTTGCTTCTTTGGAAAAAGCTTTGAGGTATATCGAACAGCAACCAGAGGCAACCCCAGCAGATTTGCTTCTTGTTAATAGATGGAAAAACATTGCAGCGAGAAAAAGAAGATGCAATATGAAACAGCAGCGCATAGATACCTATTTCACTGTTTTATGATGTATGTACCTATTTATATGTTAAAAACGTTAATACATCGGTTTAAAGTATTGGTATTTATTTTTTGAATGAATAAAAAATAAATCCGGATTATCCGAGTTTACAGTTATCCGAGGAGGGTGCCCCCCCACGTTACCTCGGATAACCGGGGTTCTACTGTATACATATATAATCATTAACTTTTTCCATCCATAGTCGGATGTAAGCCTCCCTAAGTTGTCTCCAATGAGCTCTGTTGTTTGCTTTTTGCATCCAATCGTGTCCCGCTAAGCTTTTTATGTCGTCCCTCCATCTCGTCTGTGGTCTACCTCTGCATCTTTTATATTATCCAGCCCTCCATTCAACCATACGGCGTGTCCATCTGTTATTATTCATCCTTGCGAGATGCCCCACCCAATTAAACCTTAATATACACATTCGTTGTATTACATCTGTCACTTTTGATCTTCTTCGTTGGTTCATTACGAAAAGACATTCGAATCGGTAGAGATATGGGAAGTCCTTAACGCCTTAAGTAACAGCAGAGTCGACGAAATATACACAACTCTTCTTGAATACATATATAAATATGCCACATCACAATAATGCTTGAAGAAAAAACAAATAAAATCAAAATTAAAAGAGGAATTACACATTGGCGACGCAATATCCCCAAAGCTGTTCATGTTGACTCTAGACGACATGTTCAAATCGCTAAAGTGGGAAAATAAAGGAATAGTAATGGACGGCGAACGATTAAATCACTTAAGGTTCGCAGATAATATCACTCTGACCGCCAAGACAAAAGAAGAATTACAAGAAATGCTGATGGAATTAAGTAACAAGTCTCGGGAAGTAGGTCTAAAAATAAACTTCACCAATACCAAATATTTGAACAACGAAAGTAAAGATAACAGTCAAGAATAGGAAAGGTAGAAACATTCACGTAATTAGAACAAAAAAATTGAAATATCAAAAAATAACTAAAAGACTGACTTTGATAGAAGAGTCTCGTTAGATTGATCTGCGTTCGGAAGGTTACAATCTACATTTAAATTGAACGTCCCAAATACAATAAAAGCTAGAGCGTTTGATCAATATGTACTGTCGGTATTAACATATGGCACTGAAACATGGGAAATAAAAGTATAATAAATAAACTCCAGGTAGCCCGAAGAGCAATGGAAAGAAGAATGCTAAATATTAGACTCCAAGATCGTATTCTTAACATTATATATATATATATATATATATATATATATATATATATATATATATATAAGAAAGAATTCAATCCAACTTATAAAATTAGGCGTTAGGGCATAAAAAAACGCAAAAAACATCTAAGATATACATAAAATCTAAAAAAGACTACCCAACTAAAGGAAGCATGACTGGTTTTCTACGAAAAAATTCGCAGAATCTATAACCTGGAAACAGAACAAAACATGAAGAATATCTCCAAACTGCACGAAAAACTAGCCAACCAAATTAATCGCAGAATATTCCTATTAAAGTGTAAACACAATAACATTTTCCCTAAATTTCTTAATATAAAACTTAATCATATTATGTTTGATGACACATATTTGAATGGGAAACTAAAGTCATTATTAAATAATTTCAAGCTAAATATTATAAAATTAGCCATAACTGACACAGTTAAAAAAATAAAAACCCTTAAAAAATCAATTGAAATCACATACACAAAGATAGCCTTCTTACCTACTAATCTAGTCAATGAGTTCAAAGACATAGAGAGAAATAAATATGAAAAGGCCTTTTCACAAATTAAAATTAAGAACATAAAAAAATACAATTCTCTTTTAAATACAAATGGACAACCAAAAAATTCCATAATAAAAAAGAATGGTACGAAAATTTATCAGACACATACATTCCGGAAGATATTCTAGAAGTTTTATCCTATGGCCGAAATTTTGCCAAAACAATAACTAATCCATCTGAATACCCAATTACTGATTATATAGCCAGCACAGAATATGCAATTTCAAACATTGAATAACGATACAAAAAATACAGTCAGATCACAAGTAGTAAACATTTTGACAAACCATAAAAATAAAATCAAAAACAACATTAATGCAAAAAATAACATAACTCAACGCAATATTAATAATAAAATACACAAAGTAAAAAAGTTTTAAAAAATAATCCTCAAATTACGATCTTAACTCCGGACAAAAGCAACAAAACTGTTATTCTTAACACAATCGACTACGAATCAAAAATGTTAGAATTATTAAATGATGAAAGTACTTATAAGAAAATACAAAACAACCCCACAAATACCTATCAAACTTTAAATAACAATTTAGTTAAAACCTGGTACAGCAAAGACTACATCAGTAAGGAAACATATAACACTCTTATCATTCACAATGCAGAACCTCCCAAAATATACGGCCTTCCCAAATTGCACAAGCCCAACATCCCACTAAGACCGATAGTTTCTAGTATACAGTCCCCTTTCTACAATATCTCCAAATTCCTCTCAAATATTCTTTCTAAAATCACTGGAAAAAATGTTTTTTATATAAAAAACTCTTTCGAGTTTAAAAATTTCATAGATAGTATACACATGCCCAATGAAAGTAAACTCATATCCCTCGATGTCATGTCCTTATATACAAACTTACCCATAAACCTTATAATCACCGCAATAACAAATAAATGGGACCAAATTAAAAAACACACCTGCCTACCACAAGAAGAATTCATAAATGCCATAAATATAATCTTAAAAAACAATTTCTTTCAGTACCAGAACTCATTCTACCTTCAAATGGAAGGTTGTGCAATGGGGGCTTCTATTTCTGCTACCCTTGCCCAACTGGCATTGGAATATTTGGAGGAAAATGTTATTGACAGCTTAAGCAACAAACCTATTTTCTTCAAAAGATACGTAGATGATTGTATTCTAGCACTAAAAGAAGACCAAATAGAAAAAACACAGTTAAAGCCTTCAACCAATTCAACAAAAAATTACAATTCACCATCGAAACAGAACAAAACAACGCCATAAATTTCCTAGATCTAACTCTAATAAGAGAAAAAAACAAAATAAATAGCAAATGGTACACAAAACCAACAAGTTCTGGAAAATATCTAAACTACCATTCACACCATCCTTTAAATTTTAAGAAAAATACCGTCATAAATTTAATTGACAGAGGCTTAAAACTAACAAGTCCTAAATATAGAGCAGAAATAATAGAAAAAATAAAAACTACCTTAACCAACAACAATTATCCGGTTAAGCTAATTAACAAAATTTTAAAAACCAGAACTCACAAATTATATAATACTCTAGATAAACAACCAAAACAAAGAACAGCTACAACATACATATCCATGCCATATATTCAAGGACTTTCAGAAAAAAATTAAAGCAGTCCTCAAAAAAACATAATTTAACTGTTTGCCACAAAACGCATAACTCATTAAAACACCTTTTTACCCCCCTAAAATCCAAAACACCCCTACTGAAACAATCAAACCTGATATATTCTATTCCATGTCAAAACTGCAACGGCTGTTATATCGGCATGACTAAACAACATCTAGAAACTAGACTGAATGGCCATAAGTATGATAAGAATAACCCGACAGCTCTATCAAAACACGTTAAACAAACCAAACACTCGTTTGATTTTAAAAATACATCCTAAAAAAAGAGTCAAATTATTTTAAAAGATCAATGCATGAAATGATCTGTATTAATAAAGAGAAAAACAATATAAACGACAAAAGCGACGTTAGGGGTCTGAGTCATATTTATTTCGGACTCTTCTCATAGTAACTCAATAGCAGATAATAAATAAAAAACACTTAAACAAACCAAAGGATGACTTTCGTTCCCAATACAAATCTAAAGTTATTTTAAAAAATGTGACCGTCTTAGTAACACCTTTTAAAGAATGTTAAGTGTGTCTTCGTTTCAACCCACACATGTAAGTTTTCATATATATTTTGAGTGTATAATTTTTATTATTATTTTCACCTTCTACATTGTATTATAAGTTTAAGAATTTTATATATTCATAATTAAAAAAAATTTGTGCGTCCTATTGAATATCCAAAACAGAAAATTTCAATTTTTAGATGAACTGAAGAAGCCTGAAAATCGGGCGAAACGTTTTCAATAAATTCTAACTAGAACATGATGTAATTTCTCTATCCTTAAAACAAAAGAACCATAAAGCCCAAAAAATTGAAAAAATATATATTCAATATTCCAAGGTTCAAGAAAGAATTCAATCCAACTTTATATATATATATATATATAATATATATATATATATATATATATATATATATATATATATATATATATATATATATATATATATATATAAATATCGTCTTACTGAAGACACGAGACAGCAAGAAATTACACAAATCACTAGGGTCCTTAAGCAAAATGGATATAAAGACCAGTTCATACGAAACGCACTAAAAAGGCAGCGCCATCCACAGAACGTGAGCTCAACCAGAGTAGAGTCTTATTACCGTATGTAAAAGGAGTTAGAGATAGGATTGGGAGAGTCCATCCTGGGTAACCCCAAGGACAAGAGAAAACTGGAAAACCATGGAGTTTACAGCATCCCATGCGGAGACTGCCACAAATTGTACATAGGACAAACAAACAGAAGAATCTCCACCCTGATCCAAGAACATAAAATAAGTATCAAAAACAAACATCAGCTCTTTTTCAGCACCATCATGATGCTGGTCACAACCAGGGTTGCCAGGTGTTCGGTATTTTACCGAACCGTTCGGTATTTTAGCAGTGTGTTCGGTGTTCGGTATGGCAAAAATACCGAAGTATGGACGGTTCGGTATTTTTTCTAATAAATCTTTCTCTCTAATAAACGATTCAACTGTCAGATGCAATCAGTTGATTCGATGTCTGACATGTCGCGAAATGCACGGAGCAGTTAAAGCAAATAAGAAATTGCTGGAAGCGTGCATTAGTGACAAAAAATATAATTTTTAAGATTTCTTTTTTTTAGTTTCTGAATCCTGGTTGGTTTTTTTTGTTGTGCAATGTTTGTTTGTATAGTAATATGTAGGTAAAAAAGTAAAATGTAAGTGAGAAAAATAGAACTGTTTTATATTGTCATGTTCACTACTTGCTAATGATTATGTTCTCTTGTGCAATGGTACTTTGTATTGTAACAATAGTAAATAAACAGTTATAACCTTTTTTTTTGCTCACTGTTCGGTTTTTTTTTTTAAAAAGACCTGGCAACCCTGGTTACACATCAATTTTGAGAGATCAAAACAAATAGCCTCGATTTCACATTATAAAACACGCATAATCGAGATAATGCGCTGAATAGCTCCACTACATGGAAGAGTCTACTAGCTAAACCAAGGAATAACCAAAATATCGAGATGGCAACAGTCAGCATAGTGCCAGAACCTGTAATTACCACCCAAGCGGCAAATACTCGGACGAACACTTCCGACCCCCCCTATCTATAATCTGCGTAGACGCCGACCTATAAAAGACGGCGACCGCACGTCGGTTTCTCAGCTAGTTTCGAGCGACAGCAGCAGCAAGATCGCAGTATCGAGTAGCAGCAGCAGCGGGAGCACTTGAAAATGCCACATGAGATTTTGGCGAAACGTCGTGCAAATTTATTGTTAGCTGAATGGATTGAAACCCGGAATTTTGATGTATTATATACATGTATATATGTATATATATATATATATATATATATATATATATATGTATATATATATATATATATATATATATATATATATATATATATATATATATATATATATATATATATATATATATATATTTATATATATATAAACTCCTGGACAAAATTAACGCAACAATCTGAAAATTAATTTATCTTTTTCTTATGTCAGTTTTAAAGTTTATCGAGCATTTGAATAGTAGGCTATGCATATTTTTGTTTCGTTGTTCATGACAGAAATCAAAACAATTCGTTTAGATTTACAGTTTTACAGAATTTTTTAGAAGATAAACAATTTTCTGTAATAATGCGATGGATTTTCTTTAAAAGTAAGCTTATAAATTGTTCCCTTTTTCAAAGTAATACGTTAGAAGACGGTTAAATGAAACTGGATTAACAGTAGGAGACCAGCCACTGTGCCCTTGCTTACTAGAGAGAACAGAGTTGCCAGGTTACGTTTTGCTCGAAATCATGAAAATTGGTCTGTGGATGATTGGAAACAAGTTTTCTTCACAGATGAAACTAGAGTTAGTCTAAAACATCCAGATGGTCGTGAGCGAGTATGGCGAAGACCAGGAGAGAGGTTTGCTCCTTGCAATATCTCTGCAAGGATTCTATTCGGCGGTGGCTCTGTTATGTTCTGGGGTGGCATCTGCTTTGATGCTCGCACAGAGTTAGTTCCTGTCCGTACGAGATCCATGAATGCTGACTACTATCTTGAGAATATTGTAATAGAACATGTGATGCCTTTCGGTCATTTTGTGGGGCCCAATTTCCTGTTTATGCAAGACAACGCTCGATCTCACGTGGCTAGGGAGGTACTCGATTATCTTAATCAAGTTGATATACCGATTATGCAATGGCTACCAAAAAGCCCGGATCTGAATCCGATAGAACATGTATGGGATCACCTTAAGAAAAATGTAAAACGTCATATACCTGCACCTAGAAACCTGAGGGAACTTGAAAAATGCAGTTATCACAGAATGGGAGCAAATTCCTCAAGATTTTATCCAAAATTTAATTAGAAGCGTGCCTAGGCGCATTAACGCTGTCATCCGAAGTGGAGGAGGCAACACACGCTACTAGTGTCCCAGTTACACCATTAATTTTGCTACTAGTGTTTCAGTTTATTTTTTTCATTATTACATAATTTCAACGATTTTGTTATTAGGTCATAAAAAATTATTAAAATTAATTCATTATAGAGATTTGTATGATTTAATATATTGTTGCATTAATTTTGTCCAGGAGTGTATTTTATATATACATATATATATATATATATATATATATATATATATATATATATATATATATATATATATATATATAAATATATATAATCCCGAAACCAGTAAATAAAGATAACAATCTACTTCTTTTCTGGTCTTTTATGTTCCCTGTATAGTTTTTTACTTTTGTAGCCTGTTAAATTTAATGTAAAAAACACATTGACACTTGAATAAAAAATACTAGATTACATGAACTACGTCATTTAATTAACGACCCATGTATGTATATTCAATTACTTTAACAATTTTCACGTTTGAATGTAACTGTTTTTCTACTTTGTTGCTGATGGCAAATAAATATAACACTGAATCTTCGAAAAACGTGCTTAAATTTGATCTTCGAGTGTTAAATTCCCTAAGCCTGGACCGTTACCTCTAGAGTTTGTCACTTGAGTAAACACTAATTTAAATTACTATTTGTTCAGGACTGCCAATGTCGCTACGGAATTCTGCAAACGCATAGAAAATTGGTATTAAACATTTTTACCAACGCATTAAGGCTAGTGCTGACGACTTACTATGGAAAATCGTAAAGGTAAATGTACATATTTAGTCAAAAGTGATTTTTTTCTGTAATGTATCGTGTTTTAAATACCTATACGAAGTCAATTTAATTTTACGACTGCATACCTGTATGTACCATAAGAAAGCAATACATTACTTGTTTTGAGAAACATATTCCATGAATGCATGTTTAATAAATACAGTAGACCCCCGATTAATTGAGTCGCGATTATCCAAGCTCCGGATTAACCGAGCCAATCTAAGAACCTGATTATTCGAGGTACGCGCGTCTATGCTGCGTATTAACCGAGCTTCTAAAATATGTATGTACATATTTCCATTTAAAATCGTCGGGGCCTTCGGAGAATCCCCCTAGCCCGTGTGAGGGGTTCCCCTATTTATGTTTTTGGACTCTTTCAGCATGTAAATTTGCGTAAATGCAGTGCGTTATAGCGTTTACTACGGAGAAGTACGAGTATACTCACATAATTTATTTGGTCGAAGTTCTGGTAGTTAAGTGTAATTAATACGAACTGCTTTGTTTGAATTTTTTGTTTGTCGTATTATAATGGAGCAAAACAAGCTTAAAAGAATCGTCGTTCCTATTGAAGAAAAATTAAAAGCCATCAGAAGAATTGAAGCAGACGAGATAATTAAAGTTGTTGCACGAGATTGTGGAGTAGGTACGGTAACAGTTGGAGATTGGAAAAAAAAAACTGTACAAAAATAGAAGAGTGGCGTATAAATCAAGCCTCCTCGTCCTCAGGAAGAAAATCAATGAAAACCGGCGACTATGAAAAGGTTAACGACACTTTATTCATGTGGTTTAACAAACAGAGATCAAAAGGTGTGCCTCTGTCAGGTCCAATTTTACAACAGAAAGCAATAATGATTAGTAGGCAATTCCCAGAGATAGATTAGTTTACCGCCAGTTCTGGATGGCTTGACCGCTGGAAAAAACGGTACGGTGTACGATAACTGACTGTATGTGGTGAAAAACTTTCTGCCGATGTGTCATCAATTGAGAAGTTTAAGCATAACTTTAAAAAGCAAATCGAAGATACACATGTGATCAAAATTACAACTGTGACGAAACTGGTCTGAATTATAAAATGCTTCCATCAGAAACATTGGCATCTCGACAGGAAAAATCAGCTCCTGGGCACAAACGAAGTAAGGAAAGATTAACTACAATGGTATGTTTCAATGCATCTGGCAAGCACAAAATCCCACTGATGATGATTGGCAAGTCTGCACATCCAAGAGCTTTAAAAGACATCTCACCCAAAGTCCTACCAGTTTATTACAAAAGTCAAAAGAGCGCATGGATGGATGCGACCTTATTTACTAACTGGTTTGAAGAAGAGTTCGTGCCATCTGTGACTAAATTTTTGAACAGAAACCGTCTTCCTATTAAAGCAATTTTGTTAATGGATAATGCCCCCTCTCACCCTGGAAAAGGACTTCATGTGGGCGAAATTGTTGTAAAATTTTTTCCTCCAAATGTAACCAGCATAATGCAGCCAATGGATCAAGGCATCCTCGAAAACATTATAGGCGTTTATATCTTGAACATCTGTTAGAATACCCAGAAAAGGAGGATATTATCAATGGGATGAGAAAGGTTACACTGAAAAATGTTATTTACTGGGTAAGTCAAACTTGGGATTCTGTGCGTACTACCACTATTCAAAAATCTTGGTTAAAAGTTATTGATTTTGCAGACTATAATGACAGTGAAGATGATACTCCATTAAATGAATTAGCTTTGAAATTGAGAAGCCATGGAGAAACGTCCTGTTCAAATTTTGACAGCAAAATAGAAGAAAAAGAAAAAAGTTTATTTGAATTAATGCAAAAATTAAAAGGTTGCGAAAATGTGACAAGAGAAGATGTTGTTGAATGGATTACAGCAGATGATTTAGAAGAAGAAATGAGTATTGAAGAAATAACGAATGCCTTTCAGGAAACCTAAAAATCAGATGACGTTGACGATGACGAAGCGGCGGTGGATGAACAGTCTCCCACTAAGATCTCTCATCAAGAAGGTTTTGCTTCTTTGGAAAAAGCTTTGAGGTATATCGAACAACAACCAAAAGCAACCCCAGCGGATTTGCTTCTTCTTAATAGATGGAGAAACATTGCAGCGAGAAAAAAAAGATGCAATATGAAACAGAAGCGCATAGATACCTATTTCACTGTTTTATAATGTATGTACCTATTTATATGTTAAAAACGTTAATACATCAGTTTAAAGTATTGGTGTTTATTTTTTGAATGAATAAAAAACAAATCCGGATTATCCGAGTTTTCAGTTATCCGAGGAGGGTGCCCCCCACGTTACCTCGGATAACCTGGGTTCTACTGTATTTCAGTTCATCGAACAAGTATTTGACAAATTTTTAAAAAGTGTTTGTTGCCGAAATCTCACTTTTTATTAAAGTTTTTGCTACCGGTTAGTAGAAATCATTAAAGGTAAAATGATCATTTCAACAAGCACAATACTTGATTCCTTTAAAAAAATAATCCCAGAACATCGTTATATTAAAAATTTGTATTAGAATCAAAAACACTATATGTAATTTTTTCTAATCAAGTCAGAAGTAATTAAATAAAAGCATTACCTAAAAACTAGCCTGTACCTGCGGCTGCACCCGAAAGAATACATACTGTCAATGAAAGTTTATCGTAATAGTTTTTTTTCTTCCATATATGGTCTATTTTTACCTCGTATCTATATCGTTATCGTTATTCATTTGTACCACATAAAAAACAGTTATAAATAAATTAATATCTGATGTTCTAATAGGATACAATCTAATGATATTTTTTTTTTAATTCAGAAAGTATTAAGAGAATGTCTAATTAGTAATTTTGATATATGAAAGCCACGAACTCGAGGAGGAAAAAAAATGAAAGAGACACTTATGCTACCCTAGTATCAATCAAATAAGTAAAATCTTAAAAAATTAACATGTCCAAATTGCGAATAATAATTATTGGTGTTTGTTCCACACCGTTGATGGCCTTCATAAATATTATTCTTATTTATCTTAAACAGATAATAAATATAAACAAGCCCGTATACTTATAAAAAGGTTGTCTTTTGAAAAAAGTTTAGCAAAATACCTCCAGGTTAAATACATATTTTTTTCAGTTGGATAATATTTACAGTTGGCCCAGAACGAAAAAAGGTTTCCGGGGGCAACAGATAGGCATAATAACCAACCAAGCAATACGCGACCAACAGTTTCTCTCGATCTCATGAGCTTGTACAGCTTCCTGTTAAATGCGGCTTTTGCCAAAGGAATCCAGGGTCATCGCGTAGGGTTTGTTGCCCTTTGCGTTCTTCTATAATCTATTTTAGTATGAATTCAGACATTTCGTTTCTTGAAAACAGTGTAGCTCGGATTAAGTCTCCTTTCTTGTCCAAAAAGTTTTGCAGATGCCTGGGTCACCAGTGACGGTGAGTTCGCACTCTGGGTGTGGCAAAAAAAATCAGACACTGTAGTGAGTTTATGCTCAATATCTGCTGAATACTACCTTTTGACAGCAGGCTACTCATGTTTCATTTATTTTTAGGATAGCGCAGACTGCCGTTTGACGAACCGGTTTCCTATCTGTAGCTATAAGGAACAGAAAGTTTTCTGGATGCATTATTTTCAAGTACTGGTTCTACTGTCTGGCGATTAATCTTGTAAACTCCTTGGTCTCCTAGTTCATTAAAAAAGATGCTTTGGTACATTAAGGTAAGAAGATTTTTGACTTTATTTTATTTGTAGTCATCATGAAATTAAAGTAACACGGCCGCTGTCAAGATCTTAGGGCCACTTAATCGTACGATGGTGGTTCGTGTGTAAATAGACTAAGGGCCTTTCATATAAATCACACTATCGTGCCACCAAATGTGCCGACGTCACTTTTAAAACCATCGTTGCAAGCGGAATACGACACGGTCGCACTTCTAAAAGCTTTTACTAGAAAATAATGGTTTTAAATGGGATCTCCACTTCCAGCTACGGCAGGTAGGTACGGGCGCGATAGAGTAGTCCATGTGAAATGGCATTAAATAGTGCTGATATCCAGCAATACGGCTTGAGTAACAAGAGGAAGACCAACTCTAATCTTCAAGAACTTGAAAACCGGCAAATTTTCACAACCTCCAAATTCGTTGCCTATAGATCCTAAACTGCATAAAAGTGTGCCCGAGATTCGGTTGTACTCATGACGCAAGCAGACGGAGCAATGCAACGGCAACTGTGGTGGTTTTAAGCGATGTATGGATATCAGAAATATTTTGGACGGAACCCTGGACTTTGCCTATTTTCGATGGTTTTACATTAATGCGTGAGGTGGAACCATTGTCGAATCGAGCTGCCTACGGTCAATGTTGGCAATTTTTTGACAATTCCACTATCGGCCTGTGGCCTTGAATAGCCTCCGATTATGGATAGGTAGGCTTTTCAGTTTTAGGCACAATTTATTGTATCTTACCACGATGTTACGCCAGTATGGGAATAAATAATTGAAGTTTTATTATCTTGTTCTCTGCGTGCCGAAGCTCAACAATCCAAGTCGCGTAGCATTCAGTGCTATAATTGCCAAGATCATGGACATGCAGCTCCCAGTTGTCACATCCCTCCAAAGTGTGTAAAGTGTGGTAAAGGTCACCGCACGTCTCAGTGTCCTAAATCAAAGGAAGAACCGCCAAAATGCGCAAATTGCGCAGGTGATCACCCTGCTTCATTCAGTGGGTGTCCTCGCCACCCCTCTCAAGTTAAGGTTCAAAAACAGTCCTCCTTCCGAGGTTGGGGGACGCAAGACAATTCCCGTCTTGCTCCCAATAAGCCCGTTCAGTCCCAAAATCAGGCTCCTAAACCTGATTCTTCCAGCGAGTCTCTTCTCTCCCAAGTGCAGCTTGCGCAGATTGCTAAGATGTCTGCTGAGTACATGAAAGCATTCATGGCCCAGACATTTAAACAACGCACGGACTCGAACTGACTTAGACAGGACTAATCGACTTATTTATGGGTAGGTTAGTTGAGCCACTCCTTCTGATTAAAGTATAACAATTCACACCTCTAACTAAATGTAACTTCAACACCCCCAGCAATGGGGATTAGGATTAGGTTAGGTTAAGATAGATTAAGGTAGGTTAAGTCTAATCGATATAAACTTAACCTTGAGTTAAACATCATCAAACAGTCTAGATATTAACAAGGTCAGTCATGTAAAAGGAGTAGAGGGTTCTTCCCGGCTCACAAGGAGTTTTAGAGGGTATGCCAACCCTTTAGGTTGGAGAGCCCCACATAACTGGAGCACTTTGGGGCACCCTTATGGTGACGCAGACTGCTCCAGAATCCATAAGGCGGATTTCTCCTTGACAAAAAAAAATATCTTGTTCTCTCGTTTGTCAATCCTAGCTCGATTGATGAGCCGAGGCTCGAAGACCGTCGAGAGATAAGATTTCATCCTGTCAATTAGCCTCATGTTTTTAGAAAGTGTCAACTCAGGGAAATAAATCTGACATTTTCGATATACACTGGATCAATGATTTTTGTGTAAAATATAACATTCGTGTATAAACTCTTAACGACCAAGAAACTTATTTTTGATTTTAATGTCTGCTATTAATTTATAAGCAATGATTTTAAAAAGCGATAAACTGAATAATGAATGAACAAATAATTCCTTTTAGGGAATGGTTTTTTCACTTCAAATATCTTCGCTAGATGATACCTAAATTCAACCCCGGAATTTTTAGTTATTGCCAAGATCTGTTTACGAATACACAATGTCATCAATCCTCAATAGGAGCATATAAAACGAATCTTGTCTCATTTTATTTCACGAATAAATGAACGAACATGAAGATATATAAATCTATCACACAAATGAAATCCATAAACTAAAAATGACTACAGTTTATTTACTTGCATTTTGCAAAATTGCAAGGATGTCGTTATAACATACTTGTTACTAAGTTTTATATCAATGGGAAATAATTTACAAAGAATTATCCAACATTCTTGAATAAATGAGTATAATTTTGCAAATTATGTACTAATAATAAGTGTTTGTAATATTGTCAAAAAATAATCTAGAAAATTATTTTACAAAAATTGTTAGAAAATAATTTTCTATTTATCTGTTTCTAAAGAAAAAAATATGAATATAATATTCTACTTTAGTTTACAATCATATAATCGCCCAATTTACACTTCGTAGTTAAACAATTAGTAGTTGTCACTGTGCACTCCATAAATCTTAACAAAAATATTGACATCTTCCATTTTTTTCTTATAACCTTTGTATGTATGTATGTATATATATATATATATATATATATATATATATATATATATATATATATATATATATATATATATATATATATATACAATCCCGATTATCTGAAATCCGGCTTATCCGAAACAAACTGTAAAAAGCAAATTATATTCCCATTAAACGAAAAAATCCCCATTATTCGAAACAGACGATGAGTGGTTTCCTTAACGCGTTGGGGACTCCCCGCAGTCTATGTTTTAATTAGTCGTCGAGTGTTATAAGTTACTCATTACGTTTATTATTATCGCAGAGGTAATAGTTTCGTTTTAATAGATATTTTACAAAATGGAGCGTAATAATAATAAGCGTAAACATGTTGTTATTACCTTAAAAGAGAAACTTGAAGCAATTTAACGTCTAGATAATGGTAAACTTCTTAAAAATATAGCGAAGGATTTAGGTGTAGTCGTGAGTACTGTTTCAGAGTGGAAAAAAATCGCGAAAAACTGTGTGAAGTGTTTTGTCATCGCCCACACAGGCACGAAAAAGTATGAAAAGCGGTGAATACCAAAAAGTGGATGATTCTTGATTTTTATGGTTTACACAGAATCGAGAACGTGGAATACCAATTTCAGGAACAATTTTAAAACATAAGGCAGTGGGTTTAAGCGAAGAGTTGCCGGTTATTGAAGCACCTGTAAATTTTTCTATGGCTAGATAGTTGGAAAAAAAAGACATGGTGTACGTCAACTGAGAGTTTGTGGAGCAAGATTGTCGGCTGATGTATTTGCTGCAAAAAAATTTGCAGAGAATTGTGAGCAGATTATGAAAGAACATAGTTTACAACCAGGCCAAGTCTATAATTGTGATGAAACAGGCTTGAACTACAAAATGTTGCCGTCAAATACCTTAGCTTCAAAAACGGAAACTGGAGCACCTGGTTACAAACGTAGCAAAGAACGTATTACTGTTCTTGCATGCAGTAATGCTTCTGGAAGACACAAACTCCCATTATTATGTATTGGTAAGTCAGCAAATCCACGAACCTTTAAGAATATTCGTCGCAATGCTTTTTCTGTTTTGTAAAAAAATCAAAAAAAATGCCTGGATAAACGCGACTCTATTTAAAGACTGGTTTTTTGGAGATTTTGTTCCCAAAATGGAACTTTTTTTAAAAGAACATGAATATCCTAGAAAATGTATTCTGTTACTAGATAACGCCCCCACTCACCCGAGTGCGGAGCAACTTGAAAGTAGGGAAATAAAAACAATGTTTTTGCCTCCTGCTGTAACTTCTCTCATTCAGCCTATGGATCAGGGTATATTGGAAAATTTAAAACGCAATTACAGGCGTTTGTTATTGGAGCGTATTTTAGAAGAAGAAGATGAAGGTGGCAATCTTTCTGACTGTCTAAAAAAGATAAATTTGAAAAATGTTATATATTGAATAGCTTCAGTCTGGAATCAAGTAAAGAGTAATACTCTGGAAAAATCTTAGTCAAAATTGATTTCACAAGAGGAGAAACATTACTCAGAGGCAAAAACAGAAGATAATGAAAGTTTACATCAAATTATTACAAGAATATCAGGATGTAAGTGTTACAGAAACCGATGTTTGTGAATGCTTAAACAGTGATAATGTGGAAGATGAAATGACTGACCAAGAATTAATTAAGAGTGTATGTAAAAATGTTAATAAAATAGACAGTGATGACGATGATGATAACGAAGTAGAAGCCACTGACAATATTCTAGTAAAAATGTCACATTCAGAAGGATTAGAGGCCCTAGAAAAAGCGTTACCTTATGTAGAACAACAAGAAAATGCAACCAATGCTTATCAAAGTGCAGTTAAAAATTACCTCATTTTTAAGAGATTAAAGTTAAGAATGAAACTTTATTTATATATATATATATATATATATATATATATATATATATATATATATATATATATATATATATATATATATATAATAATAAATAATAATAATAATAATAATGATGACTTTATTGTATAATATACAAAAGGCGAAGTTGAAGCTTGGCTTCCTATCTTAACCTATCCTAACCTAAAAATTATTATATTACTTATGTATCATATATAATTATGGGGCATACATGTACTGTTGCAAATATATTTCGGATGTATCATGTAAACATAAGAAAATAATTTATAAAAATAATGATATAATTTTGCCAATTTCATTTTTAAATTTCAAGCCTTTAAGACTTTTTAAATTATCTGGAACTTTATTATAAATGCTATAGACCTGGTAACTGAATGATCTTTGATATTGTGCTGTTCTATGCAAGGGTGGTGATATTTGTTGTTTATGCCTTAAGTCTAGGTTATGAGCACCATGTCTAAATTTAATTTTTTGATACAAGTAATTTGGGCGCTTTTTACAAATTATTTTATTAAATATTACTAAACTATGAAGAAGTCTCCTTTCTTTCATGGAGCGCCACCCAACTTCTTTCATCTTTGCAGTCACACCTCTATCATATTTTCTTATACCACCAATCAGCCTGACACAGTAATTCTGAATGCGCTGAATACGCCGAGCATCCCATTCCAGGAGACAGGGTCCATACACTGTATCACAAAATGTGAAGTGGGACAAAACTAAGCTATCGCATAATAGTTTTTTCAAATTTACACTTAATAAAGGACGCTGGTAAGTTTAAGATTAGTAAACGCCTTTTTTATGCAATTATTTATATGTGCTGTGAATCTCAACTCTATATCCATTATCAAACCCAAGTTCCTAGCATTATCCAAGTTTTCTAGCCGCTCAGTACCTACAATAATGTTTAAATGATTAGAATATTGCTTTCTCCAAGCGGTACGTCCAAACAATAGCAACTGACATTTTTTTGGGTTTAGTACCAAACAGTGTTTTTCGGAGGCACTCACCAAAAGTGCAAGATCCTCGTTAATTTTATTATTACCCTCAATAATTTGTTCAGGCTTGAAAGACAAGTAGATTTGTGAGTCGTCAGCGTAAAGATGTAAATCTGAATATTTAAGATAGGTACAAAGCTGAGATGTATATAGAGTGAAAAATAGAGGCCCTAAGATAGACCCCTGTGGAACACCATTACAGATTTTTATTGGCTTGGACTTATGTCCATTTAGTTTTACACACTGCAGTCTTCCTGCATATATATATATATATATATATATATATATATATATATATATATATATATATATATATATATATATATATACATACATAAAATAAGTAAACAAATTGTTCTATTCTTTGTTTTAATAAATACCTATGTACGTAACAGCATATCGTATAAATGTTTTTAAGTCAATCTGCAATGTTGTATTAATTCTAAACTTCTATTTTATAAAAAAATTCGGATTAACCGAAATTTCGATTATCTGAAATCACTTTGGTTGGTTATATTATTTCGGATAATCGAGATTCTACTGTATATATATAAATATATATATATATATATATATATATATATATATATATATATATATATATATATATATATTGAAATTGAAGTTTCTTGAACCAGTTTTAGATATTCTTTTTTGTTTTTTCTTCTAAACGTTTCGACTACATTTGGTCTTCATGAGTATTATTTACTTATCCTAAAAAGGGGATTTTATCATAATTAAAAGTTAAAAACATAAATAGACAAAGCACTTTCAAAACAGATTTTCATTTTTTTCACTAACATCAGGTTAAAAACCATATTTAACCTATGCAAGACATAGCTGTACAGTTACTATCTCTAGAGCTACGCCCTGCAGAGAATAAATATGATTTTTAATGTGATTTTAGTGAGAAGAATGTGAATGTGTTTTGAAAGTCGTTTATTCATGTTTTTAAACTTTTAATTATGATGAAATAATACTGATGAAGACTAAATGAGGTCAAAACGTTTATTATAATGAACCAACACCAATTTGACAGAAAATATAATTTTACAAAAATCAGTTTTTGCCTAAATTAATCCAGAACTACATTCCCAAGTAGAAAAAAACAAATATATATATATATATATATATATATATATATATATATATATATATATATATATATATACATATATAAATATATATATATATATATATATATATATATATATATTTTATATATATATATATATATATATATATATATATATATATATATATATATATTTATATATATATATATATATATATATATATATATATATATATATATATATATATATATATATATACAGTCCCTGGCCAAATTATTAGACGCACTGTATTTTTTTTTAATAATTTTATGTTTCTTAAGAGTTTTTATGCAATAATGGTATATTTAAACTACAATATTATTGATTTTTATTTAAAAGAATTGTTGTAGACTACATATTTGTATTTATTTTTAACATATGGCAACACTGTGTTGACAAAGTGATACATGAACGTAAATAAGTACAAACCTGTATCAGTCGCGATCGGAATCGAGTCAGGTACGGACGTGTTTATGTGGCTTTATGGACTGTGATTGTTTGTTTAACAGTTTTATACTACTCAGTTATTAGTTTATTTTGTATGCAGTGTTTTAAAAAAAGTAATTGGACTATTTTCATTATGGGTAGAAAAGGCGATCTTTCACCACGTAAAAAAGCTGAAGTGAAGGCCCTTGTGATTGCGAAAACATTTACAAACCGAGAAATATCACGAAGATTGGAGGTTTCTGAAGCTAGTGTACGACGCATAAAAAAGAAAATTGAGTCAGGGAAGGAATTAAGCCCGAAAAGAAAGAAAAGATGCGGTAGAAAACCAATTTTCACTCCACGGTCAGAGAGATGTTTGAAGAAAATTTGTGTAGAAAACAGATTTGCTACCACAAAGGTAATAAAAATCACAACTCCAGGATGCTAGCGTAAATGCTTCTGAGCGCACTGTTCGAAGAAAATTGAAAGAATTAGATTTTAAAGCCTGTCGCCCCGCCAGGAAGCCCAAGTTAACAGCTGCAATGAAAGCAAAGCGCCTGAAGTGGGCCAAACAATGGCAAGACAAAGATGTGGACTTCTGGAGATCGGTAAGATACAGCAATTTAATCAATAATTGATACATTATTATCATTTTCAGTTAAATAAAGCAAATAAACATGGAAATTTATTTATTTTTCCTATTTTTGACAGGTCTGCTTCAGTGACGAAAGCACATTCGAAATTTTGCAGAATAAAGCTCAGTATGTGCGTCGTCGTCATGAAGAAAAGTTTCATCCTGATTGTGTCGTCCCGACGGTTAAACATCCCACCAAAGTGATGATTTGGTCAGTCATCAGCGGCAAGGGCACTGGACGTCTGTACGTCGTCAAAGGAATAATGAGGCAAGATCAGTACAAAGAAGTATTACAAAATCGGTTGATTCCGCAGCTCAGAGAATGGTTTCCAAATGGGGAACCATTCACTTTCATGCAAGATGGAGCTCCCTGCCACACTGCTCGGTCTGTTAAAGCTATTTTGGCAGAAAAAAAAATATCCCTCTGTTGGATTGGCCCTGATATGAACCCCATTGAAAATGTGTGGGAGTTGATGAAAAGAGAAGTGGGGCTAAAGATGTGATTACCAACAAAACCCAGCTCCTAGGAAAAGATTATTCATGTGTGGAATCATCATCCTCAAATGCAGGAGACAGTACAATCTTGCATTGATAGCATGCCGCGCAGAATTAAAGCTTTGATAGCGGCTAAAGGTGGCTCAACTAAATATTGACTTTTACTAACATTAATTTCACTTTTCTTTAAAACTTATGCTTTTCTAAATTAATGCTGTTTTATTTATGTCAAATAAATAGACAATTGATTGGATAATATAAAATAAAAAAACAAATCAATTTAAAATAATAAAACGGTACAATATCACTCGGTAATTAATATTTTACATGAAATCTTGCAGTGCGTCTAATAATTTGGCCAGGGACTGTATATATATATATATATATATATATATATATATATATATATATATATATATATATATATATATATATATATACATATCTAGAAACTATTAAATTAAGGTATATGCAATTTTATTTAAAATGTATCTATAGACTGAAAGTTCACACAACTGAAAATATACCTGGCGCTGAATTTAAAAAAAAGACGTTTTATTTGGAAAAAAAGATTATCAGCACATCTTGTAGAATCCCCAAAAATTTTATATGTGCATCAGAAAATTTTCTGTTTAGGGTACCGTATGCGATATTTGACTTTACTGCCCGAATAAACCACCCTGTATATAAGTACAAATAAAGGCTAGAACGATCAGTTACAAATAATTATGTAACAAAAATAATAAATTATATTCTTCCATACGCTAGTAACGCGTAGGATTAATTTGTTTTAGGGGAGATAATTATCTGTTTCCAGAACCAGAGAAAAGGAAAAAGCCAAATAAAGTTATTGATTTTTTAAAGTCAATTAGTTAAGCCGCTTACATAATAATGCTACTAGAATTGAAAATAATAAGAAAACAACATAATATTCAGTTTCTCGGCTCCAAAAACCGCGAAAAGGACATGTATAGCCTGTCCCAAAATATAAGATCCTAATTTTTGCGTTTTAAGTGGGCAATATAAAAATTCTGACCTTTTGTTTATGATAGGTTGCAGAAATGGACTTAAGAATTTTATTCATTAATGCAAATAAATAAAATTATAAGTGTTTTTGGAGATGTTTATTTATAGATGCATGTAAAAACAAATGGATAAGAAGTACAAATATACAGTTTGAATAAATGAGGTTTACAAGAGGGGACATATTGTATAAATAAAAATATATTTTAACTTAAGCCTAATACGGTTTCCCTATCACTGTCATCAGCTAAGGTAATTATCAGTGGTTTCATATTATTTACATAAATATATGAATCTTCAACTTTAACAACGTGCTGAATGGAATTCTTCCAGCTTTCCAAGGTATATCATTTATAACTTTTTTACTAATTCAACCACTGACAAGCTTAAAGTAGGAAAAGCATTTTGTGCCCTTATTTTTAATTTAACTTGATGCCAAATATGTTCAATTGGATTAAATACACAATAATACGGAGGAAGCCGCAAAACAGTGTGTCCCATTTTCTCAGCCACACTATCACAAACATATTTCTTTTTCAATTTATAGTCTTTCTAACATATATTCCTGTAACTAAGTTGGGAATGTGGAATCTTGGCACAATGATACCACTCAGTATATATCACCACTACACCAAACACTTTATTTTTGCACTCGACGCGCGTTTCGCTAACCATGTTAGCTTAATCAGGAGCGATGATTGACTAAAGCTAAACTACAAATCTACCTATTTATTCTTAGCCTAACCCTTGAATTACTCAAGCGGAACTAATGACATAGGCAAGGCCGTCAGTTCCGGTCAAGTAACCAGTAGAGGGGACTATAAGGAATAGGCCCTCTGTCTTTATTTAAACTACTTTTACATTTTATGATTTCCATACTTTCGTATGCGTTCAACAATCTCCTATCAGATACATCCTTTATTATTCTTAGATTATCTAATGTTACAATATGATTAGCTTCAAGGGCATGTTCGGCAATGCTAGACTTTTCTGTTCTATTGTATTTTAAGTGTGCTAAGTGTTCTTTAAATCTTGTTTTAATTGACCTTTTAGTTTGCCCAACATACTTTTTGTCACAATCATTACAACTAAACCTTTAAAAAAGTAGATTTTTCGGGAAAATTTTAACTTTTGCGGCTACCTAAACAGTGTTAAGAATCATTCCTAGGAAGTTCATATATTCTAGAAAGTTGTTTACTAAGATCTTAGCTACATTTTTGTAGTTGATTGTTTCCTTGAATTTTGAACGGTTTGCTAGCTATGGGCCTAAACAGGGAAAAAAAGGTAAAAAAAATCGAATTTTTTACAGTTTTTAGCTATTTTGATCTTGAAGATGAAGTTTTTTTTACTTTAAATGTTTACAATTTTTCCTTATGACAAGGGCTACAACTTTGCCACAGAAAGTAAATTAAAGTTCCGAACGGTTTGCAAGATATGAGCCTCAGAATATGATGAGTTTTTTGCAAAAATTACACCCAGGCCTCAAATCTTTGGGGGCCCATAAAAAAAAAAGTGCATGACTTTCCGAAAAACTGGAAGACACGGGTCTTTTTTTTTTTGGTCTACTATCACGTAGTGGTGTCTGTATATGGTTATTTTTCCATAACTTAAAAAATTACACACAGTGTAATCCAAGGGTTAGGCTAAGTATAAATAGGTAGATTTGTAGTTTAGCTTTAGTCAATCATCGCTCCTGATGAAGCTAACATGGTTAGCGAAACGCGCGTCGAGTGCAAAAATAAAGTGTTTGGTGTAGTGGTGATATATACTGAGTAATATATTCCTGTATTTCCGATTTGGTGTTGGCTGCATTAGGAACCGTATTTAGTAGGCGACTATGGTAACTTGCATTGTCCATAACTATAACACTCTGTTCGGGAACATTTGGCAAAAGGGAATTTTGAAACCAATTTTCAAAAAGTTCTGCGATCGTGTCTTTGTGATAGTCCAAACTAGAATCTTTTATGTTTTTTGTAGATAATAGTGGACAATTTGAAACCTAGCCCTTTTCAGATCCAGCATGCAAAATAAGTATTCGTTTACTTTATTTGAAGGCGCGTTAGTCTGACATTTTGAACTGTCAATTCACCCTTTTTGCACAGTGTATCGAACCATGTTTCAAGGTAAATTATTGGCCAATTCTCTGATCGATACTTTTTAATTTCTTGTAAATAAGTACGTCGCAAGATTCGTAATTTTTGTGACTCCATCGCTACTTGCCTTTTGTTGATTTTTCGGAACGTGAATCCCATTCATAAGACAATTCTGTAAAAGGTTGATCGACCACAATGTATATTGGTCCCGTCCTGCACCAGTCTTAATTTTATTTTGTCTAGTGTCGGCACCAACTGCTCTTCACACATAGAATATATTTTTTTTCTGATGACGTCTTTTTCACAATCGTCTACATGATGCATTCGAAAATCTTTCCGTTTTTTCTGTTCCTGAGTGATGGTTTTCCTACAATAGCGGGGGTGGGGGGGGGGGGGTGGGGGGCCCCTTAATCGTAGAAATTGGGGTTTTTGTTAGTTCACTCTTTTCTTACAAAGCACTTTGTTTATTCAAATTTCTTTTTACCAAACTGTCGAAAACATTTTTCACTATTTCTTTAGCGTTAAGTGATAAATGTTTTCTCTTGCGATAGCCACTATTGCAATTTTTCCTCGGACGCCACATAATTAAAATCGAACCGTTACGTTGTAAGTTGTAAGTAAAACTAAAAATAAAAATAATAAAAAGTATCTTTCGAGTCATAATGGGGACCTGGTCATTAGGCCTATATTATTAAATACTTAAAGGGCTCCAAACCGGGTTGCCAGGTAGTAAATATATAGGTAAAAATAGATCAAATATGATTGCAGGTGCAATCATATTGGCAAGGTAAAATAAAAATACGTTAATCGTAATACCTGGCAACTATGCACAAAACCGTAATAGGGTCGTTTATTGCCCCATTGAAAAAGCAAAAAGGCAGGATCTTATATCTTGGGATTTACTTTAACATTACATATACTAAGTAACCCACTTATATCACCTTACTACCCTTATAAATTTGATTATAAGTAATTATGCTTTCATTACATTTGTTCATTTCCTGAATGAAAACTCAACAAAAGTTCCGTAAGGAACACTTCTTTATCTATGTATCCATCTGTCACACCCGATTTTCTTCGAAATTATTTGACATAGATAGTTGAAATTTGGCATTAATACAAAAATTGATGACCTGATCAAAGCCGTATAGTTTTGAAAGTTAAATTTTGACTCAAGGGGTTAGTTTTAGAGGGTAAAATCGGAAGTGAAAAAATTTTTTTTTACCAGGTCATCGAGTGGGGTGTGAAATGAAAGCTTGTAAAAACACTCCCCGTATTTTGAAAAGTACTGATTAAAAAAAATTGAAAAAAGTCTGGAATATTCTCCACGGAGTGCAGATTGAACGAAAATGATCACGAGTGCCTACCTACCCTATAATTTATCTGGTATATGGAAAAAAACAAAAATTACAAGGTCAGTTTTTAGTAAAGATCGGAAAAAAAAACTTTGTTGGAAACTCATCCGTCACAAAAATTTTTGTTTTAAGAGCAATTAACGTATGGAATCCTAACTGCACAAGTCCGACTTGGCACTTGGCAGTTTTTTTTTTTAATAATAGGAACTCATTAGACGATCTTCTATTTTTAGTAATTCTTCTTCTTCTCGAAGTGTCATATCCGATACGGACGTAAGTGATTCTCTAGCCTTTACCTGTGGTTTGTGCCTTTTTTTTAAGTTTTCCACAGACAAGGGGACCCAAAGTTTAATGCTGGTTTCGAAAACCCAAAGTGAGAGAGTTTTACTAGGCACAATACTACGGGTGGTTTCACACTGCCTTCCCGAGAGAGGCGACCATCACGTTAGAATGTTTGTTGTTTTTTTTTTAATTTTGTTATTTCCCCAGTTGAGAATCGAACTGGGATTTCCGGCATAGAAGGGAGACATGTTAACCTCTACGCCAGGGGTGCTCAAACGGTCGATCGCGATCGACAAGTCGATCGCGAGAGCTTTTTGAGTCGATCTCGAGAAAAAAATTCCGATATAGAACTATTCACAGATTTCGTTTTAGGTAACTAAAACAAAATGTAATGAATTAACTACTAAAATTTATTCGATCCACAATTAGGCCAGAATAACCCCCTCATCACTTTCTTTTATCGTAATAACCCCCTGCTAGCGGCAAAAGGCGGCTTTATCAAAGGAACGCGCGGTACTTGTCAAAGAAAAGCCGCGTTTTTGATTCCCGCCGATTTTTCTAGAAACTTCGGGCGGCGTGTTTGACGGGAACATTCGAGACTTCGTTCGCGCCGATATAAATGTTGCGCCTGCAGGAATAGGAGTCAGTTTCAGTTGTAACTTGAAGGAGATATATCGATCAAAGTTTATTAATAAATAGTCCAAAATGAGTGCGGCGAAGAAAAGTAAAACTTATCATTTTAATAACGATTGGGAGGACGAATTTTTCTTTTGTATGGTAAAGGATAAGTGCATTTGTCTCATTTGCTGTGCGTCAGTTGCAATACCTAAGCGTGGGAACTTAGAGAAGCACCATAAAACGGTTCATAAAAACTATGAAAAGGATTTTCCGTCAGAGAGTGAATTAAGAAAACGAAAAGTACGTGATTTGATAACTTGTTTGAAAAAAGAACAAACCATGCTCCCAAGACCAGCCAAACAATCAAAAGCTGCAACGATCGCGTCATTTAAAATATCTCATATATTGGCGAAACACAAGAAACCATTTGATGATGGATTGGTTGTGAAGGAAACATTTATTGAAGCGGGTGAGACTTTATTTGGAGATTTTAAAAATAAAACAGAGATTATGTCTGCTATTAGAGAACTTCAGTTATCTCGTCTGACTGTCACAAGGCGTGTTAAAGTCATGAGTCAGGACATGGCAGATAAACTAAAACATGATATCATGGAATGTATATACTTTTCTTTACAGTTCGACGAATCCACCGATATGACAGACACTGCCCCCAGCTGTGTATTTTTATTCGAATGGTATTCAATGACATGTCGGCTAAGGAAGAGTTTTTGACAATGATTCCTCTGAAAGGAAAGACCCGTGGCGAAGATATATATGACGTTTTCTTCAATTTTGTAACAAACCACAAGCTACCAATATATAAACTAGGGTGCATTACAACCGATGGAGCACCAGCAATGACTGGAAACGAAAACGGTTTTGTGGCATTGTGTCGAGCTAATGATGATTTCCCTTCATTTTTTTCCTTCCATTGCATTATACATCAACAAGTTTTGTGTTCAAAAGTTTAGAACTTTTGAACACAAAACTGAGGAGGAGATTATGGGCATTGCAATAAAAATTGTGAATTTTATCCGTGCACGTAGCTTGCAATGACAGCTCTTTAAATTGCAGTTGGAAGATAGTGAGTCAGCTGAACACACTGATTTAGTTCTTCACACGGACGTCAGGTGGTTGAGTCGCGGAAATCCCTAGAAAGGTTTCAAGAATTATTGTCCGAAATAACAGCTTTTCTGGACGAAAGAGGTGATGACACTCAGATGCTGAAAAACGGAAAATGGCTGACTGATTTGGCATTTTTGACAGACATCACAATGCATTTAAACACCATTAATTTGGAGCTTCAAGGTAAAGGAAAAACTATTATTGAGATGATTAGCGCAATAAACGCATTCAAAAGTAAATTGCAACTTATGATAGATCAACTGAAAAGAAAGGATCTGAAAAATTTTCCGTCTTTGAAAGCAAGGATTCCTCAGTTGAATTATGTTATTTATGAGGCAGAATTATCAAATATTTTGGGCCAATTCGAAATACGTTTTTATGATTTCAGTAAATTGGCAAATATCGCATCATTTATGAGTTATCCTTTTTCGTGTAAAAACATTGAGGAATTAGCTACTGAAATAGCCAGTCAGTTTAACATGGACTCATGTTCTGTTGAAAATGAGTTAGTGCAGATTATATCAGATATACATCTCAAAGCCAGAGCATTTGATACAAAATTCTGGTGTTTTATATCTGAAGATAAATATCCGAATCTAAGGCAAATCGCCCTTCAACTGACGGCAATGTTTGGGTCAACTTACTTGTGCGAGTCTGCATTTTCTGAAATGAAGATAATTAAGTCAAAATATCGCAATCGACTAACTGACGAACATATGTCATCATGCTTGCGATTAGCACTCGGTAATTACGTACCATCTTATGAAAAGTATGCTGAGGACATGCAGTGCCACGCTTCAACATCCAAAGTCACTCTTTAGTTAAGTTTAGACACTAGAACTCGTTTGTTTTGTAAGAACCAATAAACTCCCAATTTTGAATAATTATGAGTTTTTCATTGACATTTTAGAGCAGACCTACACTTACCTTGACTAAAAAAATGCATGTTGTGCGGAAAACTAATATCTATGCCACGATACACCCTACCTAGACGACAATCCTGCATCACACTTACTTGCAGCCTCTCAGAGTCGATCGATCGTAGTCTAACAATATTGAGGTAGATCGCCAGCAGTTGAAGTTTGAGCACCCCTGCTCTGCGTTATGGCCGCGTTTTTTTACTGACTTAGAACTTACTAAAAATAAAAATTTCTATTAAGGAATATTGTGAATTGATTTGTTGGGTTTTGTTTATCAATATATTAGCGAATTAATTGTTCATCTTATTTGGTCGTTAACACAACTATTTTTCAATTTTTCGATACACACTTGCTAACAACGTGATAATATAACAGCTGGTATAGTTCATTGGTAACCCTTAACATAATTTTTACAAAACGGATAATCGAGCCTAAAGGAGATTGCACGTTTAGTAACTAAAGCGGCTTTTTGCGCCAACAGTACATCGAACAATAATCATTTTTTAGGGAAATACTATTATTCTTGAAGTTAGTACGAAAACTTACACCTGAAACGACATTTAATCTCATTTTTTGAAATAGTGAACACTTTAAAACTAGATCCCTCAGGTATTTTCTTACAATTTTGGTAAAAATGCAACGAAGTTTTTATTGCCAAAGGGGATCTTAAAACAAAGAAAACCTATTACTGAGAATATTATCTCGATAACGCGGAAACAGGAGTGAAAAAGAATACCGCAGAAGCACTTTAATAGCCCATTAGGACAATATAATTGCTTTTAATTGTCTGTTTTACGACTGAAGAGGAAAATATCGCCGATTTCTTGTCATTTTGCAACAACCCTCTCATTATTTATTTTATGTCTGTTATTATTTTTGAAAAATTTTAATTATAAATACATTTCGACTTTAAAGTGGCACTTGGTAGCGTAGTGCGTATGAAATCGATGGTCGCTGGTTCGATTCCGGCAATTGGCTGTGTGTGTATGTTTTTTTTTTAGGAAGTAGTTAATGCAGAAATACAATAACGCCCATGGCAGCATTATCGCGTACCTAGGCAACGTTGACGGATATTGTAACATCTCGCCATTATATATCATTAGAAATAATCAGAAAAAGGGTGAAAATCCCTACACTGGCGGAGAAATGGACTATAACACACACACACACACACAATATATATATATATATATATATATATATATATATATATATATATATATATATATATATATATATATATATATATAAACAGTAGGACCCCGGTTATCCGAGGTAACGTGGGGAGCACCCTCCTCGGACAAATGAAACCTTGGATAATCCGGATTTGTTTTTTATTCATTCAAAAAATAAACACCAATACATTAAACCGATGTATTAACGTTTTTAACATATAAATAGGTACATACATCATAAAACAGTGAAATAGGTATCTATGCGCTTCTGTTTCATATTGCATCTTTTTTTTCTCGCTGCAATGTTACTCCATCTATTAAGAAGAAGCAAATCCGCTGGGGTTGCCTCTGGTTGTTATTCGATATACCTCAAAGCTTTTTCCAAAGAAGCAAAACCTTCTTAATGAGAGATCTTATTGGGAGACTGTTCACCCACCGCCGCTTCGTCATCGTCATCTGATTTTTCGGTTTCCTGAAAGGCATTCGTTATTTCTTCAATACTCATTTCTTCTTCTAAATCATCTGCTGTAATCCATTCAACAACATCTTTTCTTGTCACATTTTCGTAACCTTTTAATTTTTGCATTAATTCAAATACAGCGATTCAAGAACAACGTGAATCGCTTTTTCCGCACTCGTGCCGCTCCTGGAGCGTTTTAGGGACTTCCCTGCAGCACGTGTGCTGGACCAATAAAAAAAAAAAAAAAAAAAAATTCAAATAAACTTTTTTTTTTTTCTTCTATCTCGCTGTCAAAATTTGAACAGGACATTTCTCCATGGCTTCTCAATTTCAAAGCTAATTCATCTTCACTGTCATTATAGTCCTCAAAATCAATAACTTTTGACCAAGATTTTTGAATAGTGGTAGTACGCACAGAATCCCAAGCTTGACTTACCCACTAAATAACATTTTTCAGTGTAACCTTTCTCATCCCATTGATAATATCCTCCTTTTCTGTGTATTCTAACAGATGTTCAAGATATAAACGCCTACAATTTTTTTTAATGTTTTCGAGGATGCCTTCATCCATTGGTTGCATTATGCTGGTTACATTTAGAGGAAAAAATTTTACAACGATTTCGCCCACATGAAGTCCTTCTCCAGGGTGAGAGGGGGCATTATCCATTAACAAAATTGCTTTAATAGGAAGACGGGTTCTGTTCAAAAATTTAGTCACAGATGGCACGAACTCTTCTTCAAACCAGTTAGTAAATAAGGTCGCATCCATCCATGCGCTCTTCTGACTGGTAGGGCTTTGGGTGAGATGTCTTTTAAAGCTCTTGGACATGCAGACTTGCCAATCACCATCAGTGGGATTTTGGGCTTGCCAGATGCATTGGAACATACCATTATCGTTAATCTTTCCTTACTTCGTTTGTGCCAGGAGCTGATTTTTCCTGTCAAGATACCAATGTTTTTGATGGAAGCATTTTATAATTCAGACCAGTTTCGTCATAGTTGTAAGAACACTGTGAAGAATGATGAGGCAGTTAAAAGTTTCAATGTATGCATGAGATGGGCAGAAGAAAATGATATCCCTCTAAGTGATGTTCTTGTACTTCAAAGATTAAAAGAAATTGCTTTTATGATGAACCAGAGATGGGTCAAGCAAACAAAAATTACAAATTTTTTTACAAAATAAGATAAAACTTGATAAGATATGCTTCTATTTTAAATATTATTCTATGTATGTACTATTTTTTAGTTGTTTCGTATTAAATGATTCGTTTTTTAATATAAATAATGTCCTGCTTCAGTAAATCGAATTATTTACTAATTCGGTTTTAATTAGTCCGGATTATCGAGGTCGCACTGTAGTTAATAATAATTTTAATATAGTTTAACTTATTTAATGATTAATTATTATGACGTAATAAATGTTCAAAACTATGCCCGTCTACTTGAATACACATGTTTAGCCGTTTTACTATATTTTCCTTCCCTTTCCTTAGCACAAAGGATGTTATTGTCCTGCACGCATCCTGTATCCTATTTTCCATATCTACTGGTGTTGTAGGGGGATTCACATAAACATGATTTTTAATGTAGCCCCACAAAAAGAAATGTTAAGGTGATCGAGGGGGCCACATTTTTATGGGTAACGATCGTTTAAAAATTCTCGAACTTCCCGGTGGTAATGAGTAGGAGCTCCGTCTTGTTGAATCTACATTTGGGGGGGGGGGGGGGAATTTAAAGTTTAGTAATGATATATCCACGAGGATTTTTTTTCCAATACTATATTTTATTAAATATTTGTAATTTACAGTATGCCCGTTAAAATTATGCAAAGAAAAATTTCGTTTTAAGTTTTGCAAATTATAAAGCAACAACAATAAAAATTATTAGTATCATCGGAAAGCTGAAAGTGTCCTCTTCCAAAAGCTATCTTTTAATTTTTTTTTTTTACACTCTGAAAATAAGTAATATCGATTAACCTCGAGCGGTGCGAGTAGACTTTCAAAGAACTTGTTTGGTGCGTTACATATTTTGAATCACCTATCCGAATTTTTAATAAATGCTCACGCTAATAAAAAAAATCTTGAATATATATATATATATATATATATATATATATATATATATATATATATATATATATATATTTTTTGTAAAACTTTCCGCTCTTTTCGATATCTTTTTTATTTTTCAAAATATTATCGAAAAACCAAATTTTTTATTTTATTTTGCATTTTGTGGGCTTAGAGTACATCGAAGTTTAACAAACTTTTTTTTATCGTATTCTACGTCCAAAAAACTACCTGTGTATCAAAATGCAGCCTGTTAACATTTAACGAAATTTCAAAACCTCAGGCAACTGGGCTAAAAGATATTACCACAGAAGTTCAGTTTTGTTTGTATTAACGAAAATGTAGAAGGGCTCATATGATTCCTTTGTAGACTTCAAAGTATTCAGAGTATAAATCCTGAATTATAAAAGCCACGCAAAATTTATAATCTGAATTTAATCTTTTCCTTTTAATTTAGACCATAAGGATTGACTTTAGGTATTTGAACCACTGTTTAAGACAATATTTTTTGTTAATGATTACTAAGGACACCCAAATATGCAAAGCGCATATATTGCATATTATATGCATTTTTCTAAATATTTGCAAAATGCTTTAAAAATAGCATATATGTGCATATTTGAAGGAATTTATAATAATGTAGGTCTTTGGCAGGCGTTTTCATTCATTTGTCGAAATAAGGGTCAACTTTTAGGCCGCCGCCGCGCCGGTGGTTTTCCCCAAATAAATTTTATTATTTTATGGTCAGTAAAAACCAGTCAGGAAACCCCAGACGGCCATCAGAATATACTTGTATTATTAATTTATTAGATTTCATTTTTGGTTGTGCTTTTAAAGTGGTTACGTCGATTTGTGCTTTTTTATCTTGTGAGCCGTATTTTAATACAGTGAAATGCCCAAAGCCAGTAGTATGTCAGTGTGGATTAAACCATACAAAGAACTAAGAATAGATATGAGAAAAATCTACTGTTCTGCATGTGTTAAAATTATAACTAAAATTTTTGAATACCTATTGAATATACAGGGTATTTCATTTTCGTTTAATATTTAAACATAACGAAATTTTTGTCAGGATTTTGCCGTTGATGCTATTTTCAATGTTATTTAAGTTATTTTTGTTCTATTTAACGAACAAAATTTCTATTTAACGAAACCACGAAATAGAAATACATACGTAAACGTATGTATTTCTAGGTAATCTAATAAAAAAGGTACAAAGCCGAATTTTAATTTTTGTCTGCCCTAAGCACCTAGTTTTCTATTTAATGAAATTTCTATTTAACGAATTTTTTCCTTGGAGTTTTAATTAAATTTTCTTTTTTTTATTGCAAATACCATGCGATAAAAAATTTCAAACAGAGCAACACGTGAAAACTGCTTGCCATATTGCCAAATTGAGTAAGACGAAACCTGGAGATAGGCCACAACACATATTAATGCAATGTTTCCAACCAACGTACAAAAATAAAGAGCTAAATGAACAAGACATCTGTAACCGAGATCTATGCCGTGCAATGATGACATCAAACATTCCGTTATCGAAGCTACGTAATCAAAAAAACTTTACTTCCTTCCTCCAGAAGTATTGCAAATTTAATATCCCAGGTGAAACAACAATACGGAGAAACGACGTAAGCTCCTTGAATTCCCAGGTAATTGAGGAAATTAAAGGTAAAATTCGCGACGAACATTTTTACATATGTATTGATGAAACCACCGATTCAAGAGGACGGTATATTGCGCATTTATTGATTGGAGTTCTTAGCGACGATATTTTGCCAAAATCTTATCTGATTGCTTCCAAACAGTTAGAAAAAACAAATGCATTGACAGTGGCCAGATTTGTTCACTATCGAAGTTTTTTTTTTCTTACGCCTGTTCCAGGAGATAATTTTTTGCTTGTGTCAGATGCAGCACCGTACATGATAAAGGCCGGGCAAAATTTGAAAATTTTTTATCCAAACTTAATACATGTAACATGTCTCGCTCATGCTTTAAATTGGGTTACTGAGGAAATTAGGAATCATTTTCCGCTTGTGAATAGCTTAATTTCTAACATGAAGAAAATCTTCCTTAAAGCGCCTTTAAAAATTCAGTTCTACAAAGAAAAACTACCAAACACTCCTCTTCCACCTCAGCCTGTTATTACAATATGGGGCACTTGGTTGGAAGCAAAATTTTTTAATTGCGACAACTTCTGTCAACTAGATGGTCTAATTACAGAATTATCAGACGAATCTTCCCAATCCCTTACAGAACTTAAACGATTATTCAAAAACAAGGAGATAAAACAACAACTTTCCTTTCTTAAAACAAATTATAGCTTTGTTTCTAAAACCATAACTCAAATGGAAGAATCTAATTTGCCATTAACCCGAAGTGTGCAACTAATAAAACAATGTGAGGTCGCTTTTAAAAATGTCGCAGGTAAAATTAGGAGCAAAATTTTTCAAAAATTTCGGAATGTTATGGGTTTCAATTTGTCAGCCAAGTAGCTAATGTTTTAAAGGGGGATTTTACTGATTCGATTGATTTAGATCCTATGCTATTAAATAATTTTAAAAACGCCCCTATTACATCAGTCGATGTGCAAAGGAGTTTCTCAATTTTAAAATTTTTATACAACGATGGAAGACAAAACTTTTTAATGGAGAATTTTGAGAAACATTTAGTTGTTTATTGTTTTTATAACTAACGGCGACCCTGGCTTTTGCAATATTTGCATATTTCCGCTTACTTAGTTGCATCGCCCTGTATGTATCAAATTTAAAATGTATGTTTTATTATGCTGTTTACTACGTATATAAATTTTTATAATATGTACCTACATTATTATTATTATTATATGTTCATCTTTAAATAAAGTAATAAAATACATTATTATTTATATTTATTTTTTACTTTGTATAATATTATATTTATATTTAGCTCATTCGCCCTGTATGTTAAAAATTTAAAATGGGTTTTTTATTGCTAAAAGTTTTTCACTTGCATATTTGGGTTTCCTTAATGATTACATTAGAATATTAATATATAGATTATTTGAAAATCTCTAATAGTGTAAATGTTTTATATTACTAATAAACGCCCACTTGGTCTATAAATATTACTTAATTATGCTATTCTATATTTAATTTAACTTTCTTTCAAACCATTACGTCGCAAAGTAGATTTTACCAATGACAGTCTTTAACACTGGCTATTTTAATTTCAGCAAAATTTTATGGTAACTACCATCATCATCAGATGCGTTATTATGATCGTTGATTGTTTATTGATGTTTTTGTTAAATTTTAATTGCCATTGCCAGCAATGAAACCACCAGCTGTAAAGCTTAAATTTCGTCAAATCTATGTATGATCTAATTATCCATATTTCTGACATGTGTTTTATAAATTCGACAAACTAAAAAGTTACTCGGTTGGAAAAAACGAATGATATATACACTCCTGGACAAAATTAACGCAACAACGTATGAAATCATACAAATCTCTATAATGAATTAATTTTAATAATTTTTTATGAACATTGGTTACACTAAAAGTTAGAAAAAACTTATTCGGATACTTTAAAAGTGAATTAGCTACCAAATTTCTCTATAAGATTCGAATTAAAATTATTCTTAAGACCTAATAACCAAATCGTTGAAATTATGTAATAATGAAAAAAATAAACTGGGACACTAGTAGCAAAATTAATGGTGTAACTGGGACACTAGTAGCGTGTGTTGCCTGCTCTACTTCGGATGACAGCGTTTATGCGCCTAGGCATGCTTCTAATTAAATTTTGGATAAAATCTTGAGGAATTTGCTCCCATTCTGTGATAACTGCATTTTTAAGTTCCCTCAGGTTTCTAGGTGCAGGTATATGACGTTTCACATTTTTCTTAAGATGATCCCATACATGTTCTATCGGATTCAGATCCGGGCTTTTTGGTGGCCATTGGATAATCGGTATATCAACTTGATTAAGATAATCGAGTACCTCCCTAGCCACGTGAGGTCGAGCGTTGTCTTGCATAAACAGGAAATTGGGCCCCACAAAATGACCGAAAGGCATCACATGTTTTATTACAATATGCTCAAGATAGTAGTCAGCATTCATGGATCTCGTACGGACAGGAACTAACTGTGTGCGAGCATCAAAGCAGATGCCACCCCAGAACATAACAGAGCCACCGCCGAATGGAATCCTTACAGAGATATTGCAAGGAGCAAACCTCTCTCCTGGTCTTCGCCATTCTCGCTCACGACCATCTGGATGTTTTAGACTAACCCTAGTTTCATCTGTGAAGAAAACTTGTTTCCAATCATCCACAAACCAGTTTTCGTGATTTCGAGCAAAATATAACCTGGCAACTCTGTTCTCTCTAGTAAGCAAGGGCGCAGTGGCTGGTCTCCTACTGTTTAATCCAGCTTCATTTAACCGTCTGCCAACTGTTTTAGAAGAAATTGTGACATTGCAAACAGCTTCGAGTTCGTTTCTTATTATAGAACTAGTGACAGTCCTGTTTCTTAAAGCAATTGTCTTATAAAACGTTCATCTAAGTCGCTAGGGCATCTTTTTCGCCCTTGCCCTAGCCTTCTAGAATAAGTTCCTATTTCATTCAAGCGTCCTACCATACGACTTATTGTGAAACGATGTTTGCCTAACAAATTGGCAACATAACTCTGACAATATCCCTCGTCCAATAAAACTGAGGCTCGCACTACCTCGTGTTCAGTTAAATTCCTTGTTCGATTCATTTTTCTAATTCTTCGGGGTCAAAAATAAAACAGTCTACCACAAAAACGTATTACTTTGAAAAAGGGAACAATTTATAAGCTTAATTTTAAAGAAAATCTATCGCATTATTACAGAAAATTGTTTATCTTCTAAAAAATTCTTTAAAACTGTAAATCTAAACGAATTGTTTTGATTTCTGTCATGAACAACGAAACAAAATATGCATAGTCTATTATTCAAATACTCGATAAACTTTAAAACTGACATGAGAAAAAGATAAATTAATTTTCAGATTGTTGCGTTAATTTTGTCCAGGAGTTTATATTATTGATTAGTAAAAAAAGTGAAAATACATATTGGATCTTAAGATATATTCATGTCAGGGACCTAATTAACTTAGCCTCGGTAAGGATTTTATTTTATTTTAAAAGCAATAATCGCACGGAACACTAATTGTGCAAGTCTGACTTCCACTTGGCCGGATTTTTTTACTTCAGAAATAAAATCCGTTTAAAACTATGATGATAGTAAAATATTTACAACAAAAACATTTTTTTAAAATACTATCTTTTATAAAAATGGTACTGTCGAACCAATTATTATCGCAAAACTTTGCAATATTCTAAATTTCAATTTTATTAAATATACAGGGGCTTTCCCAAAATATTGAATGCTGAAATTTCGGATCTTGGAAATAGGTTGAACAGTATATTACTGACAATTTTGTCTTGCCATGATGTAGTACAATCATAAAGTATAATATATATAAAATGCAACGTCTCTCTGTCTGTCTGTCTTAACCACTTATCAGATTTACGTGCTTTTTTTTTTTTAAAACGTTATATATATTTTATTACGGTAGGTAACATAAGGAATAAGCAGTGACGATAATAATAAACCAAGTCGGAAAAAAAGTTTGCCGCTATCGGGTTCTCTTACAATACACTGCCTCAACCATTAAATATGGAACAATATCATGTTGCAAAGACTATAATGATTATAAAATGCAACGTCTCTCTGTCTGTTTGTCTATCCGTTAGTGCGCTTATCACTCGAGAACCACTTATCCGATTTACGTGTTTTTTTTTAATTCATCATATGTTCTCTGACTAGGTTATCTATAATCTATAACACAGGGGAACAGCTGTTTTGGTGTCGAGGTTTTTTGAGCTGATTCTATATCAATTTGATGTCCTGAATTCAAATAACGTATTCATTTGTACCTAGGAGCTCAAATTTTTAAGATATACAATTTTAGAGAAATATAAGTTACATTATTGTAACTCAAATCTGTAAGTGTAGTAAACAAAAGTAGATACGAAATTTTTATTTTAGTTATACAAAATACAATATTATGTCGTACTTACAAACAAAAAAAAAACATTGAAGAAATGAAATAGTCACTCAACACTTGGAAAGCTTCTTTTCCGCGACATTCTTGAATGTTTTTTTTAAACAGTCCCTTTTTAAACTCCAGCAGTAATCTGCCACCATGTGCATGTCCCATCTTCCTTGGTAGCGGTCCTCCATAACTTTAATATCTTGGTGAAATCTTTCACCTTGTTCCTCACTCATGTCTCCTAAATTTTCTGGAAAACGGTCTAAGTGGCTGTGTAAATATGTTAGTGTATTTTAATACTCATATTGCATCCTAAGAATTTGAAACTATTAAGCATCTTGTTAACCATTTCAACATAGTTTTGAGCTTTATGTTTGCCTAGAAAATTTTCTACAACTGCAACAAATGATGTCCAAGCTTCTCGTTCAACTTGATTCATTGAATTTATGAAGGCAGGATCCTTAATTAATTGTCTTATTTGTGGGCCGTCAAATATCCCTGCTTTGAGTTTTTCTGTGCTCAACTGATGCATTTTTACCCCTATATATGCAAAACAAGACCCATTCTTATCATGAGCCTTTACAAATTGCTTCATTAAGCCCAACTTTATATGTAACGGAGGAAGTATGATTTTTTCTTTTTCAACCAAAGCGTCGTTAATGACATTCTTTTCCCCAACGTCCATATTTTCTCTCTGAGGCCAATCTTTTCTAACCCAGTGGTGTGTTTTATCCCTACTATCCCAGAGGCACAAGAAACACGGATATTTCGTGTAACCACTTTGCTGCCCAAGAAGAAAGTTTACCATTTTTAAGTCTACACAAATCATCCATTGATGTTCGTAATACTTTATCTTTTGCAAGACCAAAGCTATGGTATTATATTCTTCTTTCAGTTTCGTTGAGTGAGCTAGTGGTATTGAACCATATTTATTCCCATTAAGTAGAAGGACACATTTTAAACTTCGCTTTGAACTGTCAATAAATAGGCGCCAATCATCTGGAATATATTCAGAAAGTCCCATTTCTTTCATGAGTCCCCTAATTTCGTGACAAAATACAAGATTGTCTTCTTGAGAAAAGAATGGTAGCAGATCTTTTTCTCTTGTACGGTAGAAGGTAATTTTGGTTCCTTGTTCCAGTAAATTTTTGTCGTTCAACCTAGAAGCCAGTACTTCAGAAGCTTTTTTCGATAAATTGAGATCCCTGGTGAGATCATTTAATTCATTTTGATTGAAGCGTTGAGGAACTGATGACGTCCCCTCATAGTCACTGTTAGTTTCATTAGCATCAGAACTTTTATTAGCATCAGAAGAGCGATCAGAGGGAAAATATTCGTCATCAGAGATATGTGGTAGCTGATGAAATGTTGGAATCGGTATTTCATCTGAGTGCGGGATAGGGCGTATTGCCGAGTCTAAATTGGGATAAGTCCACTTACTGCGGTAATTTCGATTGATTCCATTAGTATTTACTAAACAGAAATAACAATCATTGAAGTGGTTTTTTGGTTCTCTCCAAACCATTGGTACACCGAATTTTAGACATTTGCTTTTCCCGGTGGTCCACTGCCGTAAATGCTCTGTACAAGTTTTACATACGAGATGCGGGGCCCACGTTTTGTCCTGATCACCAAGCTTAACTCCAAAGTATCCAAGATACGCTCGCTTTACAAAGTCAGTAATAGTTTGTCTGTTTTGTTGAAACATGTATTCTCCGCATATATAGCAAAACACATCAGGTTGATTTACACAACTTCTTCTTGAACTGGAACCTGAACTCATTTTAATTCTGTTCAATAACACAAAAACACTCTTTTCTTAACATAAAATAACACGCCGAATTCGATCTACTCTCATTAGTAAGAACGCACAAACTGACGAGACTTACCCGAGTTAGGTGATTAAAAGGGTCAGTTCAGGTACCTGATAGGCAATGGTTCCACTATTTATAGATTTACCTGGAATTTACTCAATTACAGACTGACAATAAAACCATTGTACCTACATTAATGAATATATAATAATTTTAGAACTCTCATAAATGAATATACTGAATAAAAACCACATTGGTAGATAAGTTGATGTATCTAAAAAAGTAGAGCTGATAGAGAAAAACGGATTGCATGTATAGATTTAGCGTCCCAAATATAGTTAAAATCAGCTCTAAAATCCCAGGCACCAAAACAAAAATATTTTTTTGTTGCCCTGTGTAATATATATATAAAATACATCTCTCTGTCTGTCTGTCTCTCTGTTAGTGCGCTTATCACTCGAGAACCAGTTATTCGATTTACGTGCTTTTTTTTCAAAACATACATATGTTCTCTAGCCAGGTTATAGGAAATATTTTATTACGTTAGGTAACATAAGGAATAAGCAGTGACGATAATAGTGAATCAAGTCAGAAAAAAAGTTTGCCGCCAGCGCGTTCTCTTGCAATACGCTGCCTTAACCATTAAATATGGAACAATATCATGTAGCAAAAAATATAATATATATAAAATGCAACGTCTCTCTGTCTGTCTGTCCATTAGTGCGCTTATCACTCGAAAAGCACTTATCCGATTTACGTATTTTTTCTTTTAATTCAGACATATGTTCTCTGCCCAGGTTATAAAATAATAATAATAATAATCTATATAATATATATAGAACGAAACGTCTCTCTGTTTGTCCGTTCCTTAGTGCGCTTATGGCTCGAGAACCACTTATCCGATTTACGTTTTTTTTTTTAATTTATACATATGTTCTCTGGGCAGGTTATGGGATATAATATATTTTATTTCATTAGGTAATATAAAGAATGAGCAGTGACGATAATGGTGAATCAAGTCCACGCGAGCGACGCCGCCGGCACGGCTAGTAGATGATAAAATGCGACATAATAATTCGATCAATAATGTCACTTTTACCAGAAGCAGTAATTTTATATCATTTCAACCTAATTCCAAGATCCGGAATTTCAACATTTAATATTTTTAAAGCTTCCGCATATACAATAAAGCACCAATTTAAAACATATCTAAAATTTCTAGGACATTAAGAATGTTAAAAGTCACGCACTTCATGCTACCCACAACATTGTTTTATTGCTACAGATACCTAATTTAATATCGTTTATTACCAGGATATAGAAACATACCACGTTATTACCAAGATCGGATATCCTAAGGAGGACAATAAGTCACATGTCTGTGAAATGATTTTAACTAATTAAACTGTATATGTGTGTGTATTCGACTATGGGGCACTAAGAAAAACGCCATTTTACAACACTGTAAACAAAAGATGTTTATAGCTATCAGAATTTGGCCGATTAACAAACAACAATAGAATTTGGCGCGATTAATTGTCTGTTTTGATTGGTATTGTCAATCTAGCGCAATTCTGGTATTAGCTTTAAACATCTTCCCTGCGTTCTTTTGATTATAGTGTTGTCAAATAGTGTTTTTAGTGTTCCGTACGGAACACTTATAAAATCACTTCGGTGTCTGTCTGTCCGTCTGTCTGTCTGTCCGTCTGTCACACCCGATTTTCTCCGAAACTATTTGTCATAGAAAGTTGAAATTTGGTAATAATATAGGAATTGATGGCCTCAACAGAGCCATGTAGTTTTGAAAGTTAAATTTTGACTTAAGGAGTTAGTTTTGGGGGAGTGAAATCGGAAGTGAAAAAAAATATTTTTTAATAGGTAAACGATTGTGGTGTGCTTGTGAAAACACGAGTAAAAAATATATAATGTAATACTTGCGCGCACTTTTCGTTGTATTATTTTTAAAAAATCGCGAAAAATCGCTGTCCACCCCGCCTTATCTCGAAAAGTACTTATCAAAAAATTTTGAAAAAATTCTGGAATATTCTCCACGGGGTGTAGATTGAACGAAAATTATCACCAGTGCATTACCTGTAATAATTTATCTGGTATATAAAAAAAAACAGAAATTTCAAGGTCATCAATTTTCAGTAAAGATTGGAAATAAACTTTGTTGAAAACTCATTTGGGGTGTGTTTTGTGAAGTCACTGATCATTTTATACTTCCGTTACAACATTTTTTATTTGAAAAGCAAACAACGTACGGAACACTAATTGCGCAAGTTCAACTTGCACGTGACCGGTTATTTCTTAATTAGAAACGCCCATAGTTGTAAATGTTTTGCTTTGCATTTTATACAGTGACTAGCAGGGCCTGCGGCTCCGCTCGCGTGGACTTGATTCACTACTATCGTCACTGCTTATTCCTTATGTTACCCAACGTAATAAAGTATCTCCCATTATTTCCCCTTATCTCCCAATATTTCTCCTTACCTCCCATTATCTCTACATAATTTCCATTACTCTAGGCTTATCTCTACTCATCTCCCATTATTTCTCCTTATCTCCCATTATCTCATCTTATTTCCCATTATCTAGGCTTATCTCGACTTATCTCGCAATATTTCTCCTTATCTCCCATTATTTATACTTATCTCCCATTATCTCACCTTATCTCCCATTATCGAGGCTTATTTCAACTTATCTCCCATTATTTTTCTTCTTATCTCCCATTATCTCACCTTATCTCCCATTATCTAGGCTTATATCGAATTATATAGAACATATGTATAAATTTATAAAAACACGTAAATCGGATAAGTGGTTCTCGAGTGATCGAGAACAGAGAGACGTTGCATTTTATATAGATTATATTCTTTGCTACATGTTCCATATTTAATGCTTTAGGCAGTGTATTGCAAGAGAACGTGCTAGCGGCAAACTTTGTCCGACTTGATTCACTATTATCGTCACTGCTTATTCCTTATGTCACCTAACGTAAATAAAATATATCCTATACCCTGGCCAGAGAACATACGTATGTTTAAAAAAAAAGCACGTAAATCGGATAAGTGGTTCTCCAGTGATAAGCGCACTAACGGACAGACAGACAGACAGAGAGACGTTACATTTTATATATATTATAGATATTCTTTGCTCCATGATATTGTTTCATATTTAATGGTTTAGCATGTTTTAAAAAAAAAGCACGTAAATCGGATAAGTGGTTCTCCAGTGATAAGCGCACAAACGGACGGAGAGACAGAGAGATGTTGCATTTTATATATTATAGATATCCTTTGCTACATGATATTGTTCCATATTTAGTGGTTTAGGCAGTGTATTGCAAGAGAACGCGCTAGCGGTAAACTTTTTTCCGATTTGATTCACTATTATCGTAACTGCTTATTCGTCATGTTACCTAACGTAATAAAATATAGTCTATAACCTGGCCAGAGAACATATGTATGTTTTTAAAAAAAAAAACACGTAAATCGGTTAAGTGGTTCTCCAGTGATAAGCGCACTAACGGACGGGCAGACAGACAGACGGACAGAGAGACGTTGCATTTTATATATGTTATAGATATAGATTATTATTATTATATAACCTGGCCAAAGAATATATGTACGAATTTAAAAAAAGACACATAAATCGGATAAGTGGTTCTCGCGTGATAATAGCACTAATGGACAGACAGACAGACGGAGAGACATTGCATTTTATATATATTATAGATTATAGATATTCTCTGCTACATAATATTGTTTCATATTTAATGGTTTAGACTGTGTATTGCAGGAGAAGGCGCTAGCAGCAAACTTTTTTCCGACTTCATTCACTATTATCGTCACTGCTCATTCCTTATGCTACCTATAGTAATAAAATATAGCCTATAACCTGACCGGAGAACGCGTGTATGTTTTAAAAAAAAAAGTTAGAAAATCGGATAAGTGGTTCTCCAGTGATAAGCGCACTAACGGACAGACAGACAGAGATACGTTGCATTTTGTATATTATAGATGTAATAAACTATATATCTATGTATAACCTGGTCAGAGAACATATGTATGAATTTAAAAAATCACGTAAATCGGATAAGTGGTTCTCGAGGGATAAGCGCACTAACAAACAGACAGATAGACAGAGAGACGTTGCATTTTATATATATTATAGATATAGATTATTATTATTATTATTATATAACCTGGCCAAAGAATATATGTATGAATTTAAAAAAAGAGGTAAATCGGATAAGTGGTTCTCGCTTGATAATCGCACTAATGGACAGACAGACAGACAGAGAGACATTGCATTTTATATATTATAGATAATAGATTATAGATATTCTCTGCTACATAATATTGTTTCATATTTAATGGTTTAGGCTGTGTATTGCAAGGGAATGTGCTAGCGGCAAATTTTTTTCCGACTTCACTCACTATTTTACGTCACTGCTCATTCCTTATGCTACCTATCGTAATAAAATATAGCCTATAACCTGGCCAGAGAACATATGTATGTTTTAACAAAAAAGTACGTAAATCGGATAAGTGGTTCTCCAGTGATAAGCGCACTAACGGACAGACAGACAGAGAGACGTTGCATTTTATATAACATATATTATAGATGTACCCAGTACTATCATGCTAAACACGTTCTAAAATAAGTATTGAACTCTCGAGTAAAAAGTAAGTGAACTCCCAGGTCTTTCAGTTCGCCCCTGAAACGATATCAATTGAACAATCCACAGTTCAAATATTACATTATCGTCTCGTCAAAGAGTTATGGTCTCAACAGATCGACACACAGTGAGCAGAAAAAAAAAACATTACCGCTCAAAAATCTCTACAGACCTTAAATTTCATCGGATTATCAATTTTTTTTTTAAATCATCGTAAGAAAATTTAGAAAAGAACTGTCGAGCCATATTTTGGACATATATATATTTTAAATGACCATTTTACGCAAATACTGTGATAAAAAAACTGATCAATCCGAGGAAAAAATACTATTATGTATTTTTGCTCACTGTATCCAAATATGATATACGATTTGCTAATAAACCTATTAAATTCAAGTAACAGTCCAAAAACGCTGCATAACTTTTTTGCAAAACAAATAAGAAAAAAAAACAATTTAAGGAAAAAATTTTGAAAAAAATCAGGGCTTTCCAATGCCGTTTCACAAAAGGTTTGACGTCGCAAAGCCCAGCGTCGTTTTTACTACCAAATGTGAAATACGTCAGTATACTCCTTGACATGTACTATACCATTTTACAATTAAAAAAAATAAACATTCAACAATTTTCCATAAATCGGGGCCAGGCGTCTAAAAATGACCACCAAGTACATACAAAATGTATCGACCCCCACCCCCTTCGCCTTAAGCGATACCGCATCGTCTCCTCATTAGGTATTAAAATCGGCCAAGTTTGAAATTAATACCTCATTTTGTTCGAGAGTTATCGTGTAAACAGACCGACGGAAATGAGTGAGTATGTTTTTCGTAATCTATAGTCGGAACCCTAAAACGTGAATCTTCAAGTGTGATTTTTTTCACGAATACGGTACTTTCCTTTAGCAAGGAAAGTAAAAAAATAGTAACCTCGTTCGATGGTAAGAGTAACTATTTACAGCTTGAAACATTCTACTTGATACTATCAAATATGCCTTTTACCGTCCCATTATTTTTTTTATATTAACATTGTAACAAAATTCGTAAACTTTCAGAACTACACATACGATGCAATTTAAACGGTACTTACTCATCCTGGGAATTAATAGTTGCCGAACTTGACAGTTAAATATCTATTATTATACAGGGTGAGTCAACGATAGAGTAAAGTTCATTATCTTATTTGTTTCGGGAATGACGAAAAAATGTTAAATACAATAGTTTTAGGGACTGTTATTTTTGAGTATACAGGGTACTTCAAAAAAGTGTGGCCGATATAACATATATTTTTTTGAATAGGACATCCTATTTTCTAATTTATTTTTAAATTCTGCGTAAAATTTTATAACTTTTTTATTAATAATGTTATATACCTAAACCGTTTTTCTAATATTTCATTTTTTTTTAAAAAAAAAAAATACTAGTTTTCAGTTTTGTAAAAAATTGCCAGAGCCATTGTTTCTGAAGGTGGAATACTCATAATTGATACGAGGGTTCTATAGAGATGAAAAATATATATATGTAAAGAAATTTCAGTTAGATACTACAGGGTGTTCAAAATAAATTTATATGTTTCGACTATTTTAAATTGAAAAATCTCAAAATTTTTTTAATGGCACACCCTGTATATTATTATTTTTTCTAATAGATTTTATAAAATCCGCCAACTTTTATTAAGTTTTCGATTTATTTTAAATTTTTTTCAATTTTTACCCTTGTTTTTATCACACTTACGCTATTATGAAAACAAACAAATAGTTAACAATAATTTTAATATAAGTTGGGAATGTGGAAACTACAAATCTACCCTATTTATACTTAGCCCAACCCTTGAATTACCCAAGCGGAACTAATGACATAGGCAAGGCCATGAGTTTCGTTCAAGTAACCAGTAGAGGGGACTATAAGGAATAGGCCCTCTGTCTTTATTTCAACTACTTTTACATTTTATCATTTCCATACTTTCGCATGCGTTCAACAATCTCCTATCAGATACATTTTTTATTAATCTTAGATTATCTAATGTTACAGTATGATCAGCTTCAAGGGCATGTTCGGTAATGCTAGACTTTTCTGTTCTACTGTATTTTAAGTGTGCTAAATGTTCTTTAAATCGTGTTTTAATTGACCTTTTAGTTTGCCCAACATACTTTTTGTCACAATCATTACAACTAATTTCATAAATTCCACTTTCTTACAATTAGGAATCTTATCTTTGGGATTTCCTAAGATATTCCTCAGATTGTTGTAAACTTTAATAAAGAAAAAGAATCGTATTATAAATATAACTAGAGTTAATGGTTATGACGATGAATTGGTAAATAAGCTAATAAACAGACATAAGTTTAGGTTTAATATTCAGAATTCCACCTTTTTTACACGCGAAGAAGTATGTCTCCATACCATATAATCCGAAATATAGCAAGGGACTCAATAAGGTATTTAATAAGGTAGGCCACACCTTAGTCTATAAGTCATGTTGGGCAAACTAAAAGGTCAATTAAAACAAGATTTAAAGAACACTTAGCACACTTAAAATACAATAGAACAGAAAAGTCTAGCATTGCCGAACATGCCCTTGAAGCTGATCATACTGTAACATTAAATAATCTAAGATTAATAAAAAATGTATCTGATAGGAGATTGTTGAACGCATACGAAAGTATGGAAATCATAAAATGTAAAAGTAGTTTAAATAAAGACAGAGGGCCTATTCCTTATAGTCCCCTCTACTGGTTAATTGACCGGAACTAAGGGCCTTGCCTATGTCATTAGTTCCGCTTGAGTAATTCAAGGGTTAGGCTAAGTATAAATAGGGTAGATTTGTAGTTTAGCTTTAGTCAATCATCGCTCCTGATGAAGCTAACATGGTTAGCGAAACGCGCGTCGAGTGCAAAAATAAAGTGTTTGGTGTAGTGGTGATATATACTGAGTAGTGGAATTTTAATATAGTTTAACTTATCTAATGACTAACTATTATGACGTAATAAATGTTCAAAAATATGCCCGTCTACTTGAATACACATGTTTAGTCGTTTTACTATATTTTCTTTCACTTTCCTTAGCATTGTGCTACACGCATCCCGTATCCTATTTTCCATATCTATTGGTGTTGTAGGCGGATTCACATAAACACGATCTCTAATATAGCCCACAAAAAGAAGTCTAAAGGTGTCAAGTCACATGATCAAGGGGGCCACTGAATGAATCCATCCCTACTGATCTATTTTTGTAGATAAGGATCATTTAAAAATTCTCGAACTTCCCGGTGGTGATGAGCAGGAGCTCCGTCTTGTTAAATCCACATCTGTTCCCTTTCAAAGTTATCAACTTCTTCAAGAAGCTGGGGTAATTCGTTCTGCAAAAAATTTAGATATCTAGGCCCGTTAAGCGGTTCGCGGAAAAAATATGGACCAATAATTCGAAAATTTAACATTCGACACCATACATTAAGCGTGCATTTTATGGCTGTTAACTGCTCTATTACTGTGAAAAGTAGCTTCATCAGAAAACATTATTTTGGATAAAAATTTTGGATCGGCCTCTATTGCTCCATTCTTGGTGGTACAAAAGTTTACTCGTCGTTCAAAATCACGGTCTTGAAGTTCTTGGTGTAGTTCCATATGAAAGGGATGATACTTGTATTTTTCTCGTGGTGCGATTAGCCGTAGATTGCGATGTGTCAGATAAGTCAGCTAGTTGACGGCTGCTGACCTGGGGATTATCTTCAACGTGAAGTAAAATCTCCATTTCTTTTTCCTCCTTGGTAGCATTCTGGTTTACGTTTAATTAAGCGCTGAAAAGATTTTCTAGATGGTATACGTCTATTAGGGTACTTCTCTCAGTAAAGCCTTACCGCCAAAAGACAATTTTTTCCCGCGTCGCCCAGTATATAAACCATAACAATTAATTCATTTTTAGGAAAATCCACAACCATTACCTTTATACGTCACTTACTGCAACAAATTAAACTATTTTTACTTGCTTAATAGACATGTCAAAATTTGATAATGCCTACATTTTTGTTTGGTCTTGGCAACTATGAAGTTATACGAGGCTGGTTTGAAAAGTCCGTGCAAAAATAAAAACTACTTATGTGTTTGGGGTAAACCTTTTTTATTTTTCGACATAGTCTCCTTTTAGGCTTATACACTTCGTCCAACGATGTTCTAGTTTGTTGATCCCTTCCGAATAATAGGATTTGTCCAAGTCTGCAAAATATCCATTAGTGTCTGCAATCACCTCCTCGTTTGAATAAAATCTTTGTCCCGCCAGCCATTTCTTCAAATTGGGGAACAAATAGTAGTCCGAGGGAGCCAAGTCTGGAGAATAGGGGGGATGTGAAACGAGTTGGAATCTTATTTCCATTAATTTTGCGACCACAACTGCTGAGAGGTGTGTGCTGGTGCGTTGTCGTGATGGAAAAGGACTTTCTTGTGGGCCAATCGCGCGGCGTTTTGCTTGCAGCTCGGTTTTCAAACGGTCCAATAACGATGAATAATATTCACCTGTAATAGTTTTACCCTTTTCCAGATAGTCGATGAGGATTATCCCTTGCGAATCCCAAAAGACAGTCGCGATAACATTTCCGGCCGAAGGAACGGTCTTCGCCTTTTTTGGTGCAGATTCCCCCTTGGTAACCCATTGTTTAGATTGTTGTTTGGTCTCAGGAGTATAGTAATGTATCCATGTTTCATCCACAGTGACGAAACGACACTTCACACGATTCCGTTTTTGGTCAAGCGTGAGCAATCGCGGCACCCATCTTGCGGATAGCTTTCTCATGTCCAAATGTTTATGCAAAATATTATGTACCCGTTCAGTCGAAATGCCCACAGCACTAGCAACCTCACGCACCTTAATTCTTCTGTCATCCATCACCATATCATGGGTTTGATCAATGATTTCTGGAGTCGTAACCTCCACAGGCCGTCCAGAACATTCAGCGTCACTTGTGCCCATATGGCCAGTCCGAAAATTTTGAAACCACTTATAAACTGTTCTAATCGAAGGTGCAGAGTCACCATAATGTTTATCAAGCTTCTCTTTAGTCTCCTGAGGCGTTTTGCCTTTCATAAAGTAATGTTTAATCACCACACGAAATTCTTTTTCGTCCATTTCTTGAAAATCACTCGACTTCCTTGATTCACACGAATGCCAAACACAAAGAAATAGACCAATATGGCTGAAACTTGGTGTGCGTTCATTTAAGAGATGCTACTAACTAAAAATGACCTCGATACGCGTCGGTGGTGCCATCTCTCGGACTTTGCACAGACTTTTCAAAGCAGCCTCGTAGTGTAAGTGTATTTAAAACCGGGGTAAAAATTGAAAAAATTCAAAATAAATCGAAAACTATTAGAAATAGGTATATGACATACTTAATAAAAGTTGGAGGGTTTTGTAAAATCTATCAGAAAAAATAATAATATACAGGATGTGCCATTTAAAAAGTTTGAAATTTTTCAATTCAAAATAATAGAAATGTATAAATTTATTTTGAACACCCTGTAGCATCTAACTCAAATTTCTTTACATATATCTTTTTTTTTCATTTCTATAGAATGCTCGTACCAATTATGAGTATTCCACCTTCAGAAACAATGGCGCTACTGGCAATTTTTTACAAAACCGAAAACTAGTATTTTTTAAAAAAAATTAAAATATTAGAAAAACTACTAGGTTTAGGTATATAACATTATTAATAAAAAAGTTATAAAATGTTACGCAGAATTTAAAAATAAATTAGAAAATAGGATGTTCCATTTAAAAAAAAAAAACATGTTATATCGGCCACACTTTTTTGAAGTACCCTGTACACTCAAAAATAATCTAAAATTGTGCACCTTAACATTTCCTATTGTATGTAACATTTTTTCGTCATTCCCGAAACAAATGAGATAATGAACTTTACTCTATCGTTGACTCACCCTGTACAATTAGCACAAGCCCAAATTAAAGCAAAAAATCAACTTTAAATTTAGATAAGTTCGCAATAAATGATAACGTAACCCGTGGAATACACAGCTTAAACTGCAGTTAATCTTATTGCAAAGGTACAATTTACAAATTACAGCTTTAATTAACAAGCTTAGCTTATAAACAAATTATTCATAGTGGTAAATGCAATACTTGATCTTCTGGCGAGTAATTGTGTGAAGTTTTTACAATAACAACGTTGAGCAATAATATTAATTAATTTAAAGTTATCAGTTAACACACCTTTAACTTGCATCATTTCTTCCTTTTTTAATGGTTTATTTGCAAACTAAACTGGTCAACGATTGAACTTACTCATAGTTTTGGTAAATCTTTAAAATATTAAAATATATAATTAAAAAATTATCCACTAGGCACCGGGAATTAAACTATGTATAAAACGTTCAATTTTAGGTTGTACAGGACTGGCAGCATTGGTACACACTACTAAAACGAATCGAAAAGACCTGCATTTTTAGAAGTTACCAAAAGTGTTCTTCGTATTTGCTGAACCATCCCAAGACGCGTTTCGCCGTGCGTTTCTGCAATACGAGGCTGGTTTGAAAAGTCCGTGCAAAGTCCGAGAGATGGCACCACCGGCGCGTATCGAGGTCATGTTTAGTTAGTAGCATCTCTTGAATGAACGCACACCAAGTTTCAGCCATATTGGTCTATTTCTTTGTGTTTGACATTCGTGTGAATCAAGGAAGTCGACTGATTTTCAAGAAATGGACGAAAAAGAATTTCGTGTGGTGATTAAACATTACTTTATGACAGATGACAGAAGAGTTAAGGTGCGTGAAATTGCTAGTGCTGTGGGCATCTCGACTGAACGGGTACATAATATTTTGCATAAACATTTGGACATGAGAAAGCTATCCGCAAAATGGGTGCCGCGATTGCTCACGCTTGACCAAAAACGGAATCGTGTGAAGTGTTGCAAGGATGGTTTGCAGCTGTTCCAGAAGAATCCGGAGGACTTTAAGCGTCGTTTCGTCACTGTGGATGAAACATGGATACATTACTATACTCCTGAAACCAAACAACAATCTAAACAATGGGTTACCAAGGGGAAATCTGCACCAAAAAAGGCGAAGACCGTTCCTTCGGCCGGAAAGGTTATGGCGACTGTCTTTTGGGATTCGCAAGGGATAATCCTCATCGACTATCTGGAAAAGGGTAAAACTATTACAGGTGAATATTATTCATCGTTATTGGACCGTTTGAAAACCGAGCTGCAAGAAAAACGCCCGCGAATGGCCCACAAGAAAGTCTTTTTCCATCACGACAACGCACCAGCACACACCTCAGCAGTTGTGGTCGCAAAATTAATGGAAATAGGATTCCAACTCGTTTCATATCCCCCCTATTCTCCAGACTTTGCTCCCTCGGACTACTATTTGTTCCCCAATTTGAAGAAATGGTTGGCGGGACAAAGATTTTATTCAAACGAGGAGGTGATTGCAGACACTAATGGATATTTTGCAGACTTGGACAAATCCTATTATTCGGAAGGGATCAACAAACTAGAACATCGTTGGACGAAGTGTATAAGCCTAAAAGGAGACTATGTCGAAAAATAAAAAAGGTTTACCCCAAACACATAAGTAGTTTTTATTTTTGCACGGACTTTTCAAACCAGCCTCGTAAGTGCCAGCCGTGCGGTGCCGCTCTGATTAACAGACTTAGTAAGTCGCCGACAGAGTGCAGTATAAGCATCTGATATGTTATAGTTTTCCGTTAGTACCTGGATAAGGACTAAAAATGTGGTTGCTGAACCTAGCCCAGCTGATGAGCCGTGATACGGCGAAACGCGTTTTGAGATGGTTCAGCAAATACGAAGAACACTTTTGGTAACTTCTAAAAATGCGAGTCTTTTCGATTCGTTTTTTTAGTTATTATACCAACGCTGCCATTTATGCCTTCGAGCAGTAAGCTCGAGAAAGGTGCGTTTCTGCAATAAGTGCCAGCCGTGCTGTGCCGCTCTGCTTGAACAAACTTAGTAAGTCGCCGACAGAGTGCAGTATAAGCACCTATTTGTTATAGTTTTCCGTTTGTACAGGACTATTAGTAAAAATTATTTAAAAAAAGAAAAATTTCCACTTTCGTTTTTTTGAAAAAAATATTTGATGTGTAACTTTTACTTGGTTTCCTTGAAACACATCAGTTATTTTTTGCCATTCATAAAATTACAAATTTTATTTTAAAAAAGTATCTTTTTGGCAATATTCTGCAATATTAGTAAAATTTTGGACCTAATTCAGTATTCTTTAAAGGAAAGAAGTTATCACGAAAAAATTATCAGGCATACTTATATTTGACAAACAGCATGCTACTTGGTACACATCTACCAACTTATATGTTTAAAAATCCCGCGGTTAAGGTTTGACTCATTTAAAAGACTTATTCTTGACATTTTTGATTTTACACGAATTTATCATATACAAGAATGATATCAATTAAATCAACGATTTAACTAGTATAAAGCCCAAAAGCTACATACAAAGTGGAAATTATCTAAAAAATAACTTATTTAGGAAAACAATCCTACTGCGAATTAATTTACTTTAACATTCTTTAATGTTCCATACAGAACACCTATGGGATCACTTCCGTGTCCGTCCGCCTGTCACATCTGATTTTCTCCGAAATTATTTGACATTTCTCCTTATATCCCATTATCTCACCTTATCTCCCATTATCTAAGCTTATCTCGCGTTATCTCCAATTATTTCTCCTTATCTTCATTATCTAGGGTTATCTCGATTTATCTTCTATTATTCCTCCTTATCTCCCATTATTTCTCCTTATCTCCCATTATATCACCTTATTTCCCATTATCAGGGCTAATCTCGACTTATCTCCCATTATTTCTCCTTATCTCTCATTATTTCTCCTTATCCTCCATTATCTCACCTTATTTCCCATTATCAAGGCTTATCTCGCGCTATCTCCCATTATTTTTCCTTGTCTCCCATTATTTCTCCTTATCTCAACTTATCTCCCATTATCTAGGCTTATCTTGACTTATCTCCTATTATTTCTCCTTATCTCCCATTATCTCACCTTATCTCCAATTATCTAAACTTATCTCGCATTATCTCCAATTATTTCTCCTTATCTCCATTATCTAGGGTTATCTCGATTTATATTCTCTTATTCCCCCTTATCTAACATTATTTCTCCTTATCTCCCATTATTCTCCTTATCTCCCATTATCTCACCTTATCTCCCATTATCTGGGCTGATTTCGACTTATCTCCCATTATTTCTCCTTATCTCTCATTATTCCTCCTTATCCTCCATTATCTACGCTTATCTCGCGTTTTCTCCCATTATTTTTCCTTGTCTCCCATTATTTCTCTTTATCTCAACTTATCTCTCATTATTTCTCCTTATCTCCCATTATTTCTCTTTATGTCCCACTATTTCCCATTATCTCCTCTTATTTCGGCTTATCACGACTGTCTCCCATTATTTCTTCTTATCTCCCGTTATCTAGGCTTATCTCAACTTATCTCCCAATATTTCTCCTTATCTCCCATTATCTAGGCTTATCTCGCGTTATCTCCAATTATTTCTCCTTATCTCCCATTATCTAGGCTTATTTCGACTTATCTCCCATTATTTCTCCTTATCTCCCATTATCTCACCTTATTTCGGCTTATCACGACTTATCTCCCATTATTTCTTCTTATCCCCCGTTATCTAGGCTTATCTCAACTTATCTCCCAATATTTCTCCTTATCTCCCATTATCTAGGCTTATCTCGCATTATCTAAAATTATTTCTCCTTATCTCCATTATCTAGGCTTATCTCGATTTATCTCCTATTATTCCCCCTTATATCCCATTATTTCTTCTTATCTCCCATTATCTCACCTTATCTCCCATTATCTGGGCTTATCTCGACTTATCTCCAAATATTTCTCCTTATCTCTCATTATTTCTCCTTATCCTCCATTATCTCACCTTATTTCCCATTATCTAGGCTTATCTCGCGTTATCCCCCATTATTTTTCCTTGTCTCCCATTATTTCTCCTTATCTCAACTTATCTCCCATTATTTCTCCTTATCTCCCATTATCTAGGCTTATCTCGATTTATCTCCTATTATTTCTCCTTATTTCCAATTATCTCACCTTATCTCCCATTATCTAGGCTTATCTCGACATATCTCCCATTATTTCTCCTTATCTTCCATTATTTCTCCTTATCTCCCATTATTTCTCCTTATCTCCCATTATCTAGGCTTATTTCGACTTATCTCCCAATATTTCTCCTTATCTCCCATTATCTCACCTTATCTCCCATTATCTGGGCTTATCTCGACTTACCTCCCATTATTTCTCCTTATCTGCCATTATCTCACCTTATCTCCCATTATCTAGGCTTATCTCGCGTTATCTCCAATTATTTCTCCTTATCTCCATTATCTAGGGTTATCTCGATTTATCTTCTATTATTTCCCCTTATCTCCCATTATTTCTCCTTATCTCCCATTATCTGGGCTTATCTCCATTTATTTCCCATTATTTCTCCTTATCTTTCATTATTTCTCCTTATCCTCCATTATCTCACCTTATTTCCCATTATCTAGGCTTATCTCGCGTTACCTCCCATTATTTTTCCTTGTCTCCCATTATTTATCCTTATCTCAACTTATCTCTCATTATTTCTCCCTATCTCCCATTATTTCCCTTTATCTCCCATTATTTCTCCTTATCTCCCATTATCTAGGCTTATTTCGACTTATCTCCCATTATGTCTCCTTATCTTCCATTATCTCACCCTTTTTCGGCTTATCACGACTTATCTCCCATTATTACTCCTTATCTACCATTATCTAGGCTTATCTCAACTTATCTCCGATTATTTCTCCTTATTTTCCATTATCTAGGCTTATCTCGCGTTATCTCCAATTATTTCTCCTTATCTCCCATTATCTCATCTTATCTCCCGTTATCTAGGCTTATATCGAATTATATAGAACTTATGTATAAATTTATAAAAACACGTAAATCGAATAAGAGAACGCGCTAACGGTAACCTTTTTTCCGACTTGATTCAGTATTATCGTCACTGCTTATTCTTTATGTTACCTACCGCAATAAAATATATCCTATAACTTGGCCAGAGAACATATGTGTGTTTTAAAAAAAAAGCACGTAACGCACTAACGGACAGAGAGACAGACAGAGAGACGTTGCATTTTATATATATTATAGATAGATAACCTGGCCAGAGAACATATGTATGTTTTAAAAAAAAGTACTTAAATCGGATAAGTGGTTCTCCAGTGATAAGCGCACTAACGGACAGACATACTGACAGGCATAGAGACAGACAGACAGAGAGACGTTGCATTTTATATATATTATAGATATAAGATTATAGATAACCTGGTCAGAGAACATATGTATATTTTAAAAAAAAAGTACGTAAATCCGATAAGTGGTTCTCCAGTTCTCCAGCCCCCACAAACGGACAGACAGACAGATATATATATATATATATATATATATATATATATATATATATATATATATATATATATATATATATACCATAGATGTAATAAAATATATATCTATAACCTGGTCAGAGAACATATGTATGAATTTAAAAAATTACGTATATCGGGTAAGTAGTTCTCGAGGGATAAGCGCACCAACGGACAGACAGACAGACAGACGTTGCATTTTATATATATTATAGATATAGATTATTATTATATAACCTGGCCGAAGAATATATGTATGAATTTAAAAAAAGACACGTAAATCGGATAAGTGGTTCTCGCGTGATAAACGCACTAATGGAGAGACAGACAGACAGAGAGAGACATTGCATTTTATATGTATTATAGATTGTAGATATTCTCTGCTACATAATATTGTTCCATATTTATTGGTTTAGGCTGTGTATTGCAAAGGAACACGCTAGCGGCAAACTTTTTTCCGACTCCATTCACTATTATCGTCACTGCATATTCGTTATGCTACCTATCGTAATAAAATATAGCCTATAACCTGGCCAGAGAAATATATATATATATATATATATATATATATATATATATATATATATATATATATATATATATATATATATATATATATATATATGTTTAAAAAAAAAAAGTACGTAAATCGGATAAGTGGTTCTCCAGTGATAAGCGCACTAACGGACATACAGACAGACAGACAAACAGACAGACAGAGAGAGAGAGACGTTGCATTTTATATATATTATAGATGTAATGTCTCTCTGTCTGTCTGTCTGTTTGTCCGTTAGTGCGCTTATCACTGGAGAACCACTTATCCGATTTACGTGCTTTTTTTTAAAACATACATATGTTCTCTGGCTATAGACTATGTTTTATTAGGTTAGGTAACATGGGGAATAAGCAGTGACGATAATAGTGAATAAAATCGAAAAAAAAGTTTGCCACTAGCGCGTTCTCTTGCAATACACTGCCTAAACCACTAAATATGGAACAATATCATGTAGCAAAGGATATCTATAATATATATAAAACGCAACGTCTCTCTGTGATTTTTTAAATTCATACATATGTTCTGTGACCAGGTTATAGATAAATATTTTATTACATCTATAATATATATAAAATGTAACGTAAATCTGTCTGTTTGTACGTTTGTGCGCTTATCACTGGAGAACCACTTATCCGATTGACGTGCTTTTTTTTTTTAAACATACGTATGTTCTCTGGCCAGGTTATAGGCTATATTTTATTACGTTAGGTGACATAAGGAATAAGCAGTGACGATAATAGTGAATCAAGTCGGAGAAAAGTTTGCCGCTAGCGCGTTCTCTTGCAATACACTGCCTAAAGCATTAAATATGGAACAATATCATGTAGCAAAGAATATAATATATATAAAATGCAACGTCTCTCTGTCTGTCTGTCTGTCCGTTAGTGCGCTTATCACTCGAGAACCACTTATCCAATTTACGTGTTTTTAGAAATGTATACATATGTTCTATATAATTCGATATAAGCCTAGATAAGGGGAGGTAAGGTGAGATAATGGGAGATAAATATACATAATAGGAGATAAGGAGAAATAATGGGAGATAAGCAAAGATAAGTCTAGATAATGGGAGTTATGGTGAGATAATGAGAGATAAGGAGAAAAAATGGAAGATAAAGAGAAATATTGCGAGATAAGTCGAGATAAGCCTAAATAATAGGAAATAAGGTGAGATAATGGGAGATAAGGAGAAATAATGGGAAATAAGGAGAAATAATGGGAGATGAGCAGAGATAAGCTTAGATAATGGAAATTATGTAGAGACAATGGGGATAAGGAGAAATATTGGGAGATAAGGGGAAATAATGGGAGATATTTTATTACGTTGGGTTAACATAAGGAATAAGCAGCGACGATAGTAGTGAATCAAGACCACGCGAGCGGAGCCGCGGGCCCGGCTAGTTATCTAATATAATATTAATGACTCAATTGTTTTTAATTTCTTAGCTGTTAGTAATGATAATGGAATAAAACATATTTAACCTTAAAAAACTATCTACGTGATAAAATGTGTCAGAAGATATACGATCCAAATTGTTTTTAAACATTTGCAGATGTGCCCACCATACAAAGGCCACTGACGCCCATTGTCGAATGCTAAATCTCATTCATATTTTAATAACCTACGTACTTAAATTACAAAATCATCAAATATTACGAGAATTTCTCTCATTATCTCGCAATTATTTACTAGTCTAACACCGTGCCTATCAGCTTTGGGTCATACATCCCACTACATTAAAAAATTAAATATAATATGGCATGTATGATTCTATAACAACAAACAAAAAGACGAATAACGGAACAAAAACAATAGAATCACGAATATGATACAAACTTCAAGACAGTTATTTAATTACGTAAGAACTTTTTTTTTACAGTGTCTCGTTATCTTCATTAATAAATTCATAATATATCATTAATATATTAATTAATTCATGAATTATACATTTTTTATAATCAATTATAATTGTCAGAAATACTTTGTTTGTTTGTTATAGAGAGGATTATTGTATTTTGGTGAGTTGAAAATATACAGTATGTTCACACGTTGACTTGACAGAGAGTAATTAAATCACTGAAAAGGGTACGTATACATGGCACTTAACGTTATTTTAACTCAATAATTGGAAGTCGGAGTAAATTTTAGATTATCAAATAATGGGTAGCAAGAGCTTATTTGGGCCGGCAGCGACAACATAGAGGGGGCGGAAGCGAGGCAGTACCCCATATTTTCATAGTATACACATTCTGTCGGAAGCTCTTATAATAAAACAGCAGCGTTTGAATCTCTTAGGCCTACAACAGATTTTTAATTTCTGTTGAATGCCGGTCATTTGGTTTCAAGTCTATATCAACTCATTCGTCTATGAAATAACTTTTTCTCTCTTTTTCCAATTCATTCTTCTTCAAGTACCATATCCTCGGCAGAAGTCAGCGATCACCATTGCTATTTGAACCTTATTCACGGCTTTACGAAACAGATACATGGTGCTAGTACCAAACCACTGGCGCCAATTCTTTAGCCGTGACATTCTTCTTCTGTCTGTGCTTCTGAAACCATCTAGTTTACACCCGATGATAAGTTTTGACAAAGGATACTTGTCCTTTCTGAGTTTGTGGCCAAAATATTCGAGTTTTTTCTTTTTAATTGCGAACGTTACCTCGGTATAGATGACAGTATTGGTATAACTAAAAACGAAAAAAATCGTATTTTTAGAAGTTACCAAAGTGTTCTTCGTATTTGCTGAATCATCCCAAGACGCGTTTCGGCGTATCACGGCTCATCAGCTGGGTCCTTTATCCAAGTAACTAACGGAAAACTATAACAAATAGATGCTTATACTGCACTCTGTCGGTGACTTACTAAGTCTATTCAAGCTGCTTGAATAGACTTAGTAAATCACCGACAGAGTGCAGTATAAGCATCTATTTGTTATAGTTTTCCGTTAGTTACTTGGATAAAGGACTAAAGATGTGTTCTCGTATTTGCTGAGAACAGTTGTTGTCCGTAAACTAGTGGTAATATCACTCTAGTTTGTCGGCGGCGGCTCGTTCGGTCAGTCGGTTGCAAATGTCTACGTCGACAAGAGACTCACAGACTTACGTTAGACTAACTCATGACACAACTGACCAACCTTGACTTAGTATAAAGTTAAGGCCGTAGGTTAGTTGAGCCACTCCTTCTAGTTATTTACGCACAAATTAAATTGTAACAACACTCCATCATTGAGGAATTAGGTTAGGTTAGGGTTAGGTTAGGATTAGGTAAAGTCTAGTGAGTGAAATTTAACATTAGTGTTAGTGAGTGAATTAGCCTAGTGTTAAGCCCAAACTTAAACAATCTAGTGATTAGAATAAGTCAGTCATGTAAAAGGAGTAAAGGGTTTTCCGGGCTCACAAGGAGTTTTAGTGGGTATGCCAACCCTTCAGGTTGGAGAGCCCCACATAACTGGAGCACTCTGGGGCACCCTTATGGTGACGCAAACTGCTCCAGAATCCATAAGGCGAATTTCTCCTTGACAAAAAAAAAAATCGTATTTGCTGAACCTAGCCCAGCTGATGAGCCGTGATACGGCGAAACGCGTCTTGGGATGGTTCAGCAAATACGAAGAACACTTTGGTAATTTCTAAAAATACGATTTTTTTTTCGTTTTTAGTTATACCAATACTGCCATCTATACCTTCGAGCAGAAAGCTCAAAAAAGTTGCGTTTCTGCAATAAGTTGCCAGCCGTGATGTGCCGCTCTGCTTGAATAGACTTAGTAAGTCACCGACAGAGTGCAGTATAAGCATCTATTTGTTATAGTTTACCTCGATATCTTTACGTAGTTGTCGGAGAACCTCAACATTTATTACCCGATCCACCCATAATATACGAGGGCCGCCTTTTAAGTTTTTACAAACGACCACTAGGTGGCGCTATTAGGATGTGACCATTGTAATAGGGTAAGTCCGGGATATACGCTCCAGCGGGATAGACGCCTCATTATATTTGTGTAAAATGTAAGACGCGTAAACAAAAGAATGCCTTATAATACGAACGTGCCCCTCCCTCACTTCAATCTGCCACAAAGCGTTGGTGCGTGCGGTTGTGCGTAGGAGCGCTAATGACAGTGACGAGCCAAATAGTCGAGATTTTACTTTGTGGATGATTTTCAGCCCCTTATAATTTTGGAGTAAATATGTAAGTTTATTTTATTTTTACTTCTGAATAAGGAATAGGGTATGGAGATTATTATTAATTACATTTTTAGGATAAAATAAAAGTATTTACCATTTTTTTTTCGAAGGTATCTATTCCTGTGAAAAGGGATATATGCCCCGATATGTTTTGGGATAGTCGCCCCTAAGAGCGTCTATCCCTACTTCACCTTAATGCATGCTGGCTTTAAGGGCATCTATCCCTTGCCGTACTTAAGTGTATGTTATATGATTCAGATTGGAAATGCCCCGTAAATACAAGCGTAAAGCCGGCGTCCAACCGCGTGTCATTACTTGGACCGAGGACACATTGGCTGCAGCAATAGCAGAAATGCAAGATAAACGACTTAGCGTCAATGATATAGCAAAAAGACACGGAATACCATCTAGGACGTTACGTCGGCGGTTTGCTACACAAAATAAGAAAATAATACCATTAGGTAGGTACCTACTTTTATGATTGCACGTGTGCATTTATAATAATATTGCTTCGGATTGAGAATACTTACCTACCTCGTATAATTATGGGCAGGTAGTAATTTTTTTTTATTTTGCCTAACTAATACCTACAATTTTTTTAGGAAAACATCCAACTCTTGGATTCGAAAATGAACGTCGGCTGGTCACACATATTCATAAGCTAGAACAAGGCATACCAGTGAAAAGCAAAAAAGATCAGTAAAAAGTTAAAGAAAAAGTTGATTTGAAAAGAACTAAAGCTAAGAAGCAAAAAAGAAATAATTCAAGTGATTATAAGTCAAGCGATACAGATATTACTGAGGATAGTATTGAAAGTGATAATAATGAAAAAGAAAACAACAAAAAGAATAGCATTGAAAAACAAAGAAAAGATAAAGAGAAAATTAAAAGAAAACTGAGGAAGCGAACAGCTATGAAATTTTACAGTTCTAGTGAAGACGAGAATAAAGAGAATGAGAACAGTAGTTTTGAAGTTGAAGAAATAAAAAAAAAACAAAAGACAAAGAAACAAAAACACGACAAAACTTATTCCAAAACCAAAGAAACATTCAAAAAGGCAAAGCCTGCTTTAATATATAGTTCTAATGATGAAAATGATGGAGTAGATGATAAGAATCTAGATAAGGATCATTGCGTGGAATGTCTTGACTATTATAGTAACACCAAATCCAAAGTAGATTGGATCCGTTGTGTTATGTGCCACAAGTGGCTCCACGAAACATGCACATTATATCGCAATTATTGCAACAAATGTGGGCGAATGCAGATTATTGCCACCAAAATGGCTAAATAGTTTTGCAGTTTTTAAGACGATTATATTTTTGTACCTAAGATGATTGATCTCTATACCTGGTGTTTTTAATTAATATGTTTATTTTTGTCCATGTTTAGTAAACTAGTAACATCATCTTAAATAATTGAAAAAAATAGCTAAAAAGAATATATATATATATATATATATATATATATATATATATATATATATATATATATGTATATATTTAATAAATAATAATGTTGATTCAAACATATATTCAAAATGTTTGTTTTCTTGCAAAGGGCATCTATCCCCTCCAAAAAATTAGGTCTGGGGCATATATACCGCATACGAGGCATCAATCCCGTTATGCAGTTTTATTTTAAACTCAAAATATACGGTTTATTTATTGACTAGTCTACAAAAAGTAGTACGAGGTGATTAAATGAAGTACCAAAGTTAGTGCACATATGAAAATCATGTGCGTATTATTTGTATGTTAAGAGGTATGAGTAAAATAAAAAAAGTTGGGCACATATCCCGGATTTACCCTATTTGACGTTTGTTATTGTTAAAACAGTGGCAGCTCAGAAATTGGCCGAGCAGACAGTTTTGTGAACAAACGGAAATTTCACATGAAGTTTTTCGTTGGTTGATTTTTTTTGCGATTTTAGTAAAGGCCTAACTCAACAACAATGCGTCGAATCGCTTCGTTCAACTTTTGGTAATGAATCATCATCAGTGTTTCCATCAGCGATGAATTTCGTAACAGTCGACGAAAATCGGTTGTTATTCCAAAAAACATCAATGCTGTGCGCAACATGTTTGAAGAGAATCAGCATGTGTTTTACCATGAGAGAAAAAAAGATCTGCTCCCGATGGATTCTGTATAATTTGAGCGAATGTCAAAAAAAATGCGTGGACAGCGATTTTTATCACCTTAAGAAGCAGTTGAATCCTTCCAAAACCACGTTTTTGAGGTACCAACTTCAGAGTAAAAAAAATGTTTCAAAAATCTTAAATGCGAATATTTTGGGAAACAATAAAAAGATTTGTACCAAAAAATTTTTTTCTTTCATTGTTTTTGTAAAAACTTAAAAGGTAGCCCTCATATGCAACATCTTGCGGTACACCTACGTCTCGAATGCCTCCAGTTTCTTACTCATGGCCTCTGTCAATGTCCAAGCCTCTCCGCCATATAAAAATATGCTAAATACATAACAACGGAGTATCCTAATACGTAGTGGAATGTTGATATTTCGACTACACAAAACCTTGCTCATTTTCTTAAATGCTGAACGGGCCTGTTCAATTCGACTGCGTATTTCTTAAATCCCAGGTTTCGTTTAGAAGACAACCAGATATCGGTAGGTCCGTACGTGATTGAGGTTTTCGTCATTATAAGCGATGTTTCAAGGTGGGTTATTTTTATTTTTGTTGACTACTAGACATCTTGTCGTTTTTCACATTTAACCTAAGGCCAATTTCTGTACTCTTTATACCGACGACAAGTCGCCTAAATGTCGCGTCGACACTTTGCTAAACGTTGCGACGTTTAGCAAAGTGTGCAAGCCCTCCTTAGAATCAGTCAGAAGCACTGTGTCGTCGGCGTAACAAAGGTTGTTTACGAGGACATCATTAATTCTAATTCCTTCGTCGACGTCGCAAACCACTTCCTAGAAAATTTTCTTTATTTTTGTTCCTACATTTTCAATCTAAATTAGTAGCACAACGATAACCTCTGGCTTTCCAGGAAACTAATCACTGACCCCAACGTTTCTAAATTAACTTTAATAATTTTTCTGTTAATAAACAGTCGGTTTATCGTTTTCGGAAATTACAAGCTAGAGGCGTTTGTTAGAAGAAAAACAGGGACTTTCATCAGGCTAGTAAACGTATGTTCATTATCTGGATGATTACTAAATTATAGCAAAATTTAAATTAATAAATCAAATTATAGAGTAACGAGTTCTCTATTATAGTTGCAATGTTTCGCTGTTTTGTAAAATGTATGACAACTACCCCCATCCCAGATATTCTTATTCCATTTGCAAGCGCAAAATAAAATCCATGTATAAGATAACAAATAGCACAAGTGACACAGAGAAACATAATAACTTTTAGCTTTTAAAACTATCTGCTGCACATACACAGGGAGACAATTCCGGGCTGGTGCTCTATATCATAAATTAGTGTCGTCGTCTACAAGTTTAATATGTACTCTTAGAACTTTTCCTTTTTTTAGTGTTCCGTACGGAACACTTATAAGATCACTTCGATGTCTGTCCGTCTGTCACACCCGATTTTCGAAACTACTTGTCATAGAAAGTTGAAATTTTTGTAATAATATAGGAATTGATGGCCTCATCCGAGCCATGTAGTTTTGAAAGTTAAATTTTGACTTATGGGATTAGTTTTGGGGGGTGAAATCGGAAGTAAAAAAAAAAAAATTTTTACTAGCTAATCGAGTGTAGTGTCAAATGAAAGCTTGTGAAAACACGAGTAATATATATATATATATATATATATATATATATATATATATATATATATATATATATATATATATATATATATACAGTCCCTGGCCAAATTACTAGACGCACTGCAAGATTTCATGTAAAATATTAATTACCGAGTGATATTGTACCGTTTTTAGTGTTCCGTACGGAACACTTATAAGATCACTTCGGTGTCTGTCCGTCTGTCTGTCCGTCTGTCACACCCGATTTTCTCCGAAACTATTTGTCATAGAAAGTTGAAATTTGGTAGTAATATAGGAATTGATGGCCTCATCAGAGCCATGTAGTTTTGAAAGTTAATTTTTGACTTAAGGGGTTAGTTTTGGGGGGTGAAATCGGAAGTGAAAAAAAATTTTTTTACTAGGTAATCAAGTGTGGTGTCAAATGAAAGCTTGTGAAAACACGAGTAAAAAATATATATATAATGTAATACTTGCACGCACTTTTCTTTGTATTATTTTTAAAAAATCGCGAAAAATCGCTGTCCACCTCCCTACCTTATCTCGAAAAGTACTGATCAAAAAATTTTGAAAAAATCCTGGAATATTCTCCACGGGGGTGTAGATTGAACGAAAATTATCACGAGTGCATTACCTGTAATAATTTATCTGGTATATAAAAAACAGAAAATTTCAAGGTCATCAATTTTCAGTAAAGATTGGAAACAAACTTTGTTGAAACTCATTTGGGGTGTGTTTTGTGAAGTTATTGATCATTTTATATCACCGTAAGATAAATTTAGAATTAAGGGATTCGTTTTGAGGGGTGAAATCGGAAGTGAAAAAAAATTTTTTTTACTAGATCATCGAGTGTGGTGTCAAATGAAAGCTTGTGAAAACACGAGTAAAAAATATATATATAATGTAATACTTGCGCACACTTTTCTTCGTATTACTTTTAAAAAATCGTGAAAAATCGCTGTCCCCTACCTTATCTCGAAAAGTACTGATCAAAAAATTTTGAAAAAATTCTGGAATATTCTCCACGGGGTATAGATTGAACAAAAATTATCATTACCTTTAATAATTTATCTGGTATAGAAAAAAACCAAAATTTCAAGGTCACCAGTTTTCAGTAGAGATTGGAAATAAACTTTGTTGAAAACTTATTTGGGGTGTGTTTTGTGAAGTCACTGATCATTTTATATTACCGTAACATAAATTTTGACTTAAGGGATTCGTTTTGAGGGGCGAAATCGGAAGTGAAAAAAAAATTTTTTACTAGGTCATCGAGTGTGGTGTCAAATGAAAGCTTGTGAAAACACGAATAAAAAATATATATAATGTAATACTTGCGCACACTTTTCTTCGTATTACTTTTAAAAATCGTGAAAAATCGCTGTCCCCTATCTTATCTCGAAAAGTAGTGACCAAAAAATTTTGAAAAAATCCTGGAATATTCTCCACGGGGTATAGATTGAACGGAAATTATCATTACCTTTAATAATTTATCTTTTATAGAAAAAAAACAAAATTTCAAGGTCACCAGTTTTCAGTAAAGATTGGAAACAAACTTTGTTGAAAACTCATTTGGGGTGTGTTTTGTGAAGTCACTGATTATTTTATACCACCCTAATAAAATTTTTTATTTTAAAAACAATCAACGTACGGAACACTAATTGTGCAAGTTCAACTTGCACTTGACCGTTTATATTATTTTAAATTGATTTGTTTTTTTATTTTTATATTATCCAATCAATTACCTATTTATTTGACATAAATAAAACAGCATTAATTTAGAAAAGCATAAGTTTATTAAGTTTTAAAGAAAAGTGAAATTAATGTTAGTAAAAGTCAATATTTAGTTGAGCCACCTTTAGCCGCTATCAAAGCTTCAATTCTGCGCGGCATGCTATCAATGCAAGATTGTACTCTCTCCTGCATTTGAGGATGATGATTCCACACATGAATAATCTTTTCTAGGAGCTGGGTTTTGTTAGTAATCACATCTTTAGCCACTTCTCTTTTCATCAGCTCCCACACATTTTCAATGGGGTTCATACCCGGCCAATCCAACAGAGGGATATTTTTTTCTGCCAAAAAAGCTTTAACAGACCGAGCAGTGTGGCAGGGAGCTCCATCTTGCATGAAAGTAAATGGTTCCCCATTTGGAAACCATTCTCTGAACTGCGGAATAAACCGATTTTGTAATACTTCTTTGTACTGATCTTGCCTCATTATTCCTTTGACGACGTACAGACGTCCAGTGCCCTTGCCGCTGATGACTGACCAAATCATCACTTTGGTGGGATGTTTAACCGTCGGGACGACACAATCAGGATGAAACTTTTCTCCATGACGACGACACACATACTGAGCTTTATTCTGCAAAATTTCGAATGTGCTTTCGTCACTGAAGCAGACCTGTCAAAAATAGGAAAAATATATAAACTTCCATGTTTATTTGCTTTATTTAACTGAAAATGATAATAATGTATCAATTATTGATTAAAATGCTGTATCTTACCGATCTCCAGAAGTCCACATCTTTGTCTTGCCATTGTTTGGCCCACTTCAGGCGCTTTGCTTTCATTGCAGCTGTTAACTTGGGCTTCCTGGCGGGGCGACAGGCCTTAAAATCTAATTCTTTCAATTTTCTTCGAACAGTGCGCTCAGAAGCATTTACGCTAGCATCCTGGAGTTGTGATTTTATTACCTTTGTGGTAGCAAATCTGTTTTCTACACAAATTTTCTTCAAACATCTCTCTGACCGTGGAGTGAAAATTGATTTTCTACCGCATCTTTTCTTTCTTTCCGGGCTTAATTCCTTCCCTGACTCAATTTTCTTTTTTATGCGTCGTACACTAGCTTCAGAAACCTCCAATCTTCGTGATATTTCTCGGTTTGTAAATGTTTTCGCAATCACAAGGGCCTTCACTTCAGCTTTTTTACGTGGTGAAAGATCGCCTTTTCTACCCATAATGAAAATAGTCCAGTTACTTTTTTTAAAACACTGCATACAAAATAAACTAATAACTGAGTAGTATAAAACTGTTAAACAAACAATCACAGTCCATAAAGCCACAGAAACACGTCCGTACCTGACTCGATTCCGATCGCGACTGATACAGGTTTGTACTTATTTACGTTCATGTATCACTTTGTCAACACAGTGTTGCCATATGTTAAAAATAAATACAAATATGTAGTCTACAACAATTCTTTTAAATAAAAATCAATAATATTGTAGTTTAAATATACCATTATTAAGAAACATAAAATTACTAAAAAAAATACAGTGCGTCTAATAATTTGGCCAGGGACTGTATATATATATATATATATATATATATATATATATATATATATATATATATATATATATATATATATATATATCCACCCCAGTTACCCCCTGCTAGCCATACGGAAATAAGTCCTTCCTTGCTCTCTTTGCCATTTATACCTGGTCTTACTTCAAAATTGGTTCATATTTTGCGCGTCATTCCCAATGTCAAGATTGCCAAGTATTATTTCTATAAAAATAAGCGTATTTTCAGCAAATTGAAATCTTCTCTACCTATTCTTTCCATGTCAGATGTAGTCTATTCCGTTTCCTGTCTTGACTGTCCTGCTGTATATATTGGCCAGACATCACAATGTCTCAACCGTCGCATCGCATTACATAAAAGCGACACCAGATGCCATCCACAAAGATGTGCACTGGCAACTCACTCCGTTGATAATGGGCATTCCTTTAATTTCAGAGAACCAAAAATTCTTCATATCCAAAAAAACCTTCTTAAAAGAGAATTTCTTGAGATGTGCTATATCAACGAAAATCCCCAAAATATCAATAAAAGAACTGATCTTGACGGCTTGAGCAGCATATACAGCTACCTTCTCTCTTGTGACCGTCTTCCCTTGCATAATGTCTCTGGGTCGTCACATTCCTCATAATAACTTTCGTTTTGGTATTTGAAAACTCTGTCCTTTTGCATTTTCCCCTTTGGGTACCTTCCTGTTTGGGTATTTGTTTTTCTTGGTTCCCCGCATTTTCTTCATAATTTACATTCCTATTGAGATAACATTAATATAATAATAATAATTATAATAATAAATTGAAAAATATGCTCCCAATTAATGAAACATCCTTTCCAATTATTGCCTTCCTTCTTCCTTGCTCTACTTCCCCCAGATGAAATCAAAATTGGTTCCTTTATATGTTCTCTCAGTGGTCATACAGCGTAAATTTGCCTTCCCATTAGATATCCTTTTCTTTTATACCAAAAATTTTACTATATGACGTAGCACTTAATTTCGTACTTAAACCGGTCCTTTCCTGGTCGTTTGACCTTTCCTTTTATTCTTTGTGAGTGATCCCTTACATCTGTCAGGTGGTCGTCCTTTGTCAGCGCCCTGTCAAAGTTGTCACTTTTCATTTTTCTTTAAGATGGCAGGTGGTTAATTAGTTTTGAATTTCAGCATCCAACGTTATCAATGGCATCCCTGCTGTAAATGCCATGTTTTTATGTTAAATTGTTAGTGAATAGTGGTTGTTTTAATTCAGTGTTGGTTTTTACTATGGCGATTGTTTTTGATGGTCATTCTTGTTAGATTAAATTTCATACTACAAGTGAGTTTTGTTGACATTTTTAATAATAATAATAATAATTTGTGATTGTTCAAAATAATAATACTGTTGAATTGAAATAGTTACATATGAATAATTGTAAGATTGAAATCAAATTAGAAATTAATAATTGGAATTGATAATTAAAAAACTTGACTTCATAACACCAAATCTTTATGCCTAATTTTCTTTATTGGTTGCTTCGTTATCTCTTTTTCAGTTTGTGCCCTGATGAAGGTCCCAACCTAGGACCGAAATATTGGCTAAATGAATATAGTATGAACATCTGTTGATGCCCATTTTGCCGAGTTCCTCAACTAGTTTTCATAATTTAGGATTTTGTTAGATACGGCAACTTTTGCTTTCTCTCTCTTTATATATATATATATATATATATATATATATATATATATATATATATACATATATATATATATATATATATATATATATATATATATATATATATATATATATATATAAAATGTAATACTTGCGCGCACTTTTCTTCGTATTATTTTTAAAAAATCGCGAAAAATCGCTGTCCACCCGCCTTATCTCGAAAAGTAATTATCAAAAAATTTTGAAAAAATTCTGGAATATTCTCCACGGGGTGTAGATTGAATGAAAATTATCACGAGTGCATTACCTATAATAATAAGATCATCAATTTTCAGTACATATTGGAAATAAGCTTTGTTGAAAACTCATTTGGGGTGTGTTTTGTGAAGTCACTGATCATTTTATACTTCCGTTACAACATTTTTTATTTTAAAAGCAATCAACGTACGGAACACTAATTGCGCAAGTTCAACTTGAACTTGACCGGTTATTTATTTCAAATAGTAGCTTGAGTTGTTAACAGATAACTGTGTTATGATATATTTATTTAACAAACTAAACATTTCTTGGAAAAATTATAATACAGAACAAAGATCTACAACTAAATGTCACTCCAAGCTTGGCACATATTTCACAAAAACATTCAAAATGATACTACTCAGTATATATCACCACTACACCAAACACTTTATTTTTGCACTCGACGCGCGTTTCGCTAACCATGTTAGCTTCATCAGGAGCGATAAGTCAATCATCGCTCCTGATGAAGCTAACATGGTTAGCGAAACGCGCGTCGAGTGCAAAAATAAAGTGTTTGGTGTAGTGGTGATATATACTGAGTAGTATCATTGTGCCAAAGATTCCACATTCCCAACTTAATTCAGAATGATGCAAGAAGTGTACGGTAACGAAACCTTACTAATACAAGTTTTTGAATAGCATACACGTTTTTTCACTGGAAGAAGACGAACATCAGAAATAATTCAAAGTGTTCGACAATTTGAGACAGATAATCGCAATACATCGCTAAAAACCTTGAAAAAAGCGCTAAATATTAATAAGGAAATAATTGAAAAGATTTCAAAGGAAGATCTAGACAAAACAAACGTTTGTGCAAAATTTATTTCACGCATGAGGAACAAAAATTATTGACAGTATTGTATGAGCCTCTAGGAGCAATTAAACGATAAAACTGTAATAGACCAGACAGGTATTGCTTGTTACCAAATAATACACTAAGTTATATTTTTGTCAACTTTTGGCTCGAAATCAAATCTATGTATTGAACTATTTACCATATTCACCTGATTTATCACCTCGTCGCTTTTAAATACACCTAAAAATGAAAATGAAGTTAATTGTACTTTTTCGAGGACATAGGAATCATTCTATACGTACTTTGCAGGCAATCCCACAGAGTTTAAAAATTCTTTTAGGTCACTATTAAGTCATTATTAAAAGTGATCTGCATTGAGAGAATATATACTGGTCGACTCAAACTATTTGGTTTTATTTGACACGAATTCTAGAATTTAGTGTTCATATATTTTTACGGATTTTGGTATCATTTGTAAAGCCTATTCTATTCCTTGATTATTATTACTGCTTCCAGTCGGTTTTTCACGTAGCAGGGGAGCTTTTTCACCACTGTGTGTAGGATTTTGCCCCACTCTTCCGCCACCGCCACCTTTAAAGGCACAGGCTGATTTTCTAGCTCGAACCCTTCTTTTAAGCGCATCCCACATGTGCTCGATTGGACTCAGATCAGGACTCCGCGCAGGCCTGTCTGATGTGGATATTCCTACTTCTGCCAGGTATTGTCGCACCAATACAGCAGCATATGGCCTCGTATTGTCATGCATCAGCACGAAGCTACCACCAACAAACCCAGCGTAAGGATCCTCTCGATATACCGGTGAGCAGTTAATCCACCGCTACGAGTTTCATCAGTCACAAAAACCAAATCGGCTTTCGCATCCAGTGAAATACCTCCGCACACCATTACAGAACCTCCTCCGTAGGCGACGGTTTCAGTAATGAAGCACTGCGCATAGTGTGCTCCCCAGGCCTCCTATAGACTCGTCTTCTTCCATCATTTCCATGTAGGCACACTTGGCCGACTCGCCGAAGAATAAAACGGAGCGCCATTGCTCTAAGGTCCAGTCGACATGTTCTCCTCGGGTAAATCTGAGCCGCGCTTGTCGATGGGCTGCAGTCAATTTGGGTCCGTTAGCTGGTCTCTTCGGAGTTAGGTTAGCTACTTTAAGTCTTCTTGTGACTGTCCAATGACTGACAACTGGACCACGAACTTGTCGGAGCTCCTGCTCGACGTCAACGCCGGTCAAGTGATTTTTTAGAGTTGTGTTGACAATGAAGCGGTCGTCTTGCTCCGAGGTACACTTTCTTATTCTTATCCTAGTCTCCGTGTAAAGGCGCCAGTCTCTTGGAAACTGTAGACTCTGGAGACAGCCGACTGGCTCAGGTGCAGTTGCGCAGCGACTTCGCGTTGGCTATGCCCTTCTTGCAATAGGGCAATGACTTGTGCCATTTTTCCCAAACTGGTATCCATTTTCCGATGACGTAATTAGTAAGCCAGTATAACGGAGATGTTGACGGTTCAAGTTCCGATAAAGGAATGATAGGAAAATGCAGTTGCATCTGTTTTTACACAAATGAATAGCGCGCAATGAGTACATTGCTGAACGAGCAAAAACGGTTCTATTGTATAAAACCTTTCTACCAGTAAAACTTTTTGGAAATTCAAATGTTTTTGGTTTTATTGGAAAGAGTAGAAAATCAGCATTCTAATGATACTAAAAATAACACCACTGTTTGAAAATTAAATTCAAGGATCGGTGTTAACTGAGGCAAAATAGTTTAAGTCGATTTTTTTATTCGCCAGTGTATAAAGAAAAATGAAACCACTTACAATAGAAAACTTAGGTGTCGTTTTTTTTTAATTGTTTTAGTAAACAAGAACTAGATACAGTGGACGTTTTAATTGTTAGAGAAAATATAAGATGTAAATGATAAAAGTAAAAAGACTATTAAATTTCATCTAATTTAAGAATAACCCACCCACATGCTATGTATAAAATAAGGTTAATGTTTTAAGCTAATCCGTGTTTGCCGATTTACTTTATAATACAAATAAATAAAAATAAATTTTATTGTAACAATATACAAGTCATAGCCTTAATAGGAAATAGAATGCAGCCTAAAATAGTAAAAAATGTAAGAGTTTCCTGCCGTTGATACCACAAATTACATAACCGTGGAAGCCACAACTGCATCCGAAATCTGCATACGGTTTAACCACAATCTGCTAAGATAAGTTCGTCTAGGGGTAATGTGATAAAAGAAAGGCGAACATTACTATAAATAAATACAACAAAAATTGCACTCAAAGATCAGGTATGTCAATGATACATAGTTATTGATAAATCAATTGATATAAAAACAAATATCACGCATGTTTTCCGATAAACTAATCTTTTTTATCTTTAGTCTCAAAAATAACTCTTTAATTAAGACTAAAAATTGATTTTGTCGACTTTTTTTTAAATAAAAATTGGGATAACACTAAACTTGAACAGTAAATTTAAAAAAAATTACCGGTCAAGTGCAAGTTGAATTTGCGCAATTAGTGTTCCGTATGTTGATTACTTTTAAAATAAAAAATGTTGTAACGGAAGTATAAAATGATTAGTGACTTCACAAAACACACCCCAAATGTTTTTCAACAAAGTTTATTTCCAATCTTTACTGAAAATTGATGACCTTGAAATTCTGTTTTTTTTTTTATATACCAGATAAATTATTACAGGTAATGCACTCGTGATAATTTTCGTTCAATCTACACCCCGTGGAGAATATTCCAGAATTTTTTCAAAATTTTTTGATAAGTACTTTTCGAGATAAGGCGGGTGGACAGCGATTTTTTAAAAATAATACAAAGAAAAGTGTGCGCAAGTATAAAATATATTTTTTACTCGTGTTTTTACAAGCTTTCATTTGACACCACACTCGATTACCTAGTAAAAAAAATTTTTTTCACTTCCGATTTCACCCCCCAAAACTAACCCCTTAAGTCAAAATTTAACTTTCAAAACTACATGGCTCTGATGAGCCCATCAATTCCTATATTATTAACAAATTTCTATGAGAAATAGTTTCGGAGAAAATCGGGTGTGACAGACGGACAGACAGACACCGAAGTGATCTTATAAGTGTTCCGTACGGAACACTAAAAAGAACCTATGAAAAAAGTTACGTCCTTCAAATACCGTCATTATTACAAAGTTTGGCAATAATCAGGGCCACGACAAACCTTCTAAGATCTCGAGGCAGAAACTATTCGTGAATACTTAATTTTAGCCAAACTTTACATGAAACAAAATTATTTTAATTATAACAATCAATTTTTTGTTCAAAAAGAAGAGACAGCAATGGGTAACTTGCCTTTTGCCTATCATTAGCCAATTTATTTATGAGTAAGCTTTAAACTGAGGCAGGTTAGAATTTGAATATATTTCAAGAGTATGGTATAGGTATGTGTATGATAAATTCGCAACTTTTTATACAAAATAACAAAACCAGCAGGTGCAAGTCGGACTTGCGCATTTAGTGTTCCGTACCGAGATTGCTTTTGAAAAAAAAACATTTGTTAGGAGGTATAAAATGATCGGTGACTTCACAAAACACACTCCAAATCAGTTTTCAAAAATTAATATTTAGGATTCGGACACAAACTTGTTAGTGACGACTAAAAGCACTTTCTACAACGTAAAATTCTATATTAGGAAAATTGCAAAACACATTGTCTATCAAGGTTCTGTCTTTAGTAGGACTAGCATCTTTCATCATTTGTATAACCCCAGTGCTATTCAAATACGTGAATAGGCCATTATTGGTATATTCCATTATATATATATATATATATATATATATATATATATATATATATATATATATATATATATATATATATATATATAGCGGATAAATTACACAGCCCCACAAAAAAAAAAGTGGGGTATACTTTTGATGCGATATATCAGATCCGTAGTATTTTTGCCCGCTGATCACGAATCTGACGTCAGAATATCGCCATCACATCTCAATTTTTTTCTAACCTCAAAAAATAGGTAAAAATTAAGAAAAAATATACTCCTAAAAAATTGATTCAAGCTTTTTCATGAATCCAAAGATGTATTAATATGTATTCGGACACGCTAAGCTAATATTCATCGGTTGGATTAAGCCATACAGTTCTGTTTTCTTTCTAACCTCAATAAATCAGACAGATATAGTGCTTCTCGAATGCAAAAACGAATTCAAATTAAAATTCAACCGATCCTTACCAAATTTGGTACACGGGGATTTTTTGGGTCGCTGATCACGAATCTGCGGTTGGATTTGCAAAATTCAAAATGGCAGATGTTTTCGCGCCATTTTGAACGCCGAGAAAATTCATCGGTCGATTTTTATTCTTCTACCTGCATCCAGGGCACCTCCGCGGTTACTCCACTAGCCGGCAGAGTCCCTGGATAACGGCTTAGATACCGTCATGGCAGGTAGAAGAAAGAGAATTACGATGCAGGGACTCGGAAACCCAGTATCGGCGGTTGGTCAGGGTGGGAAAGCGGGCCCGCACCCGTCGTCATCCAGCAACCGTAGCTCTTCATGTGTGGGTGACTTGGCTCATGTAGAGTATAATGCTACAAGAAAACGGTCTCACGGTACAAGGACTTTTCATAAGTGCGATAAAAACAGTGATTCATTTTGTTTATATTTGCTGTCTACACGTATTGAGTAAAATGGGGTCACCGATAACGGATAAGATTAAAACCTTATATAAGGATTGTTTTAACATTGAAATACAGCACCAGGATACAGATTGGGTTCCCCACATCATTTGCAGTTCTTGCAAAATAATGTTGTACATCAATAAGAAGGCGATTAAATATTCCAGACCAGCAATATGGAATAGACCGTACAGTGAAAATGATTGCTACTTTTGTATGAATGTTGTATCTAGGCATAACCGAAAAAATAAAAGCACTATTACTTATAACGATGTTTCGACAGTAACAAGACCAACTAAACTAATTCCGCCTCCTGAACCACTTGATGCTGATGTTATGGAAACAAATGATTTCACCTTATCAGTTCATGCCGAAAACATTGAGACTGTCGAAAAAGATTCAAACACTGTTACTAATGAATGTTCTAGTGACAACCTATCATATACTAGTGACACAGATAAAGAATTTCTACCATACAACCGTAAACCAGAACCAATACTCGTATCACAGTCAGAACTTAGTGATCTAGTCAGAGATTTAGGCTTATCCAAAGATGGTTCAGAGCATCTTCCTTCCTTTTTAAAGAAAAGACATTTACTTAAGCCAGAAGCTACGATTTCTTATTATAGAAACAGAGATGAAGAATTTCGAAAATATTTCACGATGGACGAGGAATTGTCACTTTCATATGTACCGATGTAAAAGGTCTAATGGATGAATTTCAAAATAACTCATACGATCCTGAAGAATGGAGACTGTTCATTGATTCTTCTAAACGGAGCATTAAGGCAGTTTTGCTGCATAATACCAACGTTTACGCTCCCATTCCGATTGCTCATTCCACAGTTATGGAAGAGCAATATGAAAAAATGAAGCAGCTTTTGATAAAAATAAAATATGCTGATCATAACTGGAAAATTTGTGGAGATCTGAAAATTGTAACAATATTGCTTGGCCAACAGTCAGGGTTAACACTTTATCCCTGTTATAAATGTCTGTGGAATAGCAGAGACAGGGAACGTCATTATAAGAAAAAAATTTGGCCAACAACAGAATCGTTCACTCCTGGTGAAAATAATGTATTGTTTCCACCATTGGTAGATCCAGGAAAAGTTCTTATTCCCCCGCTTCACATTAAGCTTGGACTTATGAAGCAATTCACGAGAGCATTAGATACAAACGGCCCATGTTTCAAATATTTGCATAAAAAATTTCCGAAATTTTCTGAAGCTAAAATTAAGGCAGGCGTATTTGACGGGCCACAAATAAGAAAATTGTTTCAAGATTCATTATTTGTTACTAAAATGAATAAAGTTGAAAAAGCTGCTTGGCTTAGTTTTAAAGAAATCGCAACAAACTTTTTGGGAAATAATAAAAGTCCTAAGTACAAAGAAATAGTCGAGAAAATGGTAAAAAATTTTCAAACATTAGGTTGCTTAATGAATCTAAAATTACATTTCCTGGACTCCCACATCGATGATTTCACAGATAATCTTGGTGACTACAGTGAGGAGCAAGGGGAACGTTTTCACCAAGATCTGAAAATCATAGAAAATCGGTATCAAGGACGATGGGATGACCATATGCTAGCGAACTAATGCTGGTCGCTAAAAAGAGAAACAAGTCCTCAAAAGCGTTTGGGCAGAAAGCCTTTGAATAGGTCATTCGCGGAAAAAAGAACAAGATACAGCCAAAAAAAGGAAAGTTAGGCGCGGGTCTAACCTTCGCAATTCTAGGGCTTAAGGGTCTACTATTTGAGAGTATATGGTTTAAAAGTCCTGGTTTTGAGTTTATTGGGTCTCATTTTTAAAGTTACAGGGTTATTGAGATCTATTTTTTGAGGTTACAGGGTGTGGGAGTCTAAGGTTTCAGGGTTTAGGGTTTAAGAGTATCAAGTTTGAGGATTCCCCAACTGTATACCAAATTTGGTAGGAATCGGTTGGTTTTCAAAAATTTTGTCCGCCATCTTGGATCCGCCATTTTGAATTTTGCAAATCCGACCTCAGATTCATGATCAGCAACCCAAAAAACCCCGTGTACCAAATTTGGTAAGAATCGGTTGAATTTTAATTTGAATTCGTTTTTTGCATTCGAGAAGCACTATATCTGTCTGATTTATTGAGGTTAGAAAGAAAACAGAACTGTATGGCTCAATCCAACAGATGAATACTAGCTTAGCGTGTCCGAATACATATTAATACATCTTTGGATTCATGAAAAAGCTTGAATCAATTTTTTAGGAGTATATTTTTCTTAATTTTTACTAATTTTTACCTATTTTTTGAGGTTAGAAAAAAATTGAGATGTGATGGCGATATTCTGACGTCAGATTCGTGATCAGCGGGCAAAAATACTACGGATCTGATATATCGCATCAAAAGTATACCCCACTTTTTTTTTTGTGGGGCTGTGTTATCAAAGAACTCGAGAACTGGAGGAATACCAGATGCGTGGACTAATGCGATAATTACTCTCCTACACAAGAAAGGGGACAAAACAAATTTGGAGAACTATAGACTTACGAGTATTATGTTAGTTTACTTTCACAGGGTGTATAAGCTCTTCTCCAAAATTATAAGAAACCTAGTTTCTAGAAAATTAGAGGACTACCAGACTACCAGCCTATAGAGCAGGTTAGTTCAGGTTAGTGTGCCATCTTTTAACAATGAGAATGTTAATAGAAAAATCAGTTGACTATAACTTGGACATCTGTCGATTTCGATAAAGCATTTGATAGAATCGAACATTGAGTAATCATAAATACTTTGAAAAAGACACGAATTAACCACAGATACATAGAAATAATAAGGAATATATATGAAAGGGCAACATCAACTCTAATAGTTTCGGAAAAAATCGGCTGTGACAGACAGACATGAGTGTTCCGTTAATTAATTCTGGTACAGAACGCTAAAAATCAAATGTAGATGAATCTGTTTCTAAATTAAATATCCGATACAGCCCCATTAGATTTACTTGTGAAATTGAGAAAAACTTATCCGTTTTACGTGCTTTTTTTTAAAAACATACCCATGTTCTCTAGCCAGGTTATAGCCTATATTTTATTACGTTAGGTAACATAAGGAATAAGCAGTGACGATAATAGTGAATCAAGTAGGAAAAAAGTTTGCGGCTAACGCGTTCTCTTGCAATACACTGCCTTAACCATTAAATATGAAACAATATCTGTTGCAAACAATACCTATATTATATGTAAAATGCAACGCCTCTCTGTCTGTCTGTCTGTCCGTTAGTTCGCTTATCACTCGAGAACCACTTATCCGATTTACGTTTTTTTTTAATTCATACATTTGATCTCTGACCAGGTTTTCTATAATCGTCTATAATATATATAAAATGCAACGTCTATCTGTCTGTCGATCTGTCCGTTAGTGCCCTTATCACTGGAGAACCACTTGTCCCATTTACGTGCTTTTTTAAAAAAAAAAACATACATATGTTCTCTGTCCAGGTTACAGTATATATTTTATTACGTTAAGCAACATAAGGAATAAGCGGTGACGATAATAGTGAATCAACTGCCTAAACCTTTAAATATGGAACAATATCATGTAACAAAGAATACAATGTATGCAACATCCCTCTGTCTGTCTGTCCGTTAGTGCGCTCATGAGAACAACTTATCCAATGTTTTTTTTTAATTCATACATTTGTTCTCTGGCCAGGATATATATATATATATATATATATATATATATATATATATATATATATATATATATATATATATATATATATATATAAATATATATGTATATATATGTATATATATGTATAATAATATATAAAATGCAACGTCTCTCTGTCTGCCTGTCTGTCCGTTAGTGTGCGTATCATTCGAGAACCACTTATCCAATTTACGTGTTTTTTTTTTAATTCTTAACTTAATATTTATCAAAAAATATCTATAATATATAAAACGCAACGTCTCTCTGTCTGTCTGTCCGTTAGTGCGCTTAACACTCAAGAACCACTTATCCGATTTACGTGTTTTTAATTCTTACCTTAATATTTATCAAAAAATATCTATAATATATAAAAAGCAACGTCTCTCTGTCTGTCTGTCCGTTAGTGCGCTTAACACTCAAGAACCACTTATCCGATTTACGTGTTTTTAATTCTTAACTTAATATTTATCAAAAAATATCTATAATATATAAAAAGCAACGTCTCTCTGTCTATCTGTCCGTTAGTGCGCTTAACACTCAAGAACCACTTATCCGATTTACGTGTTTTTCTATAAAATACATATGTATGTTTTCTGGCCACGTTATAGGATATATTTTATTACGTTAGATAACATAAGGGATAAGCAGTGACGATAATAGTGAATCAAGTCCACGCGAGCGGAGCCGCGGGTACGGCTAGTTAGATAATAAAAATAAGGTTAATAACAAAATGTATGTGATACGAAATTATTAAACGCAAGCGAAGGTATTGAAATTATGAAATATAAAAATAGTCTAGTTAAGGGTCAAGGACCTCACAGTTCTCTGTATTGGTTAGTCGACCGGAACTAAAGCTCCGACACTAATTGCTCGGTTCAACTAGAGTAAATCACAATTTTATTATAGTCTAATGTCGAATCTTAAAATTAGTCAATCTTCGCCCCTGATAATGTTAACGTGATTAACGAAACGCATCTCTCTGGTATCAAATGTTCTTTTCTGAAGAGGCTCAATCAGATAATCGTGACGTGACTTAATAATGGAAAAAAGTGAATTTCGTGTCTTAGTTAAACATCGCTTATTGATGGGAAAATGACATATCTAGTGGACCAAATTAAACAAGACAGTATTGGCTTGCTTTGCATTTTATTTGCAATTCTTTTACTTTGTCACACTGGTTATTACAGTATTCATCTTTTGCTTATCTTATTTTTGGATTTCTCGCTGGCTTTTTTTGTATGAGTCGTTATTGTTCTTCACATATCGTCGTTTAAACATTAGCTGAACCATGATTTAGTTATTTTCTGAAGTTTCTACCTTGCTACATTCTAAAGTTCCTAGTTGAACGTTGATATCTTTCTGTATATCTGTAAAGTAATGTTAAATTAACCTAAAATAACTTTTAATACCAAGATAAAAACTATTACTTTGAGCTTCCTTGATTTTAAACTTTTATCGTATTGGTAACCAAATCATTTTGACGAGTGTATCAGGACATAAAATCAATAATACCCAAAATCAATAATACCCAAAATACATACGTATAAACGAACTAAAATATACTGTAACACTAGATTCATGATGGCGAAGCCCCATGCAAATCTTGGTAAACAATACTATTTTCCAAACCGTTTTGCAATTCCCTGTCAGGATGGACGTCTCTCGTTTTTGAATGTATAACTGTCTTGCATACGAAAACAAATAAAACCATATATTATTTATACATCTGGCCTATTTTCCTTTTATGTCCGTGGCTCAGTAGTGTAATAATTTATTTTTATGAATCACATTGTTAGAGATAAAAAAAATTATGCACGTACGCAGTTATGTAAAATTTAAAAAAAAAATAAGCTAATTTTTTTATAGATGATGTACTCACAATTAAAAAAAAAATACCTATAGTCACGTTCCACTATAAAACAATATAGATTAATTCATCTAACAATTACCATATTGTCACGGGTTACCCAGAATCAAAACTAAATTGAATTTATATAACCGTAAATACCTGAGATTGTGTTCATAAAACATGTCAAAATACTTATCATTAGAATAGGTAATTTTGTCTCAACATGTCAAAAATGCGACTGAATATACGTATATATACATAAATATATATATATATATATATATATATATATATATATATATATATATATATATATATATATAGGGTGTTATAAAAATCGTTTAATATATTGAAATAAGCAAGATCGGATAGAAACATATTTAATATTCTGGATTCTACCGCGAAAGCAAGCTGCCATTGGACCAAAGAAGACGAAAATGCTTAACAAGATATGCCAATTCTCCAGTGTTGCTAAATACTTGGCTTTCTCAACTTGTGTTGTTGCAATAGTATTAGCTAGCCGTATGAATAGTGGTATAGTGGATTTAGTGAAATTTTAACTAATGACCTTACAAGAGCCTGGAGTTATTAGGATAGTAACACGTAAGCTGAAACGTTTCTGGCCTGACACATAGATGTCGCCCTTTTCAAAAAATCCATATGATTTTTAAGAAGTACCATCCTTCAAACGAAACGTGTCAAAATTTCGATGACTAGGTTACAGTGGTTTTAGTAACGCTACTTTTGATATTTTTAGAACAATGGAAAATACCGAATTTCGTGTGTTGATTAAACACTGTGTTTGATGGGAAAAAATACCGTTCAAGCAAAGCAATGACTTGATAAGTATTACGGGGACTCTGCCCCTGGAAAATCACTTATCATTTACAGACAAGCTAAATTTAAACGCGGTCAAATGATGCTGAACGCTCTGGACGCCCAAATCGGGTGGTTACACCGGAATATATCAAAAACTTCCACAAAATTGTTTTGGTTAACCGTAAAGTGAAATTGTGACTGAGGATATCAAAAGAACGTCTTGGTCATATTTTGCATGATCATTTGGGCATGAGAAAGCTCTGTTCGAAATGAGTACTGCGTTTGTTCACAGTGGACCAAAAACAACAACGTGTTGATGATTCTAAGCTCTGTTTAGACCTGTTTAAGCGCAATAAAAAGGATTTTTTCATGCGATATGTGACAATGGATTAAACATGGATTCACCACTACACACTCGAATCAATAAGGCAGTCAGCTGAGTGGGCAGCCGGTGAAAGCCGCCCGAAGCGACCAGAGACACAACAGTCGGCTGGGAAGGTTTTGGCCTCTGTATTTTGGACTGCACATGGAATAATTTCCATCGACTATGGGAAAAATCATCAACAACGAATATCATATAAAGTTATCGGCGCGTTTGAAGGCAGAAATCGCATGAATTGCTTCCTCATCCACTATATTCTTCAGATTTGGCCCCCAGCGACTATTATCTATTCGTAAATCTCAAAAAAATAGTCGCGGGAAAGAGATTTGGCTCTAATGAAGAAGACAAATCTTTCTACAAGAAAGATATAAAAATGTTAGAACAGCGTTGAACTGATTGTATCGCTCTTAAAGGAAACTATGTTGATGAATAAAGTCGAACTATGCAAAAAAAGTGTCATCATTTGTACAAGCCCAGTCTATTCAAATAGGTGGATATTAACAAATTCCAATTTTTTTTATATATACATATATACAGCAGAACCCCGATTAAGTGAGTGGCGATTATCCGAGCTCCAGATTAACCGAGCCAATCTAAAAACCTGATTATCCCTTGGTACGCGCGTCTATGCTGCGTATTAACCGAGCTTCTAAATTATGTATGTACATATTTCCATTTAATAATCGTCAGGACCTTCAGGGAATCCCCCTGGCCCGTGTGAGGGGTTCCCCTATTTAATTAATACGAACTGCTTTGTTTGAATTTTTGTTTGTCGTATTATAATATCGTACTGTAATGGACCAAAACACAAGCCATCAGAAGAATTGAAGCAGGAGAGACAATTAAAGTTGTTGCACGAGATTATGGAGTAGGTGAGATAACAGTGGAGATTGGAAAAGAAACCGCACAAAAATAGAAGAGTGGTGTATAAATCAAGCCTCCTCGTCCTCAGGAAGAAAATCAATGAAAAGCGGCGACTATGAAAAGGTTAACGAAGCTTTATTCATGTGGTTTAACCAACAGAAATCAAAAGGTATGCCTCTGTCAGGTCCAATTTTACAACAGAAAGCAATAATGATTAGTAGGCAATTCCCAGAGATAGATCAGTTTACCGCCAGGTCTTGATGGCTTGGCCGCTGGAAAAAACAGTACGGTGTACGACAACTGACTGTATGTGGTAAAAAATTTTCTGCTGATGTGTCATCAATTGAGAAGTTTAAGCAGAACTTTAAAAAGCAAATCAAAGACTGTGGATACACATGTGATCAAATTTACAACTGTGACGAAACTGGTCTGAATTATAAAATGCTTCCATCAAAAACATTGGCATCTCGACAGGAAAAATTAGCTCCTGGGGACAAACGAAGTAAGGAAAGATTAACTATAATGGTATGTTCCAATGCATCTGGCAAGCACAAAATCCCACTGATGGTGATTGGCAAGTCTGCACGTCCAAGAGCTTTAAAAGATATTTCACCCAAAACCCTACCAGTCTATTACAAAAATCAGAAGAGCGCATGGATGGATGCGACCTTATTTACTAACTGGTTTAAAGAAGAGTTCGTGCCATCTGTGACTAAATTTTTGAACAGAAACCGTCTTCCTATTAAAGCAATTTTGTTAATGGATAATGCCCCCTCTCACCCTGGAGAAGGACTTCATGTGGGCGAAATTGTTGTAAAATCCGCGAAAACATTAAAATTTATTATAGGCGTTTATATCTTGAACATCTGTTAGAATACACAGAAAAGGAGGATATTATCAATGGGATGAGAAAGGTTACACTGAAAAATGTAATTTACTGGGTATGTCAACAATCTGGGTCAAAAGTTATTGATTTTGAGGACTATAATGACAGTGAAGATGATACTCCATTAAATGAATTAGCTTTGAAATTGAGAAGCCATGGAGAAATGTCCTGTTCAAATTTTGACAGCGAGATAGAAGAAAAACAAAAAGTTTATTTGAATTAATGCAAAAATTAAAAGGTTGCGAAAATGTGACAAGAGAAGATGTTGTCGAATGGATTATAGCAGATAGTTTAGAAGAAGAAATGAGCATTGAAGAAATAACAAATGCCTTTCAGCAAACCGAAAAATCAGATGACGATGATGATGACGAAGCGGCGGTGGATGAATAGTCTCCCACTATCGAACAACAACTAGAGGCAACCCTAGCGGATTTGCTTCTTCTTAATAGATGGAAAAACATTGCAGCGAGAAAAAGAAGATGCAATATGAAACAGAAGCGCATAGATACCTATTTCACTGTTTTATAATGTATGTACTGATTTATATGTTAAAAACGTTAATACATCGGTTTAAAGTATTGGTGTTTATTTTTTGAATGAATAAAAAACAAATCTGGATTATCCGAGTTTTTAGTTATCCGAGGAGGGTGCCCCCCCACGTTACCTCGGATAACCGGGGTTCTACTGTATTTATATTATAGGGTGGGAGTCAGCGATTTTTGTCAATTTTTTAAAAATATTATAAAGAAAAGTTTGTGCGAGTATTACGTCATATATATTTTTGAACTTGTGTTTTCACAAGCTTTCATTTGATGACCTTGAAAAAAAAACTTTTTTTACTTCCGATTACATCTTCCCTCAAGTCAAAATTTAGCTTTCAAAATAACACGGCTGTTATTGGGCCATGAATTTCTATATTTGTGACAAATTTAACTTTCTAATAGTTTCGGAGAAAATCGACTGTGACAGACAGACACCAAAGTGATTCCATAAATATTCCGTTTTTCAATTCTGTTAGGGAAAACTAAAAACGTCACCTCTCCTACTCTCTTACTTTCTGTTTGAATATCTGTTGTGACGATAACTTCCGAGCGATATCATATTTAGCTTGGAATACAACAGAAGAATCACAGAAAATAAAATAAGACCCAAAATACAAGTTACTAATGCAATAAAGTAAATAGAAAATAAAGACCCAAAAATAGATTAACAGGCCCTTACAAACAAACTTTTAGCAATCTAAAGGGTAATAAGCGCCTAGAACGTATTTAGAAATGTTTACTTACACATCCCGTTAGACTAGACCGTTTTAGAACATAAAAACTGCTTCATAAACATACAGCAAGCCCTTTCATAATAAAAGAGTTATCTCATGGCGACAGACTGGCAGTCTTCTATTTCCTTTATTTACTACAGGAAAGGAATACATCATATATCAATATGTGTATGAAAATTGAAAAAAACAGGCTGTCAGTCTCTATTCGGATTTACATATTGATCAAACGTCACGTTTAATGTATTTTCACCCGGTTATCAATCAATTGCGTTTTTTAAAACATATCGTAAACTTTCTCCTTTTTTAAACACAGTTGTTTTTAATGCCCGTATATGGCAATATTTTATGTCCCAAATTAGATTTTCATGTTGTACATCTAACACGCTATTGGAATGAAACAGATCTGGCCTAAAAAATATTTTAGGAAAGGGAAACTGTCAATTTCTATAAAAAAGTAATAATAATAATAATAAAAATAGAAATATTACAGCGGCAAAAGTAGTTCACCAAGCACTAGCCACAACATACAAACTCATAGAAAACATAGATCCCTACTACAAATAGACACAAACATCCATACTTAAAAATAAAAATTACAAGCTCTACTGAGACATCAGTATCCATCCAGAGAAAACGGTCTCCGCCAATAGACCCGATATTACTCTTCAGTGCAAAAAAGGAAAAGTCGCCTATCTAATTGACATAGCTGTCCCCAATGACACAATCATCCAAACAAATACACATAAAAAATCTCCAAGTACATAGACCTTGCAACAGAAATAAAAAGGCTATGGAAACAAGAAAGTCATCATCGTTCCCCTCGTGATATCAGCCACGGGCCTTACACCAACAACATTTACACCACACTTAGTACAATTAGGACTCAACATAAACATACACAGAAAACTGTACTCCAAAAACAGTTAAAATTGATCAGAGAATTGGCCAATAATGGTTCGATACCCATGACACTGTGCAAAAAGGGTGGGTTGACAGCAGTACAAAATGTCAGACTCGCGCACCTTCAAATAAAGGTAAACGAATAACCATTTTGCATGCTGGATCTGAAAAGGGGTGGGTTTCAAATTGTCTACTATTATTTGCAAAAAACATAAAAGATTCTAGTTTGGACTATCACGAAGACACGACCGCAGAACTTTTTGAAAATTGGTTTCAAAATTCCCTTTTGCCAAATGTTTCCGAACAGAGTGTTATAGTTATGGACAATGCAAGTTACCATAGTCGCCTACTAAATAAGGTTCCTAATGCAGCCAGCACCAAATGGGAAATACAGGAATATACATTAGTAAATGACATTTATTTTGACTTTAGTTATAAAAAAAAGTTATCTTTTGGACGTTTTGAAAGACTATAAATTCAAAAAGAAATATGTTTGTGATAGTATGGCTGAGAAAAATCGGACACACTGTTTTGCGGCTTCCTCTATATTATTGTGTGTTTAATCCAATTGAACATATTTGGCATCAAGTTAAATCAAAAGTCAGGGCACAAACTGTTTCTCCTACTTTAAGCGTTTCAGTGGTTGAATTAGTAAAAAAGTTATAAATGGTATACCTTGTGAAAGCACGTTGATTCATATATTTATGTAAATAATATAAAATCGCTGATAATTACCTCAGCTGATGACAGTGATAGTGAAACCGAATTAGCCTCAAGTTAAAATATATTTTTATTTATACAATATGTCCCCTCTTGTAAACCCCATTCATTCACTGTATATTTGTACTTCTTATCCATTTGTTTTTACATGCATCTATAAATAAACATCCCCAAAAACACTTATAATTTTATTTATTTGCATTAATGAATAAAATTTTTAAGTCCATCTCTGCAACCTATCATAAACAAAAGGTCAAAATTTTGATATTGCCAACGGCAAAAATCAGGATCTTATATTTTGGGACAGGCTATAAAGAATTTTATTAATTGATTACCTTCAAACCGGTAAAACAATCACAGGCACAATAGCAAAACTGGTCGGATTAAACTACAAATTGTTACAATATCAACCCTATTCGCCAGATCTGACTTCCATCTGTTACCAAACCTCAAGATTTCTATGTGGGAAGCGTTTTTCAACAAGTGAAGAGGGGATAGCATCCGTAGATGGGTATTTTAAAAGTCTTCCGGAAAAAATGCATTAAGCTTAAGAAAGATTATACTGAAGAATAAATGTATTTCGACTCATTAATTCGTCTTGTCTTATTTCCGCTTTCAAACCTTATTGACTAACCTATATAATGCCAATGTTTATACTCGTATACTGCAATTCTGTTTAGCAGTATAGTTTGTTAGTGAGATAAATATAGAAACAACAGCGACTAAATAATTATATCCATTTCAGCTTTAGATAATTCTCTCCCACCTTCCCAATAAAATCTTCTTTATACTAACTGTTACCTGTCCATAAATTGTTTAATTAATAATTTAAAAGGTCCTCGTTATATTCACATGTTATAAGATTTACAGTTGTGGGTGGTATACAAGGATTAAACAAAATATTTTATTGTTAAAACGTACTACACAAAACAAACTTTCAGATTATGATCTATGGAGGCTGACTGTTATTCTACAACTATATTATACTATACTAGATAAAAATCGGATCGTTGCATGTTAATAAATAAAACATAATTCTAAATTTTTGTACTTCATTACATGTTAATTTTACTTTTTAGAAGAACAGATTCTACAAAAAAGCAAATTTTTTATAGATTAATTTTTCAGCTGTTTCGTTTTTAATTAAACACTATCGGACAAACTTAAAATTTTACGCTAAAATGCCAATGGGATTTTGACGCTATTAAATATATTAGACTAATAGTTAAGGAGGTTGAGGCGTTAAACGTAAAATATGAAAACTATTTTGTATAGATTTATTTCTAAGAACTAATTAATTTAGAAATTTTCTATGAAAAATTTAAGCTCTTTAGGATACTTACTTAAATAAAAATCTAAATTAACAATATATATTCTTATGGAGAATACGTCAATTTGATTTAAAAATGGCACATTTTTTGTTATAACAAATGAAAAAAAAATGCCATCAATAGGAAATTTAACTATGTTAGACATTGAAATTTCGCGACTATTTTTAAAAAATTTCAAATTTAATGAGGAAGCTGTAACTTTATGAAAAATAACAATTATTGGAGATACTTGTGAATGATTTACCTTTTATCTCATTTAGTAGTAATGGCGGGAAATTTAAATATTTTAAATCATATAGTACAAGTTTATATAATTAAAACATATGGTGCCAGTAAATATTATTAAGGTTAACTAATGATAAATTTGCAATGGGTATTAATCTTTATAAATAAAATAAAAATAAATAATTTAAAATATTTGTTTTAATTATTTAGTTAATTTACTTGTTTAACTATCTAGTGCAGCTTCAGTGTTAACATTATAATGTTCGTTATCGTACTTCGATATATGGGTACTGTCTGTTAGACATTTATCACACTTTATGGTTAGTAGTGATACTAGACCACAGCGTTTTTCATCTATAATATATATAAAATGCAACGTCTCTCTGTCTGTCTGTCCGGTAGTGCGCTTATCACTGGAGAATCACTTATCCGATTTACGTGCTTTTTTTTTAAAACATACATATGTTCCCTGGCCAGGTTATAGGCTATATTTTATTACGATAGGTAGCATAAGGAATGAGCAGTGACGATAATAGTGAATAAAGTCGGAAAAAAGTTTGCCGCTATCGCGTTCTAAACAATCTAAACCATTAAATATGGAACAATGTTATGTAGCAGAGGATATCTATAATCTATAATATATATAAAATGCATTGTCTCTCTGTCTGTCTGTCTGTCCATTAGTGCGTTTATCACTCGAGAACCACTTATCGGATTTACGTGTCTATTTTTAAATTCGTACATATATTCTTTGGCCAGGTTATATAATAATAATAATAATCTATATCTATAATATATATAAAATGCAACGTCTCTCCGTCTGTCTGTTCGTCCGTTAGTGCGCTTATGACTGGAGAACCACTTATCCGATTTACGTGCCTTTTTTTTTTAAATATACATATGTAGCCAGGGTATAGATTATAATTTATTACGTTAGGTAACATGAGGAATAAGCAGTGACGATAATAGTGAATCAAATCGGAAAAAAGTTTGCTGCTAGCGCGTTCTCTTGCAATACACTGCCTAAACCACTAAATATGGAACAATATCATGTAGCAAAGGATATCTATAATATATATAAAATGCAACGTCTCTCCGTCTGTCTATTCGTCCGTTTTGGGCGCTTATCACTGGAGAACCACTTATCCGATTTACGTGCTTTTTTTTTAAACATACAAATGTTCTCTGGCCAGGTTATAGGATATATTTTATTACGTTAGGTGACATAAGGAATAAGCAGCGACGATAATAGTGAATCAAGTCGGAGAAAAGTTTGCCGCTAACGCGTTCTCTTGCCATACACTGCCCAAAGCATTAAATATGGAACAATGTCATGTAGCAAAGAATATAATATATATAAAATGCAACGTCTCTCTGTCTGTCCGTTAGTGCGCTTATCAGTTGAGAACCACTTATCCGATTTACGTGTTATTATAAATTTATACATATGTTCTGTATAATTCGATATAAGCCTAGATAATGGGAGATAAGGTGAGATAATGGGAGATAAGGCGAAATAATGGGAGATAAGTCGAGATAAGCCTTGATAATGGGTGATAAGGTGAGTTATGGGAGATAAGTATAAATAATGGGAGATAAGTATAAATAATGGGAGATAAGGGGAAATAATGGGAGATAAGCAGAGATAAGTCTAGATAATGGGAGTTATGGTGAGATAATGGGAGATAAGGAGAAATAATGGGAGATAAGGAGAAATAATGGGAGATAAGGAGAAATAATGGGAGATAAGGAGAAATAATGGGAGATGAACAAAGATAAGCTTAGATAATGGAAATTATGTAGAGATAATGGGAGATAAGGAGAAATATTGGGAGATAAGGGGAAATAATGGGAGATATTTTATTACGTTGGGTAACATAAGGAATAAGCAGTGACGATAGTAGTGACTCAAGTCCACGCGAGCGGAGCCGCGGGCCAGGCTAGTCAATTAATAAAATACATATCAAATAATTTCTAAAGTTATTTTACCCGGAATAAGAATTGCGAATTGTAAAATAAATAATGAGTTTCACGCACACTTTTTCATACTAAAAAAAACTCACGCATTATTATCGGATTTTTTAAGGAAAAAGATGTTATAGTAAGCTATTAACCACGAAACAGTAGAGCATAGAAAAAGCTTATATTTGAAATATTAACGTACACTAGAAACAAAAATTTAAACAACTATTTAAGATCGCCACTTATGTTTATTATATTACTGCTGAGAATTGTTTCGAGACGCTGTGTCTTCTTCTGGCGCAAGATGTAAATTAACTACTAAGTATGTTACGAAATATGTAGTTTATCTGGTTACTAAGTGCTAAGTTAATTAACAATATTTACCTTAATGCCTACAACACCCACCCCCATGTAATTGATAGTCGAGTAATAAACCTGTGCATTTTTTCTGGTTAATTTCTACCTGATCTAAACAATTCATTTTTCATTATGCAAAATTCTGAAATCTTCTTTGAAAGTATAATTTTCATCTGTTAAATGTTTAGCGTAGTGAGATATATCATTTTTCATTCTATAACTTTATGTTCCTTGATTATTTTATAAAAAGATCCGCCTGTTTTGTCCTATATAGGTTTTGTTGCGAGTGACACAGCATAGTTCCTAAACGCCTGTTTTATTTTCTTTTTAGTGTTCCGTACGGAACACTTATAAGATCACTTCGGTGTCTGTCTGTCCGTCTCTCACACCCGATTTTCTCCGAAACTATTTGTCATAGAAAGTTGAAATTTGGTAATAATATAGGAATTGATGGCCTCATCAGAGACATGTAGTTTTGAAAGTTTAATTTTGACTTAAGGGGTTAGTTTTGGGGGGGGTGAAATCGGAAGTGAAAAATTTTTTTTTTTATCGAGTGGTGGTGTCAAATGAAAGCTTGTGAAAACACGAGTAAAAATATATATATATATAATGTAATACTTGCGCGCACTTTTCTTTGTATTTTTTTAAAAAATCGCGAAAAATCGCTGTCCACCCACCTTATCTCGAAAAGTACTGATCAAAAAATTTTGAAAAAATTCTGGAATATTCTCCACGGGGTGTAGATTGAACGAAAATTATCACGAGTGCATTACCTGTAATAATTTATCTGGTATATAAAACAAACAGAAATTTCAAGGTCATCAATTTTCAGTAAAGATTGGAAATAAACTTTGTTGAAAAGTCATTTGGGGTGTGTTTTGTGAAGTCACTGATCATTTTATACCTTCGTTACAACATTTTTTATTTTAAAAGTAATCAACGTACAGAACACTAATTGCGCAAGTTCAACTTGCACTTGACCAGTTTTTTTGTTTTACTTTTATTATTTTTAGTATGTCGAGCTAATGTGTTATTGGTACGGAAGGCAATGTTTGCATGATTTTTATGGAAAAAACATTGAATTTTATTGATCAATTTACCGGTATAAGTGAGTGTATAAAACTTATCTTTGTTTAGTTGTTTATACGGGTACATAAATCCTATTACTTTTTTAAATTGTTTTTTCATTAAAATATTATCTACAAAGTCACTCCTCTACCCATTGTTTATAATAATTTGTTTTATAATAGTTAATTCTTCCAGAAAATTTTCTTGCCTTAATGGTGTATTTATTGGTCTATGGGTGAAACTATTATAAACCGAGATTTTATGTGTGAACGCATGGTTAGAATTAGCGTGTTTCGTTATATCTGAGTATGTTGGTTTATGGAAGATTTCAAAATCATGTTGAGTCATTTTGTTTGACATTTTTAAATCTATTAAATTAATCGATTTATTTGTTTCTATTTCTGTTGTAAAAGTAATATTATTATGAAGTTAGTTAATATAGTTTTAATTGTCTATCTGTGCCGGTAAAGCATGTCAATATGTCATCTACGTTACGATACCAACAAAAGAAATTTTTAAATTCATGAAATGACTGATTTGTTCTTCTAAATGGTCCATGAAAATTTCAATTAAAATTGGACTAAGAGGGTTTCCCATCATTAAACCTTTCCCACTTACAGAAATTTTATCGTTAAATTCGAAATAGTTCTGGTCTAAACACAATGTTAAGATGTCTAATATTTCTTGTTTAATGATTGGTTTAACATTATGTTTATTGAGTAATCTTTGAACGAAAATTATAGCGTCTGACGGTGGTATACTAACGTATGCGTTGTACTCAATAATGTTATTGTATTTCTATTATTATAGAAAATAAAAATGCAGTTAATTAGTTACTGTTAATTTCCAAATTTAACTCCGCCTGCAGTGTTGATGGATGGATTGAGTAGTTCATCAACACTGTTGCCGGTCTCAAGCCCGGATAAAGGAGGAGGGTTGTGGCGTTAGGAGTTAGCACCCTAACACACGTACAACCTAAACTGGGAAATGCTAGTTGTTTTTGAAAAGTAAGATGAAAAATCACAAGATAAGCAAAAATCCCCGGGTGGCAATCCACACCTTCGAAGAAGGGAGCCCCATCGGATACGGGGGGGGGCAATTCTACTTCAAAGCGAATGGTTAACCCAAGCTTAAAACTCAGCCAAACGAAGAAATCCCGAAACAGAATAGCTGCTCTCGGCACCTGGAATATACAGGGATGGAGGACAAAGAACATCGAAGTCATACAAGTGTTTAAGAAGATGAACATAGGCATTTTAGTAATAAGCGAGACGAAGAAAAAGGGAAGTGGAATAGAAGAAATAGATGAAGTGATGCATTGTTGGAGTGGAGTAAAGAAGGAAGAAAGAGCAAAGGCCGGAGTTGGAATATTAGTAAAAAAGAAGTGGAAAAAGAAAATAACATCTTGGGAACCCATCAATGAAAGAATCATAAAACTAAATATAACGATGCTAGGAAAAGACATGGTAATATTAGGAGTATACGGCCCAACAGAAGACAGCACTATAAGAGAAAAAGATAATTTCATGGAAACACTAGAAATAGAAACACAAAAAGTAAAGAAAAACCAAGAATTAATAATAATGGGAAATCTGAATGGGAGAACAGGAAGGAAAACAAAGGACAATACCGTAGGACCATTCGGAGAAGACATTACTAACGACAACGGAGAGAGACTAATAGAGCTGTGTGAACTAAACGGCCTCAAAATAACAAACGGATTCTACAAACACAAGGACATCCACAAATATACTTGGATGCAAGAAACACGAAACTTAAAATCAATAATAGACTACATTATAACTAAAAACGATACCACTATCAAAATAAAAGACGTAAGAGCAAAGAGAGGGCCAGAATGTGGAACAGACCATAGACTATTAATAGCAAATATAAAAGTACCGTGGTACAAGACAATAAAGCAAAAATAAACAATAGATAAAGAAAACAGAAATACTAATGAGATAACAGAAAAAGCAGACAATGAAATAAAATACAAAATACACTTACTGCAAGACGAAACGATAAGAGACCTATATAGACGACGATTAGATCAAAAATTAAATGAATTTAACTACGACAACCTCCAACAGATGTATGACCACATAAAAGAATGCATCAAACAGGCGTCCCTAGAAGCATTAGGTAAAGAAGACAACGAGAATGAGAAACATAAAATTAGAATCTGTGAAAAAACCAAAAAATCTATAATGGAGAAAAAAAGACTATACGAAAAATGGCTGAATACAAAATCAGAAGAAGATCTACAGAAATAGAAAGAGAAAAATGCAGAAACGAGGAGGATGATAAACAAAGAAAAGAACGAGAGATGGGGAAAATCGTGCGAACATGTAGAACAGTATATAGGAGGAACTAGAAGTACAGAGTCATGGAGAATAATTAAAGCATTAAGGACTAACAATAGAGAGAAGACGTAAATAGAGTACATCCCAGAAAGCGAATGGGAAAAATATTATAAGCTGCTAACAGAAGATAGGCAAGAATTCCAAGAAGAGAACCCTGAAGAAGAACAGAATAAGGAAATGAAAGAGATAGAACTAAGCTATGAAGAAGTAAAGAAGACAATAAAAATACTCAAAAATAATAAATCTGCAGGGCCTGGGGGTGTGGCAAATGAAATGATTAAGTACGGTCTAATAAATTACATCGAATGCTGAGAAACATGTTCCACAGAGCGATAAATGGAGAAAAAATACCAGAGGAATGGTCAAAAGCTTATATAGTATCTATATTTAAAAAGGGAGACCGCAGAAAATGCACAAACTATAGAGGCCTAAGCATAATATCGAGTATGGTACGTTTGTATGGAAAAATTATTAAAAATATCATGGAGGAAAATATAAAAGGAAAAATTGGAGAAGACCAAGCAGGCTTTACGGCCGGAAAATCATGTATAGACCACATATACATTATAAAACAGACAATGGAAAAAAAACTGGCAAAGAATAGAGAAGTTCATCTAGCCTTCATAGACATAAGAAAGGCCTATGACTCAGTACCAAGATAAAGATTATGGAACGCAAGGAAAGAAATAGGCATTGACAAAGAACTAATATACGCAGTAAAAGCTCTCTACGAAAACAACACAGTGAACATAAAAATAGGACATAAAATAGGGAAGAGACTCCAAACATCAAAAGGCCTATTACAAGGATGCTCTACATCCCCAACACTATTCAAAATATACCTCGAACAAACATTAAAAAAATGGAAGCAAAAATGTAGTGGAATGGGAGTCCCAATACGAGAAGATTACTTATATACTCGTAAGTTTCGCAGACGACCAAGTAATTATAGCGCAAGATGAGGACGACCTCAGTTATATGGTAAGAAAACTGAAAGAAGAATACACTAAAGCAGGATTAGCAATAAACTTTGATAAAACGGAATATCTAACCACAAAGGAGGGAAACGTTGAGAATCTAGAAGTAGATAACGAAACAATAATCAAGGGAACCGATAGATTTAAATATCTAGGAACCATCATTTCAAAAAACGCAACATCAGAAGAAGAGATTAAAGCTAGATTAGGACAAACGCGAACATGCATAAGACAATTAAATTCGATCCTGTGGGACAAGCACATTACAAAGAGAAACAAAACACGCATATACAAATCAATAATACAAAGCATAATGACATACGGGTCAGAAACATGGAAGATCAACAAAAGAAATAAATCTAAAATTAACGCGGTAGAGATGGAGTATTGGAGAAGATGTTGTAGAGTGACACGTATGGAGAGAATAACAAATGAAGAAATAAGAAGCAGAATGAACATCAAAGAGAACGCAATAAACACCATTGAAGAAAAACTATTAAAATGGTATGGACACATAAGACGAAGCGAAGATAATAGGTGGATAAAGAAAATAACGGAGTGGAGCCCTATAGGGGAAGAAAAAGAGGAAGACCCAGACGATCGTGGAGAGACGATATGGACGAGGCTATGGAGGACAGGGGTCTAACAGATGGAGACTGGGAAGATAGAAACGGATGGAATCAAAGGCTGAGAGAAGGAAGACAGCGTCAGCTGTAGAAAATCCTTGTTATATATATAATTTCCAAATTTGTGACAGTTTTAACAGATCAGCGACATGGAATTTTGTAAATTATTTTTATAGCTAATGAGCAGTTTTAACTAATTATGTTTGTATGATCAACTACTTTGGATATTGTGTCATCAATTGGTGTTTATGATCTTATTTCATCCGACACTGGACTTTTGGAAATAAAAAATATCAACTTTTAGTATATGTGCCAAAAACCGGAATAATATTCCCAGTTTTTTGTGAAAGATATTATCAAACTTCTGGCCAAACCATTAGCAAAAATTTGTAACTTATTATTGAGTGAGGGTACTTATCCCAAGTGATAGTAAAATATGTCCAGTATTTAAAAAAGAAGGATAAGTCTGATATACATACTTACAGACCGGTCTCATTAATTGGTGTTTTTTCCAATATTTTTAAGGTGTTATTATATGATTACTTAATTAATAGAAAGGAATCGCTTCTTACCCTAAAAAGCACGGCTTTTTGAGGGGACGATCAACTACCACCAATTTGGCATGTTTGGCACAATTCTTGTCAAGGGTTATTGACAATAATAATATTTGGGGCAAACAACAACACTAGGCAAAGCAAATCAAGACCTGGGAATTGGGGCCAGAACTGGGCTTAGGTGGGCATCGTTTGGTAAGATAAAAATTTTGATGCAGATGAAATTACTTCTGGAACTGAAAACAACATAACTAATGCCTCCTTCCACTAACTACATAAGGAGAAAAAACGTGGATTCTAACAAAAGCCAACATAAATAAATTAAGAGTAAATCAACGTGCAGTAGCTTCTGGAAATACCACTGATGGATCACGACGAATTTTGTTAGTTTCTTCAGGACATACCTGGTGGAAAGATTTCAGTATGTTCAGTATAATGGTTTTTAGGTCGCATTCGTTTCGTGCAGAGTCCGGTGTTCCACAGGGGTCAAACTTGAGACCGCTATTGTTCCTTATGAGTTGAGTCTGGTGGCGACTGTGAACGACTGTATAGTAGTGTTGAGGCAGTGTGGGAGTGGTGTGATAACAATGGGATATTGCTAAATGCAAACAAATGTTCTGTAATGACAGTGAGCCGTAAAGTATCTCCAGTAAACTATAATTACAGTATAGGGAACATAGAGGTGCAGAGAGTGGAGACAGCCAAAGACCTGGGCATTGTTCTGGACTCTAGGTTGACCTTCAATCAGCATATTGGCAAGGTGGTTTCAGAAGCGATGAAAATGATGGGGTTCATAATTAGAAATGGTGGGTCTTTTCAAAATATTGAAACCTTTTCAACATTGTACAATACATTGGTCAGAAGTAGGCTTGACTATGGGTCTATTATCTGGGCACCATTGTATAATAGGTGGGTTGTGGCTTTGGAAAGGGTTCAGAGGAGGTTTTTAAAGTTTTTGGCTAGGAAAGTAGATGGGGTGTATCCACCGGTAGGTATAGAGAATGATATTTTGTTAGAGAGATTTACTTATATGACTTTAGAGAAACGTAGAAATATGGGTATGGTGATGTTTCTGTATAAACTTGTAAATGGTGTGATTCAATGTCCACTGTTGCTGGAGGAACTGAATTTTGTTGGGCCCATACTAGCTCATCGGACTGGAAACTTCTTCTATCTTCCTACTGCTCAGACAAATGTATTGTATACTTCACCCGTTTATAAGATATGCGCTGCTTATAATAAAGTATCTAGAGCATGTGATCTGTCCATGTCTCAGAGGGAATTCTTCTCTATCTGTTTAAACTTGTTTTAATAGCTGTAAGCATATGTTTGTTTGTATAATTAAGCATTTTATTGTTTGTATATGGTAATTAAGCATTTTGTGACATGTATTAGTATTGTTTAATGATTGTATGATCGGCCCTATTAATTATTTTGTTGGGCTTGTAACGGTAAATAAATAAATAAATAATAAATAAGACGAATGAACGGATAAGAGAAAAAACCAAGGTACATGATGTAATCCATAGAGTGGCACAACTGAAGTGGCAGTGGTCACGTAGCAAGAGACCAAGAACACAAATGGAACGGCAGGATCACACGATAGAGTCCATGGGGTGATAGAAGTGTGGGACGCCGTCCGATGTGTTGAGCCGACCATATAAAACGTACCGCAGGGTTGAATTGGTAAAACGTACAAAAGATAGGACGAGGTGAAAAGGACGCCTATACCTTAAGGGCAGAAAACAACTAGTTTAAGCAGAAACAAGAAGATTGACAATAAGGGCTAGGTTGATGTGATTTTTACCGACTTATCTGAAGCTTTTTACAAAAAAGACTAGGAAATCATCCTGGCCAAGCTCGGATCCTTCGATTTATCTGACAGATTTGTAACTTTATCCAGTCATATCTGATCTGATTTTCTTCTTTTGGAGCTTCGTCAGGAGTGCCCCAAGGTTCCAACCTGAGGCCCGCACTATGTTTAATTTATACTAATAATATCTCTAAAATCATAGTTGTCAATTATCAAATATTGGCCGATAATTTAAAGTTGTAATTACCGGTGGAGAGACCTAAAGATTGCAAAAAATTATAAAACGTTCTCACCAGAGTTATAATTGGTGTGCGATCAATAAACTGATACTCAACGCTAGTAAGTGCTCTGTGATGTCGTTTAATAAAAAATTGCGGCCTATGTTATATCATTATTGTGTTGATGGATCGATGTTAGTTAAAGTAAAAAATACAGGTAATATGATGATTCTAGTTGACTTTACATGCTCACATAAATCACTCTGAAAGCAACACAAATATTGGATTCTATCTTGAGAAATTATAAGTTGTCTGAGAATACAGCTGTATTTAAAAACTTGTTTACATCTCTGGTGAAAAGCCAATTTAAATATTGTTCCTTCATATGGTCACCAGCTTATAGTAAATATGTATTAACATTGGAGCAAGTGCAACGAAAATTTTAAAAATATCTTTCTTTAAAAGAGAGCGAAGTTTACCCACAGAGAGGGATAGACAATGTAATGTTATTGCAGCGGTTTAATTTTGATAGCGTTCAGAAACGCGGAGAATATAGGAGAGAGCACCCTATCGACTCTCTCGATCGATTTTGTGGTCAGCAGCACCATGTCAGAGCAGAAAGTACCAGTGTGGATTGAGCAACGTAATATTATCAAGTTTTTAAGGCTAGAAAAAAAAACGTAAAACCTTTTGAAATTTTACAAAGACTGACGCAACAGTTCGGTAAAAAGACACTTTCGAAAACCCAAGTCTATGACTGGCATAAGAAATTTTCCTATGGCCGAAAAACGATGGAAAATCTGAGTCATTCTCATCGACCTCGGACCAGCATCACGGATTCGAACACGATTTTAGGACTTTCATTAGGACTATTCAAAAACGAACTTTCCTCGTGGATTGTCTATTCTTACACACGGTAAAGAATGTTCTTTTTTATAACCCTGTTAAAATTTGATGTCGCTATCTGCTAAGCAAATATTTTTATTTGATTTAAAGCCCTAGCATTACACCCGAGAACATCGAAATTTTACAAAAAAAAAAATTGAAACATTCCTATTCCAAAACGAACTTTTCTCGCGGATTGTCTATTACTACACATGGTAAAGAATGTTCTTTTTTATAACCCTGTTAAGATTTTATGTCGTTATCTGCTAAGGAAATTTTTTATTTGACTTAAAGCCTTCGCATTACACACGAGAACATCGAAATTTTATAATAAATAAAAAATTGAAACATTCCTATTCAAAAACGAACTTTCCTCTCGGATTGTATATTACTACACATGGTAAAGAATGTTCTTTTTTATAACCCTGTTAAAATTTGATGTCGCTATCTGCTTCGCGACAACGCTCGGCCTCACGCAAATGCACTGGCTTAACAAAAATTAAATACAAATGCTCTGGAAACCCTTGAAACCCCCGACCTACAGCCTTGCGACTTTTATTTGTTTAGTCCTTGGAAAGAAGTGTTGGGAGACAAGCGTTCTAAAAATGACGAAGACATTCGTGCCCAATTGGCTCCTCAAACGACAATATCTTAAAAAAGAATTCCGGTTTATATTTAAGTTACCCTCGTAACTAATGCAAGAACAGAACCTTTCATAAAAAGAAATATTTTCTTTAAACGTCACTTATTAAAATAGAGAGGCTAAAATGTTTGACTAACCCGGCCAATGAAGAACGCATATAGCACTCACTTTCTAAGTCTAAGAGGTAACGTGAAATACAAATGCATGTTTCGGCACTTGGACAACGTTGATACATATTACGATATCCTCGTCGATATCCACAGGATATGGTAAAAGGGTAATCCCTATTCAGGCGGAGAAGTGAACGATAAAAAAAAATGATTCTGAGATATTGATATGAAATTTCTTGACACGATGATGAAAGAATTTTTAATACAGGCTAATATTAAAGAACTAATCACTTTACTATCGGGTCTTCCATTAAGAACTTGACAACTTTTTTTTGAAATAAAACGCAACCCATTTGAGACATTTCGAAAATTTTACTATCGGCTTGAAGTACAATCAAAACAATTATGTATGGAATTCGACTTCATTCATATGTCCACCACGGGCACGTTTGCAGCGGTCGATTCGTTGAACCCAATTTTCGATTACTCGGCCACACATTTCGACGGAAACGGCCGCTATCTCTCTTTCAATATTGGCTCTGAGGTCCTCTAACGACGCAGGCTTGTTAGCATAGACCAATGATTTAACGTAACCCCATAAAAAGAAGTCTAGAGGTGTTAAATCACACGATCTAGGCGGCCATTCGACGGGACCATTTCTCGATATAACACGTTCACCGAATTTAGATTGCAGTAAGTCGATTGTTACACCCGCTGTGTGGCTTGTGGCGCCGTCTTGTTGAAACCACATATCATTAATGTCTAGCCCATGCAATTGATCAAAGAAATAACGTTGCAATATGCCTCTATAGCGATCTCCATTGACTGTAACGTGTCGGTTATTTTCATCACCGAAAAAGAACGGCCCAATGACACCACCGGCATGAAAACCGCACCAAACAGTAATTTTTTGTGGATGAAGTGATGTTTCTTCAAGCACATGAGGGTTTTCACCTGACCAATAACGCATATTCTGTTTGTTGACGAAGCCGTTTATCTAAAAATGCGCTTCATCACTAAAGATGATTTTGCGATGAAATTGGTCATCTTCTTCCAACATTTCTAGAGCCCAATTCGAGAACGTACGTCGCTTCATATGATCGAGTGGCTTTAGTTCTCGAGTTAACTTTAACTTATAAGGGTGCAGGCCATGATCCTTTCGCAAAATTCGCCATAGTGTGGTCTGAGCGATGCCCAATTCTTGAGAACGCCGTGAAATCGACTGTTTTGGTTCATTTGAGATGGACGCTTGAACGGCAGCAATATTCTGGCCACTTCGACCAACCCGTTATCTCACTGGCACGGGAACATCCAGCAGCGAATACGTTAACTCAAATTTTTTCACTAGACTATGAATTGCTTGTCTACTGGGACGAGAATTACGACCAAAAATTGGCGTTAACGCTCTTAAAGTTGCAGTCACCCACTCCAAATTTTGGTAGTAAATTTTAATTATTTGTAAATGTTGTTCGTTCGTGTACTTCACCATGATGAAAATGTTGACTTTACTGAATGTTTTGACGTTGACAATTAGGTGATTGGCTTAAGGGTGCGTTCACAGTGAAATTTCAAAGTTGTCAAGTCCCAAATGGAAGACCCTTTATACATAGTTTTTACAGAAATTACAATAATACAATAACAACAAGCAAATGTCATCACAGAACACAGTGGACTAACAACAGTTCTTTTTTTAAAAGTTTTAAAGAGAGATTAAAAAAGTTCCGTTTCACCGGCGCTATTAGTGATTCTAGTGATCGGCGAGAAAAGGCCTTAGTTACATCTATGGTACTTCGGGGCGAAGAGTGAGTAGTCCTTTGTTGATCTTAGTAGAACACGGAAATTTATCAAACTAAGAAGATCGGGGCAGTCTATATGACCATTTACAAGTCGAAATAAGAAACAGATCACAGCAACTTTCCTACGTCTTGAAAGCGATTGCAGCTGGAGTCTTCGAAGCAGGACCCCATAGGCAGCGATGTTTCACTTGAATTTGTAAGAAACATATCTAGCATACTTCTTCTGTACCCTTTCAATACCTTCAATATGTATAGCGTATAAAGGCGACCATACACATGGCAGATACTCTATAGAAAATCATATCAAGGCCTTATACAAAGTATCCATGCTATCTACATTCTGGAAATCTCTAGTATTCCTACAGACGAAGCCGAGTTTTAAACATTTGTTAGCAATAAAGTCATAGTGAGTATGAAAATCGAGCTGTGTCCAAATAAATACCTAAGTCACATAATGAAGACTTTTTCCAGAAGACAATTATTGATACTGTAGTCATATAAAAACGGAATTTTCACCCTAAAGAACAACATTAACTTGCATTTTTTAATATTAAGATTCATTTTGTTTCTTCTGCACCACTCACTCACCCTATCCAAGTCTCCCTGTAGTTCACAGCATTATCAACAGAATGAATTACCATAAAAAAATTCAAATCATCCGCAAGGGTCTTGAAAATAGAATCACCTCACGAAGGTCATTAATAAATACATTAAACAGCAACGGGCCCAGGTGGCTACCTTGTGGTACGCAATGTAACATATACCTTACTCGACACAAAGCCCTTTACTTTAACAAACTGTTTCCTATATTTAAGGTAACAGGTTAACCAATTCAGTAGTGACCCACAAAAGCCATAACTTCTTAATTTCCTTGTCAAGATATCGTGATCGACGGTGTCGAAGGCCTTCCTGAAATCCGTATAAACCACGTCAATCTGACCACCTGCCTCCATTGTATCAATAGTACTTTGAACCAACAAGATCAAGTTTGTAGTTGTCGATCGACCCCCAACGAAACCGTGCTATTCCTGAACTAAAAGAGGTTTTATAAAGTGTTTTAATTTATCATAAACAATTTTTTCGAACAATTTTGGGATAGAACTTAGAATAGAAATGAGTCTATAATTTTTGGCGTCTGACTGGTCGCCGGATTTGAATACTGAAGTAATAAAACTATATTTCCACTGGTCATGAAAAACATCGCTCCCCAGGGACAATTTAAAAAGCATATATAGCGGTTTGGCCAAAGCCTAGGCACAGTTAACTAAAAATCTGGGAGATATACCAACAGGACCTGGTCCCTTATTTATGTCAAGTTTGGATATATGGTCAAATACTTTCCCCAAGGAGACCTCAACAGAGGAGAATAATTCAGCACCATCCCCAACATCCCCCAGCCCAGACTCACCACCGTCAACATTAGACCTATAAACACCCTGAAAATGAGACTTAAAAATTTCCACAAAAGTCTGTCCATCCGTCCCTGTTTGTTCGTCTAGATCAGGGGTCGGCAACCTTTTAACTAAGGGGTGCCAGTTTTCATTCATACAACATTTTGCGTGCCGACATAGGTACTTACTACAACTAAAATTAACAAAAATTAACTTAAATTAACTTAAAATATTGCTTTTAGAAGGTTTAATTACAAAAAATTTTTAACATTTAACAAATAATTTTATTATACTAGTCCTAGGACCTAGTGTGAACCCTGTGCTTGAAGTTCTTTAGAGAGTTTTCTTATATCCGGTTCATGTCTGGTTATTTTCAGTGTCACACATGCTTCCGAGTTGTCTGTTGTCAGCCCGCTTCGGTACGGGTTTAAAATCACTCTCATATGGGAAAAAAGTTGTTCACAGATATAGGATGATCCGAAAGCTGTAAGCATGGCAAACGCTACTTTCTTAAGACAAGTAAATTTCTCTGGTAAACTCATCCAACAACTGAGTATCTCGTTTGAATGGTTCTGGCAGTCACCTTCTAATACTCTTCTTAATTCTACAAATTTCGTGTTCCATAACTCGGAGCTTTTAAATTCAATGTATTGAAGATCACAATCATTAATGTCCATCCATGAGAAAAGAGATATGTCAAAGCAACTGCTGGAAAAATCCATTAAATTTGGTTTGATTAAAAAAGCGAACACAGGACCATGTTTATCAAAATCCTGACCCTTCTTGATAAACTCCTCTTTTAAATTAGTCATATATTTAAGAATTTCGTCTATTAGTGCACCATCGTCAACACTGGATATAAAGTTTTTAAATTTGGAAAATATTTATATGTGTTTTGTAGTAATATCGCTGACAAATAAATCTATTTTTTAATTCGAATGATTTCCAGGATTCGTATAAATCCAGAACTGTTTTGCCTGAACCTTGTAACTTTAAGTTGAGTTCACTGAGATGGTTTGTAATAACAGTAAGAAACATTAACATACAGATCCAGTTCTTATCCTCTAGTTCAGGATAAGCATCCACTTGATTTTTTTCCAATAAGAACGATTTAATTTGGCCCAAACATTGCACAAATCTATAGAGCACTTTACCACGGCTGAGCCAACGCACATTATTGTGCAATAGTATATCTGAATATGCACTTTCTAATTCCTGCAGAAACGCCTTAAATTGTCTATGGATCAGTGAAGAACGACCGACAATGTAGTTAACTATTTAAACCACCCTATTCATCACGGATTTTAAACTTCCAGAAGAGATTTTAGCGCACAAACTCTCTTGGTGAATTATGCAATGAAAATTGAAAACTGATCGACCCGTGCGTTCAATAAAAAGGGAAACAAATCCTTTATGTCTCCCAATCATAGCAGGAGCGCCATCTGTCGTTACGCAAAAATTTTTATTTAACTCAATGTTCCGCTTTTCAAAATGTTTAACAAATTCTGAAAATATATCCTCTCCTCTTGTAGTTCCCTGCAATGGAAGTAGACAAACCAGCTCTTCATACACACTGCCATCATCGAAGTATCGCGCGCAACGATTGCCAGACGGGCAATGTCATTAATATCGACACTTTCATCCAATGCTACACTAAATACAAAACTCCGTTTGATAGCGTCTCTCTGCTGTTTTTGGACATTTTGTGTCATTTCGGTAATTCGTCTCTCGATGGTCCGCGCTGATGCCGGTACATCCCTAATCCTGGCCAATATTGTGTCCTTATTGGGCAAGTCGTCGAATAAAATCTCGCCAGTACTCAAAGACGTTTGCTTCATAAATTCTCCGTCAGTGAACGGCCTACCCTTTTGTGCCAACGATTGTGCAATTTTGGAACTGCATTCAGTTACCTGATTTTTTCCTTGGAAAATTTTGCTAAAGAATGTTGGGTGTTTCTCGTATTGTGTACTTGTTCTTTGTATTGCCTTCCTTTTATCAGCGTTATCTTTAAATGACGATTCATGTTTTATCTGGAAATGTCGTTGAACACTAGATGTCCGGAAAACTACACTTTCCCGAAATAGGACACAAATGGCCCGATCGTTTTGCTGGACAAAACCGTAATCTGTTGTCCATGAAGTTTGAAATGATCAAACGTCTACGTTCTGTTTCTTCGCGGCCATAACGCAACGTAATTTTAATTTTTAAACTTTTGGACGACTATTGACTGGAACGGATGTTACTTCTATACTAAATGATCCAAACGTGTAGCCGCTTGCTATATATAGAAAAATAATGTTTCCAGAAAATTCCAATAATTACGTTTATTAAATTTCTTAGAACAAAAATTATTATCTACAACGCGTCCATTGCAATCAAAGGGCCGCCTAGAAGTTAAATCTAACAAAAACTAAAGTTCGGCAATATAAAAAGAGTTGCGGCGCGCGTCGAAACGATTGAGGTCAAGTCAAACAAAAAACCGCCTTATAGCGGTTCTTTTGATCTGAATTGAGGACGTTTATTGGTGTATTTGCCTAGGCTTATATTTTGAGGCTTGCCGTCTTTAATACTTGCCGAAATTAAAGCCAAACCAATGCATTCAGTAAAATTATAAATTACAAAATATATATTTTGTAGTTTTTGGTAATAATACCTACTACTACTATATAATATATCGTTTTTGTTTGTATCGTTAAAGTAATACTGTCTTCGATTATTTACTTAATTTCGAAACATGTCACAGATTACAGAATTAATGTGTAAACTTTGAATAGGTACGTGTGCCGTTCAAAATTGCTTGGCGTGCCAGAGATGATACGCGTGCCATAGGTTGCCGACCCCTGGTCTAGATTTATTAAAGTACGGGTGGACTTGCCCCCCATTTACTGTTAATGAAGTTCCAAGATTGTTTGGTGTCATAACTTATGTTTGTCTTAATATTTTTAACATACTGCAAATAGCAGTAGCTCTTTAGAATAATACACTGAGATCTTAACTCTGAAAACTTCTGATAAGTTTCCCACTGACGCTTTGTTTTGTATTCTTTGTGATATATTTTCTTTTTCAGAATAAGAAATTTTAATACAAGCTAATATTAAAGAACTAATCATTTTACTATTCATGCACAAATTATCCACACAATACTACCAACGGTCATGTAACTGTTCTATTAGGCAAGACTTGATTTTGCCATTAGCTAATACTGAGATGTTTGCGTTCGGAAATTCTAGGCAATTATAGCGTAATTACGCCATTAAAAAGAGTACAAATTGCATCTACTTAATGATGCATTATTTGTTAAAATAATTTTTAAGTAGAAATATCATTGAAACATATCACAAAATATAAATAACCGTCCAAGTACAAGTCGGACTTGCGCAATTACTGTTCCGTAAGTTGGTTACTTTTAAAATAAAAATTTTTGTTACGGAAGACTTCACGATGAGTTTTCAATAAAATTTTTTCCGATCGTTAATGAAAACTGATGACCTTGAAATTAATAACAGTAATGTACTCGTGATAATTTTCGTTCAATCTACATCCTGTGGAGAACATTCCAGAATTTTTTCAAAATTTTTTGATCAGTACTTTTTCAGATAAGGCGGGAGCCAGCGATTTTTCGCAATTTTTTTAAAACAATACAAAGAAAAGTGTGCGCAAGTACTACATCTATAATATATATAAAATGCAACGTCTCTCTGTCTGTCTGTCTGTCTGTCCGTTAGTGACCTTATCACTGGAGAACCACTTATGCGATTTACGTACTTTTTTTTTTTAAACATACTTATGTTCTCTGGCCAGGTTATAGGCTATATTTTATTACGATAGGTAGCATAAGGAATGAGCAGTGACAATAATAGTGAGTGAAGTCGGAAAAAAGTTTGCTGCTAGCGCGTTCCCTTGCAATATACAGCCTAAACCATTAAATATGGAACAATATTATGTAGCAGAGAATATCTTTAATCTATAATATATATAAAATGCAATGTCTCTCTGTCTGTCTGTCTGTCCATTAGTGCGTTTATCACGCGAGAACCACTTATCCAATTTATGTGTCTTTTTTAAATTCATACATATATTCTTTGGCCAGGTTATATATTAATAATAATAATCTATATCTATAATATATATAAAATGCAGCGTCTCTCTGTCTGTCTGTCCGTTAGTGCGCTTATCATTGGAGAACCACTTATCTGATTTACGTGCTTTTTTTTAAAACATTCATATGTTCTCTGGCCAGGTTATCTATATATAATATATATAAAATGCAACGTCTCTCTGTCTGTCTGTCCGTTAGTGCGTTACGTACTTTTTTTTTAAAACATACATATGTTCTCTGGCCAGGTTATAGGATATATTTTATTGCGTTAGGTAACATAAAGAATAAGCAGTGACGATAATAGTGAATCAAGTCGGAAGAAAGGCTACCATTAGCGTGTTCTCTTACAATATACTGCCTAAACCTTTAAATATGGAACAATATCATGTTGCAAAGAATACAAAATATATATATAAAATGCAACGTCTCTCTGTCTGTCTGTCCGTTAGTGCGCTTATCACTTGAGAACCACTTATTCGATTTACGTGTTTTTATAAATTTATACATATGATATGTTCTATATAATTCGATATAAGCCTAGATAATGGGAGATAAGGTGAGATAATGGGAGATAAGTATAAATAATGGGAGATAAGCAAAGATAAGTCTAGGTAATGTAAGTTATGGTGAGATAATGGGAGATAAGGAGAAATAATAGGAGATCAGCAGAGATAAGCCTAGATAATGGAAAGTATGTAGAGATAATGGTTGATAAGGAGAAATAATGAGAGATAAGCAGAGACAAGTCTAAGTAATGGGAGTTATGGTGAGATAATGGGAGATAAGGAGAAATAATGGGAGATAAGGAAAAATATTGCGAGATAAGTCGAGATAAGCCTAGATAATGGGAGATAAGGTGAGATAATTGGGGATAAGTATAAATAATGAGAGATAAGGAAAAATAATGGGAAATAAGCAGAGATAAGTCTAGGTAATGGGAGTTATGGTGAGATAATGGGAGATAAGGAGAAATAATGGGAGATAAGGAAAAAAATGGGAGATAAGGAGAAATATTGCGAGATAAGTCGAGATAAACCTAGATAATGGGAGATAAGGTGAGATAATGGGAGATAAGGAGAAATAATGGGAGATGAGCAGAGATAAGCTTAGATAATGGAAATTATGTAGAGATAATGGGAGATAAGGAGAATAATAGGAGATAAGGGGAAATAAGGGCAGATATTTTATTACGTTAGGTAACATAAGGAATGAGCAGTGGCGATAGTAGTGAATCAAGTCCACGCGAGCGGAGCCGCGGGCACGGCTAGTTATATATATTTTTCAACTCGTGTTTTTACAAGCTTTCATTTGACACCCCACTCAATGACCTGGTAAAAAAAAAATCCACTTCCGATTTCACCCCCCAAAACTAACCCCTTAACTCAAAATTTAACTTTTAAAACTACACGGCTCTGATAAGGCCATCAATTCCTATATTAATGCCAAATTTCAACTTTCTATGTCAAACAGCTTCGGAGAAAATCGGGTATGACAGACAGACAGACAAACACCGAAGTGATCTTATAAGTGTTCTGTACGGAACACTTAAAATCGGTAGTGATTTATCCAGGTCCTTCCTTACAAACATGTAGTTTTAAAATCAGCACTGAATTTTACTTTCTCATGGTAAAAAGTAACTTATGCCAAGCACCACAGAAACAATGACTGAGTCAATCATCGCTACCTACGAAGCTAATATTGTTAGCGAAACGTGAGTCTAGTGCAAAAATAAAATGTTTGGTGTAGGGGTGATAACTGTTGTATAGTGTCATTGCGCCGAAGTTTCCAAAATCATAACGAGATTGCAGAAATAATTAAATTCGGAAAATGGAAAAAATGCAATTTTAACTAATTATGGTAGTCTTCCGCTTGATTTCCGCGACACTATATTTTAGAAAAAAAAGTGTAACTATATTTCTGCGTTTAGGGAGTACTTTAAATTACAATGAATAGCAACTGTCTTATATTTTTTACTACGCCTACGTACACAGTGTGTCTCAAAGTAAACAGGCCTACTGAGAGAGAACCAAATTAAGATATCAGCTAGTCCGTTTTGTTTGAACAGATATGGAGATCGAAATAATTTTTGTACTTTTTTTAAAAAATAGTTTCTATAGTTGTTTAAAGCTTAGTTGTACTGTTTTGGTAACCATTCATTTTAGAAGAAAAAGTTCAACTCAAAGAATGTAAAAATACTGAAGACTATTTGGATGTTGTTAGATGTCCTATAAGATAGAACCGGAGTTCAGTGAAACACTACGCTAACACAGAAAAGTATATTAACAAAATAAAAAATTATTACACCCTTAAGATTACATAGACTAAATAAAAAACTTCTTATGCTATGAGAGTACGCATATTTATAGAGAGTCTTTAAATTAGAATTATGAAGGCTGTGTCAATTCTCACATCACTTAGACAAACGTAATTTTGGGAAAAGACAGAAATCACACAAAGCCAAGCCAAGCGAAAACGTGAATGGCTGATGGTTAAAATGTCGTTTTTGGTAAAAAAAAATCAATAAGAAGCGTCGAACGATGAGATAAGCATTATCCTGTAACAGTCTTCAACTTCCACTTTCACGATATTGTGACCGCACACAACGAGTATACGACAATAAACGCTTCATAACACCTAAATAAAACACATCATTAACCGTTCGGCCAAGTGGAACGAATTCCTTGTGCACTCCGAATCGTAGAAACCAACCAACATTGTTTTCACTTTTGACTTCTCCAAACGATTTTTTCTTCGTTTGGGTGCGTCAATTTAGAGCTTTGGCGCTTGGTTTCTCAATCATATTGAAACCACCATGTTTCATCCCCAGTTACAATGCAATATTTAAGTTTTTGTCCTTTTTTGGCTCTTTGAAAATATCTATCGAAATGCTACTTTCCACATAAAAATTAATGGAGAACTAAGAGCTGATAAAATTCAGGTAGAAAGAAGAATCCGACAAGGCGACACGATCTCGCTAAAACTTTTCACCTTGGATATGAAAGATGTTTTTAAGGAACTCTCGTGGAAAGGTAAGAGCATAAATGTTGGTGGAACTTACTTGAACCATCTGTGTTTTGCAGACGAGTCTTAATCTCCTCGGGCATCAAGGAAGTAGAACAGATGTTAACAGAACTAAACTCAGCATCACGGAAGGTTGGTCTTAGGATGAACTTTAATAAGACAAAGATAAGGAGCAAGGACCGTCCCCAGATCAAGATAGATTGTAACAACATAGAAAACGTAAACGAATATACATACCTGGGACACAATATTACAATCAGCAAAGAAAATCAAACATGAAAAAATTCCCGCAGAATTGGACTATCTAGGGCTGCCTTCAGGAGATTGAACTATATATTAAAGAACGGAGAAATTCCTATGAATCAAAAAAGACCAGTGTTTCATTCTTACATTTTGCCTGTGGCTACCTACGGACTCGAAACTATGACCCTGGCACAAAAAAGTACAAATAGGTTGAGAATAATGCAAAGATCCATGAAAAGAACAATGCTGCTCAGAGATAAGACGCAGAACGGGTACAAAACATATTATCAAACGAATTACAAAAATGACATGGAGTTGGGCAGGACATGCTGCTTTGAAAATACCTAAAAAAAATAAGGCGAAACATCAATAAACAACTAGCATAGTACCTAATTATCCAAGAAAAAACAACCAAGTTCATATATACATATACATATATATATTATATATAAATATATATATATAATATATATATATATATATAATATATATATATATATAATATATATATATATATATATATATATATATATATATATAAATATATATTATATATATTAGTATATATATATATATATATATATATATATATATATATATATATATAAATATATATAAATATATTTATATATATATATATATATATATATATATATATATATATATATGTATATATATATATATATATATATATATATATATATATATATATATATATAATATATATATATATATATATATATATATATATATATATATATATATATAAATATATTTATATATATATATATATATATATATATATATATATATATATATATATAAATATATTATATATATATATATATATATATATATATATATATATATATATATATATATAAATATATTTATATATATATATATATATATATATAAATATATATATATATATATATATATATATATATATATATATATATATATAAATATATATATATATATATATATATAAATATATAAATATATATATATATATATATATATATATATATATATATATATATATATATAAAATATAAATATATATATATATATATATATATATATATATATATATATATATATATATATATATATATATATATATATATATATATATATATATATACAGTCGACACTATTTATAGTGAAACTCTAAATAGTGAAAACCTCTTTATAGTGCAATATTTTCAAGACCTAGAATATTTTAATGAAATTTCATGTAAAAAGCATATAGTGAATCTGTAAAATAGTAACACTCTATATAATAAAATTTTTACCGGAATTTTATGTATAAATTTTTATGCATTTATTGAGATCTTGGCCATTTCGGGTTTCCCATTTTTATCTAACATTAGCACGAATTCCATTTTTTATGACGCATTCTTTTGAAAAGATTCTTAACGCGTTTATAACGCCTAATGGTTGGCAATAAATCAGGTAGATTTCTGTGAGAAACCCGGGGAATAACCCATTTTATAGAAACCCGGGGAAAAACCCATTTTATAGTCGAGGCCTAGTAATTCGCAAATTCAGGTTCAGTTTCTTTTTGTTTAAGAATCAAGTAAGATGTCTAAGCGAGTGTGTTTAAGTTTAGCTGAGAAAATTAAAGTTTTGGAGGAAGTTGATAAAGGCTGCAAAAAAAATTGATGTTGCTGCAAAATTTGGTGTTTCTCCAAGTTGCGTCTCTCTGATAATAAAAAGCCGCGACAGTATCATCAAGAAACCTAGTGTTCCAAGCAGTCGAAAACGAGTACGGCTGAGTACTTACGAGGATGTAAATGAAGCAGTTTTACGATGGTTTCAAGTGGCCCGTACGCATCAAAACGTACCAATATCGGGAAATTTAATAAAGCAAAAGGCTCTACAATTTGCTAAAGAATTTAACTGCGTTAATTTTCAAGCTAGTGAAGGGTGGTGGAGTGCCTGGAAGACTCGCAATTCAATTGTTTTCAAGACGGTGTCTGGCGAGAGTGCAAGGGTTAGTCAGGAGGACTGTGACATTTGGACTGAAACTGTTTTAAAAAGTGCATTGAAAAAGTACGAGCCAAAAAAACGTTTTCAATTGTGATGAAACCGGTTTGTTTTTTAAATGTTTGCCAAATAAAACTTTTGCTTTTAAAAGTGATAAATGTTTTGGTGTTAAAACAAGTAAAGAAAGGGTGACACTTATGGTTGGAGCAAACATGGATGGCTCAGAAAAACTGAAATTACTGCTCATAGGCAAAAGCAAAAATCCCCGTTGTTTAAAAGGAGTTAAATCTCTGGAGTTAGATTACGCCAATAATAAAAAGGCATGGATGACTTCTGAAATTTTCGAATGATGGATCAAAGAACTGGACACGAAAATGAAAAGCCAAAAGCGAAAGATTGTGATGTTTATAGACAATTGTCCTGCACGTCCAGTTACTGTAAGTAAAAAATTAAGGAATATTGAATTGATCTTTTTTCCACCAAACATGACCTCCAAATTGCAACCTATGGACCAGGGTATTATAAAAAACATAAAACATCATTACCGAAACAGAATTGTTCACAAAATTGTTAATGCGACTGATAACAACCTTCCAGTCCAAAAATTGACTATCCTTAAAGAGTGTATAACCGAAGTAGCTAAAGTATGGAGTGAAAATGTTTCTCAGAAAACTATCAAAAACTGCTTTTCTAAAGCAGGTTTTACTGAAAAAAATTGACGAATGGGAAGAAGAAGACGAAATGGATCTCGCTACCCTAAAAAGGCAATGGGGTATTCTACAAAAAAATGCTACCGTAGACGCAGATTTTTTACTTGAAGATTTCTTAGAAATCGACAATGATGTTGGCACGACAGATCTCCCAACTGACCAAGACATAATTGACGATATAAAAAGTATAGAAGATCATGAAGAAGAAACTGAAACCGGGGAATGTCCTGCTAAATTTAGTGAAAATGAAATAAGAAATGCATTTGACATTGTGCGAACTACTCTCAGGGGCCAGGAAAGTGCACCTGATCAAATCTTTATGCATTTGAATAAATGCGAAAATTTTGTTGAGCAACAATTATTTTTCAAAAGTAATGTTCAAAAGAAAATAACTGATTATTTTTCCTAGTACGTATGTACGTAGTATGTATATATGTATTAACAGATTTTGTATTATTCTTTTTATTTCGTATGTAGTATATACATACATAAAGTCCGTACGTTATATCTTTACACGTGCGTCATAGTTTTCAGGCCATATAACAGACGACTATTATATTATTTGTCTCTTTTCACCAATAAATCGTAGGTAGTAGTTCATAGTTTTCAGGCAATATCCCAGACGACCATTATATTTTTTGTCTCTTTTTACCAATACCTACGATTTATTGGTGAAAAGAGACAAATAATATAATAGTCGTCTGTTATATGGCCTGAAAACCATGACGCACGGGCAAAGATATAACGTACGGACTTTACGTATGTATTTACCCTGTACATGCTATGTACTATTTAAACTTTCAAATGTTTAATAAAATCTTTTCTAATAATTCAATTTTGCAATTTTTTTTGTTGCTTGTACCTTATAAAATACAAGTAAATGATTACCAATATAAAATACATACATAGCAATATATACGGATTTTTTCTTTACATAGTGAAAAAATTTCTATAGTGAAATTTCGGTCAACATTTTGGTCTTTCACTATATAGAGTGTCGTCTGCATATTTAGATACAATGAAATTCCTCTTCGCGGACACCCCTCTTACACGGACACCTCCCTTGAACGGACAGTTTCTCATGGTCCCGACCGACTCTCATATAACTGGGATTGTGTTAACTCCCTCTTGGACGGACATTCTCTTGAACGGACGCGGACATAAAAAATATGTTCTCTTAACCGGTTGGCTTAATCAATTTAGAATCCGCCGCAACATAAGTTTTAAAGCGATTTCAGGAGAGGGAGCTTCGGTTATTGCCGAAGATGTTTCATCATTCTGGGAAAAATGCCCTTCTTTAATTAAGGGATATTCACCGAGAGACATCTATAATGCCGATGGGACAGACCTGTATTTTAAGGCTCTACCCAACAAAACGCTAACATTAAAAAAAGTAAAATGTATTGGTGGTAAATATCCCAAAGAGAGGTTTACAATTTTGCATTGTGCAAATATGGCAGGAGAAAAAGAAAAACTCTTAGTCATTGGTAAGGCAGCTAAACCCAGAACCTGCCTGCAACTTGGAAATATAATAAGAAAGCTTGGATGACAGAAGAAATTACAACAGAATGGTTGGAAGATCTTGACTGGAAAATGACAAAACAAAAAAGAAACATTTTGTTATTTTTAGACAATGCAAAATCTCATCCAAAAAAATATAAAAAAAATCTTTTTTTTGCCCCCTAAATGTACATCAGCTTGTCAACCACTTGACCAGGGAATTATAAAAAATTTTAAAATTTATTACCGAAGTATAATACTAAAACACCTGATAGTAAACATTGAAACTGGTGGTACAGCTTTTGAGTTAATTAAGAAAATAACGCCACTGGATGCAGTTTACTTTGCAAAAATCGCTTGGGAACAAGTAACCAAGGAAAGACTTAAAAATTGCTTCCGTATAGCGGGATTTAAGCATGAAAATATGCAAAGTGAAGACCAGTTAACTGAGGCTGTTACATCTGATCCAGAAAATCAGACGTACTTGCAGATATCCTCAAAAATAGGAATTTGTTGGAGCTAACTGATAATGAAAACCTTAATGATTTTTTGAACATAGATGAAAATTTTATGTTGAAAATCTAGATTCAGAACAAGACATTGAAAATCCAGTTGAAGTGGACTTTCCGAAGATTCTGATGTCGATCAGGTTCCAGTACCAATAGATGCTATCCCAAATTATGGTGGAGCTATTACCCTAACCAAGCAGCTTAAAAGTTTTGCCGAAGATCACGGAGATGTATAGTATTTAGAGCTTCTTTTCAATTAGAAATACGATTTGTGGACGCCATTTTAAAGAAAAAGAGGAGACAAACAATAATATATGAATTTTTGCGTCATTAAACTGCTCTTTCATTTCATATGTATAACTTTATCCTATTATATTTTTTATGTATCTAAAGGTAATAAATTTTTGTTTTTTCCTTAAGTTTTAAGTTTTTTGTTTATTTTAAACATATGTACATACATAAGTTTTAAATATCCCAAATTCTTTAATTACAGTTTTCATTAAAAAATTTTTTTTGGTATTTTTCTTTTAACCGGACACCCCTCTCGAACGGACACTTTCGGTTGGTCCCGTTGGTGTCCCTCCCAAGGGAGATTTCACTGTATGTGGGTATGTATGTATGTATATATATATATATATATATATATATATATATATATATATATATATATATATATATATAATATATAGATATATATATATATATATATATATATATACAGGGTTACAGGGAAAGTCGTCCTAGATAATTAAGGACGTTATAGTTTAGGTCGTTTCTGACCGATTTGACTCTATGATATGATGTCCTAAACTTAACCGTTTTCGAGATATTGGAGTTTAAAGATTTTCTAAAAAAAAAACATGTTTTTTTTGCTTTTATATCGATTTTTTTTATTAGAGGTTCTCGAGTGCGATTTTTTGGTTATTTTTAGTTAGTCTGTACGTCAAGTATCAAAAATCATCAAAAAAATTTGAACTAGTTACTAACAGTTTCAAATGGCAGCTTGTTAATGTTTCTAAATTACGAATTTTTTACCAAGTATTTCCTACTTTAAATCAATAAAGAGAAAAAAAAATGTATGGAAGTTATTCTGCAAATTATTTTAAAAACTTTTACGTCTTTTTAGCTATCTAAAACGGTATAATATCTACTGGATCTATAAAAAATTTTAAGAAAATGAGATTTCAATAGGCCCAAATGTAGAGTAACATAATAATAGAATTTAGATACTACCAATTACCGGTTTACTACCTGCACCTTCAAACAATAAAAAGGGTTTGGTAAGCATTTTTTCCGGTCGGGGTACTCTCTGTGCGAGTGACATTTTCTTTTCACTAAACATTATTAGTCTGCTCATGCGATTCGTCCGTGGTAGATGTGCTATACCGTGCTTTTCAAAAATATCTGTGTTTCATCTTCTGACTGTGTGAATTGGCTCGTAACTGGATTTTGATCTCTGCTTGTGAATATGGCAACGTATACCAACGAGGAATATGCTGACATCCTAATGTTTTACGGATTTTGCGAAGGAGTGTCATCGCGTGCACGTGAAGAATACATACTGCGATATCCTACTCGTCGTGTACCTGATGTTGGCGTATTTGATGGAACTTATCGAAGACTACGAGAAACTGGTTCCGTACAAAGACGGCGGACTGACATGGGACGATCACGTATCTTTGACGAAGACGAAGAAAACGAAATACGACGTCTCTTTGAGGTGGACCCAACCACATCTACAAATGTTGTCGCACAACAGCTTGGTATTTCGCAGTGGAAGGTATGGTTTGTAATGCATACTGTTGGGCAACACCTTTACCACTATACGCCCGTGCGTATTGAAGAAGGAGATCCGTTGCGACGATTAGAATTCTGCAGATTTATGCTCAATACCGATGTCGAAGATGCATCTTTTTTTAAGAAAATACTATGGACTGACGAGTCGAAATTCGACAAAGACGGTCTTACAAACTACCACAATGCCCACTATTGGGCTTCTAAAGACGAAGGCAACCCAAACATAAAAAAAAAGAACGAAAGGATCACAAACAAGATTCAGCTTAAATGTGTGGATGGGTATAATTTCTAATTATTTGGTTGGGCCATTCTTCCTGCCAGATAATTTGAATGGCGAGGAATACGACAATTTTTTGCGGAACGATTTACCTAATTTGATGGAAGACCTACCTATTGGTTTGAGACAAAACATGTACTTTCAACACGATGGCTGCCCAGCTCACTACAGAGGAAGTATTCGTGCATGGCTCAATGACAATTATCCCAACAAATGGATTGGAAGAGGCGGACCCATACCTTGGCCGGCGAGAAGCCCAGACCTAACACCGATGGATTTTTATGTGTGGGGTCACATGAAAAGTCTCGTATACGACCAGATGACTCCTATCGAAAACGTGGATGTCCTAAGACAAAAAATAATTGATGCGGCTGACGAAATGAGACGGCACCTCATAAGCAGCGTTGTGAAAAGTAATTTAAGAAAAAGAATAAGAATTTGTGTTAGAAATAGGGGCGACCATATAGAACATGAATTATAATTAATACAAAATATTAAATTGCAAGGTGTTTTGTTTTATTTGTGTATTTTTCGTATTTTCACCTAGAACTAAAAATTTACCTTTTGCTACCTGAGCCCGCTTTAGGTGTCATTCTGTGTACAGTTTTCCTATTAAACTCCTAGTATTATACCTTTTTTGATAGCTAAAAAGATGTAAAAGTTTTTAAAATAATTTGCAGAATAACTTCCATACATTTTTTTTTTCTCTTTATTGATTTAAAGTAGGAAACACTTGGTAAAAATTCGTAATTTAGAAACATTAACAAGCCGCCATTTGAAACTGTTAGTAACTAGTTCAAATTTTTTTGATGATTTTTGATACTTGACATACAGACTAACTAAAAATAACCAAAAAATCGCACTCGAGAACCTCTAATAAAAAAAAATCGATATAAAAGCAAAAAAAACATGTTTTTTTTAGAAAATCTTTAAACTTCAATATCTCGAAAACGATTAAGTTTAGGACATCATGTCAGAATCAAATCGGTCAGAAACGACCTAAACTATAACGTCCTTAATTATCTAGGACGACTTTCCCTGTAACCCTGTATATATGCCCCTACATTTTCCCAACTAAGCATCAGTTGTACAAAGAACGTATCTCTGCATTTAGACCGCGTGTGTCACACACATTCACATTTTATCGTTTAAAATTTTTAATTTTCCTAGGTTTGGGACTAGTATGGAAAGGCCAGATTGCAGCCACCACCGTGAAAACCAACCAGCTCCTGGGCAAGCTCTACCCCCTCCTGAACAAGTCCAGTAAATTATCAACAAGCAATAAATTAACAATTGATACAAATGAGCATCAGAGGCGACTTCACTTTCTCCAGTCCGACAGGGTGCCAAATGTTACGTTTCCATATATCCAGCCCAGACAAACAACACAAACGAGGCCCTTCGAATCATCGTCAACGCCTCATGGTTAGTTCACATTACCCAAATTCACCGTAACCTCCAGGTGCCAACAATCCGCGAAACGTGAGCAACGTTCAGCTCAGATTTTTGGATAAAGCCACCCACTACCTCAACCCCACAGCCAGAAATACTTACGGAGTTCTGCGCAACAACAGAACTTGCTACCCAAAACCCCCAAGTTAGTAATAATTCGTAAAATATCTTAAGTCTCAGATATCTTAAATTTTTATATCATTTATATAAAACCAGCTAGGCTAAATTAATTCGTGTACTGACATGTAAATATCTTAAGACCCAAAATTATACTCATGTTACATCAGCTCATGGAATTGTAATTATAAATCATCGCCCTACCTAGTTTATTCAATAAATGAGATTAGATAGTAGACCTAGGTTTAAACGTTAATAACAAAAGCTGTAAAAATTCTGGCATATAAGTTATTTTTAAAGAACAAAATATCAAGGAGACATATACGAAAAGATCGCAAAAACTAATATGTGAAAAACTCTCTGTGGAACATAAAAAAAAAATTGCATGTAATTACAGTAATGTAAAATAGTCAACAAGAGCCCAGACCGAACTAGTGGTAGGACTGATGACAGATCACTGCCTCCTGGGGCAACGCAGAAAATGGGTGTCTCACGACATACATACATACTATGAAGTAAAGAGGAAGAAACCTCTAGGCAGGCACATTCTGTATAAATGTGCAGCTTTAACTCGGAACAGACATAAACTGCTAGTAGATCTACATAGTGGCGATAAATTATCACATGTAGGGCTTGGAAGAAAGCTAATAAACTTTTCTTAAAGGAAAAACACTCATGTAACCCAGAGAGGGAAGCATAATAAGCTAAGAGGATGCAGTGCACAAACAGGCACTGCATCCTATCGTCTATCCTACCTACAAGCAACTAATGTAATATAAAATTATTAATACTCATTCCAGACAAAAAAAACCGACTAATATGACAAAGTAAATACCTTTTCCGGGATTTGTTGTGATCCACTTTGTAGCTACGATTCATCAAAAATGAAGATAATTATTTTGCGTGTTTTAAAAATTTAAAATTCTCATTTCGATACTTTTGAGATATCCTATGTAACTTAAGCAAAATTAAGTTTAAATACAGGTAAAGATACAAGCAGAAAATTTTAGCATCGGAAGTTTAAAACAAATTAACAATTAAAATTTTTTGGGTAGAGTCAAAATACACTCATCGAAAAATTGACTTTTTTTACAAAATTTGGCTGATTTTTGACAAAAACATTTTATACACAAAGGAAGAGAAACCATGCCATTCATGAAATCGCTTTCAGCCAAATCAGTCATCCATCTCCCAATGAGTGCGGTAAGGACAAGTAGATAACAGTAGAGTAGATTGCAACCCTGTACCTCTCACGCCGGATTAGAATATTAAGGTAGCTCCGTAATGAAAAGTTTAGAACAGAAAATATTTTTGCTACTTAATTTACTAATTTTTCCCGCTTTTTGCCGGAAGACAAAATTTAACATGTTCGTTAATTTTACCATTTTTTAAAAACTAATATTCGTTGAATATTTATATTGAAGCAATCGGAAGTGTGGCTGGCCGTGGCTCGGTACTGGCCACGTACATACATAGGTAGTAGTGTTTGCAAAAATGCAAATAACACCCGTGGCAGCACAACCGCGTTGTTTAAAATGTGCTGTGAACTATACAAATGTGCCGTGAACTATAAATATGTACGTTTTTCGGCCCTTGGACAACGTTGACGGGTATTACGACATCCTCGCCGATATCCTTGGGATATGATAAAAAGGTCCCTACCCCTATTGAGGCAGGGGGTGAGCATAAAAAAAAATCAGAAGTACAGTAGAACTCCGATTAACCGAGTCGCGATTATCCGAGCTCCGGATTAACCGAGCCAATCTAAGAACCTAATTATCTGAGGTACGCGCGTTTATGCTGCGTATTAACCGAGCTTCTAAAATATGTATGTACATATTTCCATTTAAAATCGTCGGGGCCTTCGGGGAATCTCCCTGGCCCGTGTTGGCCTTATAGCGTTTACTACGGAGAAGTACGAGTATACTCACATAATTTATTTTGCTTGGAGTTCTGGTAGTTAAGTGTAATTAATACGAACTGCTTTGTTTGAATTTTTGTTTGTCCTATTATAATGGAACAAAACAAGCGTAAAAGAATCGTCGTTCGTATTGAAGAAAAATTAAAGCAGGAGAGACAATTAAAGTTGTTCCACGAGATTATGGAGTAGGTGAGGTAACAGTTGGAGACTGGAAAAGAAACCGCACAAAAATAGAAGAGTGGTGTATAAATCAAGCCTCCTCGTCCTGAAAAGGTTAACGAAGCTTTATTCATGTGGTTTAACCAACAGAGATCAAAAGGTGTGCCTCTGTCAGGTCCAATTTTACAACAGAAAGCAACAATGATTAGTAGGCAATTCCCAGAGCTAGATCAGTTTACCGCCAGTTCTAGATGGCTTGATCGCTGGAAAAAAATGGTACGGTGTACGACAACTGACTGTCTATGGTGAAGAACTTTCTGCTGATGTGTCATCAATTGAGTAGTTTAAGCAGAACTTTAAAAAGCAAATCGAAGATTGTGGATACACATGTGATCAAATTTACAACTGTGACGAAACTGGTCTGAATTATAAAATGCTTCCATCAAAAACATTGGCATCTCGACAGGAAAAATCAGCTCCTGGGCACAAACGAAGTAAGGACAGATTAACTATAATGGTATGTTCCAATGCATCTGGCGAGCACAAAATCCCACTGATGGTGATTGGCAAGTCTGCACGTCCAAGACATCTCACCCAAAACCCTACCAGTCTATTACAAAAGTCAGAAGAGCGCATGGATGGATGCGACATTATTTACTAACTGGTTTGAAGAAGAGTTCGTGCCATCTGTGACTAAATTTTTGAACAGAAACTGTCTTCCTATTAAAGCAATTTTGTTAATGGATAATGCCCCCTCTCATCCTGGAGAAGAACTTCATGTGGGCGAAATTGTTGTAAATTTTTTTCCTCCAAATGTAACCAGCATAATGCAACCAATGGATCAAGGCATCCTCGAAAACATTAAAAAAAGTTATAGGCGTTTATATCTTGAACATCTGTTAGAATACATAGAAAAGGAGGATATTATCAATGGGATGAAAAAGGTTACACTGAAAAATGTTATTTACAGGGTAAGTCAAGCTTGGGATTCTGTGCGTATTACCACTATTCAAATATCTTGGTCAAAAGTTATTGATTTTGAGGACTATGACAGTGAAGATGATATTCCATTAAATGAATTAGCTCTGAAATTGAGAAGCCATGGAGAAATATCCTGTTCAAATTTTGACAGCGAGATAGAAGAAAAAGAAAAAAAGTATATTTGAATTAATGCAAAAATTAAAAGGTTGCGAAAATGTGACAAGAGAAGATGTTGTTGAATGGATTACAGCAGATGATTTAGAAGAAGAAATGAGTATTGAAGAAATAACGAATGCCTTCCAGGAAACCGAAAAATCAGATGACGATGACGATGACGAAGCGGCGGTGGATGAACAGTCTCCCACTAAGATCTCTCATCAAGAAAGTTTTGCTTCTTTAGAAAAAGCTTTGAGGTATATCGAACAACAACCAGAGGCAACCCAAGCGGATTTGCTTCTTCTTAATAGATGGAGAAACATTGCAGCGAGAAAAAGAAGATGCAATATGAAACAGAAGCGCATAGATACCTATTTCACTGTTTTATAATGTATGTACCTATTTATATGTTAAAAACGTTAATACATCGGTTTAAAGTATTGGTGTTTAATTTTTGAATGAATAAAAAACAAATCCGGATTATCCGAGGAGGGTGCCCCCCCACGTTACCTCGGATAATCGGGGTTCTACTGTATATATATATATATATATATATATATATATATATATATATATATATATATATACATATATATATATATATATATATATATATATATATATATATATATATATATATATACATATATATATATATATATATATATATATATATATATATATATATATATATATATATATATATATATATATATATATATATATATATATATACATATATATATATATATATATATATATATATATATATATATATATATATATATATATATATATATATATATATATATATATATGTATATATATATATATATATATATATATATATATATATATATATATATATATATTTATATATATATATATATATATATATATATATATATATATATATATTTATATATATATATATATATATATATATATATATATAATATATATATATATATATATATTTATATATATATATATATATATATATATATATATATATATATATATATATACATATAAATATATATATATATATATATATATATATATATATATATATATATATATATATTTATATATATATATATATATATATATATATATATTTATATATATATATATATATATATATATATATATACATATAAATATATATATATATATATATATATATATATATATATATATATATATATACATATAAATATATATATATATACATATAAATATATATAATATATATATATATATATATATATATATATATATATATATATATACATATAAATATATATATATATATATACATATAAAATATATATATATATATATATATATATATATATATATATATATATATATATATATATACATATATATATATATATACATATAAATATATATATATATATATATATATATATATATATATATATATATATATATATATATATATATATATATATCATATAAATATATATATATATATATATATATATATATATATATATATATATATATATATATGTATATATATATATATATATACATATAAATATATATATATATATATATATATATATATATATATATATATATATATATATATATATATCGCAAAAACGTTGTTGTTTCTTCAAAAGTCCCAGGATTTTTTATCCCATATAGGATAATATTTAATGTTTTTTTAAAAATTTTATATATTATTTGGATATTTTCCGCCTTCAGATAAACGTAAGTACCCATAAAATAATCACCACAATAACAAATATTTTTGCAAAATTATTTTTTGTTTAATATATTTCATCTATCTAACCAAATTATTCCTTAATTTGGAGACTTTTTGTTGGACACTAGATAATATATACGATACGTGACAAACTCTACAATTTGTTTGTGTATGTGCCATTTTACCGCGTATTTATATATGATATTTTCTTTTAAATATGAGTTCGCTGACATAAATCTTTATTATTTAAATTTGTATAACTAATTCGAGTATTTCACTAAATTTTAATACTAATGCTTTTAGACACAATAGCAAAAATAGAATTGTCAAATTCATTGTTTTTATTGACAACATTTTTAAGAAAATCTCACGAAAACCGCAAAAGAGGATTCAAACATTATAACTTGGTTCTGCGCATGTGGCAAAACAATTAAAATTTAAATTTTATAATATTCTAGATTAAAAATGGAATTCATATGTATAGTAAAATCAATTGGATTTTTACTGGCGTCTACATTTGCTTTCATTCTGGCATTTTAAAACTTAATGGTATATTTAGGAAGGAAATCATTTATAACATAAAACAGCCGAAATAAAAATAAAACTTAACCTTAGCCACCAACATGTGATCTTGTAGACTAATAAGGAAACATGATTAATTTTGCGTCATCATAATCGCCATAATATCGTGTCTTTTAATTAAGATCAATTTTATTGGGTTTTCGTTCACCTGTAGAACATAGTGGCCAACTGTAAGACATGTTTGTTTTTATAAATTATTTGCAAAAATCTCTAATTTAAAATATTAGTTCCCAGTCTATACATTTTAGTTATACCGAAAAGCTGATTTTAGCGTGCCATATATAAACTTCTGGGGGGAAAACATCCATCATTACAATATAATTTTAGTATTAAATTTGATGCAAAATTTAAAATTTCTATATAAACATAAATTTGGCTGGAATTTTTATTTATTGTTGATATTAGTGCGGTTTGGTAAATTTAGTATAAAATTTTCCAAAATTTTGATACAACTGAATTACCGTATCGTTCGGATATAAAAAGGAACACAAAAATAAAACTTTTAAATCAAAATTTATATGTAAAATTCAGGAGTGCCCGGAGGTATAAATCGTTAAATTTTGGGTTAATTGTTTCATGCTTCTTTGAAGATTCAATTGTAGTAACTTATTTCCATTTTCCCGAGTAAGAACCAACAGAAACTGAGTTACAAAAAACATGGTTTGTATTTTTAGCTCATTCATACAATTACAAATTTATACAAATTACTTATTTACGATGATAGTAAATTTAAGGGGGAATATAAATTTAATTATATTTTTGTTTATAAATTAATGTAGTTCCTAATATAACCTCTTAACCTTTTTTTAAATGAAATTAGATAATGATAAGATACCCCTAATGTCACGATAATAAGAATTAACCGTTAGAAAAAATGAAAGTTTATTCACACTCTAAGGAAACTGATCCGGAACTTACGTGCAAACTTACTTTTTGCAAGAATAAAAAACAACGAAAAATTATAATTTAAAACACAGCTTACCTTTTAGTTGGTTTTTTTCCAAGAAAAATTACTTCTTAAGCACCAATAGTTTCTGTCTTAATAATAACAAACGTAAACAATACCACGTTATGATAACACTTATCACACAAACACAACGTACTACCTACCGAGCTGCTTTTCGCAAACTGAAGTCAGAAACACAGCTGTGAAAACACAACACGAATTGACAGTAGTTGACGTTTTAACACGGGCAATGTCAACAGAAATAAAACTAATCGTTTCAATATGCCGACCAGTTCCGAGCAACTATGAACTGCTACAGAGGAGGAATACGCTTTTCTATATCCAAATACTAATTTATGGAACTTACTGTTGCCGATTTAAAGGGTATATATATATATATATATATATATATATATATATATATATATATATATATATATATATATATCTTATAAATTAGGAAAAGAGCAATAGTCGATAGCAGTTAATTGTAATTAGTTTAAATTAAAATACTCTCAGTTCACAGAATACTAGGCTCCATCTCTGGGCGCTTTCAAAAACAAAGTAACGAATGAGTTGTTCGATAAATGCGCTACGATTAGTTAATTTATGAAACAACGCAATGATTTGTACGTCTTGGAAAATATATCTAAACCGATATTGACATTTAACATCGAAACTATCAATATATTAGTTTAAAAAAATGTTGGTCGAAAATATCGATATTTTGCAAAAGAAATATTGAATATTAGATGTATCCATATTGCATCAACAATCCTAAATTACACATCTGCAAATTTAACATGCATCTACATATCGCATGTTACAAATATGAATTATAGGATTTGTATACGATTCGGAGGAGCTGCAAGTTTTAGAAACAATTCCATATGTCGCCTTCAGAACCATAATTTTTCATTTGTTGGAACTGAAATTCTGGCACAAGTTTTTTCCATTTTTTGCATGCCTAAGTGTGTAGGTTAGGAGAAATTTCCACTTAATTGAAGACAATGATTCCACAGTTATTTTTTAGTTAAATTTTAAATTCTTCGTTGGATGTGAGGAAATTTAACTTATAAATCTGGTGAAAGCAAATCGACAGACTGTTTTCATTTAATTAATTAACAGACAATACGAGTATGTTGATTAATATATTTTGTTTATTAGACCTGAGCTCCCTATGTGCAACTAATTATAAAAAGACCAGAATTAAATAAAGAAATAAAAGTAAGATAAATTGTATTATAAATATTTAGTATGTTGATATTTATTTTAGATTTGAATTCACATGACAATAATGCCGACTGTAACTTTTTTTGTGATCTAAGTCAACTTTCAGTAAGCAGGTGTTACTGAAGTCAGTAATTTATTATATTTCTTTATAAATTGTATATTATAAATGTAATTATAAAAAAAATATTTGTTATTTCTTAATTTTACAGCATTGTTTGCACATTGTCAACCAAATATACCATTAGTTATATATTTGGTTGCCTATCTTATTCTTATTGATTATTGGGATCTAGCCTACTATGTTTATTATTAAGATGGCCGAAATATGGGTGCAAATTTAAATTTGTAACGTGTGAAGCATAGGAAGTGTGACAGTATTTTCTAAAAATATTATTAACAATTGGCAATTGTTGCAAATGGGCCGGTATAAATCCTGCCCAACAGGAATTTTACACTCGATGAAAAACTTTTAAAATTAAATCTTTTCCTTAGGTATGGAATAATCGATGACAAAACTGTCGCGCCCAACATAACGAAGATTCAAGCAGCATGTATATCCACGGCCTAATTGAGAACAGTAAATGACGCATTCAACAGTTCAACAGGGGAAATGTTATGTATGAAATGCTCTTGTAAAGCCGGTGAAGGTGAAAAATGCAAACGTACACTTGCAACTCTTTTGTGTTGTTACCGGTAAGATTCTAACCTATAATTTTTACATTTCAATTTTTGTATGAAAATGGAGCATCTGAAACGCAAAGAATATATTTAATTCCAGAATATTTAACTGGTTTCAATTCAAATGCCAATTCACTTCGGAGATTAATATATATTAACTATTCATGACTTTGAATGAATACAAAATAATTGTGACATTGTTTTATCAAAATAAAATCTGAAAAGTGGTATCTAATAAGAAGTCAACTATTGCCATATAAGTGGCACTATTAAAAATTACTTTATTTAAACAAAAAAAAAATAACCGGTCAAATGCAAGTTGGACTGGTTAGTGCTCCGTACGTTGATTGCTTTTAAAATAAAAAATTTCGTTATGGAAGTATAAAATGATTGGTGATTTCACAAAACACGTCCCAAATGAGTTTTCAGCAAAGTTTTTTTTTTCGATCTTTAGTGAAAACCGATGACCTTGAAATTTTTGTTTTTTTTTATATACCAGATAAATTATTAAAGGTAATGCACTCGTGATAATTTTCGTTCAATCTACTAGAGAATATTTCAGAATTTTTTGATCAATACTTTTCGAGATAAGATGGGGGGACAGGATTTTTCCCACTTTTTAAAAAATAATACAAAGATAATTGTGCGCAAGTATTACGTTATATATATTTTTGAACTCGCCTGTTTACAAACTTTCATTTGACACTCCACTCGATGACCTGGTAAAGAAAATTTTTTCATTTCCGATTTCACCCCCCAAAACTAACGCCTTAAGTCACAATTTAACTTTCAAAACTACACGGCTCTGATGAGGCATTAATTCCTATATTAGTGCTAAATTTCAACTTTCTATGTCAAATAGTTTCGGAGAAAATCGGATGTGATAGACAGACAGACGGACACCGAAGTGATCTTATAAGTGTTCCGTACGGAACACTAATAAAAACATATATGGGCACTGGGAAGCAATTCGAGGTGTGAATTTTTTTTTCAGTCGATTTTATGACAACCAATTGATTACGAGTAGCTACTATGTACCCACGTGCTGCAATCGGCCAGCCCTATACTTAAATTAACGTAGTGGATGGTACATGTCACGTTCTTCGATATACGTTTACAGTGTTTCGTACGGAATACTTATGAGGTCACTTTGGTGTCCGTCTATCTCTCTGTCTGTCACACCCGATTTTCGGGGATTAGAAGTGACAAAAAATTTTTTTTGCAAGGTCATCGAGTGGGGAGCCAAATGAAAGCTCCTAAAAACAGGAGTTGAAATATATATATATAACTAGCCATGCCCGCGGCTCCGCTCACGTGGGCTTGATTCACTACTATCGTCACTGCTTATTCCTTATGTTACCTAACGTAATAAAATATCTACCATTAGTTCCCCTTATCTCCCATTATTTTTTCCTTATCTCCCATTATCTCTCCATAATTTCCATTATCTAGGCTTACCTCTGCTCATCTCCCATTATTTCTCCTTATCTCCCATTATTTCTCCTTATCTCCCATTATTTCACCTTATCTCCCATTATCTAGGCTTATCTCGACTTATTTCGCAATATTTTTTCTTATCTCCCATTATTTCTCGTTATCTCCCATTATCTCACCATAACTCCCATTATCTAGACTTATCTCCGCTTATCTCCCATTATTTATACTTATCTCCCATTATCTCACCTTATCTTCGTTATCTAGGCTTATAGCGAATTATATAGAACATATGTATAAATTTATAAAAACACGTAAATCGAATAAGTGGTTCTCAAGTGATAAGCTCATTAACGGACAGACAGACAGAGAGACGTTGCATTTTATATACATTATATTCTTTGCAACATGATATGATTCCATATTTAATGGTTTTAGGCAGTGTATTGCAAGAGAACGCGCTAACGGTAACCTTTTTTCCGACTTGATTCACTATTACCGTCACTGCTTATTCTTTATGTTACTTAACGCAATAAAATATAACATATCCTATAACTTGGCCAGAGAACATATGTGTGTTTTAAAAAAAAGCACCTAACACACTAACGGACATAGGTGGACAGACAGGCAGAGAGACAGGCAGACAGAGAGACGTTGCATTTTATATATATTATAGATATAAGATTATAGATAACCTGGCCAGAGAACATATGTATGTTTTAAAAAAAAAAGTACGTAAATCGGATAAGTGGTTCTCGAGGGATAAGCGCACTAACGGATAGACAGACAGACAGACAGACGTTGCATTTTATATATATTATAGATATAGATTTTTATTATTATTATATAACCTGGCCGAAGAATATATGTATGAATTTAAAAAAAGACACGTAAATCGGATAAGTGGTTCTGGCGTGATAAACGCACCAATGGACAGACAGACAGACAGAGAGACATTGCATTTTACATATATTATAGAATATAGATTATAGATATTCTCTGCTACATAATATTGTTCCATATTTAATGGTTTAGGCTGTGTATTGCAAAGGAACGCGCTAGCGGCTAACCTTTTTCAGACTCCATTCACTATTATCGTCACTGCTCATTCGTTATGCTACCTATCGTAATAAAATATAGCCTATAACCTGGCCAGAGAATATATGTATGTTTTTTTAGAAAAAAGTACGTAAATCGGATAAGTAGTTCTCCAGTGATAAGCGCACTAACGGACAAACAGACAGACAGACAGACAGACAGAGAGACGTTGCATTTTATATATATTATAGATGTAATATTCGCGCAAACTTTTCTTTACATTATTTTTTAAAAATTGCCAGAAATCGCTGTCCCCCCACCTTATCTCTAAGAATACTAAACAAAAAATTTCGACAAAATTCTGGAATATTCTTCATAAGGTGTAGATTAAATAAAAATTATCACGAGTGCATTACCTTTGATAATTTATCTGGTATATGAAAAAAAGAATTCAAGGTGAAGACACGAGTTCAAAAATATATAAGATGTAATACTGGCATAAACTTTTCTTTATATTATTTTTTTTAAAAAATTGTCAAAAATCGGTGCCCCCCACACTATCTCTAAGAATACTACTCAAAACAATTCGAAAAATGTCTAGAATATTCTCCATAAGATGTAGATTGTATGAAAATTATTACGAGGGTGTATATAAAAACGAAGATTGGAAACAAACTTTGTTGAAAACTGATTTGGACTGTATTTCAAGTTTTTGAACTCGAAAAACGACCGGTTTTTGCTGGAAAAAGCGAGTCCAGCTTTGTCCTCCGGTATTGGCGGCGTCTGCTTTTTGCAGATTCCTTCTTATTTTCTCAAGAACAAACTAAATTTATTGATTTTATATGGTTAAATGGATCGATGCTTTTTCGGCTCTAAAGCTGCGTCCAGACTCTGCGGCGTCTGCCCTTAGGGCGCTCGACTTTTTTAGTGTCCATTTTTGGATGTAGCATTTTGGGCCTTATCTAGGCATTCCAGGGCACGGGGCCGCAAAATCAACGTTAAAGGTTTTTATTCGACTAGCCCAATATAATGTACAACTAGGCAGACGGTTAGTCGACAGATTAAAATTTCGGGTCACTCTCTTGGTCTATTATAGTTGAGTTGTTTTTCTAAACGGTAGATGCCGCTATAATACATATCAGTCATACATTCGTATAACATAAAAATTAGTTTTATTAGTACAGACTGAAACAGTGTTGCCGATTTGCAAGTTTTTTCACAGATATTGTTCATATTTTTTAGTGTTCCGTACGGATCACTTTGGTGTCCATCTGTCACATTCTATTTTCTCTGAAACCATTTAATATCGAAAGTTGAAAATTGGCACAAATATAGGAATTGATGACCGAAAGTTAAATTTTGACTTAAGGGGTTAGTTTTGGCGGGTGAAATCGGAATTAAAAAAATACGAGGTCATCGAGTGGGGTGTCAAGTGAAAACACGAATTCAAAATATATATGATTATAATATACTCATAATTTACTGACAGTTCTAATACCCAGACGTCGATTTTGTCCAATAACACTGGTCAACAAAAAAAAGAAAATTGCTTGTTTCCTGTGATTTTTTTTTTGTTTCTATCTCAAATTGACGCGTATTTTTTAAATATGGCAACAATTTTTCTCTAACAGCTTTTGTTTTTGAGTTATAGCTAACTACCCTCATTTACTATTTTTACTTAGATTTTCGTTTTTTATTGGACACTAAAATATATTTTGTTCTTGTTTTAGATATGGCGTCGTCAAGAAGATGTTATGTGCTTAATCCCGATTGTTTTTGCTATATTTATGGTGAATATATATTTGCATATCGAAAACCTATATCGGAGTTTGTGAAAACTGCGTATCAACAATAATTTAAAATAAAATTGTGTAATCAGGACAAGCCATGGTTTCCTCATATTATATGCCAGAAATGTGTGGTATATCTACGGTTATGGTCCAGTGGAAAAAGAGATGCAATAATGTTCGTAACACCTATGATTTGGCGAGAACCTCGAAAACCATCATGACGATTGCTACTTCTGCGTTGTGAAAATAAACGGAATTAACCCTGGAAATCGAAGTAAGTGGTCATATCCTAACTTATCTTCTGCTCAACCACCTCAATTAAAATCACAAGAGGTACAACCCAGCACATCTAAATCTTCTGATGATCCAAATTTCTGTGAACCCGAACGAAATACATCAAGTGAAGACTCTGATTCAGACTACAAATGTAGCCTTTCAGAACCGCAACCATTTAATCAGAAAGAACTAAATAACTTAGTAAGAGATCTGAACTTACCAAAAGAAGCTTCTGAAATTTTAGCATCTAGTTTAAAAAAAAAAAATTTGCTTACTCCGGAAACCAACATTACATTTTATCGTACCCGAGAAAAAAAAATCTGTTACCGTATTTTTCTCAAGAGAAGGATTTAGTTTTTTGTAACGATGTTGGTGGTATTTTGCAGCAGATGCAACAGTACCAACCTAGTGATTGGCGTCTTTTCATAGACAGCAGCAAAAGAAGTTTAAAGTGTGTTTTGCTTCATAACGGTAACAAGTACGGATCTATACCTATTGCACATTCGACGACTTTAAAAGAAGAATACGTAAATGTTTCTTAGGTTATAGAAAAAAATTAAGTATCAAGACCACAAATGGGTCATTTGTGTTGATCTGAAAATGGTTAACTTTCTTTTAGGTCAACAAGGGGGGTACACAAAGTTCCCTTGTTTCATGTGTCTCTGGGATAGTCGTGACAAACAACAACATTGGTCACAAAAAGTTTGGCCAGTGCGGGAAGAGCTAAAAGTTGGTATAAAAAATGTTATAAACGTGCCTTTAGTTAGCCGAGACCGCATCATACTTCCACCACTTCATATTAAACTCGGCATAATGAAACAGTTTGTGAAGGCGCTTGACAAAAGTGGCGAATGTTTTAATTTACTTTCACGCAAGTTTCCAGGATTAAGTTCAGAAAAATTGAAAGCTGGTATTTTTGATGGGCCACAGATTAGGCAACTCGTGAAAGATCCTACTTTTGTCAAATCAATGACTGAAGTCGAATCCAAAGCTTGGAATTCTTTTGTTTTGGTTATGAGTAGCTTCCTAGGCAAAAAGAAATCTGACGACCATGTCGAGCTTGTTGAGTGCATGCTATCGAACTTGCAAAAGCTAAGGTGCAACATAAAAATCTCTTCCTGCACTCGCATTTAGACCGATTTCTACAAAATCTGGGTGATTTTAGTGAGGAGCAGGGTGAAAGATTTCATCAGGATCTTCGGACAATGGAGTTTGCAACGAGATCTACCTAAAGTCGTTCCTTCAAGAAAATCTTATAAAAGTGTTCAATAGAAATTTTGTTAACATAATGTATTATTTTTTTGTATTTTTTTGGCAAAATAATAAAACTGTATATTTCAAAAGGTAAAGCTGTTAGCAATCTCCCAGTATTTTTTTCATAGTCAGGGCCATAGAAATACCCAATAACAGAAAAAAAAATAAAGGAAACAAGACTTGTGTTGACCAGTGTAATCTTCCCGACTTTTTCAATATTATAGTCTGTTTTTGCCGTTCGCCAACGCCCAACGCGAGAATAGTCTTACCTCGAAAAATTGAGTTCGTGATAAGCCATCATCACCATACTCTTCTTGCAGCAATTTTTTATGGGCGAAGCACATGTGCCGCAGGAAAATCTCTAAAGCGCCACAGGAGCGACGCGTGTGCGGAAGAACGATTCCCGTTGGTCTTGACTAGCAGTAAATTTTATTCGGTGGGAAACACAGTCCTGGACAATTCATTCCAAAGGGATGATGTACTCAATGTAAAAAAACTGCTTGACTAGGGTTCTACGAGGAGTGACAAATTAAGCCTCATACGGATGTGATATGTTGGCGCTACGTGTATTTCAAGTATTCACCGCTCAGGGAGGAATAACGCGGGCTACATCCATCGAACACTTTCCATGAAAATACTTGTAGAATAGCCTCAAGTTGCCAACCCGTTCTTCGATTTTCCAAGGAATCTTCTGAATATAATCCAATAAATGTTAGTGTATGTTAGAGAGCAGATCCCCAAGCATGGGAGCAGTATTTCATCATTGGTAGGTAGAATTTGAGCTTTGTACAGAATTAACAACTGTTGTGGAGTGTGTGGAGTTTCTAATTCAAAATAATAATCCCAGCTGTTTGAGTGACGATATTAGAGGAATGGAGAATCTCTCTGTCTCTCTCTATACGTTTTACGGCCACAGCTGCCAGGACTATTCAGGCGAGGGTCGGTTTATATTTCAAAACCCTTATTTTTCTGTTATATTAAATGTTTCCCAACAAAGTCCACAACAAAGTGAATCTGGATTCTATGTCCATAACCTTATTGGGATTTTATATTATAAATATTTAGCTTAAACTTTTCATATATTTCATGGGCTCTAATAAAGGTTCTCCTCGGGAAACTGCTACTGGTTTTGGATATAACCGTTTGCTGTCAGCTGGTCAGACGGTTTACGCAACTTTCACAAAAAGCACGGCTACCGACGTTTTAGGAATCACCCCGCACAATGCTTAGCAACCCTCTGCCATTAGAACCCCTATCAAGCAGTTGGTAAACCACCGTTCCACACTCCGGAGCCCCAAAACGCGCGAACTTCGCCCTCAGAAGCCTCAACCGGAAACACACGTCCTCGTGTCCCGAACTGTCAAACGGAAGTTGGATTGGATTGAATGTTGTGGGTATTGGGTGCATCGACTACTAAAGTTATTTAGCACCCAGTAATGTAGTGATTTTAGAATATGATTGGAGTTATTATTATATTAGATGGTAATAATCATATTCTTTTAAGTATTTCTCGATTTGATTTATATGGGATTGAATTTGATCAGATGCTAAAATTTGTTTCATGCTCGGTTGTAAATGATGCTTTTCTCTAGATTGAAAAGAATGAGGGGATTGAAATATATGTTTTACTGTGAGGGTTGACTGGCATATCGAACAGATGGGAACATCTTCATTTTTTAGTAAATAAGAGTGGGTTAGGTAGGTGTGGCCTATTGCAAGTCTTCTCCAAATCGTGTTTTGTCTTCTTAAGAGAGATTGATTGTGAAAAGGGGGTAGACCATAGGCTTGAGATCTCAGAGTTTATTGGAAGATTCCTCCAAATCCCACTGTAGTTGAAAGAGATCCTTATATATATATATATATATATATATATATATATATATATATATATATATATATATATATATGTATATATATATATAACACATGGGCTGAAAAGTCCCGGGCCTAACACATAGATGGCGCTAGTTTTATTGCAGTCACCTTTTTTTCAGTTAATACTAACCTTCAAAAGACAGCTGTTAAAATTTCATGATATTCTATTCATTAGTTTGTGAGTTATTGTGCTAAGAGTGACGCTACTTTTGTTATTTTCAAAACAATGGGTCAAAAACAATTTCGTGTTTTAATTTTACACTGCTTCTTGATGGGAAAAAAAAATACCGTTCAAGCGAAGCAATGGCTTGAAAAGTGTTATGGGGACTCCGCTCCATCAGAAACAACAATAAAACGTTGGTTTGCTGACTTCAAACGTGGTCGTAGAGACACCGATGATGCAGAACGCAGTGGACGTCCAAATGAGGCGGTAACACCAGAAAACATCAAAAAAATCCATAAAATCGTTTTGAATGATCGAAAAGTGAAGTTGCGTGAGTTAGCTGACATCGTAAAGATATCAAAAGAACGTGTTGGCTTTATATTGCATGAACATTTGACTATGAGAAAGCTCTGTTCAAAGTGGGTGCCGCGTTTGCTCACTGTTGATCAAAAACAAGAACGTGTTGATGATTCTGAGCAGTGTTTGGCCATGTTTAAACGTAACAAACCGGAATTTTTGCGTCGATATGTGACAATGGATGAAACATGGATCCATCACTTCACTCCGGAATCAAAACGATCGTCATCTGAGTGGACAGCAACTGGTGAACCTCGTCCAAAGCGCCTGAAAGCACAACAATCGGCTGGAAAGGTTATGGCCTCGGTATTTTGGGATGTGCGTGGTGTAATATTCATCGACTATCTTGAGAAAGGAAATACCATCAACACTGAATATTATATAGCGTTATTGGAGCGTTTGAAGGCCGAAATTGCAAAGAAACGACCGCATATGGCAAAGAAAAAAATTTTGTTTCATCAAGACAACGCACTGTGTCACAAGTCAATCAAAACAATGGCAAAACTACATGAATTGAACTTCGAATTGCTCCCACATCCACCGTATTCGCCAGATTTGGCTCCCAGCGACTACTGGCTGTTCGCAGACCTGAAAAAAATGCTCGCCGGTAAGAAATTTCGCACGAATGAAGAGGTTATCGCTGAAACTGAGGCCTATTTTGAGGCAAAAGATAAATCGTTCTACAAAAGTGGTATTGAAATGTTAGAGCGGCGCTGGAATGATTGCGTTGCTCTTGATGGAGATTACGTTGATGAATAAAGCTAATTTTGAACCAAAAAAAACCGTGTTTTCTTTGTTAGGCCCGGGACTTTTCAGCCCATGTGTTATATATATATATATATATATATATATATATATATATATATATATATATATATATATATACAGGCCAAATTATTAGACGCACTGCAAGATTTCATGTAAAATATTAATTACCGAGTGATATTGTACCGTTTTATTATTTTAAATTGATTTGTTTTTTATTTTTATATTATCCAATCAATTACCTATTTATTTGACATAAATAAAACAGCATTAATTTAGAAAAGCATAAGTTTATTAAGTTTTAAAGAAAAGTGAAATTAATGTTAGTAAAAGTCAATATTTAGTTGAGCTACCTTTAGCCGCTATCAAAGCTTTAATTCTGCGCGGCATGCTATCAATGCAAGATTGTACTGTCTCCTGCATTTGAGGATGATGATTCCACACATGAATAATCTTTTCTAGGAGCTGGGTTTTGTTGGTAATCACATCTTTAGTCACTTCTCTTTTCATCAGCTCCCACACATTTTCAATGGGGTTCATATCAGGGCTATTACCCGGCCAATCCAACAGAGGGATATTTTTTTCTGCCAAAAAAGCTTTAACAGACCGAGCAGTGTGGCAGGGAGGTCCATCTTGCATGAAAGTGAATGGTTCCCTATTTGGAAACCATTCTCTGAGCTGCGGAATCAACCGATTTTGTAATACTTCTTTGTACTGATCTTGCCTCATTATTCCTTTGACGGCGTACAGACGTCCAGTGCCCTTGCCGCTGATGACTGACCAAATCATCACTTTGGTGGGATGTTTAACCGTCGGGACGACACAATCAGGATGAAACTTTTCTCCATGATGACGACTGAGCTTTATTCTGCAAAATTTCGAATGTCCTTTCGTCACTGAAGCAGACCTGTCAAAAATCGGAAAAAATATATAAACTTCCATGTTTATTTGCTTTATTTAACTGAAAATGATAATAATGTATCAATTATTGATTAAATTGCTGTATCTTACCGATCTCCAGAAGTCCACATCTTTGTCTTGCCATTGTTTGGGCCACTTCAGGCGCTTTGCTTTCATTGCAGCTGTTAACTTGGGCTTCCTGGCGGGGCGACAGGCCTTAAAATCTAATTCTTTCAATTTTCTTCGAACAGTGCGCTCAGAAAGCATTTACGCTAGCATCCTGGAGTTGTGATTTTATTACCTTTGTGGTAGCAAATCTGTTTTCTACACAAATTTTCTTCAAACATCTCTCTGACCGTGGAGTGAAAATTGGTTTTCTACCGCATCTTTTCTTTCTTTTCGGGCTTAATTCCTTCCCCGACTCAATTTTTCTTTTTATGCGTCGTACACTAGCTTCAGAAACCTCCAATCTTCGTGATATTTCTCGGTTTGTAAATGTTTTCGCAATCACAAGGGCCTTCACTTCAGCTTTTTTACGTGGTGAAAGATCGCCTTTTCTACCCATAACGAAAATAGTCCAATTACTTTTTTAAAACACTGCATACAAAATAAACTAATAACTGAGTAGTATAAAACTGTTAAACAAACAATCACAGTCCATAAAGCCACAGAAACACGTCCGTACCTGACTCGATTCCGATCGCGACTGATACAGGTTTGTACTTCTTTACGTTCATGTATCACTTTGTCAACACAGTGTTGCCATATGTTAAAAATAAATACAAATATGTAGTCTACCACAATTCTTTTAAATAAAAATCAATAATATTGTAGTTTAAATATACCATTATTGCATAAAAACTCTTAAGAAACATAAAAATTACTAAAAAAAATACAGTGCGTCTAATAATTTGGCCAGGGACTGTATATATATATATACGAGGCTGGTTTGAAAAGTCCGTGCGAAGTCCGAGAGATGGCACCACCGGCACGTATCGAGGTCATGTTTAGTTAGTAGCATCTCTTGAATGAACGCACACCAAGTTTCAGCCATGTTGGTCTATTTCTTTGTGTTTGGCATTCGTGTGAATCAAGGAAGTCGAGTGATTTTCAAGAAATGGACGAAAAAGAATTTCGTGTGGTGATTAAACATTACTTTATGAAAGGCAAAACGCCTCAGGAGACTAAAGAGAAGCTTGATGGTGACTCTGCACCTTCGATTAGAACAGTTTATAAGTGGTTTCAAAATTTTCGGACTGGCCATATGGGCACAAGTGACGCTGAACGTTCTGGACGGCCTGTGGAGGTTACGACTCCAGAAATCATTGATCAAATCCATGATATGGTGATGGATGACAGAAGAGTTAAGGTGCGTGAGATTGCTAGTGCTGTGGGCATCTCGACTGAACGGGTACATAATATTTTGCATAAACATTTGGACATGAGAAAGCTATCCGCAAGATGGATGCCGCGATTGCTCACGCTTGACCAAAAACGGAATCGTGTGAAGTGTTTGCAAGGATGGTTTGCAGCTGTTCCAGAAGAATCCGGAGGACTTTAAGCGTCGTTTCGTCACTGTGGATGAAACATGGATACGTTGCTATACTCCTGAGACCAAACAACAATCTAAACAATGGGTTACCAAGGGAGAATCTGCACCAAAAAAGGCGAAGACCGTTCCTTCGGCAGGAAAGGTTATGGCGACTGTCTTTTGGAATTCGCAAGGGATAATCCTCATCGACTATCTGGAAAAGGGTAAAACTATTACAGGTGAATATTATTCATCGTTTTTGGACCGTTTGAAAACCGAGCTGCAAGAAAAACGCCCGCGATTTGCCCACTAGAAAGTCCTTTTCCATCACGACAACGCACCAGCACACACCTCAGCAGTTGTGGTCGCAAAATTAATAGAAATAGGTTTCCAACTCGTTTCACATCCCCCCTATTCTCCAGACTTGGCTCCCTCGGACTATTATTTGTTCCCCAATTTGAAGAAATGGCTGGCGGGACAAAGATTTTATTCAAATGAGGAGGTGATTGCAGACACTAATGGATATTTTGCATACTTGGACAAATCCTATTATTCGGAAGGGATCAACAAACTAGAACATCGTTGGACGAAGTGTATAAGCCTAAAAGGAGACTATGTCGAAAAATAAAAAAGGTTTACCCCAAACACATAAGTAGTTTTTATTTTTGCACGGACTTTTCAAACCAGCCTCGTATATATATATATATATATATATATATATATATATATATATATATATATATGTATATATATATATATATATATATATATATATATATATATATATATATATATATGTGTGTGTGTGTGTTTAATGTAATTGAAGTAATCGTTTGGATGGTTTTCTTCTCTTATTGGGATGCCTTGATGCACCGCTTTTTTTGCATATTAATCCGCTTTGTCATTGCCCTCATTCTCGGTATGTGAGGGAATCCAGAGGAAGGCTATTGAGATGTTTTGGTGATTGGCTATGTATAGGAGATCAGTAATTTTATTTAAGTAAGCAAATTTAGTATTCCCATTCTTTAGGGATTCCGATGCGCTCATAGAGTCGGAGACAATTAAATACTTACCGGTTTTCCTTGCATTTATTGCGGATCGTATGCTTTCTTTGATTGCAAATTGCTGCGCAGAAAATACCGAGAAGTGATGTGAAAATTTGAAACGGAAGTGGAAGAACTGAGAATTTCCACATAACCATGTCAGGTTCTGCAACGTTAACTTTTTTAGGAAAAATTTCCGCCTGTGCTTTTGTCGCGTTAACTTCTACTTGGTTACTTTCGCCCCAATATAGAATTTCTTTCAGGAATTTGTTAAGTTGAACGACTTCCTGCTATCAGCGGATATGTGAATGAAGAAATAAGCATACTATCATTTGCGAAGCTGTATTATTTGATAGAGTGTAAATGAGAAAAAGAATATGAAACAGTATGCAGCCTAGGGGCACACCATCGTTGATAGTGAAATTATTAGCAAGAAATCCGTCGCCTGCCACCTATAAAGAGCGTAGCTTAGCCAACAATTCGTCATGCCAATCACGGTAGAATGCTTCAAATATATCAAGTTAGAAGATCGCCTGTTGATCTTTGCTTACGACAGCCATATTAATGGTCGCTAATAATATATAGTAGTGCGACTGATAGGTAGTTTGACAAAATCTCCTTTTTTTTTGAGTATCGGCTAAACTGCTTTTTTGGAGTCTCTGGCCTCATTACCATACGTTTAAAAACAATACCAGGCGTCCTTGACTGCACATTGGAAAATAGTGGGTGATTTTTTTTTCATTGGAAATCAACAGTAGAATGAGAAGCAAAGAGTTCAGCTAACAAGATGGCTTTCTCAGCAGATATTGTTGCCATTTTATTAACTGGCCGCGGAAATGGTAGTAGTATAGTGGACTTAATGAAATGTTGACTAATGTCCTTAGCGACCGACCAAAAGGATCTAGAATTGTTGAGACAAGCAAAAAGTTTGCTTTTATTTCTTTGATTGTGAGCCTCCTTGGTTTCGTCAATAATTTTTTGCATCTATTCCAGGTACAAACGAAGATGTTAAGATTTATAACGTTAGAATGTTCACACGACTTTGTCGGTAGGGAAAAGGTTTAGAAGGAACAGATTCTTTACATTTTCGGTCGAAGGCCTGCCGTTGGAAGAGCATTTCTTCAAAAAAGGGACGTAAGCTTCCATGCCAATCAAAACGACATCAGAAACTTCCTTAGCGCGGTCAGATGTATCGTGGGATCTAAGACAAACGTCTAACCAAGGAAAGGTTCAAAAATATTCAATGAGTTCTTCCTTTGTAGTGCGAAATCTTACCCGGTTTAGGCGCTGCGCTGGTGGTAAAAAAACAGGTCAAGTTGACTGGCGAACTCTCCGTCTCGATCAGGAATAATGAAAATACATGAAACCGTGTAAAAATTCAAGTTCAAGTTGACAATCAAACATGAGGTTTTTGAATGTTTTACTTTTTGCGCTGGGCACCTGTTGAGAGACTTTCCCCAAGCCGATAATTTTTATGATAATTAATTAATAAATTGTAAGTAATTACAAAGAACGTTGATACATAATTTATCCCCAAACTGAAATTTTCGTCCATTGTGCGGTATATCGTAAACAACTTTAATAAATATACAGTGATGAGGCTATTGAATATTAAAATACAAGCTAAAACAAATTCGACATGTTCTGTTTGTCGCAGTAAATCGGGTTTCGAGATACCATAAATGGTTGGTGTGCTATCCAACTGACGAAACTGGAACTCAAGTACAAGCATGTTTCTATTTTTGTGTGATAGAGACATTAAGTATTAAGCTAGATAAATAAAAAAATATTCAAGAAAACTATGAACAAATCTGTTCATTGATTTAATTTACATTTATCTATAATCTATAATATATATAAAATGCAACGTCTCTCTGTCTGTCTGTCTGTCTGTCCGTTAGTGCACTTATCACTCGAGAACCACTTATCCGATTTTCTTACTTTTTTTAAAAAAACATACATATGTTCTCTGGCCAGGTTATAGGCTATATTTTATTACGATAGGTAGCATAAGGAATGAGCAGTGACGATAATACTGAATGAAGTCGGAAAAAAAGTTTGCCGCTAGCGCGTTCCCTTGCAATACACAGCCTAAACCATTAAATATGGAACAATATTATGTAGCAGAGAATATCTGTAATCTATAATATATAAAATGCAATGTCTCTCTGTCTGTCTGTCTGTCCATTAGTGCGTTTATCACGCGAGAACCACTTATTCAATTTACGTGTCTTTTTTTTAAATTCATACATATATTCTTTGGCCAGATTTTATAATAATAATCTATAACTATAATATATATAAAATGCGTCTCTCTGTCTGTCTGTCTAAAACTTTTTTCGGTAAGGCATGTGGCAATTTCCCACAGCCCAGGATATTTTTTGGGTATTTCTGCCTGCAGCCAAAATGTTTGATAGTCTTTTTTAAATTTCACCTTCAGCTCCTCATTGGTGCTAAGCTCGAGTAACTCCTCTTGTAATACCACATTCGCCACTTCCGTTTCATCAAATGGATTTATGATCCATGGTGGTATTTCCATCGTCAGAATATCTTCAAATCTATTTTTGAAGTCATCATGCAGGGTATTTAAATGTTGAACGTATGTCTGAATATTCTCATCAAGACATTCTGCCTGTGACATGTTTGGAAACTGGGAGAATTCGCGCCGACTAATATTTTGCTTCATAAATTTCAATTTTCCAAGAAAAGCCAAAATTACACCCTTTATTTTTATTAAATTTAGGCTGTCCCCTTGTAACTGCAAGTTAATGTCATTAAATTTTTTGAACAAATCTGTCAAATACGCGATGTCTGCTTTCAATTTAATCAGGTTTTCTTTTAAATCTGGATCTTTACTTTCCAGAAACTCTAAAACTGATTCAAAAAGTGAGTAAAATTTTGTTAAACATGCACCTTTCGACAACCAGCGTACTTCAGTCTGTAAGAGCAATCGTTGGAAGTATTCATCATTTTCGTCGCACAATTGTGCAAAATAAACGGGTATTTAACGCATTGCTTCTTATTTTGTTAACGGGTTTAATCACAAATTGAAGCGATTGGTGCAATCTATCACTCAAATTTTTCGCTACCAGGTTGTCGGTGGATGACACAGTGAATTGCAGTTACTCCTGGTATAATTCTTTTAAAATGGCTTATAAACCCACGATATCGCCCGAAGATGGCAGGAGCTCCATCTGCTGCCACCGAAATAATGTTTGTAAATGGAATCGATTTTTCCTTAAAAAAAATCACTCAGGACATTAAATATTGATTCGCCTTTAGTGTCCGTCTCCAAAGTTTTCGCGAATAGCAGCTCTTCATGGATTTCTTCGTCCATAACAAATCGGCAAACTGATTTTAATTATTAAAAGCAATAAACTACTAAGATCTATATAGAGGTTTTCACAAAACGGCTGAACCTATTTTAATGTGATATAAAATATTTTTTGATTAATTATATTTTGATACATTTCTGTAAATTCGAGAGAAAATACTTTTAAAGAATATTTTGACATTTAAAAACTCCGCGATTTTAATGATTTATTTATTACTTTGATGTACGTTACGAGTGGTACATAAAGACACGTACAATTTATGAAAACATTTTTAGTCATTTAGCATTAGCAACTACGAGGGTACTGAAATATGTACAAACATGCAGCTCAATCATATACCTCTCCTTTAGTGAATCACCACAGTCGGGTAAATAAATAATTTTATAATAAAAAGTACTAAAAGTTCAATCTTTCTCGGCTTTCTGTTCTTTTATAGAAGTATCGAATAATGGCCCTGTTCAGTATTTAATTTTTATTACGTACCTACTATACGCAAACATAACAAATATAATATTATTACAATATACGAGGCTGGTTTGAAAAGTCCGTGCAAAGTCCGAGAGATGGCACCAACGGCGCGTATCAAGGTCATATTTAGTTAGTAGCATCTCTTGAATGAACGCACACCAAGTTTCAGCCATATTGGTCTATTCTTTGTGTTTGGCATTCGTGTGAATCAAAGAAGTCGAGTGATTTTCAAGAAATGGACGAAAAAGAATTTCGTGTGGTGATTAAACATTACTTTATGAAAGGCAAAACGCCTCAGGAGACTAAAGAGAAGCTTGATAAACATTATGGTGACTCTGCACCTTCGATTAGAACAGTTTATAAGTGGTTTCAAAATTTTCGGACTGGCCATATGGGCACAAGTGACGCTGAACGTTCTGGACGGCCTGTGGGAGGTTACGACTCCAGAAATCATTGATCAAATCCATGATATGGTGATGGATGACAGAAGAGTTAAGGTGCGTGAGATTGCTAGTGCTGTGGGCATCTCGACTGAACGGGTACATAATATTTTGCATAAACATTTGGACATGAGAAAGCTATCCGCAAGATGGGTGCCGCGATTGCTCACGCTTGACCAAAAACGGAATCGTGTGAAGTGTTGCAAGGATGGTTTGCAGCTGTTCCAGAAGAATCCGGAGGACTTTAAGCGTCGTTTCGTCACTGTGGATGAAACATGGATACATTACTATACTCCTGAGACCAAACAATAATCTAAACAAAGGGTTACCAAGGGGGAATCTGCACCAAAAAAGGCGAAGACCGTTCCTTCGGCCGGAAAGGTTATGGCGACTGTCTTTTGGGATTCGCAAGGGACAATCCTCATCGACTATCTGGAAAAGGGTAAAACTATTACAGGTGAATATTATTCATCGTTATTGGACCGTTTGAAAACCGAGCTGCAAGAAAAACGCCCGCGATTGGCCCACAAGAAAGTCCTTTTCCATCACGACAACGCACCAGCACACACCTCAGCAGTTGTGGTCGCAAAATTAATGGAAATAGGATTCCAACTCGTTTCACATCCCCCCTATTCTCCAGACTTGGCTCCCTCGGACTACTATTTGTTCCCCAATTTGAAGAAATGGCTGGCGGGACAAAGATTTTATTCAAACAAGGAGGTGATTGCAGACACTAATGGATATTTTGCAGACTTGGACAAATCCTATTATTCGGAAGGGATCAACAAACTAGAACATGGTTGGACGAAGTGTATAAGCCTAAAAGGAGACTATGTCGAAAAATAAAAAAGGTTTACCCCAAACACATAAGTATTTTTTAATTTTGCACGGACTTTTCAAACCAGCCTCGTAGATCAAGCAGAAGCTTCGTAGTAAAAAGGTATTTATACACTAAAGCAGCTGTCATAAGAAACTCGAGCAATTTAGAGATCTTTACCCCAAGAATACGCGGAAAATCTCGCCGAAAGTATGCCCCGAAGATGCCAGGCGATCATCGACGCTGATGGGGACTGGACGAACTACTGAATCACTATCATTTTAATGACAATCATGTACTGTCGAATGATACAAACACACGACTCGTTTTTAGTTGACCTACTGTATCTTTCATATGTTTTACTAGAAATTTTGACTTTTTTGGGTTTGTTCCATCCCTCGCTGATCCTCTCCCTCCTCCACTAGCTTTGAAATTAAGGTCCTCACCGAGTTCTATATGCCACTAATTTAAATAGAAATGAAACATGAGACTTAAAAATCACTTTGCGTAATCTATATGAGAAAATGAAATCAATTCTATAAAAATAAAAATTAAAAAATCTAAATTTTTTTACAGAATTTTTCCGCTCTTCATCTTTTTTCTAGGCTTTTCAATATTTGCAAATATCAGCATTCAACGTTGCCGGCTTGAATGATATTTTGTTGGTTCTTAGGTTTCTTAGAGATGCATAACACGCACGACATGCAGGCTGTTCTTGCGCACAATTTTATTTCTCTATTACTTAAAAACAAGTAGTTCCCGCGGATAAAATCTGTTAGGTAGCGGGAGTAATATACTGGTTTTTCTAATTTTATCATTTCAACTTTTACTGATAAAACAGTATTGCGGCATACATGCCAGTTCTGTTGGGAGAAAACGTAACTACTTGATGTGTCTATAGCTTTTAGAGTGGGCATAACAGTTTCTCCTTTTAAGTTTACCGATGAATAAATGTATTTTCTTCAAAATTGTTCAGTTTACCTAAACTCTGAAAATAGGTTATAATTATTCATAATTACTAATATCACTGTTTAAAAGCAGAACTTCAATAGCCCTTAATAAAGTGCATTTGCTCAGATGCTATCGTTTAGTGATCCCACGCGATAGTGTACAAATTCTCATTTGAATTTAACAATTTTGTGATATTATAATATTTAAAGTAATAACCTAAAAAGTAATATTTAACTCATTTTGTTATAAACCATATATATCCCAAATAATTTATTTTTTTATTACAAATAACATTTCTGGTAACTGTTTTCCCTGGAAAAATGGAACAACATATGACAACACCGATATACTCAAATACGAAACGCACAAGCTCGTTTGCCTTGTTACCCGTTCTCACGTTCCTGTCGGTCGCCATGTTTGTAAAGGGCGATTCGTCCTTGTGAGCGTTAAAATGCTAGAAATATTGGATGTATTTTATAATTTGTCCATTACGTGAAGTATCCAATTGTTCCTTAGAGTTTAATCTTCACGTTAGTAGTGTTTTTTTTAACGGATGGCCACATTTTGATTAGATATTTGGTGATTACATTATGGTAAGTTTCGTCAGATTTTATACGGCTCCAATATGGCGTCGTCTTTGTTCGCTGGCATCGGAGGCCCCTAAAATTGATACTTAAACTAATATTTAAATTGTCTACAGAAGGATTTAATTATGAAATAATAATTTAGGATTTTATAAATAGTGGATTCGTCTATTTTTGAAATAGGTATTTTTTTTATACGAAATGTCAAAATTATTTTACCCACCTAGTCCTACCTATTGATTTGTTTATTAAAAAAAAACTAGTTAAATAAAACCAAAACGTTTAAAACAATTTTTAAATAATAAATATAACACACCTTAATTCGTTATAATTTTTAAGGATTTTAATCCTTTTCATAAAATGTAAAATTTAAATTATACTTTACTTAAAGCGAGTTTATGAACCAAATTGCGTCATTTGGATTATTTTTAGCAATATTTAGCGGCCTGTTTTGTTATGTCAAACAAAAATCAATGATTTACCAAACAAGAAAGCAAACTACTTCTAGAAAGCAAATACTATCTACCTGCATTTTTGATGAAATACATTTTGTGTATTTACACAACATTAATTACCTAAATCATCCTTTTAAATACTAGATACTTAATGTAGTAGTATATTAATATGTGGTAGTATTATCTGCTATTTAGGTATTACTACATAAACCTTATTAATATTTAATAATATTTAAACAATAAGAGAAATAAGTTCCTAACTTCTATGAAAATTCTGTAGAGCAGTGGGTTGTAATTAATAATTCGAAGTCTCTAAAAAAGGGTTTTATAAGAGTCAGCTGAATGATTGCCATATTAGTTAAAAAGTTACACAAATACAATTTTTCCGGCAGAATTAGTTTTATAGTAGCTGTTTCACGGTTTTGCTAATATGTTAAATACATGCATCTAGTTTAAAGCTGTGGCATGTAGGTAAAATTTATACTATTCAAATAGAGAATGTAGCACCTACCTCTTTCCAGATGAAATTGATAAGTTTTTGTGGATCATGCCACCCACCATGGATTCCATTTTGCATGGAATATTTAATTTTCTCTGTACTAATCAACTTTATGACAGTTGTTATTTTAATAATAAGGCCAGTAGAAAATTCATTAGATATGTTTTCAGCTACAGAAAATTACATTTATTTATTTATTTAATTATTCATTTCACAGTACAATAGTAATATTTCCAGTACATAATATATTTAAACCTAAAACCAAGCTAATAGTAAACAAGGTGCACCTAGGTGTATAGAGACACCTGTATGCGCAGGGCTAAAATACAATTTAAATTATGCTAAGATTTGTAGAAGGTAAAGATAATAATTAATACATAAGAAAATTAAGAAAAAGAAAAAACATACATATAAACATGCAGACAATCGCATTTATGAATTATAACAATCCACATAATAGTTCAGAATTTTCTGTAATGAACAGTTTACATTTTTTTTCAAACAGTTTATAATTATTTATATTTCTGATATTCTGTGGCAACTTATTGAAAACTTTAGGTCCCAAAACTGACAAAGACCTCTGGTTTCAGTCATACTTTCTAAAGGGTACAATTAATATCGCATTTTCTCTGTTTCTAGTTCTATATTAATGATTCACAATTTTTTTTTTCATTTCTGTAGCAAAATAGAGAAATGTTTAAAAGATATAAATTTCTTATATTCATTATATTTTCATTATATAATCTCTTGGTTGGAAAAAGTCTATCACGAAAGAAAATTACTCTAACAATATAGTTTGGTATCAAGCTCAGTTGACTCGGTGCATTATTATAAAGTCCACCCAACACAATGATGCCATATATCAACAGTGCCTCGACCAATGCCTTATAGACAGTAACCCCTAGTTTGAGGGGTAGTATTTTTCTTATTAGGTAAAACTTATATATGAGTCTTCTCAGTTTATTAGATAAATCTTGGACATGTTCAGTCCATCTAAGATGTTTATCAATCATAATTCCAAGATATTTTGTGTGTGTGATTTCTTTCATGACCATGTTCATATCGTTTACCTGTATACAATCAAAGTCCGGTTGATTTGCTTCAGTCAGAGAGAAAGCAATGTATACCATCTTAGAAAGATTTAAGGTTAATTTCATCAAATCAAGCCAGGCCCCAACAATGCTCATGCCCCTACCAACTGCCATTTTTACAGCATCCCATGTCTTGTCTCTGAAAACAAGAACTGTATCATCAGCATATGATATTGAAACTCCTTCTATGTCTAGACTTAGTAAAGAGTTTATATAGCATATAAAGAAAAGAGGACCTAGGACAGGGCCTTGTGGTACTCCAATCTGCACAGTTAGTGGTTCACTCAGTACTTTTCCGATCTTCACAACTTGTTTTCTTTCCTCTAAGTAATTTCTAAAGATGTTTAAAACCAAGCTTCTGACACCACAACGCTCCAAAATATCAAGAAGGCCAGAGTGAGGTACAGTGTCAAAAGCTTTGGCTAGGTCCAGGAAAACTGCAATACACTTTTTATCATCATCCAGAGAGGCCTTAATATGGCTGACCAGTTCAGACATTGCATCGCCAGTGCTAACTCCTTGCATGAAACCAAACTGCTTTTTGTTTATGATATTTTTGGACGTTAGATAATCATATAATCTTTTTTTAAGGCATTTTTCAAATAGTTTACCATAGGCTGATATCACACTAATTGGACGGTAATTGGAAATATCAGTCTTGCTTCCCTTTTTTATATATAGGGGTTATTATTGTATGTTTAAACTGTGGTGGAATTCTTGCAGTGGTGAGGATCAGATTGAAGATGTGGATCAGAGGCAGCAAAATCGACTGATGAACACTTTTCACTAATTTGCCTGTGATGCCATCTAATACTGGAGCACATAAGTTTTTTAGGCTATTAATGTGGCTTATGAGTTCATTTGCTGTAATTGGAGTCAAAGTCATTGAATTTATAGGTTCAACATAGTCCATGCGGACATCAAACTTTGGTTTTTTTTTATCTTCGCTGCCATATTTAGTTCAACATTTATGTAATAATTATTACAGTAATTGGCAATCTCTGCATTAGTTTCAGTTGGTATGTCCCTTTCATTGACCATGTACCAATTACTATTATTTTTAACTGTGGCTTCATTTACTGCATCATTTATTATTTTATAAAGTTTTCTTAAGTCACCACTATATTTATCTATCTCATTACCATAGTATGCTTGTTTTGCCCTTTCTATCGTCTTATATAGTACATTTCTATATGCCTTATATATATTTCATAAGCCTTCATTATTTTTTTGTTTTATAGCACGTCTTTTAAGTTTATCCCTGTGTTTAATTGAAGTTATGATTCCTTCCGTAATCCAAGGCTTAATTTTTTTTTTGCTTCTTCATTATCACTATTTTTTCAGTAGTACAGGCTTTTTTGAGGGAATCAAATATTTCAATAAATTTATTGTAGGCCACCACAGGATCGTCCAAGTTCAATACTGTTTCCCAATTTACATGTTTTATATTCTCTACAAACATGATTTCATCAAATTTCATTATACTCATTTTTTCATAAAGTTTGTTACATTCTATGGTTGTATCATTCCAGTAGATATTCAGGTAAATAGGAAAATGATCGGTTAGATCACTGTTTAAAACTATTGCCCTATACTCCAAGTTTTGTATGTATAATTTTTTTTTCCTTACAAATATGTGGTCAATACAACTTTTACTTTCTGCTGTTACTCTAGTGTACGAGTTAATATATGGCTTAAATCCAAGAGATGAAAGTGTTGTCAAATATCTATTTACTAAGGGCTTTGTAGGAGCAAGTATATCAAAATTAATATCACCCAGAAATATGTCAATACTGTTTGTTATGTTGGAGGCAAAATAAGTCTCAATGTCAACTAGAAACAGTTCATCACTCGTGGAGGGGGGTCTGTAGCATGGCATGACTACCATATCCATATTTTCTTTTTTAAATCTGACTCTGCTAATTGTTACACCACTTAATGGTAAAATGTTATGTACTATGTCAAAATTTAAAGAATCTTTAACCTATATTAATACACCATCATTCTGATTAATTCTACTATTATTAAATATTGTTTCAAACCCTGGAATAGAGAAATTTTTTACTTGCAAAATATTACGTGTTTCACTAAAAATTATTATATCTAATCTTAACTTAAACATTTCAATAAGTGCCAAAAATGAGTCAAAGTTCCTCTTTATACTCCTAATATTGACATGCAAAAGTTTCAATAGATGTTTCTTATTGTCTAGAGATTCACTAAAATTTGTAAATTCATTCACTCCAAAGCATAAGTCTTTTGTATTTTCACTCACCAGATCTTCATGGTCAAGTTTATTCGGAATGTTCGCTTCTAAGTGCATTGTTTGTAAGTATTAAACAGAGTAGTTAATTCTGCTTCGTAGAATGTCTTTGTGACGCTGGAGTGAGGGACAATCACTAGCACAAGCTGCTTGATTTTCATCATGCTTACAAGTTACTCTCTTATGGAAAAAGCCCTGACAAAACATTTGGGAACAGTAAGATCCTCAAAAACTGCCAACCGTTCCCATCCAATGAAGATCTTGCCACTTTGCATAGCTTTATGAAACAAATTAGGGGAACATTCAGCATATATTGTACTCGTACCTTTCCTTGTCAAGTGCTTTAGATATGTTACTATGAGTCCATCATCCTTAGTTATCCATTGGTTTTGACTTATAACTGCCTCTTCAATTTGCCAGTATAGCCTACTATTTTAATTCTTGGTTTCTTCAGTTGATTCAATTTAATTTCATATTTGTTACCCAGTGATTCCGTCATTGCCAACCTCAAAGCCTCCGTTTCACATTCATTAGCACATTTGACTAGGATACTTCCCCCTTTTGTAGTTTGGATACTTTTTACTCCAACTTTGACCTCACAGAAAATTTAAAGAACATTCATGTGTGATTTTTTTATTGACAACCCGTAGAAAAAAATAAAATATTATTGGAAAACTTTAAAAAAACTTAAATTTTAAATAAAGTTGCAAGCTGCTTTTTTTTGTGTTCCTTGCTAAGGAGAGTATAATATCTGCAAAAAAAATTACATTGCAAGATTTTTGTGTTTCTTACATTTCAAAACTACTGGATCGTAAAAAAACTATAGTTTCCATTTTTTGCCGGTCTCTCTCTTGGCTTGATATCTCACAAAGGAAATGAGATATCAATTTCAAATTTAGTTCACATATAATATTTCAAATAAAACTGGAACCCAGAAGTGTTTAATCATAATTAGGGGAAGTGGGTGAAAGAGGTAGAGGTTGGTCAATTTTGTATAATTTCAGTACTAATCTAATTTGTAAAAAGAAGGCTGCCCACAAAAAATACATGTCAACCAGAGTGCATGATGATTATGTAACTTTCGGGCACTTCCGTTCTCTCTGTAAGGCTGAGTCTAGAAAGTGTCATGAGGCACACCATATTCGGGTGGAAAATTCTCTTATTGACAACCCTAAATACTTTTGGAGGTTTGTCAATAGTAAAGAAATGTGGTTAATCTCCTGAATAGCATGCACTTGGATGGAATTATGGCGCATTCTAGGGTTGACACTGTCAACTTATTTGCAAAGCACTTTTCCAGTGTGTATATTGGCAATGACTGTTGGGTCCCTGACTTCGATCAGCACTGTTTTAATGACATATTGTTAAGGAATTTTGGTCTATCTGAGATTTTTTCCAAAATTGAGTGGCTCCAGATGAAACTAAATGTGGTCCAGATAATATCCCCAATCTGTTTATAAAGCAGTGCATTTATTCAATCACTGTACCTCTACAAGTTATTTTCAATAAGTCTCTGGACTCTTGTGTGTTTCCATCTAGGTGGAAGCACAGCTTCATATCTCCCATCTTTAAATCTGGTGATAGGGAGGATATCAGCAACTATAGAGGAGTGTGTATACAGTCTGCCATGCCCAATGTATTTGATAGTTTAGTGTGTCACCAGTTAAACTGGTCCTGTAGGGGAATGATCAATCCCTATCAGTTTGGCTTCTATCCTGGGAAATCAACCACAGAAAATTTGGCACTATATGAAGTTGTTCTGCTGGAGGCGTTGGAGACAGGTTCTCAGGTCGATGTTATCTACACTGACTTCTCCAGGGCCTTTGACAGAGTTAACTTTAAGATCTTATTAAGCAAGCTTCTTTCCCTGGGATTCTCTAAGCAGAGCATAGCTTGGTTAAAGAGTTTTCTCTTGGGCCGTACCCAGACTGTGAGAATCAATTGTTTGTCATCCAGTATTATTCATGTTACATCGGGCATCCCCCAGGGTTCGCACTGCGCTCCTCTGCTCTTTATTTTGTTTGTAAATGATCTGTTATCAGCATTGCATCGCTCGAAGGGGCTTATGTTTGCAGATGATTTAAAGATCTATCGGCAAGTTGGTAGTGTTGAGGACGTTGTGGCGCTCCAAGATGACCTTGATCTGGTTTGGCAGTGGACCCAGTCCAATCATCTATTTTTAAATGTAAGCAAATGTTTTACCATTAGCTTCCATAGAGGGAAACATAGAGTCCCATCCTCATACTCGATCGAAGGTATTCAACTTCCTTACTGGAGTTCAGCAATGGACCTAGCAATGGACCTTGGGGTTGTTTTCATTCAAAGACTTACTTTTATAAGGCATACATCTGCCACTAGCCAGAGAGGGCTAAGCATGCTGGGTTTTGTTTTGAGAAATTGCAGGCAGTTCTCTATGACTGTTTTGAGAGTGTGGTACTGTGCTCTTGTGAGAGCAAACTTGGAATATGCGACGGTAATTTGGCCTCCATTTTATGAGTTGCATAAGGGAACAATCGAAAGAGTGCAAAATAAATTTTGAGATTTTCCGCACTCTATTTTTGTATCTGCATTTGTATCTGTTTTAATTTTGTACTACAATGGGGTTTCCGGTAAAATTTGTATAAATAAATAAATAAATAATAGGAGACATTTTTTTTGTTGAGGTAATGGACAAACTGTAAACATTATTTATAGTCTAATGTTTAAGAGATTAAAGGGATGATGAGGGGATTAGAGGAGTTTTCATTTTTCCAGGGTTCTTGGGGTTGGTGAATTGGTAAATGATGTTATTTTTTCATTATTTCACATCTCTTTAAAAATAGTATGTAGTATAATAGAACAGTTTTTTTTGCAAGGGAAGTACTGGATAAATAACTTCACCAATTTTTCTTATATTTAGAAGTAAGAATTTTAAATGCAACAGTTGGAAAAGCTTTTTAGTGTTCCGTACGGAACACTTATAAGATCACTTCGGTGTCTGTCTGTTCGTCTGTCACACCCGATTTTCTTCGAAACTATTTGTCATAAAAAGTTGAAATTTGGTAATAATATAGGAATTGATGGCCTCATCAGAGCCATGTAGTTTTGAAAGTTAAATTTTGACTTAAGGGGTTAGTTTTGGGGGGTGAAATCGGACGCGAAAAAAAATTTTTTTTACTAGGTAATCGAGTGTGGTGTGAAATAAAAGCTTGTGAAAACACGAGTAAAAAATAAATATATATTTATATATATATATATATATATATATATATATATATATATATATATATATATATATATAATGTAATACTTGCGCGCACTTTTCTTTGTATTATTTTTAAAAAATCGCGAAAAATCGCTGTCCACCCGCCTTATCTCGAAAAGTACTTATCAAAAAATTTTAATAAAATTCTGGAATATTCTCCACGGGGTATAGATTGAACGAAAATTATCACTAGTGCATTACCTGTAATAATTTATCTGGTATATAAAAAAACCGGTCAAGTGCAAGTTGAACTTGCACAATTAGTGTTCCGTACGTTGATTGTTTTTAAAATAAAAATTTTTGTTAGGATGGTATAAAATGATCAGTGACTTCACAAAACACACCCCAAATGAGTTTTCAACAAAGTTTGTTTCCAATCTTTACCGAAAACTGGTGACCTTGAAATTTTGTTTTTTTTTTTTTTAATATATACCAGATAAATTATTAAAGGTAATGTACTCTGTATCTATACACCGTGGAGAATATTCCAGAATTTTTTCAAAATTTTTTGATCAGTACTTTTCGAGATAAGGTAGGGGACAGCGATTTTTTACAAGTAATACGAAGAAAAGTGTGCGCAAGTATTACATTATATATATTTTTTACTCGTGTTTTCACAAGTTTTCATTTGACACCACACTCGATGACCTAGTAAAAAAAAAATTTTTTCACTTCCGATTTCACCCCTCAAAACGAAACCCCTTAAGTCAAAATTTATGTTACGGTGGTATAAAATGATCAGTGACTTCACAAAAACACACCCCAAATGTGTTTCCAACAAAGTTTGTTTCCAATCTTTACTGAAATCTGATGACCTTGAAATTTTTGTTTTTTTTTTATATACCATATAAATTATTAAAGGTAATGCACTCGTGATAATTTTCGTTCAATCTACACCCCGTGGAGAATATTCCAGAATTTTTTCGAAATTTTTTGATAAGTACTTTTCGAGATAAGGCCCGGGACAGCGATTTTTTTTTCGCGAATTTTTAAAAATAATACAAAGAAAAGTGCGCGCAAGTATAATATTATATATATATTTATTACTCGTGTTTTCACAAGCTTTCATTTGACACCACACTCGATGACCTAGTAAAAAAATTTTTTTTTCACTTCCGACTTCACCCCCCAAAACTAACCCCTTAAGTCAAAATTTAATTTTCAAAACTACATGGCTCTGATGAGGCCATTAATTCCTATATTATTACCAAATTTCATCTTTCTATGTCAAATAGTTTCGGAGAAAATCGGGTGTGACAGACAGACACCGAAGTGATCTTATAAGTGTTCCGTACGGAACACTAAAAAGAACAGAAATTTCAAGGTCATCAATTTTCAGTAAAGATTGGAAATAAACTTTGTTGAAAACTCATTTGGGGTGTGTTTTGTGAAGTTACTGATCATTTTATACTTCCGTTACAACATTTTTTATTTTAAAAGCAATCAACGTACGGAACAGTAATCGCGCAAGTTCAACTTGCACTTGACCGGAATTTGTCAGGTGAGGGTAAGAATTCTTTATATACAGTAGAACCCCGATTAACCGAGTCGCGATTATCCGAGCTCTGGATTAACCGAGCCGATCTAAGAACCTGATTATCCGAGGTACGCGCGTCTATGCTGCATATTAACCGAGCTTCTAAAATATGTATGTACATATTTCCATTTAAAATCGTCGGGGAATTCCCCTAGCCCGTGTGAGGGGTTCCCCTATTTATGTTTTTGGACTCTTTCAGCATGTAAATTTGCGTGAATGCAGTGCGTTATAGCGTTTACTACGGAGAAGTACGAGTATACTCACAGAAGAGTTCGTGCCATCTGTGACTCAATTTTTGAACAGAAACCGTCTTCCTATTAAAGCAATTTTTTTAATGGATAATGCCCCCTCTCACCCTGGAGAAGGACTTCATGTGGACGAAATTGTTTTAAAATTTTTTTCCTCCAAATGTAACCAGCATAATGCAACCAATGGATCAAGGCATCCTCGAAAACATTAAAAAAAATTATAGGCGTTTATATCTTGAACATCTATTAGAATACACAGAAAAGGAGGATATTATCAATGGGATCAGAAAGGTTAAACTGAAAAATGTTATTTACTGGGTAAGCCAAGCTTGGGATTCTGTGCGTACTACCACTATTCAAAAATCTTGGTCAAAAGTTATTGATTTTGAGGACTATAATGACAGTTAAGATGATATTCCATTAAATGAATTATCTTTGAAATTGAGAAGCCATGGAGAAATGTCCTGTTCAAATTTTGACAGCGAGAAGAAAAAGAAAAAAGTTTATTTATTTGAATTAATGCAAAAATTAAAAGGTTGCGAAAATGTGACGAGAAGATATTGTTGAATGGATTACAGCAGGTGATTTAGAAGAAGAAATGAGTATTGAAGAAATAACGAATGCCTTTCAGGAAACCGAAAAATCAGATGACGATGACGAAGCGGCGGTGGATGAACAGTCTCCCATTAAGATCTCTCATCAAGAAGGTTTTGCTTCTTTGGGAAAAGCTTTGAGGTATATCGAATAACAACCAGAGGCAACCCCAGCGGATTTGCTTCTTCTTAATAGATCGAGAAACATTGCAGCGAGAGTTTTATAATGTATGTACCTATGTTAAAAACGTTAATACATCGGTTTTAAAGTATTGGTGTTTATTTTTTGAATGAATAAAAAACAAATCCGGATTATCCGAGGAGGGTGCCCCCTCACGTTACCTTGGATAACCGGGGTTCTAAATATATATATATATATATATATATATATATATATATATATATATATATATATATATATATATATATATATATAAAGACCTTTAATAATATAAATATTGACAACGTGGACACAGGCAGTGATTTTTGAGATTAATTAAGTTTATTTTTTAATCTGCTTGTTACTTAAAAGTCTTTCCATTCTTCTTCTAACCGTGCAGCAGCCGTTATTCTATCAACATGACGATTCTTACTTTATTCACGGCAATTCGAAACAGCTGGGTTGAACTTAAACCGAACCAATCGCTCAAGTTTTTTAACCACGAATGGCGTCGTCGACCAGCTTCTCTTCTGGCTTGTAATTTTCCTTGGGGTATTAGAGCAGTATGTAGTATTTGTGTCGCAATGTGTGTCCTAGATACTATATTTATATCTTGGTTTGAGGATCATATCTGCAGCAAAATTTCTTCAGGCTACTATGCCCTTAGGGTTATTGCAAGTAGCCTCGGGCTGGATGTAGCTAGAATCTCTTATTTTTCACTAGTTGAGGCTCATTTGAGGTATGGGATCTGTTTCTGGGCTTGCTGCTCTCGCGTTCACTTTAGTTCTGTTTTTGTATTGCAAAAGAGAGCTATTAGATATATTTCAGGAGCTGGGTTGCGAGAGTCATGTCGACCATTGTTTCCGAGGTTAGGGATTCTTACTCTTTGTGCCCTATTTATCCTGGAAGCTGCTATCATGATCTTTAAAAAAACATCGTCTTGAGGCAATGCCAGTCAGCCGGCACGGCACTAGGCGAGCGTTCGTCCTGCCATTGCTGGCCCTGAAAACGGAGCTGATCAAATCTGCAATTGTTTATAATGGCAAAAAATATACTTATAATCATCTGCCTCTCAAATTGAGAGGATTGAATTGCGAGAGAGTCTTTAGACGAAATACTAGGGCCCTACTTATAAAAAACGCGTACTGTGTACTTGAGGAATTCTACAATGATAGACTGGAATAAGCATATAACAGTAGTTGAGGGGTTGGCATTTGGGTTGACATATGTGTAATTTTTAGTGTTCCGTACGGAACACTTATAAGATCACTTCGGTGTCTGTCTGTCACACCCGATTTTCTCCGAAACTATTTGAGATAGAAAGTTGAAATTTGGTACTAATGTATAAATTGATGGCCTCATCACAGCCGTGTAGTTTTGAAAGCTAAATTTTGACTTAAGGGGTTCATTTTGGGAGGTGAGATCGGAAGTGAAAAAAAAATTTTTTTACTAGGTCATCGAGTGTGGTGTCAAATGAAAGCTTGCAAAAACACAAGTAAAAAATGTATATATAATGTAATACTTGCGCGCACTTTTCTTTGTATTATTTTTAAAAAATCGCGAAAAATCGCTGTCCCCCGCCTTATCTCGAAAAGTACTTATCAAAAAATTTTGAAAAAATTCTGGAATATTCTCCACGGGATGTAGATTGAACAAAAATTATCACGAGTGCATTACCTTTAATAATTTATCTGGTCTATAAAAAAAAAAAAAAAAAAAAAAAAAAAAAAATTCAGGTCATCAGATTTCAGTAAAGATTGGAAACAAACTTTGTTGAAAACTCATTTGGGGGTGTGTTTTTGTCAAGTCACTGATCATTTTATACCTCTGTAACAAAATTTTTTATTTTAAAAGCAATCAACGTACGGAACACTAATTGCGCAAGTTCAACTTGCACTTGACCGGTTTTTTATTTCTTTTATTTTGTATTTACTGCATTGACTACTAATCTTATTCTGTTTCCTTATTTTTTCTTTCTTTGAATTTGTGTTTATTAATATAATAATAATTTAAGTTAAGCTTGCTTTGTCAACAAATACGTTGTATTTTAGGACAATAAAGCATATTTCTATTCTATTCTATTCTTGTTTTTAGTGTACGATTTCTCTATTCTGGGCTAGTGTTCTCTACGAAACACTTATGGAATCACTTCGGTGTCTGTCACTCCCGATTTTCTCCGAAACTGTTTAATATAGAAAGTTGAAATTTGGTGATAATATAGGAATTGATGGCCCAATCACAGCCGTGTAGTTTTGAAAGTTAAATTTCGACTTAAGGGGTTAGTTTTGGGGGTTGAAATCGGAAGTGAAAAAAAATTACCAGGTCATCGAGTGGGGTGTCAAATGAAAGCTTATATATATATATATATATATATATATATATATATATATATATATATATATTTATATATATTTATATATATTTATATATTTATATATATTTATATATATTTTTATATATATTTATATATATTTATATATATTTATATATATTTATATATATTTATATATATTTATATATATTTATATATATTTATATATATTTATATATATTTATATATATTTATATATATTTATATATATTTATATATATTTTATATATATATATATATATATATATATATATATATATATATATATATTTATATATACAGTCGACACTGTTTATAGTGAAACTCTATATAGTGAAAAACTCTTTATAGTGCAATTTTTTCAAGACCTAGAATATCTTACATAACACATGGGCTGAAAAGTCCCGGGCCTAACAAAGAAAACACGTTTTTTTTGGTTCAAAATTAGCTTTATTCATCAACGTAATCTCCATCAAGAGCAACGCAATCATTCCAGCGCCGCTCTAACATTTCAATACCACTTTTGTAGAACGATTTATCTTTTGCCTCAAAATAGGCCTCAGTTTCAGCGATAACCTCTTCATTCGTGCGAAATTTCTTACCGGCGAGCATTTTTTTTCAGGTCTGCGAACAGCCAGTAGTCGCTGGGAGCCAAATCTGGCGAATACGGTGGATATGGGAGCAATTCGAAGTTCAATTCATGTAGTTTTGCCATTGTTTTGATTGACTTGTGACACGGTGCGTTGTCTTGATGAAACAAAATTTTTTTCTTTGCCATATGCGGTCGTTTCTTTGCAATTTCGGCCTTCAAACGCTCCAATAACGCTATATAATATTCACTGTTGATGGTATTTCCTTTCTCAAGATAGTCGATGAATATTACACCACGCACATCCCAAAATACCGAGGCCATAACCTTTCCAGCCGATTGTTGTGCTTTCGGGCGCTTTGGACGAGGTTCACCAGTTGCTGTCCACTCAGATGACGATCGTTTTGATTCCGGAGTGAAGTGATGGATCCATGTTTCATCCATTGTCACATATCGACGCAAAAATTCCGGTTTGTTACGTTTAAACATGGCCAAACACTGCTCAGAATCATCAACACGTTCTTGTTTTTGATCAACAGTGAGCAAACGCGGCACCCACTTTGAACAGAGCTTTCTCATAGTCAAATGCTCATGCAATATAAAGCCAACACGTTCTTTTGATATCTTTACGATGTCAGCTAACTCACGCAACTTCACTTTTCGATCATTCAAAACGATTTTATGGATTTTTTTGATGTTTTCTGGTGTTACCGCCTCATTTGGACGTCCACTGCGTTCTGCATCATCGGTGTCTCTACGACCACGTTTGAAGTCAGCAAACCAACGTTTTATTGTTGTTTCTGATGGAGCGGAGTCCCCATAACACTTTTCAAGCCATTGCTTCGCTTGAACGGTATTTTTTCCCATCAAGAAGCAGTGTAAAATTAAAACACGAAATTGTTTTTGATCCATTGTTTTGAAAATAACAAAAGTAGCGTCACTCTTAGCACAATAACTCACAAACTAATGAATAGAATATCATGAAATTTTAACAGCTGTCTTTTGAAGGTTAGTATTAACTGAAAAAAAGGTGACTGCAATAAAACTAGCGCCATCTATGTGTTAGGCCCGGGACTTTTCAGCCCATGTGTTACATAGCAATATATACGGATTTTCTCTTTATATAGTGAAAAACTCTCTATAGTGAAATTTCGGTCAACATTTTGGTCTTTCACTATATAGAGTGTCGACTGTATATATAATATATATATATATATATATATATATATATATATATATATATATATATATATATATATATATATATATATATATATATATATATATATATATATATATATATATATATATATATATATATATATGTATATGTCGACACTCTATATAGGGAAAGACCAAAATGTTAACCGAAATTTCACTATAAACAGTGGCGACTGTATATATATATATATATATATATATATATATATATATATATATATATATATATATATATATATATATATGTATAATATATGTATATATATATATAATGCAATACTTGCGCACACTTTTCTTTGTATTATTTTTTAAAAATGGCCAAAAATCGATGTCCACCCCCTCCCTTATCTCAAAAGTACTTCATTCTGGAATAGTCTCCATAAAGTGTAGATCGAGCGAAAATGATCACGAATGCGTTTTAGCTTTGATAATTTATCTGGTATATTTAAACAAAAAACAAATTTTTCAAGGTCGTCAGTTTCCAACAAAAGTCGGAAACAGATAATAGTTTTTTTTTTATTTTAAAAGCAATCACTGTACGGAATACTGGTATTTTTCACAGTAATGGAGCAGTTAAGAGCCATAACATGCATTATTATTCAACAGTTAATCCATTTTGGGTCCGGGAAGTTCAAAACCAAAACCAGTGGTCGCTTAATGTTTGGTGTGGAATATTAAATTTTCGAATTATTGGTCCATATTTTTTCCGCGAACCACTTAACGGGCCTAGATATTTGAATTTTTTGCAAAACGAATTACCCCAGCTTCTTGAAGAAGTTGATAACTTTGAAAGGGAATAAATGTGGATTCAACAAGATGGAGCTCCTGCTCATTACCACCGGGAAGTTCGGGAATTTTTAAACGATCGTTACCCACAAAAATGGATTGATAGGGATGGATTCATTCAGTGACCCCCTCGATCATGTGACTTAACACTTTTAGATTTCTTTTTGTGGGGCTACATTAAAGATCGTGTTTATGTGAATCCCCCTACAACACCAGTAGATATAGAAAATAGGATACGGGATGCGTGCAGGACAATAACGCCCTTTATGCTAAGGAAAATGAAGAAAAATATAGTAAAATGACTAAACATGTGTATTCAAGTAGATGGGCATATAACTATACTAAAATTATTATTAACTATTTGTTTATGTTTTCACAATAGCGTACGTGTATTAAAATCAAGGATAAAAATTGAAAAATTCAGAATAAATCGAAAACTATTGGAAATAGGTATATGACATACTTAATAAAAGTTGGAGGGTTTTGTAAAATCTATCAGAAAAAAATAATAATATACAGGGTGTGCCATTTAAAAATTTAAGATTTTTGAATTTAAAATGGTCGAAATGTATAAATTTATTTTGAACACCCTGTAGCATCTAACTCAAATTTCTTTACATATATCTTTTTTTTCATCTCTATAGAACGCTCCTACCAATTATGAGTATTCCATCTTCAGAAACAATGGCGCTAGTAGCATTTTTTTACAAAACTAAAAACTAGTATTTACAAAAAAAATTGAAATATTAGAAAAACTACTAGGTTTCGGTATATAACACTATTAATAAAAAAGTTATAAAATTTTATGCAGAATTTAAAAATAAATTAGAAAATAGGATGTTCCATTTAAAAAAAAAAAACATGTTATATCGGCCACACTTTTTTGAAGGACCCTGTATACTCAAAAATAATTTTAAAACCGTGCACCTTAACATTCCCTGACGCTATTGTATTTATCATTTTTTTCGTCATTCCCGAAACAAATGAGATAATGAACTTTACTCTATCGTTGGGTCACCCTGTACAGTCAAGATGGAATGAATTTCACTCGTGATTCTTTAAATCGAGCAGAAAATTGCAGACCGAAGCGCCGGAAAAACCAGTTATACTGAGGATTTCGTTTATAACGAGCTTCGTTATTTTTTTGAATATTTAGTGTTACAAGAGGTTGTGTTATATCGAAAGTTTACTGTATTGCTCATCCTTTTAAAATTAGTTTATTGATAATAGTATTGCGCAATAATAAACCACAGCCTTTTTTTATGCGGAATTTGTCGTCTAATCATCTAATATATTTTGGACAGATTGAATGAATTAGAACATATAAGTTTGAAAATTTTACTGTATTGTTTTTATTTAATAAAAACAAATCTTAGTCCTAATTCCGAACCGTCTGATAATATTGTGAAAATATACATATTTATTTATTTATTTATTCATTCCTTTATTGCCATCAAGATTACATAACGTAAAAAAGCAACGCCACAAAAAAGTAGAATATATGCATACAGCCAACAAAATATAAGACACCGTACAGAGGAGAAAATCTTACAACTGTTGATAACTAAAATTATTGTTCAAAATCAAAAGAATAAAAACATTCTGAGAGAGCAAACCTTTTTGCTTCCCTTTTGAATTTCTCAATCCCCTCAATGTTCCTGATCTCCAATGGGAGAAGCCGATATGCCTTTATGCATTTGAAATATGGCCCTCTTTAAAGGAAAGAAGTAGCATGGTAGGGCGCTCGTAATTCGTTTCTACCTCTAGTCGTGATTGCCATATCTGAAGCATATTCATTCCTATCAAGAAAAATGATGGATTCTTCTTAACAAAGGTGACCAAAGCCATGAAGTAGAGACCCGGGACCGTAAGTAACCCCATTTCAATAAAGTATGGTCGACACGACGTTAGAGGATGTAAATGACGCATGCATCTCACAATTCTCTTTTGTGCCCTAGAGATATCCCTAGCAAATCTTGAAGATCCCCAGAAAGAAATCCCATAGTTTAATTGGGATTGAATATAAGCAAAATAGAAAAGTTGTATGTTATTTGATGATACAATATATCTAAGTCGTCTAATAAGAGCACACGCACTATTGAGCTTAGACCGAAGTTTCACTGCATGTATTTCCCAACAAATACTTGAGTTAATATTGTCCCCAAAAATTTTATCGTCTCTATATTGAGTATTGACTTTAGTTCTTGTCGCACATATAATGATTGTGCGGGTATTTTACTTTTATTAAATAATATCACTCACCACTCAGCCATTCTTGCCACTATACGAGAACAGATCACTGACAGGCTAGCGATAGAAGAGCTTAACAAAATGACCGATGAGTCATCAACAAATTGACAAGCCATTCCATCCCCATCATCATCATCAACATCCTGCTGCCGCAGCAGATAGTCCGGTAGATCGTTCACATATAACAAGAAAAGCAATGGACCTAGTATCGATCCTTGAGGTACACCCCTACACATGCTGTTAGGGTCCGAGAAATAGTCCCGGAGGTTAATCCTAACATTCACTGACTGGGATCGGTTTTGTAAATATGACTCCAGAAGCCCCAGGGCCACTCCCCTCACCCCATATCTCTCAAGCTTAGTGAATAGCAGTGAGAAGTTTATGGTATCAAAAGCCTTTGAGAGATCAAAGTACAGGCCAGCCACTTTCTCATTTCTGTCAAGTTTCATAATGATTTCTATGAGGGCTTGATAAATAGCCATCTCCGTGGATTTTCCTGGTAAATAGCCAAATTGGTTTGGTAAGAGAATATTGCACTGTAAAAGAAAGGGCAAGAGTCTGTTGTAAATTGATCTCTCAAACACCTTTGGCACCGCCGACAAAAGAGACACTGGCCTATAGTTTGCCGGATCATGAATATCACCCTTTTTAAAAAATGGGCACTACTTTCGCCATTTTAAGAGAATCTGGGAAAGTTCCCAATGAAAAGCAGTTGTTTATTATAAATGTTAATGGTTTACTAATGTAGTAAGCAACGTGTTTTAATAGAAATATAGGAATTTCATTCATTCCACTGGAGTATTTATTAGGCAGAGCCATTATGATTCTGAATAACTCATTTTCATCCACAGACTCGAGAAACAGTGAATGAGGGTTCCTGGGAACTTGAGAGTCATAGTTGTTTGCATTGTAGTGAATATCACTTGATAGATTAAATTGATCTTTAAAGGTATTTAAGATATTTATTGGATCTTCAATCAATGAATTATCCGCAGAGTTTAATCTAATGTTGTTTTTTTTGGTATTCACCCTAAGACATACTGACTGGAAATAGAGTTGTCTTATACTTGATGAAAATACATTTTATAATTTAAAATTAAACACTTCCCTGCTGATTTTCACTTAAAATTTATTAGTCAATTAGAGTAACTATTCTAGTAGAAACTTCAAAAGAAACCACAGTGTTGGCGAAATCTTGTTATGTTGTTCTAATTGTTTAACAAATATTGGGTTAAGATCAACAAGAATGTTTGTCGTTTTAAATTCTCTTAAAAATAATGATGCATTAAAAGGAGAGATATCTAATTATTATTGTCATCGTCACGTGACAACAGGGAGTGTAATCTGAGATATAAGATATGCACTACCGTCAGAAAGTATTTGCCCACCTAGAAATTTCATTGTAACTGCCAAAATTAAATACCTAATTAAACCCTTTTATGGTATAACAACTAAAGACGAAACGAAAAGAATCGCATTTTTAGAAGTTACTTTTGGTAACTTCTAAAAATGCGATTCTTTTCGTTTCGTCTTTAGTTGTTATACCAATGCTGCCATCTATGCCTTCGAGCAGTAAGCTCGAGAAAGATGCGTTTCTGCAATAAGTGCCAGCCGTGCTGTGCCGCTCTGCTTGAATAGACTTAGTAAGTCGCCGACAGAGTGCAGTATAAGCATCTATTTGTTATGGTTTTCAATTTAATTGTTCTTAACAAGTGTCCATCATAAAATTGTTTAGATAAGCCTTTTTGGTGAAATCGCAAATCAAAAACCAATTAGAACAAATTTCCAAGTTTTGCATGATAATCGTTTTGAGGCAATTTCTGAGAATTCCAGTTGAAGTAAGAACTCATTTCAAGTTTCTAGGGATTATGGAAATTCCTAGTGACATTTTATGATAAAAACTATGTTATAAATACCATTGCCCTTAACCATTCGCAAATAGTACTTTGTCATTGATACAGGCTCAATTGTTTTGTGAAAATGCCAAAAACGAAAAAAAGTTTCAGTTGAAAGTCGGGCTCTGACAATTGCGAGACATCAAAATGGTCCGTCAAGTCGACAAATCGCGAGTGATATGCGGATGCCAAGGAGAACGGTGAACTACATCGTAAAAAAAAAAATTTTCTGCAGGACGTGGAATTAGCAAACAAAAACGTTCATGAAGGCCTCGGAAAACGACTCAAGCTGAAGACAGAGCTATAACAACAGCAGACGCAATAGTCGTCTAACCGCACCAGACGGCTTAAGTAAGTCTGGAGCGGCCCATCAACGTGACTACCATGAAGAAACAGGTTAGCAGAAGGTGGACTACACGGAAGAGTTGCAGTATGGAAACCACTTCTTAGGCTACTGAATAAACGTAAACGATTAGAATGGGCTCGAGAGCATGAAAATTGGACTAACAATGAAATTCCGTCTTTTGGAGCGACGAATCTAAATTTGAAACTTTCGGTTCAAATCGACGAGTTTTACGTGCGGCGGTCAGCTGGAGAGAGGATGTTGGAAGCCAGTTGCCTAAAGTAAATCATGGTGTAGGTGCTATAATGGTTTGGAGTTGTTTTCGCAACGGTAAAGTTGGAAAATCTTTAAGATAAAAGGAATCATGTGAAAAGAACAGTATCAAGAAATTTTGCTAACTCAAATGCTGATATTTTTCAGGAGAAATTTATTTTTAAACATGACAACGACCCTAAACATTCTGCTAAACAAATTAGAGAATTTTTGGACCAATGGAAATCCGATGACGTCCTGGAAGTGATGACTTGGCCTCCACAATCACCGGATTTGAACCTCATCGAATGACTGTGAGATCATTTGGACAGATGTGTTCGAAAACTCAATCCAACATCAGAAAATCACTTGTAGGAACTTTTACAAGCAGAATGGGTTAAAATAACCGAAGAAAGTCTGAATAAACTACTGGGCAGAATGCCGAAACTGTGTAAAGCGGTAATTAAAAATAAAGGAGGTCACACAGATGAGAAAAATCCTGGAAAATCATGAATAATTTTCTTATTCTCTAGACTGTAAATAATGTGAAAATAAATAATAATTTATTAAAATTTAAAAAAATATATATTATCTGGATTTTTGTTGTCTTGCGACTGAAATAACATATATATATATATATATATATATATATATATATATATATATATATATATATATGTATGTATGTATATATGTATATACAGTCGACACTCTATATAGTGAAAGACCAAAATGTTGACCGAAATTTCACTATAGAAAGTTTTTCACTATATAAAGAAAAAATCCGTATATAGTGCTATGTATGTATTTTATATTGGTAATCTTTTACTTGTATTTTATAAGGTACAAGAAACAAAAAAAAAATTGCAAAATTGAATTATTAGAAAAGATTTTATTAAACATTTGAAAGTTTAAATAGTACATAGCATGTACAGGGCTAAATACATACATAAAGTCCGTACGTTATATCTTTACCCGTGCGTCATAGTTTTCAGGCCATGACAGACGACTATTATATTATTTGTCTCTTTTCACCAATAAATCGTAGGTATTGGTAAAAAGAGACAAAAAATATAATAGTCGTCTGGAATATTGCCTGAAAACTATAACGCACGTGTAAAGATATAACGTACGGACTTTATATATGTATATACCACATACGAAATAAAAAGAATAATACAAAATCTGTTAATACATATGTACATACTACGTACATACGTACTAGGAAAAATAATCAATTATTTCCTTTTGAACATTACTTTTGAAAAATAATTGTTGCTCAACAAAATTCTCGCATTTATTCAAACGCATAAAGATTTGATCAGGTACACTTTCCTGGCCCCTGAGAGTAGTTCGCACAATGTCAGATGCATTTCTTATTTCATTTTCACTAAATTTAGCAGGACATTCCCCGGTTTCAGTTTCTTCTTTATGATCTTCTATACTTTTTATATCGTCAGTTATGTCTTAGTTAGTTGGGAGATCTGTCGTGCCAACATCATTGTCGATTTCTAAGAAATCTTCAAGTAAAAAATCTGCGTCGACGGTAGCAGTTTTTTGTAGAATACCCCATTGCATTTTTAAGGTAGCGAGATCCATTTCGTCTTCTTCTTCCCATTCGTCAATTTTTTCAGTAAAACCTGCTTTAGAAAAGCAGTTTTTGATAGTTTTCTGAGAAACATTTTCACTCCATACTTTAGCGACTTCGGTTATACACTCTTTAAGGGTAATCAATTTTTGGACTGTAAGGTTGTTATCAATCGCATTAACAATTTTGTGAACAATTCTGTTTCGGTAATGATGTTTTATGTTTTTTATAATACCCTGGTCCATAGATTGCAATTTGGAGGTCATGTTTGGTGGAAAAAAGATCAATTCAATATTCCTTAATTTTTTACTTACAGTAACTGGATGTACAGGACAATTGTCTATAAACATCACAATCTTTCGCTTTTGGCTTTTCATTTTCGTGTCCAGTTCTTTGATCCATATTTCGAAAATCTCAGAAGTCATCCATGCCTTTTTATTATTGGCGTAATCTAACTGCAGAGATTTAACTCCTTTTAAACAACGGGGATTTTTGCTTTTACCTATGAGCAGTAATTTCAGTTTTTCTGAGCTATCCATGTTTGCTCCAACCATAAGTGCCGCTCTTTCTTTACTTGTTTTAACACCAAAACATTTATCACTTTTAAAAGCAAAAGTTTTATTTGGCAAACATTTAAAAAACAAACCGGTTTCATCACAATTGAAAACGTTTTTTGGCTCGTACTTTTCAATGCACTTTTTAAAACAGTTTCAGTCCAAATGTCACAGTCCTCCTGACTAACGCTTGCACTCTCGCCAGACACCGTCTTGAAAACAATTGAATTGCGAGTCTTCCAGGCACTCAACCACCCTTCACTAGCTTGAAAATTAACGCAGTTAAATTCTTTAGCAAATTGTAGAGCCTTTTGCTTTATTAAATATCCCGATATTGGTACGTTTTGATGCGTACGGGCCACTTGAAACCATCGTAAAACTGCTTCATTTACATCCTCGTAAGTACTCACCCGTACTCGTTTTCGACTGCTTGGAACACTAGGTTTCTTGATGATACTGTCGCGACTTTTTATTATCAGAGAGACGCAACTTGGAGAAATACCAAATTTTGCAGCAATATCAATTTTTTTGCAGCCTTTATCAACTTCCTCCAAAACTTTAATTTTCTCAGCTAAACTTAAACACACTCGTTTGGACATCTTACTTGATTCTTAAACAAAAAGAAACTGAACCTGAATTTGCGAATTACTAGGCCTCGACTATAAAATGGGTTTTTTCCCGGGTTTCTATAAAATGGGTTATTCCCCGGGTTTCTCACAGAAATCTACCTGATTTATTGCTAACCATTAGGCGTTATAAACGCGTTAAGAACCTTTTCAAAAGAATGCGTCATAAAAATGGAATTGGTGCTAATGTTAGATAAAAATGGGAAACCCGAAATGGCCAAGATCTCAATAAATACATAAAAATTTATACATAAAATTCCGGTAAAAATTTTATTATATAGAGTGTTACTATTTTAACAGATTCACTATATGCAGGGCCTTTTACATGAAATTTCATTAAAATATTCTAGGTCTTGAAAAATTTCACTATAAAGAGTTTTTCACTATATAGAGTTTCACTATAAACAGTGTCGACTGTTTATATATATATATATATATATATTTTATATATATATATATATATATATATATATATATATATATATATATATAAATATAAATAAATAAATTCGTTTTTTTACAAGCTTTCATTTGACACCCCACTCGATGAGCTGATAAAAAAAATTTCACTTCCGATTTCACCCCCCAAAACTTACCCCATAAGTCAAAATCTAACTTTCAAAACTACACGGCCATCAATTCCTATATTTGTGCCAAATTTCAACTTTCTATGTCACATAGTTTCGGAGAGAAAATCGGATATAACAGGCGGACACCGAAGTGATCCCAGAAGTGTTTTGTACGGAACACTAAACAGACAGATATTGTGACGGCACATACATAAATCCTTAAGGGAAGACAATTTTTAAGGCACTTTAATGTTAAAGATAGATGTTCTCCCACAAATCGCTTGTTAAGCGCCTCAAAATAATAATGTTGATGAATGATGTTACATTTAGTCACATCCAGTCATAATGACAGCCTTAATTTCACTTCCGATTTGCTCTTCCTTGCTTTTTATTCTTGTTTATGTTTATCCATCTATTTTTAAATGGTTAGGAATGCTAAAGCAGATTTTCCCATTTTCATGCAAACTCTTTCGTATGTAACTAATCATATAAAATTATCTGTCCCTTCGTTAATATTAACAATGTCAGCTGTCATTTGAATACTGCGACGTTGATCTTTTCGAGCGGTCTGATTAATGTTTTTAGTATTTTCGTCTGTTTCATCGTCTTCTACTTCTCGACCCCCTATTCCGTTTGTGATAGTATCTTGCCTATACATCTCCGCCAACAATTTTACCAAAGACTTCAAGTGAATATGTTGCTTAAATTTTATATTTGACATTTTTCCTACAAAACAGCTAAAAGATGTTCACTTCTATCTACAATTTAACGTAAACCAAATAATCCAGCAAGATATAAGTTGTCTTGTTTGACGCGGAACCTCAAATCAGTTACTACACTTACCTATCGGTAATTTCGTCAGACCCGTTTGTTAATAGACCTATCTTTTTCATGTCAAATTAATAAGGTCTTAATCAATCCATAGAACAATTAGTATTCATTTTAAAACAATAACACAATACATACAATACATAATTTGTTCGTACCAGAGTTTTCAGTTTAAAAAACAAAAAAAAAAAAAAAACATTTGAACTGAAATTTAAATCCCAATACAAAAACAATGGCATGCGGAATCTGTAGAAAAACAATAAACTATTTTCTCTTTTATTTATTGCTTCGCAAAACCGTGCAGGTCACACAGTTAAAACGAAATTTTTGACATAATATTACACATTTATTGTAACTTCAGAGAGCATTAATGTGTTTAAAAATTACAATTTAATAATAATTTAAAGAAAAATTATAATTTTATTATAATTCTCGTGTAATTTTGTTGTTCTACATGGTGTTCTAAAGTAAATAGATTATAATTAATGTAATTTTCTTGGAAAACTGCTGTCATTTCTTAGACTGAATAAATTATTCAGTTTTTCCTCATAACTTACTGTTAATTGGTTACTCCAAAAATTTTAGTCGATTTTTAATGGGAAAACTAAAAATATTTGGTATGTGAGAAGTTCCTCCTAAAAGTGCTGTTAATACCGTGTTTAAGTAGAGAACAAATAACCTTGTATGTATATTAGTCACCAAAAACAAACGTCGATCTGAAAAAAACATAAAACTTTTCCGTTTAACTTTTTTTCTCTATTCCTAATAGTGATGTCAAGTATCGGTACTTTCAAGTATTTAGGGTACCTTGTATTTCTTAAAAAAGTATGGTATTTTCCAAGATCTAAGAAAATGACTTGGCAAAATTAATGCAATAAAAACATTAAACGACCGTTAGGATCTTAGCACGTACCTTGCCCTTAACAGGGTCGTAACTGATTATATATATATATATATATATATATATATATATATATATATATATATATATATATATATATATATATGTATATATATACCTCCCTTTCAATCTAACATTTTATTGGCTACTTCGTGTTTATAAATATAAGGAATATTCTTCATTTTGTCTGCAGTGTTATACTGAAATAGTGTGTATTATAAAGTTCAATAGTGTCTTAAAATGTCCGAAGCCCTTTTCATCAGAAGCTGCAAATGTTTGCCCGTTGAGGCAATAGTGATAGTTAAAAGTGTTTCTTTAAAGTTAGTGGAGCAAGGCCACGAAAAGTACTTTTCATTGATGGAGACATCAGCTTTAACAAGCATCCCTGAAAGACAGTTTGGACAATTGTAAATAATTCGATAGCGTCTATCTCCCTAAAAAAAACACGAAGACAAAGGTGTGTCGAAATCCATTGATTTCTGTCGAGAAAATTTATGAAATGTACGCAGAACAAAAAGTTCCTATGTTTGTCTTTCAGGGAGGCTGTCCGAGGATAGTTGTGACATAAAATATTTCACTACAACTTTATGGCATATTCTACGTCGTTTGGGGTTTTTGTTCAAAAAAATAGGCAAAAGGCAAGTTCATAATGGAATCACGGCGCTTACAATAACTCAGAATGGAATATCTTGAAAAAATAAATACAGCTAGATATACCTAGATAAGACTTGGTACGACACCCACGACACACCCAATAAAGGATGGATTGATACATCCAAAAAATGCCACACCAAAGCTCCATCAAATAAAGGCAAAAGAATAACTATTTTTACATGCGGGGTCAGAAGAAGGCTGGATACCAGAATTTCTATTTCTAGCAGCCAAGAATATTTCAGATTCCAGCTTGAATTATCATTGTCATATAACCGCTGAAGTTTTGAAGATTGGTTTCAAAACAAATTGATGTCGAATATACATACCACCGAATAGTTGTATCGTGATGGATAATGCATCCTATCATAGTCGCCAATTGAATGAGGTACCAAGTGTCACCAATAGAAAAAGGGAAATACAAGCCTTTTTGTGCGAACGTGACATATATGAGGCGTTGCGGATAGTAAGGGCGAACTCAACACTGGGTAATTTTTTTTTTTTTTATATAATTCTATTTTATAGTACTTTTCCTACATCACATACCGGTCTAATTGTTGAGTTCGCCCTTGCTTCGCCTTCAAATTTCAGTATCAAATAAATGAAAAATTTCGAACAGGCTATAGCTGGGCGGGTAGTAAGGGCGAACTCAACAATTTCGCGCGGACCAACCGCCGGTATTGCGTCACTAAATGAGGTTTACTTGAAATTTTACGCTTTCTGCGTGTTAGTTCAAGTTAATTTTGAAGTTAATACGTTTATGTTTTGTTTTGGTTTTGTTGCTTCTTTTTTTTAAGAAAAGTATGGCGCAACCTGGACCTTCTAGTAGTGAAGTAAGTGTACAACATTTAGATGGTAGTGCTGTGTCGGGTTATTCGCGAAAGAGACCTGCTAAGATGAATGATTGGCAAAAAAACGAGTGTAAGTTGAAACGAAATTCAGGAAGTGCTTACATTTCAAGAAATAACAAAAGGCACGTTGTTGCCCGCAAAATTGGACCTCCTTGCAAGTGTGGATGTTTTGAGAAAATAGGCGCTGAACTGGTCACCAATCTTTTTGACTCTTTTTGGCAAATTGGAAACTATGATCTACAGAATGCTTACTTATCAAAATTGTTGATCTGCAATGATGTAAAAAGATCTTACGTAAAGGGGCGTTCAAGTCGTACCCTGAGACGCATTCAATATAATGTGACTGTTGATCACGCTAATCGTGAAGTTTGTCGTACTGCGTTTTATAACATTCATGACATCTCTGAAAAGCGCGTTCGAGTCGTACTTGACAAAACCAACAGAACTGGAACTGTTACAACGGATCAAAGGGGGAGGTGTGAAGCCGCGAAGAAAATAGGAAATGACGATCTTTCTAAAGTAAAAGAACACATCATGTCACTACCTACTGTCACCAGTCATTACAGTCGCGCTAAAAAGCCCTCATCGAAAATACTTACCTGTTGGACTTAATATTAAAAAGCTCTATTCTCTTTACAATGAATGGCTTACGGAAAATTACCCTGGTTACAGCCCGGTAAATCAGCACTATTATCGTGATACGTTTAATATGCAGTTCAATATTGGTTTTGAGCCCCCAAAAAGTGACACCTGTAATTATTGCGATAAAGTAGACATAAAAATTAAAAGTAGTCAAATGCACGATTCCGAAAATGTTGCTGAAATCGAGAATCTTAAACAAGAGAAGGAGTTACATCTGACCCGTGCAAAAGCTGCTCAGTCTCTTCTTAAGGGATTAAGGAGTAATGCCGATGACTCTTTTCTGGTCATAGCTTTTGATCTGCAGCAGGCTTTGCCAACCCCAAAGCTGACTACTGGGATTCAGTATTACAAAAGGAAGCTATGGACCTATAACTTTTGTATCCATAATGTAAAAACCGGTTCTTCAACGATGTACCTTTGGGATGAAAGTACAGGGAGGCGTGGATCATGTGGGATTGAAAGTTGTTTGTACGATTATTTGTGTAAAGTTGATGTTAATGTTAAAAAAGTTATTATGTTCAGTGATAACTGTTCTGGACAGAACAAGAATTTAAATCTTGTTTTGGCAAATCTATACTTTATACACAAAGACCAGTTCACTGAAATTAAACACTATTTTATGATACCTGGGCACTCATACCTTCCCTGTGATAGGGATTTTGGGAACATTGAGAGAGAAATACGGAATAGCACTGTGTATACCATGGATCACTATAAGTTAATGATTGAAAGCTGTCGGCGAAAAAACCAGTTTTGCGTTGTCCAACTTAGACAGGACATGATTTTCAATTTCTCTAATTTTCAAAAGAAAATTACTAAAATGCAGGTGGCTGGTGCTAAGTTTAAAGATGGAAAGATTGAATTTATAAATAACTTTAAGCAAGGTTTCTACATTCATTCTGCTTACAATTTGGATGTCAAAGCGGCAGTCAAACTACAAAAAGGCAAGGTGAAAAACTATGATCCTGATCATTTTCATTTGGCCAGTGAAACACTGACGAGACTTTACAGTGCTCCCATTAAAATACCAGCCCCCAAATTAAAGGACATTCAGGACTTGTTACCGTATGTTCCCCTACCTTGGAGTCAGTACTTTACTAACATTATAGCCTCTCAAGACGCAGCAACGAATAAGAGCACCGAAAATGAAGATGTTATGGACGATGACCAAATAGATTACAACTGAACTTGGCTAATTATTTGTTTCTTTTCTTTAGTTTTTTTTATGTTAGTTTCAATACCATATTTCCACTGTTTTGTATGTTGTATCAAGTAACTATTTTGTAATAACAAAACCTTTAATTAAAACAATAACCTTAAAATTAAATAAAATGTGTTCAAAATTTTTAATACCGGTCTAATTTTTTTCCCAGGTATTGCCAATTTTAGGTGATAGTGTAGCATCAGAAACGAACAGTAAAATATGAAAAAAAAAATACACAAATAAATATTTAAAAAAAACATTTAAAAATTCACGGAATACACTATTCTACTTAAGTAAATAATAAAAAGCTAATAAATTATAAATAAATAATAAAAACCTAATTTTGCCAATATTTTGTTGAGTTCGCCATTTAGATTTTTCTATAAATTCAATTTTTTTCGAAACTTCATTTTTTTGAGTTCGCCCTTACTATCCGCAACGCCTCATATTTCCATGACAGTTATACAGTTAAACAATTGTTAGAAGTTTTAAAAAGTTACAATTTTTCAAAGGAATATATTTGTGATAAAATTGCAAAGGAAGCAGGACACGAAATAATTCGGCTTCCACCATATTATTGTATCTTTAATGCGATCGAGTTGATATGGCATAAAATAAAGTCTAATATATGTGCTCACAATAATATACTCACTTTAAACAGCAGGTGATTAAGTTGATAAAGACAGAAGTCAAAAATGTAACCGTTGAAAACTGGAGAAACTGTGTTCAACACGTCGTTGGGAATATTATTTCGAACCAGAAAGCTTTACACTTCACAACAACTGTTAATTCTTTACAAAGCTCAAATTCGACCAACTATGGAATACTGCTCCCATGTTTGGGCTCCGCTCCCAAACATACACTGCATTTGTTGGATTCTATTCAGGGAAGAGCTGTTCGTCTGATTGGAGACCCGGAACTGACAGGTGGCCTTGATTCGCTGGAACATCGAAGAACGGTTGGCGACTTGAGCCTATTCTACAAGTATTTTCATGGAAAGTGTTCGAAGGATGTGGCCCGTTTAATTCCTTTCAGAGCGGTGCATGTTAGAAGTACACGTCACGCTAATAATTCACATCCGTATGAGGTTCAGCTTGTTACTCCTCGTACAACGCTTTTCAAGCAGTCATTTATATGGAGAACATCATTCCTTTGGAATAATTTGCCGAGGACTGTTTCCCACCGAATACAATTTACAGCGATTTAAGAACAACGTGAATCGCTTTCTCCGCACACGAGTCGCTCCTGTAGCGCTTTAGGGACTTCCCTGTAGCACGTGTGCTAGACCCATAAAAAGAAAAAAATAAATAAATTGCTTATTTCTTTACTTTTAGTTGAAAGATTGAATAACACACATTTATTCAAAACATATTTAATTTGTATGTTGATGCAATATAATTTATGATGATTTATTTGGATTGAAAAGAGAGTATTAATCCATTCAATCCCTCTTATATTATGATAACAATCGAGGCATTTGTCTGATATGCTAAACTATATTTGTATTTTTGAAAACACGATGAATAAATTGTACATGTCCAGTTTTTTATTTTTAGATAAGTCAGTGATGAGTGATGATACTCCGGGGGCAGGGCAGGGTGCTCTGCCTCCGCGAGAAGGCCAAGGTCTTCGACCTATGGCAGAGCGCCCTACTACTGTGAGATTAACGCAAGTTGCCGGTGGGCAGTACGTCTTGACTTCCCAACCTCATGGAGTTCCAGCTTTAGCACAGGTGAAATATTCGTGTTTCATGGAGAATACAATAGTTCTTATAAAATTTTCTTTTATTTCAGATAAGTCCAGCAAGTTTATCAGGTGTCCAAGGAGGTGTGACTAGGATTATAAGCATAAGTCCATCTAGGGGACAAACTTCACCTTTAAGACCTAGTTTAACAAATCAGTCTATTGTTAATGTTTTAAAATCACGAGGAAATTCGAATTTAAGGCTACAATTATTTCAAACAAATGATAGTTCTTCAAGTACGGCTCATTCTACAACATCTCATCCTAGATCACTTAAACGACCATCTTCATCAACACCTGAAAAAAAGGATCCATATTCGGCTAAATTACAACGTGTTATGAATCATAGGATAGTAAGATCTAAATTATTGAAAGAAAAATATGCTGAACATTTATTAGAATCATTTTACCTAGAAGCAGGAGGCAATATATTAGATTTGTATCAATATGCAAAGAGGCCCAAAAGTCAAGCTTATCAGGCGTATATGAAAGAACATGCTATTGATTCAAAGGAATATACAGAAGAACCAACAGCTATAACAGTTCCACACACCACTCCTAGCACTCCCACAGCAACTTCTGTAAATTCTTTGCCTGGTATTTCACATAACATCAGTCAACAACCTGTGGTCAGTAGTTCACCTGTATCTGCTCCTGATACTCTAGAAACGTCATTTTCACAAGGTTCCGTCAAAACAACATCTGTTGGTAGTAACCAAGAACAGATTGTCGAAAAAGCTAAACAAGAAGCTTATGTAGTTCAAAGAATAACTGAGCTTCAGAAAGATGGACTTTGGTCTGAAAAACGACTTCCGAAGGTTCAGGAAATGCCAAGGGCCAAAGCCCATTGGGATTTTCTGTTAGAAGAGATGGTTTGGCTTGCTGCTGACTTCGCACAAGAACGAAAATGGAAAAAAGCTGCGGCAAAGAAATGTGCCCGAATGGTTCAAAAGTATTTCCAGGATAAGGCGCTTGCTGCTCAGAGAGCAGAAAAAGCTCACGAACAACATCTAAGAAGAATAGCGGCATATTGTGCTAAAGAAATTAAAACTTTCTGGAGTAATGTCGAAAAGATCGTAGAATATAAACAGAATACCATTTTAGAGGAGAAACGAAAAAAAGCATTAGATCAGCAATTGAGTTTTATTGTTGATCAGACAGAGAAATATTCTCAGTTGTTAGCCGAAGGTATGAATAAATCATCTGTTGAGGTAGCATCTAGCAACATATCTTCCAGATCCGCTTCTAGACCCCACTCAGATGATGAATTTGATCCACATATGCAGAGCGAAGAGGATGATGAAGAAACTATAGAGCAAGAAGAAGCAGCGGTTGGGACTGCTGATCAAACTGCAGAAGTTGAAGCATTACAGAGGGAATCTCAGTTAGAACTTGACGACCTACTGGAAGATGATTTTCTAAGAAATTATCTTCTCAATAGAGATAATATTCGACTTAGTGAATCTGAAGATTCTGATGATGAGAGTGACAGTAAAAAAAGTAAAAAATCTGAAACTGAAAGTACTGTTAAGAAAACACCTAAAGAGAGAGATGCAGAAAAGGAATCCAAATCAGAATCGGTTGAATCTGAAGAAGATTCCGAAACTGAAGACGAAAGTACAGAAGAAATAGATGATTCCCAGGTAGAAAATCAAAGCTTGAAGCTACTCGTAGACGATTCTCAGAAAGAAGAGGGAGAAAAAACAAAGACTGACGAAAAAGATGACCTTATTAATGATGCTGCCGCGATCGCAGAAAGTATTCAACCAAAAGGTAACACGTTGTCTTCCACTACAGTTTCAACAAAGGTACCTTTTTTGCTTAAACTACCTTTAAGAGAATATCAGCATATTGGTTTAGATTGGTTAGTAACTATGTATGAAAGGAAATTAAATGGGATTCTTGCAGATGAAATGGGTTTGGGAAAAACTATTCAAACCATAGCTCTTTTAGCTCATTTGGCCTGTGAAAAAGAAAATTGGGGTCCACATCTCATTGTTGTACCTACTTCTGTTATGTTAAATTGGGAAATGGAATGTAAAAAATGGTGTCCTGCATTTAAAATTTTAACTTACTACGGATCTCAGAAAGAGAGGAAACTAAAGAGGACTGGTTGGACAAAGCCTAACACCTTCCACATTTGCATAACATCATATAAATTAGTAATTCAAGATCATCAGAGTTTTCGAAGAAAAAAATGGAAATACTTAATTTTGGATGAAGCTCAAAACATTAAAAATTTCAAATCGCAAAGATGGCAGCTGTTACTAAACTTTCAGACGGAAAGAAGACTATTACTGACTGGTACACCTTTACAAAATAACCTTATGGAGCTGTGGTCGTTAATGCATTTCCTGATGCCTAATGTTTTCCAGTCCCATAGAGAATTCAAAGAATGGTTTTCTAATCCCGTAACTGGAATGATTGAAGGAAACTCTGAGTATAACGATAGTATTATTAAAAGACTGCATAAGGTAAGCATATTTTTGTCATTAGTTACTAACCACAATATGAACTTAATAGATAAAAAAAAAACGGTCAAGCGCAAATTGGACTTGCGCATTTAGTACGCCGATTGCTTCTATAATATATATAAAATGCAACGTCTCTCTGTCTGACTGTCTGTCTGTGCGTTAGTGTGAACAACAAATTAAATGATGTCATAATTATAATTACAAAAAAATATGATTACCTTATAAAATTATATTGTGATATCCATGAAACTATTTCAAAACTAATTAACCGAAATGCAAATACTCGTAACAAAAATCAAAAAAAAAACCTCGCGCGTAATTAATTTGGTATTATATAGATGGCGACAAAGATGCATCTGAGGAGGAACCTATTTCAAGCGCACTTTATTAAGGGCAAGTCAAAAATTCGATTTTTTGGTTTTTACATTTTCTTTTAGTATGATATCTTAAGAATATTTTCTGTAAGTTTCATAAGAATCGGTTAAAAATTGAGGAAATTATAATAAACGGAGTACCGTTGCATAGTTTCCGGAGCAGGTAGCGAGCAGCTGCTCTCAGGTCAGTCTTTGCAGACCTTAAATCGATTTTAATGTATTTTAAATTTTTTCTTTTGTAATATAATACAAAGAGATTCCTCCATTCTTAGAAGGAACTAGGCATTTACATCTGCTATTCGAAGGTTCTATATTCAAAAATGGAAGTTTGTGCAGTACCGTTCATTCGTAACAGTAACCACTTATCCGATTTACGTACTTTTTTTTAAAAAACATACATATGTTAGGTTATAGACTATATTTTATTACGATAGGTAGCATAAGGAATGAGCAGTGACGATAATAGTGAATGAAGCCGGAAAAAAGTTTGCCGCTAGCGCGTTCCCTTGCAATACACAGCCTAAACCATTAAATGTGGAACAATATTATGTAGCAGAGAATATCTATAATCTATAATATATATAAAATGCAATGTCTCTGTGTCTGTCTGTCCATTAGAACGTTTACCACGCGAGAACCACTTATCCGATTTACGTGTCTTTTTTTTAAATTCATACATATATTCTTTAACCAGGTTAATAATAATAATAATCTATATCTATAATATATATAAAATGCAACGTCTCTCTGTCTGTCTGTCTGTCTGTCTGTCCGTTAGTGCGCTTATCCCTCAAGAACCACTTATCTGAGTTACATGATTTTTTAAATTCATACATATGTTCTCTGACCAGGTTATAGATATATATTTTATTACATCTATAATATATATAAAATGCAACGTATCTCTGTCTGTCTGTCCGTTAGAGCGCTTATCACTGGAGAACCATTTATCCGATTTACGTACCTTTTTTTTTGAAACATACATATGTTCTTTGGCCAGATTATAGGCTATATTTTATTACGATAGGTAGCATAAGGAATGAGCAGTAACGATAATACTAAATGAAGTCGGAAAAAAAAGTTTGCCGCTAGCGCGTTCTCTTGCAATACACTCCCTAAACCATTAAATATGGAACAATATTATGTAGCAGAGAATATTTATAATATATATAAAATGCAATGTCTCTCTGTATGTCCATTAGTGCGTTTATCACGCGAGAACCATTTATCCGATTTACGTGTCTTTTTTTTAAAATCATACATATATTCTTTGGCCAGGATATATAATAATAATAATCTATATCTATAATATATATAAAACGCAACGTCTCTCTGTCTGTCTGTCTGTTAGTGCGCTTATCACTGGAGAACCACTTATCCGATTTACGTGCTTTTTTTTTAAAAAACATACATATGTTCTCTGGCCAGGTTATAGGCTATATTTTGTAACATTAGGTAACATAAATAATAAGCAGTGACGATAATAGTGAATCAAGCCGGAAAAAAGGTTACCGTTGGTTCAGGTTAGTTCTCTTGCAATATACTGCCTAAACCATTAAATATGGAACAATATCATGTTGCAAAGAATATAATAGATATAAAATGCAACGTCTCTCTGTCTGTCCGTTAGTGCGCTTATCACTTGAGAACCATTTATCCGATTTACGTGTTTTTATAAATTTATACATATGTTCTATATAATAAGATATAAGCCTAGATAATGGGAGATAAGTATAAATAATGGGAGATAAGGAGAAATAATGGGAGATTAGCAGAGATACGTCTAGATAATGGGAGTTATGGTGAGATAATGGGAGATAGGAGGAATAATGGGAGATAAGGTGATATAATGGGAGATAAGAAGAAATAATGGGAGATGAGCAAAGATAAGCCTAGATAATGGAAATTATGTCGAGATAATGGGAGATAGGGAGAAATAATGGGAGATAAGGGGAAATAATGGCAGATATTTTATTACGTTAGGTAACATAAGGAATAAGCAATGAATAGAGTCCACGCAAGCGGAGCCGCAGGCACGGCTAGTTTAAAATAAAAATTAGCTACCTAATAGCCTATAAATATATCTAGCTCAATCTAGAATCTAGTAGAAAAAATTTAAAACAAATATACTATCTAAATATTTGTTGAATTTTAAACAAATAAAATAAAATTATTTTGTCTTCGATACTTATCTGTTGTTCACCAGTCATCATGATATTACTAATTGCACCGAATACATATTGATATTTCGTAGCTCTTAGTCCTAATTGAAATTTTTTAATCAGTACTTTTCGAGATAATGGGGTACATTGATATCTGCCAATTTATAGAAAGCAAAGCGTGCGCAAATATTACATCATATATATTTTTGAACTCGTGTTTTCACAAGCTTTTATTTGACACCCCACTTGATGATCTGGTAATTTTTTTTTTCTCTTCCGATTTCACACCGCATATACCAGATAAATTATCAAACTTAATACGCTCGTGATAATTTTCGCTCTATCTACACTCTATGAAGAATATTCGAGAAATTTTTTTAAAATTTTTTGATCAGTACTTTTTGAGATAGGGTGGGGGACAGAGACTTTCGGCCATTTTTAGTATTCCGTACGGAACACTTATAAGATCACTTCGGTGTCTGTCTGTCTGTCTGTCTGTCTGTCTGTCTGTCTGTCAGTCAGTCACACCCGATTTTCTCCGAAACTATTTGACATAGAAAGTTGAAATTTGGAAATAATATAGGAATTGATGGCTTCATCAGAGCCATGTAGTTTTAAGAGTTAAATTTTGACTTAAGGGGTTAGTTTTGGGGGGATGAAATCGGAAGTGAAAAAAAAAATTTTTACTAGGTCATCGAGTGTGTGTGTGTGTGTGTGTGAAAGCTTGTGAAAACACGAGTAAAAAAGGTATATATAATGTAATACTTGCGCGCACTTTTCTTTGTATTATTTTTAAAAAGTCGCGAAAAATCGCTGTCCCGCGCCTTATTTCGAAAAGTACTTATCAAAAAATTTTGAAAAAATTCCGGAATATTCTCCACGGGGTGTAGATTGAACGAAAATTATCACGAGTGCATTACCTTTAATAATTTTTCTGATATTTAAAAAAAAAAACAAAAATTTCAGTCATCAGATTTCAGTAAAGATTGGAAACAAGCTTTGTTGAAAACTCATTTGGGGTGTGTTTTGTGATGTCACATCTGTAACAAAATTTTTTATTTTAAAAGCAATCAACGTACGGAACACTAATTGCGCAAGTTCAACTTGCACTTGATCGGTTTTTGTTTAAAAATAATACGAGGAAAAGTGTGCGCGACTATTACATCACATATATTTTTGAACTCGTGTTTTCACCCCACTTGATGTCCTGGTAATTTTTTTTTTTCAACTTCCGATTTCTCCCACCAAAACTAACCACTTAAGTCAAAATTTAAATTTCAAAACTACACGGCTCTGATTGGACCATCAATTCCTATCTCTTCTCTTCTTCCTTTAGCCGTTTTCTACCCACTGTCGGGTATAGGCCTCTCTCAAATCTTTCCATTTTTCTCTATGTTGTGCTTATTGATACCAGTTAAGCCCTCCAATTCTCTTCAGATCGTCGCTCCATCTCTGCTGGGGTCTTCCGATGCTTCGTTTTTCACCCCAGCGTAAAAAATTATTGGAGATTGAGTAATATACCCACTTTACATTGCAACACTAAAAACTACATTTCATTTCAAATATAAATGATATTTATGACCATGGCCATATGTTCTGAACGACGTATTAGCTGTGTGTGTGTGCATGTGTGCGTCTGGGAATTCTACAGAATTCGCTCACATTACGCGGAAAATAGAACGGTTTTTAACAAGCTGTAAAATAATTACCCAGAGAAATAGAAAAAGTGAACTTCGAATGTGTTAATCACCATCCTGGGACTTTTTAGTGTTCCGTACGGAACACTTATGGGATCACTTCGGTGTCCATCTGTCTCTCTGTCTGTCACACCCGATTTTCTCCGAAACTACTTGACGTAGAAAGTTAAGATTTGGCACAAATATAGTACCCAGTCATAGTCGTGTAGTTTTAAAAGTCAAATTTTGACAGGGGTTAGTTCTGGGAGGGTGTAATCGGAAGTGAAAAAAAAAACTTACGCACATTTTCTTAAAAAAAATGGCTAAAAACCAGTGTCCGCCGATCAAAAATTTTCGAAAAAATTCTGGTATGGTCTCCATAAAGTGTAAGTTGAGCGAAAATTAATACGAGTGCATTACATTTCATAATTTATCTGGGATAAAAACAACTATTTGACCGCCAAAATGGTGGAGGTTTATTTCGTCTTAATTATTTTATTGGTAGCTTATTTGGGGTGATCATATTATACTTCCGTAACAAAATTTGCACTTGACTGTTTTTTTTACTATAAGTTTGTTTTAAAGAGTCTATTAAAGCCACTGGAAAAAAATGGTTCTAAAAATAGGCTAGGACACAGTGAGTGTTTTTGTTTTTCTCGAAAATGAAATTTATACTAAATCTGAGAGAAAGGAAATTTTTATTTTTTTTATTGCAAAACTTATTGCGCGGTAGTTTTAATGTAATTTTGGAATCCGTTTCAGATAAAGTTTGTTTAGAGTTTTATGTATATTTAATTACATTTTATTTTGTATAAAGTTTTAAAAGCAGGGC
>CM032456.1:217333588-217416088 GCA_019049505.1 Pachyrhynchus sulphureomaculatus | reverse complement strand
GAGAAGTACTGATCAAAATATTTTGATAAAATTCTGAAATATTCTCCGGAAAGTGTTCGTTTCGTCTTTAGTTGTTATACCAATGCTGCCATCTATGCCTTCGAGCAGTAAGCTCGAGAAAGGTGCGTTTCTGCAATAAGTGCCAGCCGTGCTGTGCCGCTCTGCTTGAATAGGCTTAGTAAGTCGCCGACAGAGTGCAGTATAAGCATCTATTTGTTTTTTCGTTAGAGAAAAAATGATATCGAAAAATTTGTCTGTTTTTATATACCAGATAAATTATCAAAGGTAACGCACCTGTGATAATTTTCGTTTAATCTAAACTTCAACAAACACTAGAAATAATAATGTTTTTAGTGTTCCGTATGGAACACTTATAAGATCACTTCGGTGTCTGTCTGTCTGTCTGTCTGTCACACCCGATTTTCTCCGAAACTATTTGACATAGAAAGTTGAAATTTGGTAATAATATAGGAATTGATGGCCTCATCAGAGCCATGTAGTTTTAAGAGTAGTTAGTTTTGGGGGGTGAAATCGGAAGTGAAAAAAAAAATTTTTTACTAGGTCATCGAGTGTGGTGTCAAATGAAAGCTTGTGAAAACACGAGTAAAAAATGTATATATAATGTAATACTTGTGCGCACTTTTCTTTGTATTATTTTTAAAAAATCGCGAAAAATCGCTGTCCCGCGCCTTATCTCGAAAAGTACTTATCAAAAAATTTTGAAAAAATTCGGAATATTCCCCATGGGGTGTAGATTGAACAAAAATTATCACGAGTGCATTACCTTTAATAATTTTTCTGGTATTTAAAAAAAATAAAAATTTCAAGGTCATCAGATTTCAGTAAAGATTGGAAACAAACGTTATTGAAAACTCATTTAGGGTGTTTTATGAAGTCACTGATCATTTTATACATCTGTAACAAAATTTTTTATTTAAAAGCAATCAACGTACGGAACACTAATTGCGCAAGTTCAACTTGCATTTGACTGTCTGTCTGTCTGTCTGTTAGTGCGCTTATCACTGGAGAACCACTTATCCGATTTACGTACTGTTTTTTTGAAACATGCATATATTCTTTGGCCAGGTTATAGGCTATATTTTATTACGATAGGTAGCATAAGGAATGAGCAGTGACGATAATAGTGAATGAAGTCGCAAAAAAGTTTGCCGGTAGCGCGTTCCCGCAATACACAGCCTAAACCATTAAATATGAAACAACATTATGTAGCAGAGAATATCTATAATCTATAATATAAATAAAATGCAATGTCTCTCTGTCTGTCTGTCTATCCATTAGTGCGTTTATCACGCGAGAACCATTTATCCGATTTACGTGTCTTTTTTTAAATTCATACATATATTCTTTGGCCAGGTTATATAATAATAATAATCTATATCTATAATATATATAAAATGCAACGTCTCTCTGTCTGTCCGTTAGTGCGCTTATCCCTCGAGAACCACTTATCCGATTTACGTGATTTTTTAAATTCATACATATGTTCTCTGACCTGGTTATAGATATATATTTTATTACATCTATAATTTATGTAAAATGCAACGTATCTCTGTCTGTCTGTCCGTTAGTGCGCTTATCACTGGAGAATCACTTATCTGATTTACGTACTTTTTTTTAAAAAAAACATACATATGTTCTCTGGCCAGGTTAAAGGCTATATTTTATTACGATAGGTAGTATAAGGCAAGAGCAGTGACGATAATAGTGAATGAAGTCGGAAAAAAAGTTTGCCGCTAGCGCGTTCCCTTGCAATACACAGCCTAAACCATTAAATATGGAACAATATTATATAGCAGAGAATATCTATAATATATATAAAATGCAATGTCTCTCTGTCTGTCTGTCTGTCTGTCCATTAGTGCGTTTAATACGCGAGAACCACTTACCCGATTTATGTGTCTTTTTTAAATTCATACATATATTCTTGGGCCAGGTTATTTAATAATAATAATAATCTATATCTATAATATATATAAAATGCAACGTCTCTCTGTTTGTCTGTCTGTCTGTCCGTTAGTGAGCTTATCACTGGAGAACCACTTATCCGATTTACGTGCTTTTTTTTTAAACATACATATGTTTTCTGGCCAGGTTATAGGATATATTTTATTGCGTTAGATAACATAAAGAATAAGCAGTGACGACAATAGTGAATCAAGTCGGAAAGAAGGTTACCGGTAGCGCGTTCTTTTGCAATCCACTGCCTAAACCATTAAATATGGAACAATATCATGTTGCAAAGAATATAATATATATAAAATGTAACGTCTCTCTGTCTATCTGTCTGTTTGTTAGTGCGCTTATCCCTCGAGAACCACTTATCCGATTTACGTGTTTTTATAAATTTATACATACCATATGTTCTATATAATTCGATATAAGCCTAAATAATGGGAGATAAGTATAATTAATGGGAGATAAGGAGAAATAATAGGAGATAAGCAGAGATAAGTCTAGATAATGGGAGTTATGTTGAGGTAATGGGAGATGAGAAGAAATAATGGGAGATAAGGAGAAATATTGCGAGATAAGTCGAGATAAGCCTAGATAATGGGAGATAAGGTGAGATAATGGCAGATAAGGAGAAATAATGGGAGATAAGGAGAAATAATGGGAGATGAGCAGAGATAAGCCTAGATAATGGACTAAGTTGGGAATGTGGAATCTTTGACAGTCAATTATCGCTCCTGATGAAGCTAACATGGTTAGCGAAACGCGCGTCGAGCGCAAAAATAAAGTGTTTGGTGTAGTGGTGATATATACTGAGTACTAGATAATGGAAATTATGTAGAGATAATGGGAGATAAGGAGAAATAATGGGAGATAAGGGGAAATAATGGCAGATATTTTATTACGTTAGGTAACATAAGGAATAGACAGTGACGATAGTAGTGAATCAAGTCCGCGCGAGCGGAGCCGCGGGCACGGCTAGTATAATATATAATTTAAACTAATATATTAATAAAAATTAAAAACAATTTTTTTAATTTAGCGGTTGCACATATTTATTTTGCTACGTAGCTTAGTTAAAGGTAGTGTATGCGTGTTTTTGTTAGACATGAACACTAAAACCTAATATTTTAAAGTTTTTATGATAAACGTAGATTCAGAACATTTAAAGATATCCGAAATAGTAGTTTTATTTTATAATTTTAATAATAATTCAGTTTTACATTATTTATTAAAATGTATAGTTTTCTGGCAACTTTAAGTGTGTTTTTTGAAGAAACCTCAGGATTGATGTCTTTTTTTATGACTTTTTTGGATTCAGCATAAAAAAATACTTAAGGAAATATGTGTCTCACTTAAAAGACAGAGAATTCTTTTTTTTTGTATACCTGTGTAATTTATACAGTGTTTACAGCAATGGTTAGTTTTTATTTTTTTGTAATTTTTAGGACCAGAGAAACACTGTCTAGTGGCAATTTACTTAGTGTGATAAATGTGCTTATGCAGTTAAGAAAAGTATGTAATCACCCCAACTTATTTGAAGTTAGGCCCACAATATCCCCATTCCAATGTGATAATATTAAAATGCACGTCCCCTCCATTGTATATTCTGCACTACAATATGATGTTTTTAAGGTGAGTAAAATAATATTTACTTTTCCTATACTGTAGTCCAATGTTTTCACAGAAAAATTTATATAAATTTGATAAAAATATCATGTCTTTTTTGAATTGATGTCAGGGCATTAGGTCGAAATGGTTCAGATCGTTTTCATTCCACAGAGGCTACACATAATAACAGGTTGATACTTAATCGATATTTGATTCAAATTTTACACACACCGAAGGGTTTTGGAAAATTTAGTTATGAATTTTTGTTGACCCTTAATAAGGAGGTAAAACACTCAGGATGGAAAGTTTAAATATGAAATAAAAAAATTTAAAAATATACACTGAGAAATTCTATCACCTTAACAGGTTGACTGCCGACCACTCCGATCGGAGTGCGTCGGGTCTCTTCGCCAACGCCGTCTACTCCGATCGGAGTTCGACATGCGTTCTTACGAAACGTTTTAGTATTCCATCGGCGTTGTATATGAAACGTGTTTCTAGTGGTGGCGTTGCTTAAAAACGCAAGTTCTAACAGGTGCTTAAGTGGTTCCGCGGATTTGCTTTTGGTTTGGTTGTAATCTGCCGTACAATATGGACAATCAACATGGGCCTTCTGGTATTAAAAAAAGACATTGTAGTGATGAAAAAAAGGTATATGATAAGAAAAAAGAAGCTAACTGACACTGAATTATTGCAGCTATTGGAAGAAAGCGGAGGTAGTAGTGACGAACATTACGTACACAGACGATAGTGATGTAAATTCAAGCTCCGAGTCCGAAGAAGAGAATTTTATAGACCCTATTCGGCCACATCAAACACTTCCTAGCCTTGATGAGATAAAATGGAACGACAGAGGTGCGTTTAAAACAAATTTTGTTCCAGAAAACCCAGGAATTATTGGTGCAAATTCCAGGACAGGGTGCACCTATCGATTTTTTCGAAATGATCATTGATGATGATTTTTTACAAACTATTGTAGAACGAACGAACTCTTACGCAGTCGAGGTTTTGCTGCGCCCAGAAACAAGTACAAAATCACGTATTACTAATTTTAAAGATCTTACTCTTGACGAACTAAAAATTTTTTTGGCCCTGTTACTTCACACTGGCACAATATCCTTGAACCGTCTTAACGATTATTGGAAAACTGATCCGCTATTTAATCTACCTGTTTTTAGAAAATATATGTCAAGGAATAGGTTTTTGCTTATCTTGAGGTGTTTGCATTTTACATCTCCAGATATGGATCCGGCAGATCGGCTAGGAAAGATTAGATTTGTGGGAGATTTTTTTAACAACAAGATGGGAGAAATTTACTATCCTGGAAGAGAGTTGTCTTTGGATGAAGCTATGGTACTTTATCGGGGTCGTCTCCAGTTTTAAACAGTATATCAAGAATAAGCGTCATAAGTATGGTATGAAGTTATACATGCTGACAGAGCCTAATGGACTTATTTTGAAATTTCGTGTCTACGAAGGTGCGACAGATGTTTATGGTGGAAGCGGACATACTGAAAAGATTGTTTTACATTTATTGGAGGAAAAATTGGGTGTGGGACATGCTGTTTATCTAGACAATTTTTACAATAGTGTTAATTTAGCTAGGAAATTACTTCAACAAAATACATACTGCACTGGTACGCTGAGAGCTGAGAGGAAAGATAATCCGAAAGAGGTAATGAGTGCAAACTTAAAACGTGGTGAGAATAAATCTATGTTTTGCAATGGAGAGTTCAATACATTTCAACAGAATTTGGAAGCGAAATGGGCATTTTTAAAAACAAAAGAAATCAAGAATCTGAAAAACCTTCCGCAATCATTGGATATAATGCTTTTATGTCCGGTATAGATAGACAGGATCAAATGATGGCATATTATCCTTGCAGCCGTAAAACCATTCGGTGGTACAAAAAGTTATTCATGCATGTGCTGCAAATGAGCATGATAAACGCCTATTTTTTGTACAATAAGTATTCGCGGTCTGACCAGTTACGATTATATGACTTCCGATTGGAGGTCATAAGAAATTTACTAGCCAGACGACCAATTACTAATTTGCCGCAAATTCCTCCAGGCCAAATAAATGTCCACAGCATTAGCAAAGTAGAAAAAATTAGTGAAAAAAAAAGGAAGTAAAGAAACAAAACGGGTAAGCAGAAAGGAATGCAAAGAATGCAGGAAAAATAAAATAAGAAAGCAAACAGTGTATGAATGCAAAATGTGCCCTGGACAACCAGGTTTTTGCCTTAATTGCTTTGAGGATTACCATAAAAATGTACAAAAATGATTTAGAAATAAATCTTTTGAGTTCATGAGTTCGATTTATTATTTCTTTACTTATTTAATTGGACACTCCGATCGGAGTGTTCGGCATCTAGTAAAAATTTTCACTTGCAATGCCGATTACCCCGATCGGAGTGAAATTTTTTTTTTCTAATATTTTGAATGGCACATTAAAAAAACACATCCAAGACTCATTTTAATTCATATTTACCACAATAAAATAAAAATATTTGGAAAAATCTTACCAGCGTCAACCACAAACTCAAAAATATAGATCGGCAGTCAACCTGTTTAAAGCAGGTTGGCGCCCTTATCAAGGGTCCAAAACGCTAAGTTGTGAAACTACTAGCTAATGTATCTCAGTTTTTATTTCATATTTAACCTCTGCTTTATGAATGCCGTTCACCTTTATCAAGGGTAACTGAGTATTCTTAAATAAATTTCCTAAATCAAACCCCTTCTGCGTGTAAAATTTTAATTAAATAGTTATGAAGTATCAACAGTGATTAATTACACTGGTCAACACAAGCCTTGTTTCCTTTATTTTTTTTTCTGTTATTGGGTATTTCTATGGCTCTGACTATGAAAAAAATACTGGAAGATTGCTAACAGCTTTACCTTTTGAAATATACAGTTTTATTATTTTGCCAAAAAAATACAAAAAAAAATACGTTATGTTAACAAAATTTCTATTGAACACTAGCAAATGATCTTTTATAAGATTTCCTTGAATGAACGACTTTAGGTAGATCTCGTTGCAAACTCCAGCAGTAGTCTGCCATCATATGTGAGTCCCACCGCCCCTGATAACGCTCTTCCATTGTCCGAAGATCCTGATGAAATCTTTCACCTTGCTCCTCACTAAAATCACCCAGATTTTGTGGAAATCGGTCTAAATGCGAGTGCAAGAAGTGGATTTTTATGCTCATGTTGCACCCTAGCTCTTGCAAGTTCGATAGCATGTACTCAACAAGCTTGACATGGTTGTCAGATTTCTTTTTGCCTAGGAAGCTACTCATAACCAAAACAAATGAATTCCAAGCTTTGGATGCGACTTCAGTCATTGATTTGACAAAATTAGGATCTTTCACGAGTTGCCTAATCTGTGGCCCATCAAAAATACCAGCTTTCAATTTTTCTGAACTTAATCCTGGAAACTTGCGTGAAAGAAAATTAAAACATTCGCCACTTTTGTCAAGCGCCTTCACAAACTGTTTCATTATGCCGCGTTTAACATGACGTGGTGGAAGTATGATGCGGTCTCGGCTAACTAAAGGCTCGTTTATAACATTTTTTTGTACCAACTTTTAGCTCTTCCCGCACTGGCCAAACTTTTTGTGACCAATGGTGTTGTTTGTCACGACTATCCCAGAGACACATGAAACAAGGGAACTTTGTGTACCCCCTTGTTGACCTAAAAGAAAGTTAACCATTTTCAGATCAACACAAATGACCCATTTGTGGTCTTGATACTTAATTTTTTCCATAACCTTAGAAACATTTACGTATTCTTCTTGAATGTGCAATAGGTATAGATCCGTACTTGTTACCGTTATGAAGCTAAAACACACTTTAAACTTCTTTTGCTGCTGTCTATGAAAAGACGCCAATCACTAGGTTGGTACTGTTTTAATCCCATCTGCTGCAAAATACCACCAACATCGTTACAAAAAACTAAATCCTTCTCTTGAGAAAATACGGTAACAGATTTTTTTCTCGGGTACGATAAAATGTAATGTTGGTTTCCGGAGTAAGCAAATTTTTTTCTTTTAAACGAGATGCTAAAATTTCAGAAGCTTCTTTTGGTAAGTTCAGATCTCTTACTAAGTCATTTAGTTCTTTCTGATTAAATGGTTGAGGTTCTGAAAGGCTACATTTGTAGTCTGAATCAGAGTTTTCACTTGATGTATTTCGTTCGGGTTCACAGAGATTCGGATCATCAGAAGATTTAGATGTGCTGGGTTGTACCTCTTGTGATTGTAATTGAGGTCGTTGAGCAGAAGATAAGTTAGAATATGACCACTTACTTCGATTTCCAGGGTTAATTCCGTTTATTTTCACAACGCAGAAGTAGCAATCGTCATGATGGTTTCGAGGTTCTCGCCAAATCATGGGTGTTACGAACATTATTGCATCTCTTTTTCCACTGGACCATAACCGTAGACATACTACACATTTCTGGCATACAATATGAGGAACCCATGGCTTGTCCTGATTATACAATTTTATTTTAAAGTCTTGATGATACGCAGTTTTCACAAAGTCCGATATAGGTTTTCGATATTTTGCAAATATATATTCACCATAAATATAGGAAAAACAATCGAGATTAAGCACACAACATCTTCTTGACGAAGCCATATCTAAAACAACAACAAAATATATTTTAGTGTCCAATAAAAAACGAAAATCTAAGTAAAAATAGTAAATGAGGGTAGTTAGCTATAACTCAAAAACAAAAGCTGTTAGAGAAAAATTGTTGCCATATTTAAAAAAATACGCGTCAATTTGAGATAGAAACAAAAAAAAATCACAGGAAACAAGCAATTTTCTTTTTTTTGTTGACCAGTGTTATCAACCAGTGAACTTATTATGCGTAGCTCTATAAAATGGTAACTTAATGGAACTTCATTGCTAGCTTCATGTTCGCATAAACTAGGAATTCCCAAATTAGCCTTTCAAAATGTTTAGATAGAAAACAAAAGAATTTACATTTAATGACAGATTAAGTAACAAAATATTTATAAAAATAATTACAATGAAAAAAATAATTGTATAGGCATGCTAACAAATAATAATTAGTTTTATTTTTACTAAATTTAGCTGATTTTTTTGTTGTTTAATACAAAATGATAGTTTTAAATAACTAAAAATTAAACAAAAGTTTTAAACGGTGTGTTGTTAATACCTGATCATTGAACTATTAGTTCGAGAACACAACAAAGTCCACCCTCCTCATTAAAAAACTTGAGATTTGTCACAAGAAAATTGTTTACCATTTCAGTATTACTCTTGGAATTGTTATTAGAACATTTCTCAAATTTTGATTCCATTTTGCCCAAACATGTAACTGTTAAGGGGCAGTAACCTGGAATACGTGGAGATGCACATCTTGTCGGCCTTATCAACGGAAATAAAAGATGAGAAATCTTATTTAGTATGATTAAATATTTTTTTCTAGGTATGCGTATTGCTTATTATTATTAATTTAATTTATTAGATAAATTGATTCTCAAATGTTGAAATTTACAATTATTGAGTACAATCGTGTTTTGGAAACACTGGGGAATTTCCATATCTTGTTTAAGCATGTTTGTCTTCTTTGGTCCAGTGGTAGCCATTATTCTCATGTCAGGTGCTGATTGGTTTGGCGGTAAAATCCAGTTTTGTTTTTTTTTGTAAATTTTTCAAAATATTCGATTTAAAAAAAGTATTGAGTGTGTTTCTATATGATTCCATAAGTCACCCATTTGAATATATTAAACGATTTTCACAACACCCTATATATATAGGGTGTTACAGAAAGCACTTAATATATTGAAACTGGCATATCGTTGTAGCAAAAATGATTATAGAAAAATACTAATAAATAGCGGCCCTCGATAATAATACGTAAAACTAACTCAAGGAAGTCACAAACACCTGATCTGAAATCAACGCCTCGACTGCCTGAAAAATTACATGTAGAAATAATCGATTAGTTACATATCCGTATCTATTTTACCAGTACAATTAATTGACTTCTCGTTCTCTGTTTAGTTCAAAATAAGTAAAACAAGGTATTTTCCGTCAGCAGCAACAAATTTTCTAGTAAAAAATGCATTAAACACATCAGATATTGGTTATGAAGACACCACAATAATTCTATTTAATTACGAAAGCTGTCATAAAAACCATTTGTCACTAAACTTTACCAACATCAATAAAACTTTTTGCTTTACCAAGGACATCACTTGTTCTACACTCTGATCATAAATCCCGAGTTTGCATCTTTTCGGTTCTTTAGGTATTGTAAGGAATTTTGTTTTCTTTACAGATATTTGCATATTAAACACTTTTGCTGTTTGTTGGAACTTATGTAGGAGTCTCTGTAAGGTATCTTCGTCTTCTGATATGATTACTGCATCATCGGCGTAGCATATTATTTTTATTTATTTGTCTCCCAATCGATATCCTCTCCCAGTTTTCTTTACTTCGTTTATTATGTCATCCATTATGATGTTAAATAAGATTGGGCTTAGCCTATCTCCTTGTCTGATTCCGGTTGTCATAGGTATTTTATTGGTTAATTTATTTGCCACTCTTACATATGTGTGGTTGTTGATGTTCAACTCTTCGATAGTTTTTATTATATTCGGGTGAATTCCCCTTTTTTCTAGTAGGGTTATGACATCGGTTAACCGTACTCTATCGAATGCCTGGGTAAGAACAATGAAACACATAAAGGCTATCTTATTAAACTCTATGGCTTTTTCGGTAATTTGGCGGATTATAAATATGGCGTCTATAGTAGACCTGTTCTTTCTGAACCCTTGCTGTTCTTCACAGATTCCGGTTAACATTATTTCTTCCGCTAAAATTTTAGTGAACAATTTAGTACCGCACTCATTAAGCTGAAACCTCGATAGTTTTTTTTGGATCTGTCCTTTCTCCTTTTTTGAAAATTGGTATCAAGATGCTTTCTTTCCATTCGGATGGTATAATCTTGGCTGTGAGTATTTTGTTAAAGAAAATCTGTAATTCTTCTAGTAATTTATCACCTCCATATTTGATCATTTCGTTCTTAATTTCGTCCAAGCCCGGGGCTTTCTGTTTTTTAGTTTCGCTGCCATGTGCTGTATTTGATTCAAGGAAATGGTCCTATTTGGTTGGGCAACATTTTCATCTTCATGCTGTGATTCGCTCAGGACTGTATTTCCCACCGAGTACAATTTAGAGCGATTCAAGAACAACGTAAATCGCTTTTTCCACACACGTGTCGCCCCTGTGCTAGACCCATAAAAAAAGCCGTTAAAAAAATCATGCCCAAAAAACTGTCACTATCTTTTGGACTATTACCAAAGATTTTATCATATTAAAAAGGTCAAAACTTAACCAGGATTCGCATAAAGCATAAATAAAATATAATAAAAATTTTTTTTTTATTATTTTTAGCATGTTAATTTATATTCTATGAACTTGTTGTTAATTATGTTGGAAATGCACTTGGGAGCATACCAATGTTATCGTATGAGACAATCCGCTAAGAAAGTTATAACCTTAGAGCAGTCCGATACTAGACCATCCTGTCCTCCTTGTAAGCTAAGTATGAAGGTAAAGTTGCGGGAGAGTCGGGAAGTTAAACAGGAAGAGAAAAAGGACCAACTTATATCTCAATCTGCCAAAAATTCAGTGCAATCTAATATGAAAATGAAAGTGTCAGGAGTGCAATTAGTTACTCAAGGGATTGTAAAAAAAAAAGTTTTCGTTACATCAAGACAAAATAATACGCTGTTGTTTTGCCATACTTACCTATAGAAAAAAATCTTTGGTTCAGTATTATAAGGTTTTGAAATGTTATATAGACTTCTCATAAAGGGTCTTCCATTTGGGACTTGACAACTTTGAAATTTCACTGTGAACGCACCCTTAAGCCAATCACCGAACTGTCAACGTCAAAACATTCAGTAAAGTCAACATTTTCATCATGGTGAAGTACACGAACGAACAACGTTTACAAATAATTAAAATTTACTACCAAAATTTGGAGTCGGTGACTGCAACTTTAAGAGCGATAACGCCAATTTTTGGTCGTAATTCTCGTCCCAGTAGACAAGCAATTCATAGTCTAGTGAAAAAATTTGAGTTAACGTATTCACTGCTAGATGTTCCCGTGCCAGTGAGACAACGGGTTGGTCGAAGTGGCCAGAATATTACTGCCGTTCAAGCGTCCATCTCAAACGAACCAAAACAATCGATTTCACGGCGTTCTCAAGAATTGGGCATCGCTCAGACCACACTATGGCGAATTTTGCGAAAGGATCTTGGCCTGCACCCTTATAAGTTAAAGTTAACTCAAGAACTAAAGCCACTCGATCAAATGAAGCGACGTACGTTCTCGAATTGGGGCTCTAGAAATGTTGGAAGAAGATGACCAATTTCATCGCAAAATTATCTTTAGTGATGAAGCGCATTTTTGGATAAACGGCTTCGTCAACAAACAGAATATGCGTTATTGGTCAGGTGAAAACCCTCATGTGCTTGAAGAAACATCAGTTCATCCACAAAAAATTACTGTTTGGTGCGGTTTTCATGCCGGTGGTATCATTGGGCCTTCTTTTTCGTTGATGAAAATAACCGTCACGTTACAGTCAATGGAGATCGCTACAGAGGCATGTTGCAACGTTAATTGCATGGGCTAGACATTAATAATATGTGGTTTCAACAAGACGGCGCCACAAGCCACACAGCGGGCGTAACAATCGACTTACTACAATCTAAATTCGGTGAACGTGTTATATCGAGAAATGGTCCCGTCGAATGGCCGCCTAGATCGTGTGATTTAATACCTCTAGACTACTTTTTATGGTGGTACGTTAAATCATTGGTCTATGCTAACAAGCCTGCGTCGTTAGAGGAGCTCAGAGCCAATATTGAAAGAGAGATAGCGGCCGTTTCCGTCGAAATGTGTGGCCGAGTCATCGAAAATTTGGTTCAACGAATCGACCGCTGCAAACGTGCCCGTGGTGGACATATGAATGAAGTGGAATTCAAGCCGATAGTAAAATTTTCGAAATGTCTCAAATGGGTTTGCGTTTTATTTCAAAAAAAAGTTGTCAAGTCCTTAATGAAAGACCCGATATTTGGTAATATCTAATTTTAGGCTAGAGGGGTTAAAAAAGTCTTATCAAATTTCAAATTCTAAATGATACGTTTGTATTTCGTGTATAATGGGAAGCGTTAAAATATATATATAAATTTCCAAACTTAATTGTTTTTCATGAATAGTTTGCAGACGAAAATCATTCACTATGTGACATTGAAATATATTAAAAATAACCGATCAAGTGCAAGTTGAACTTGCGCAATTAGTGTTCCGTACGTTGATTGCTTTTAAAATAAAAAATGTTGTAACGGAAGTATAAAATGATCAGTGACTTCACAAAACACACCCCAAATGAGTTTTCAACAAAGTTTATTTCCAATCTACTGAAAAAATTGATGACCTTGAAATTTCTGTTTTTTTTTTTATATACCAGATAAATTTATTACAGGTAATGCACTCGTGATAATTTTCGTTCAATCTACACCCCGTGAAGAATATTCCAAAATTTTTTCAAAATTTGTTGATAAGTACTTTTCGAGATAAGGCGGATGGAGAACGATTTTTCGCGATTTTTTTAAAATAATACAAAGAAAAGTGCGCGCAAGTATTACATTATATATATATATTTTTTACTCGTGTTTTCACAAGCTGTCATTTGACACCACACGCTATTACCTAGTAAAAAATTTTTTTTTTCACTTCCGATTTCACCCCCCCAAAACTAACCCCTTAAGTCAAAATTTAACTTTTAAAACTACATGGCTCTGATGAGGCCATCAATTCCTATATTATTACCAAATTTCAACTTTCTATGACAAATAGTTTCGGAGAAAATCGGGTGTGTCAGACGGACAGACACCGAAGTGATCTTATAAGTGTTCCCTACGGAACACTAATAACTGAATAATTGAGACACAATTTCTACTAGATTTTTTTGTTATAGGTAATTAATAAAATTATAAATTTACTATGGTGATTAAAAAAGTTTGCAACAGATAAGATTTGATAAAATCAAAAGTTTCGACTTTTCCCATTTTAAAAGCTATTTTTTAAAAAAATTAATCCTTTTGAGAAATAACTTATATTTTTGTGTCTTTTAATTCTCGCACCCTCGAGAATGTTGGATTAAGGTATTTTTAGTGTTCCGTACGGAACACTTATAAGATCACTTCGGTGTCTGTCTGTCTGTCACACCCGATTTTCTCCGAAACTATTTGACATAGAAAGTTGAAATTTGGTAATAATATAGGAATTGATGGCCTCATCAGAGCCATGTAGTTTTGAGAATTAAATTTTGACTTAAGGGGTTAGTTTTGGGGGTGAAGTCGGAAGTGAAAAAAAAATTTTTTTACTAGGTCATCGAGTGTGGTGTCAAATGAAAGCTTGTGAAAACACGAGTAAAAAATATATATATATAATATTATACTTGCGCGCACTTTTCTTTGTATTATTTTTAAAAATTCGCGAAAAATCGCTGTCTTGGGCCTTATCTCGAAAAGTACTTATCAAAAAATTTCGAAAAAATTCTGGAATATTCTCCACGGGGTGTAGATTGAACGAAAATTATCACGAGTGCATTACATTTAATAATTTATATGGTATATAAAAAAAAACAAAAATTTCAAGGTCATCAGATTTCAGTAAAGATTGGAAACAAACTTTGTTGAAAACTTATTTGGGGTGTGTTTTGTGAAGTCACTGATCATTTTATACCACCCTAACATAAATTTTGACTTAAGGGGTTCGTTGTGAGGGGTGAAATCGGAAGTGAAAAAAAATTTTTTTTGACTAGGTCATCGAGTGTGGTATCAATTGAAAACTTGTCAAAACACGAGTAAAAAATATATATATAATGTAATACTTGCGCACACTTTTTTTCGTATTACTTTTAAAAAATCGTTGTCCCCTACCTTATCTCGAAAAGCACTGATCAAAAAGTTTTGAAAAAATTCTGGAATATTCTCCACGGGGTATAGATTGAACGAAAATTATCACGAGTGCATTACCTTTAATAATTTATTTGGTATATAAAAAAAAACAAAATTTCAAGGTCACCAGTTTTCAGTAAAGATTGGAAACAAACTTTGTTGAAAACTCATTTGGGGTGTGTTTTGTGAAGTCACTGATCATTTTATAACACCCTAACAAAAAATTTTATTTTAAAAACAATCAACGTACGGAACACTAATTGTACAAGTTCAACTTGCACTTGACCGGTTTTTATTTTCTCAGTTTACATTTTTTTTTTTGTTTTTTCTACGTGTAAAATTTTTTTAATAATTTTTTCAGGTCAAAAAGGTTATTCTTAAAAGCGGAATTCTGAAAAATTTTCGATTTTAAGGTTGCCCATTTCTTGCAAACTTTTTTGAACAACCTGTATATTTGAGTGAAAATTGAACATAAGTAAATCGTAGCAGTTAACTACAGTTTTGTCTAAGTGGTTACATAAATAAATAATTATTTTAAATAGTTAAAATTTGATATATCGACTTCACATTGCCTCGAAATTACTGTAGCAAGTATTTTTTAAGAAGAAAAACATTTTGATTTCATCAATTGAATATTTTTGTAATTTGCAGAAATACGTGGGGAAAATTTATTTTAATAATTAATACAATTGTTCAGTCTTATTTATCATACCAAAGTGTTCCTAATACCTACCATGAATATTAACTAACCTCTTTGCTATCACTAGCTTTAATTTTTGCATATTGTCGTATTAACATCATTTTTCAATATTAAAACGTCATTCATGTTAGAGCTTGTAATTCTTAATTAGCGAATAAATCACAGATTTTACTAAATTTCATTTATTTTGTTTAAATATATATGTTTAAATTAATATTTGAAACTGAACCAACGAGGATTAGTATTAAAAACAACTACGGAACATTTTATTTAGAAGTTTTTAAATACATTCCTGGACAAAACTAACGCAACAATCTGAAAATTAATTTATCTTTTTCTTATGTCAGTTTTAAAGTTTATCGAGTATTTGAATAGTAGGCTATGCATATTTTGTTTCGTTGTTCATGACAGAAATCAAAACAATTCGTTTAGATTTACAGTTTTAAAGAATTTTTTAGAAGATAAACAATTTTCTGTAATAATGCGATACATGTTATTTAAAAGTAAGCTTATAAATTGTTCCCTTTTTCAAAGTAATACGTTTTTGTGGTAGACTGTTTTATTTTTGACCCCGAAGAATTAGAAAAATGAATCGAACAAGGAATTTAACGAGGTAGTGCGAGCCTCAGTTTTATTGGACGAGGGATATTGTCAGAGTTATGTTGCCAGTTTGTTAGGCAAACATCGTTCCACAATAAGTCATATGGTCAGACGCTTGACTAAAGTAGGAACTTATTCTAGAAGGCTAGGGCAAGGGCGAAAACGATGCACTAGCGACCTAGATGAACGTTTTATAAGACAATATGCTTTAAGAAACAGGACTGTCACTATTTCTATAATAAGAAACGAACTCGAAGCTGTTCGCAATGTCACAATTTCTTCTAAAACAGTTAGAAGACGGTTAAATGAAGCTGGATTAAACAGTAGGAGACCAGCCACTGCGCCCTTGCTTACTAGAGAGAACAGAGTTGCCAGGTTACGTTTTGCTCGAAATCACGAAAACTGGTCTGTGGATGATTGGAAACAAGTTTTCTTCACAGATGAAACTAGGGTTAGTCTAAAACATCCAGATGGTCGTGAGCGAGCATGGCGAAGACCAGGAGAGAGGTTTGCTCCTTGTAATATCTCTGCAAGGATTCCATTCGGCGGTGGCTCTGTTATGTTCTGGGATGGCATCTGCTTTTATGCTCGCACAGAGTTTGTTTCTGTGTACGAGATCCATGAATGCTGACTACTATCTTGAGAATATTGTAATAGAACATGTGATGCCTTTCGGTCATTTCGTGGGGCCCAATTTCCTGTTTATGCAAGACAACGCTCGACCTCACGTGGCTAGGGAGGTACTCGATTATCTTAATCAAGTTGATATACCGATTATGCAATGGCCACCAAAAAGCCCGGATCTGAATCCGATAGAACTTGTATGGGATCACTTTAAGAAAAATGTGAAACGTCATATACCTACACCTAGAAACCTGAGGGAACTTGAAAATGCAGTTATCACAGAATGGGAGCAAATTCCTCAAGATTTTATCCAAAATTTAATTAGAAGCATGCCTAGGCGCATTAACGCTGTCATCCGAAGTAGAGGAGGCAACACACGCTACTAGTGCCCCAGTTACACTATTAATTTTGCTACTAGTGTGCCAGTTTATTTTTTTCATTATTACATAATTTAAACGATTTTGTTATTAGGTCTTAAGAATAATTTTAATTCGAATCTTATAGAGAAATTTGGTAGCTAATTCACTTTTAAATTATCCGAATAAGTTTCTTCTAACTTTTAGTGTAACCAATGTTCATAAAAAATTATTAAAATTAATTCATTATAGAGATTTGTATGATTTAATATATTGTTGCGTTAATTTTGTCCAGGAGTGTGTATATATATATATATATATATATATATATATATATATATATATATATATATATATATATATATATATATATATATATCTATATATATATATATATATATATATCTATATATATATCTATATATATATATATATATATATCTATATATATATATATATATATATATATATATATATATCTATATATATATATATATATCTATATATATATATATATATATATATATATATATATATATATATATATATATATATATATATATATATATCTATCTATATATATATATATCTATATATATATATATCTATATATATATATATCTATATATATATATCTATATATATATATATATATATATCTATATATATATATATATCTATATATATATATATCTATATATATATATATATATATATATATCTATATATATATCTATATATATATCTATATATATATATCTATATATATCTATATATATATATCTATATATATATATATATATATATATCTATATATATATATATATATATATATATATATATATATATATCTATATATATATATATATAATATATATATATATATATATATATATATATATATATCTATATATATATATATATATATATATATATATATCTATATCTATATATATATATCTATATATCTATATATATATATATATATATATATATATATATCTATATATATATATATATATATATATATATATATATATATATATATATATATATATATATATATATATATATATATATATATATACAGTAATACCCCGCTTTACGCGAGGGATACGTTCCGAAAAAAATCGCGTTAACTGAAATTCGCGTATATCGAGGTTTATGATTAAACATAGTCAAAATTTAATACAAAAAAATACAAATCATTTTTAATCAATCACTTTAATTCTAAGAACACTTTATGCAATACATACTCTTATTTTTTACGGAAAAATACATCTATTGTCTTTTGGGTAACGTTTTGTTTACGTTCTTGTAAAATACGTTCATAACACCCAACACTGTTTTTAATTGTTTGACACACGGTCAAGACACGGTCATCATTATTGTCTATACTCTGCAATATGTCCAAACCTGAATAAATTTTTGAAAGTGCATTTTGTATTTCCCCTGAAGATAAAACTTTCTCTTCTACTTGTTCTTCCTCATCGTAGATAGGATTATTCTGTAACTCGATCAGATCTTCATTGCTAATAGGATCGTCGTGCGTTGCTACAAGTTTCTACGAGATCTTCTACCGTGACATCTTCAAGTTCAGACCCCTCAATCATTGCAGCAATGTCTTCAAGCACTTGTCTCTGCATCTGGACAATTCTTCTAGGTGCTTCCACTACATCTGGCCAAAGATTACGCCACACCCCATTCATACAACTCATTTTAACTTCCTTCCAAGCCTCTTCTATGTTGTGAATAGACTTCATAATGTTGTATGACTTCCACCACTCTCGCATAGACTGTCTTCCTTCCCCGTCAGTTTCATGAATTAGTTGGCTAAAAGTGCGGCGATGGTAATAAGCTTTGAAGTTTGCTATTGCTCCCTGGTCCATAGGTTGTAATATTGACGTAGTGTTTGGTGGAAGGAACTTTACGTACACTTTTAAGTCTCTGGGCGTATCAAGTGAGGTTGGATGTCCTGGGGCATTGTCTAAGAGTAATATAACTTTAGGTTCAAGCCCATTTCTGTCACAGTATGATTTGACTGATGGGCAAAAACTATTAGAATACCATTCTTGAAAAATTTCCCGTGTAACCCACGCCTTTCTGTTTGATCGCCACACAACTGGTAGACTTGTCTTGTCTGTGCCTCGCATTGCACGGGGTGTTTCTGAATGGTACACTAGTAAAGGTTTCAGTTTGAAATCACCAGTGGCATTACCACCCAGCAAAAGTGTTAGTCGATCTTTCGCAGCTTTGAAACCACTGGCTTGACGTTCTTCCTTAGAAATGAATGTTCGAGATGGCATTTTTTTCCAGTAAAGTGCGGTCTCATCAACATTGAAGATGAGACAAGCAGGAATTTTCTCTCGTCTAACGAAGTCTTGAAACTTGTCTGGAAACTCAGCTGCAGCCTTGAATGTCCGCGCTGGCCGCCTCGCCTGTTATGTGGATATTGTGAAGATTAGAACGCTGCTTGAACCGATGGAACCAGCCTCTGCTGGCAGCAAAAGTCGGAGTGGCACTCCCTTCTCCTTCTTTTGTTTTCAGCATCTCATACAAAGATTTTGCTTTTGTGCATATGAGATCTTGACTTAGTGGTGTGTTCTTCTTATTCAAATCTTCGATCCAGACTGACAGTAATTTCTCCATTCTTTCTAAGATAGATGATCTCGAACGAGAAAGTTTTGTTGCACTTATAGGTGTTGAACCTTCGCTGGAGATTTTAATTTTTTCCCGATTTTTATAAATCGTTCTCACAGTCGATTCTGAGAGTCCAAAATCTCTCCCAACAATTGTTGCTTTGCCTCCATTTTCCATTCTTCTTAACACTTTCATCTTCAATTCCAAAGTGACGCTTTTACGCTCTTTTTTCTTTACAGGCGGCATTTTTAACGTAGGGTTAAATTATGTATGTATGTATCTCCAATAAATATTAAAACAAAACTGCCAGCCGACCGCACTAACATTACGGAACAAATGAACACACGAAACGAACGAGGAAATCCCCATAGAACAAAGTCGAAGGACAGGGAATTCCCAATTCTTAAAAGAGAATATTCAGAGAAAGCGGGGATCCCCCCGCGACCATAGAGAAGTTAATGACTACATGAGCGCGAAATTTGAAATTCGCGTTATAGTGAAACCGCGCGTAACGGGGTCGCGCTAAGCGGGGTATTACTGTATATATATATATATATATATATATATATATATATATATATATATATATATATATATATATATATATATATCTATCTATATATATATATCTATCTATATATATATATCTATATATATATATCTATATATATATATATATATATATATATATATCTATATATATATATATCTATATATATATATCTATATATATATATATATATATATATATATATATATATATATATATATATATATATATATATATATATATATATATATTAATATTAATCAATGTTTATGCAGTTAGACTGTAATATAATGAGCGAAATATTTTTAAAGTTTCGTCATATCTCTTTATTAATTCTATATTTTTGATTTTTTGCATTAACTTTATGTAAAATGATGAAAAATATACGTCAATAACTTGAAACGGGGTTTTCCCGCCTTGAAAGCTTGAGGCATTTGTCTGACATAATAATTGTTATAATAATATATTTAAACGCATTTTGTGCTCTGTACTTAATCACATATGTTTTAGCTATTCCTCTTGTAAATATATCTCAAGCTGGCGGACATGTTCAAGTGGGGGCACCCATTAACGTATCATCAGTATTAAAACCTACCGATAAAATACCAGCTAGCTTTGCTCAGTTGGTCCAAACATCTACTGGAAAACATCTGTTGCTAACATCTAACCCTAATATAACGGGAAATATGCCTGTTACGTCAACTACAGCAGGTATTTATGTTTGTGTTTAAAAATTCTTAATTTGAAATTGTATAGTAAATATAATGATAAAATGTCTGTTTAAGACATCACTTTTTTTGTAGTAGATAAATCGACGCGCAAGTTTAGGTTATAAAACGAAAATAATTTAAAATAACAGGTTAGAACTAATTCAAGAAAAGTATGCCCTTCTTGCTTTTTCTTCAGCCAGTTCGTTTTTAAAAATTTCTGATGTCATCCAGGCTTTACTGTTTGATTTGTACTTTACTGGTAAATGTTTGTTTTTAAAAGACCTGGGATTGGCGCACTTTCCTATCACCAACATTTTTCTTTTCTCTGTTCCAGATATATTTGCAGTTACCAACACAGTAATCTAAGTTGGGAATGTGGAATCTTTGGCACGCTAACCATGTTAGCTTCATGAGGAGCGATGATTGACTAAAGCTAAACTACAAATCTACCCTATTTATACTTAACCTAACCCTTGAATTACTCAAGCGGAACTAATGACATAGGCAAGGCCGTCAGTTCCGGTCAAGTAACCAGTAGAGGGGACTATAAGGAATAGGCCCTCTGTCTTTATTTAAACTACTTACATTTTATGATTTCCATACTTTCGTATGCGTTCAACAATCTCCTATCAGATACATTTTTTATTAATCTTAGATTATCTAATGTTACAGTATGATCAGCTTCAAGGGCATGTTCGGCAATGCTAGACTTTTCTGTTCTACTGTATTTTAAGTGTGCTAAATGTTCTTTAAATCGTGTTTTAATTGACCTTTTAGTTTGCCCAACATACTTCTTGTCACAATCATTACAACTAATTTCATAAATTCCACTTTTCTCACCATTGGGAATCTTATCTTTGGGATTTCCTAAGATATTCCTCAGATTGTCTGATCACTTATAGGCCTACCTTATTGAATACCTTATTGATTCCCTTGCTATATTTCAGATTATATGGTATGGAGACATACTTGGTGTTATTTTCTTCGCGTGTAAAAAAGGTGGAATTCTGAATATTAAACCAAAACTTATGTCTATTTATTAGCTTATTTACTAAGTCATCGTCATAACCATTAACTCTAGTTATATTTCTAATACGATTCCTTTCTTTATTAAAGTTTACTCTATTCAGAGGGAAAGTGACCAAACGATAAACTAAAAAATGTAATGAGGCTAATTTATGTTGTTTGCAGTGAATTCCTAATGAATCATTAGGAATATATCTATCTGTTACTGTGTCCTTCCTATAGATATCAAATTCTAATCTATTATTATTTTTAATAATTAAAATATCTAGAAAAGGCAATTGTCCTTTGTTCTCAACTTCGTAAGTGAATTTAATGGAATCATACGGCTATTTAATTTAGAAACAAAATCATCAATATTTGCTTTCTTTGTATCAAAAATTGCGAAAATATCATTCACATACCTATATCATACCCTTGGGAAATATTCGAATTCTTGACTGGCTTCGATTTCAAACTTACTCATGAATAAATTGGCTATGAAAAGTGATAAGCAATTACCCATAGCTGTTCCCTTCTTTCTGAACATAAAATTGATTGTTATATTGGAAATAATTTTTGTTCCATGTTCAGAAAGAAGGAACAGCTATGGGTAATTGCTTATCACCTTTCATAGCCAATTTATTCATGAGTAAGTTTGAAATCGAAGCCAGTCAAGAATTCGAATATTTCCCGAGGGTATGGTATAGGTATGTGGATGATATTTTCGCGATTTTCGATACAAAGAAAGAAAATATTGATGATTTTGTTTCTAGATTAAATAGCCGGTATGACTCCATTAAATGCATTTACGAAGTTGAGAACAAAGGACAATTGCCTTTTCTAGATATTTTAATTATTAAAAATAATAATAGATTAGAATTTGATATCTATAGGAAGGACACAGTAACAGATAGATATATTCCTAATGATTCATATCATTGCAAACAACATAAATTAGCCTCATTACATTTTTTAGTTCATCGTTTGGTCACTTTCCCTCTGAATAGAGTAAACTTTAATAAAGAAAGGAATCGTATTAGAAATATAACTAGAGTTAATGGTTATGACGATGACTTAGTAAATAAGCTAATAAATAGACATAAGTTTAGGTTTAATATTCAGAATTCCACCTTTTTTACACGCGAAGAAAATAACACCAAGTATCTCTCCATACCATATAATTCGAAATATAGCAAGGGACTCAATAAGGTATTTAATAAGGTAGGCCTCACTTTAGTCTATAAGTGATCAGACAATCTGAGGAATATCTTAGGAAATCCCAAAGATAAGATTCCCAATTGTGTGAAAAGTGGAATTTATGAAATTAGTTGTAATGATTGTGACAAGAAGTATGTTGGGCAAACTAAAAGGTCAATTAAAACACGATTTAAAGAACATTTAGCACACTTAAAATACAGTAGAACAGAAAAGTCTAGCATTGCCGAACATGCCCTTGAAGCTGATCATACTGTAACATTAGATAATCTAAAATTAATAAAAAATGTATCTGATAGGAGATTGTTGAACGCATACGAAAGTATGGAAATCATAAAATGTAAAAGTACTTTAAATAAAGACAGAGGTCCTATTCCTTATAGTCCCCTCTACTGGTTACTTGACCGGAACTGACGGCCTTACCTATGTCATTAGTTCCGCTTGAGTAATTCAAGGGTTAGGCTTAGTATAAATAGGGTAGATTTGTAGTTTAGCTTTAGTCAATCATCGCTCCTGATAAAGCTAACATGGTTAGCGAAACGCGCGTCCAGTGCAAAAATAAAGTGTTTGGTGTAGTGGTGATATGTACTGAGTAGTAACACAGTAATCCTTTCTTTTGATAATTTTCCACCAGCACAATTCTCTCTGACAAACTTTAATGTATTATCAGGCGTCATCTTGTAAAACAAAACCGTTTCATCCGCATTAAAAATGTACATACTCATAACTTTCTCGAATTTCCGGCCATACATTGGCCAACCACTGATCAACAACAATCATATCCACTTGTGCAGTTTCTCCTGCTATCTTACCCCCGCTAATATGTCGCTTTTTAAATCGTTCAATCCAACTTCTAGAACAGTTAAACTGGGTGTTCTCTATTTTCCTTCCCATTTCACTAGCTTTCTCTTGTAAAGTATAGCCGGTAATAGGAACATGTTCTTGTCGTTGTTGACTAAACCATTTAAGAAGTCCTTTATCAACTTGGTCATGTGTAGATTTGCTTAGTTTTTTATAACTAAAGTTTCTTTTATCATAGATTGATAAGATTTCTCCTCTTCTTCCATATGGTAGAAACCGTAGATTTATTTAAATTCAACTGTTCGTAAACATCACTTTGTTTAACTCCATTTTGTATTTTCCTTATAATATCGTGTTCGTCTTTTAAAGTAAACGTTTTTACGTTTTTGTGTACTCATTTTAAAATAAAAACTTAAACATTCACTTTGCTACTTTGTTCAAATATGCATTAGAACCGCATAAGACAACAAGGGAATTGAAAATAATACTGCTCGAACTACCGACGCGGCGGAAACAAGTAGTAGAATAGAGGTTCGCAGCGAGATTTGATGAATTTCCTAGATCAAGACGCGCGACATCGAGCACAGGGAGTGGCAAGTTCGTTATAAACCGACACAAAACATCCAAAATTGGTTTGCTTTATCCGGAAGTTCGTTATAACCGATAAAAATCTGCATTAGTCTTATGGAAGTTATATAGTAATATAATAATTTATGTTAGTGAAATTAGCATATAAAATAAATGATATCTTGATAATGTAGTCGGAAAAGAACTTAAGTAACCTTTTGTTTCTAATAAGAACAAGAAGTTTAAATTCCTAGATGGTTTTAATAAATTTGATTTGATTTTGAGTAAACAAAAATTCGTAGACTACTGATGGAACTTTTTAAGAATTTATGTTTATTTGTTTTCACGCTGGACAGAACTGACTCCTCTTGGAAATAACAATGCCCATTGAAAAAAATGTTTGCATAAATTCATTTCATTTTCATTGCACTGGCTTTTTTTAAATTGCATTTTCGGATTACAATGTACTATAGTATATCATAATTTTCATTTTGCTAACATATTTTTATAATTCAGAACTAATCGTGTATAAACGTAACTAAAATCCTAGAATAAAAAACCTAGGTAAATATCTTGGACCATTCGTCAAATCAGAAAAGGAACAACTAGCATATTTAGTTAGTATTTAGATTTTAGATAGGAAATTAATTTAATATCGAAATTTAAGAATGCAGCCTAATATACGTAAACAGTAAGGGAGTGCATTTCTAAGACTTTATAATTGTAAACACGGCACACAGAGGCTTGTAAACTATAATTTAAGGAAACATTACACTTTCTCGGTCGAAAATTTTAATAATTTTTATCATAATTTTAATACATAATTTTTTAAATGTTTTTTTATATGGGTTTTTTGCAACCTCATGGAAGCCATTTTGAAAATTTTGATCTGCTGGCGTGTACGATTGAAACTCACTGTAACGTCTGAAAAAAATATATCCTTAGAAAAAGTATGACTATGGCTCCAGTATAAACTACGATTATTTTGTTTGAGCAAAAATTTATAAAATGAAGGACCCCAAAGTTGATGATCTTAAAAATATTTTTTTTTAAAAAAAAAAAAAACAACGTTAAAAATTGACGAAAAAACTATATATATATATATATATATATATATATATATATATATATATATATATATATATATATATATATATATATATATATATATAATCAATCGGTTTTACAACATCTTCCGTCTTCCGATGCCTAATTTCCACTCCTCCCGGTTTCTCCATCCCTCCTCCTCCAGATCTCTCTCTATTACTTCCTTGTTGATTCCTGCTCTCCAGCTTTGGCGTGGTCTTCCTCGCTTTCTTCTTCCATGATGGTTCCAATTTAAGATCTTTTTAGGTAGTCGGTCTTGTGACATTCTCTGTACATGTCCCTACCATACCAACTGTTGGGTTCTGATTTCGTCCACTATATCGTGCTTTATTTCTAAAGCTCGTCTTATCATGTCATTTGGTATGCGGTCTTTTCTGGTTTTTTGACTGCTCGTCTCCAGAAATCCATTTCTGTAGCTTTTAGTATTTTTTCTGTTCTTTCCTTCAATGGCCACACTTGGGAGCTGTAAGTTATTACACTTTTCACTATTGAGTTGTAAAGTCTCTTCTTATTTTCAATGGTTATGTTTTTGTCCCATAGTATACTATTAAGCATTGTAATCGCTTTTCTTCCTTGGATATTCCTCTCGAATATTGCTCCTTCCAGTGTTCCGTCCCTAGATATTCTCGTTCCCAAATACTTATAACTGTCACAGTGTTCGATGGTGTGTCCTGTGGCCAGTTTCAAGTCCTGCTGTTGTCCTCTGACGCACATGTACTCGGTTTTTTTTAATATTGACAATTATATTGGCCCCATTTTTTATATTCCTCCATAAGTTTTTTCGTGTCACGTATTCCATATCATCGATGTCCTGAGCGACGACTACCCGGTCGTCCGCGAATGATGGCGTGTACAATGTAGTATCGTCATCCAATGGTAATCCCATACTGCTGCATTTCCTTTTCCAATTCTTCAGTGCACCCTCTAAATAGATTTTAAATAGCGTTGGGGATATACAGCAGCCCTGTTTGAGACCCTTTGTGACCTGGAATCCTGTTGTTATACTCTACTTCTCGCGTCTTGGTATAAGGATTTTACGGCTTTAATTATTACGGTGCTTACATTACTCTGTTGTAGTGTTTCCCACAATCTCATTAGGGGCACGCTGTCGTAGGCCTTTTTTTAAATCAACAAACAAGACATAGACTTCCTGATCGAATGTGGTTTTCTTTTCTAGGATTTGTGTCGGTGAGAAGAGGTCTATTGTGGATCTTCCTGCTCTAAAGCCTGCTTGTTCTTCAGCTTCTACGTCCGCGTATTCCGTTTCTATTCTATTTTTAAGTATTTTTCTGTATTTTCTGCTAATAGATCCTGTAACCGTTATTCCCCGATAGTTATCGCGATTATTTTTGTCTCCTTTCTTATGAATTGTTGATATGTATGATATTTTCCATTCCTCAGGTACTTCTGATGTGTTAATGCATCTTTGGAATAAGTTCCTCAAAGCGCTAAATAGGTTTTCAGTTCCGTATTTTACTATCTCTCCTGGGATGTTTCTTGGTCCTGGGGCTCTCTACCATTTTTTAGCGTTTTACATACTTCTTTAACTTCTGATATTGTTATCCTTATTGGGGATCCTCGTATAACTATATTTGGGTTTCCATGTTGGGTACTTTTAAACTCTGGTCTATCTTCTGTTAGCATATTTGTAAAGTATTGATTCCATTTTTCTGATGTTATTGGTGAGATTTCTCTTTTCCATTCTGTTCTCATATTTTTAAGAAGTCTCTAGCTTTCTGTGCTTTTCCTTCCTCCTATGTAAGTGTTGAGTCTTGAGCATGTCTTTTCCCATTGGTTGTTCTTTTTGTCACTAATCATTTTGCGTACTCTAGCTTGGGATTCTTTGAATTTTAATTTGTCGTTTGTACTCTTTGAACTTAAGTATTTGTGATAGCTTTTCCGTTTTTCTTCAATTTCGTACTCAATTTCTTTATCCCACCAATATGGTTTTTGCAGTTTTTCCTTTCCCTTCTCCGAAAAAAAATTAACCAATCTTTTTTAATCTAGTTTATACTGGGGCTGTTGTTGTGTAGAGAACATATTAAAATTTCAAACTGATCGGTTAAATGGTTTTTAAATTATCGTGTACGCCGATTACAAAAGTATTGTTTTGAGAAAAACGCATTTAAAGTTTGACAAACGAATTTTCAAATATAAGATCTACTTACGTTCAAGCAGCTATGCTTGCTCGTTCTTAAGAGTTCTTTCGTCTCTCCGTGCGATTCTGGCAGATGTTCGACGCAGGTAGAGCAAAACCTTTGTAAACGGCCGAAAGGAAAGTTGACACGCTGAACGGTCGATTTGGCCCGCCTTACACTTGGCGTTATTATCGTTTATAACTCCGAAAGTATTTGAAATTTTTCTCTTAAATTTTCCGAGAATATCATTGAAATATAATACTTTCCGATAAGATACTTTCTAAAAAGTCGTTTTTTTTTCCGACCCGAGGAAGTGTAATGTTGTGTAAAATGGATCTAAACATCACCAAACTCCTCCTTTTCACTAACTGATAGCAGTTATTTTCAAGCTCCCATATAATTTATGTTTAATTCCGACAAGCTTTTTATTGATTGGAATTCAGTGAGAAAGATCATGTAAAAATTGTCTGTTACAAGTGGAACAAGTCTTTTACATTGTTTATCCTATATTGGCTTCTATCTGATAATTTACAAGCCGTCTAAATTTCATAAATCTAAGTTAATTATATTTTTTATCTTGTAGGAACTAATTATATAACATCGTATTTTATTTTGTTTAAGGAGGTCAAAAGCTAACTTTTTTGTCAAAGCAACCAATTGCGGGAAATGTCAATAATACCCAAGCTATAACCAAAGCATATGTAAAGTTTCAGTTAACCTCTGTTATAACTGGTACAACCACCACGACCTCGGTAGGTAAAAAAGTACACACATTTTTACTGAAAATAGATTTTTAATGTTGATATGACCTGTGCTAATTGAAACTCAACATTTGCAGAATTCGACTGCCTCATTAGTAGCCAAAGGAGAAGATGGATTAAGGCCTGTAAATTCAAATTTTTTAGGACAATTATATTCTAAACAAAATAGTTTAGATGTTCGGTGGAAAAAAGGATGATAAAAAAGCTAGTGTACCGGTAAGTAATTAAATATGTATAGAATGGATTACTTACTTTGAATCTATGTATTTAAAAACTTCTACATGTTCGCTCAGTTATACTTTTTGGATGTAGATTTACGAGTGTTCGAACCAGGAGATATAGTATTTATTATATTGTATTAAGTATGATTAAAAATGCTGTTTGTTCCCATGTGCCGAAATTGCCATCCTGGGCGACTTTAATGTCCACAATATCAACTGGCTCAAATATTCAAATACTACCGACGAACAAGGTCGTGAAGCTGAATCATTCTCAATCAGTTATGGCTTAACTCAGCTTATTGACGAACCAACACGGATCCCTGATCGAGACGGGGAGTTCGCCAGTCTTCTTGATCTGTTTTTAACCACCAATCCGGAGATTTACACGGTCACCGTAAATCCGCCGTTAGGTTCTTCCGACCATAAACTGCTTTCGACATCGAGTATCCTGCCAATCAGTGACAGAGAGGCGCCTAGGCCGCGCAAGATTTGGCACTACAAATCTGCTAAATGGGAAGATCTCATGGAATACTTTCGAACTTTCCCTTGGATGGACGTTTGTTTTCGATCCGATAACCCATCTGACTGCGCCAGGGAGGTCTCCGATGTTATTTTGGCTGGTATGGAAGCTTACATCCCTTTTTCGAAGAAATGCTCCTCCAACGGCAAGCCTTGGTTCGACCGAAAATGCAAAGAATCTGTTGCTTCTAAACATATTGCCCACCGACAATGGCGTAAAAATCCTAACACCTTAAATCGAAACATCTTTGTTCATGCCCGAAACAGATGCAAGGGAATTATCGACGAAACCAAGGAGGCACACAATCAACGAATTAGAAACAAACTTCTCGCTTGTCCCAACAATTCCAGGTCCTTTTGGGCAGTCGCTAAGGCAGTTAGTCAAAATTTTACCAAATCCACCATACCACCACTCACACGGCCAGATAATTCCATTGCACTACCACACCTGTTGAGAGAGCGAACTTGTTGGCTGAACTCTTTGCTTCACATTCTACTGTCGATTTCCAAGGAAAAACACCACCTACTATTCCCATATTGCAGTCAAGGATGCCCGATGTTGTCTTCAGACAGCGCATCATAAAGCGTATTTTAATGAAGCTAGACACCAAGAAGGCTTCTGGCGCTGACGGAATACCTGCCATAGTTCTCAAAAACTGTGCAAGGGAACTAACACCAGTTTTATGTAGACTTTTTAACCTATCCTACAGAAAGGAAATATTTCCGTCCTGCTGGAAATGTGCCACGGTTCAGCCGATACCTAAAAAAGGTAAGAAGACCTTGCCAAATAACTACCGACCAGTTGCACTGCTTTCAATAATATCGAAAGTCATGGAAAAGGTTATCAATGAGCATCTTCTAAAATATCTTGAACGATTCAATATTATTAGCGATCACCAATATGGTTTTCGTAAACATAGATCAACAGGAGATCTTCTGACTTATGTAACACATGTTTGGAACAACGCAATTGAACACTTTGGAGAATCTCGAGCGGTTGCTCTTGACATATCCAAGGCATTCGACCGTGTTTGGCACGATGGACTGTTGGCTAAGTTGCGCTCTTATGGTATGTCTGAAAGGTTCTGTTTGTGGCTCTCATGTTTCCTCAGAGAGCGTTCTTTACGAGTGGCGGTCGACGGATTTCTTTCTAACACCCTCACTATCAACGCCGGTGTGCCCCAGGGCTCCATACTGTCTCCTACTCTCTTTCTCATTTACATTAACGATCTGCTGGAAAAGACCGGGAATCCAATCTATAGCTTTGCAGATGACAGTACGCTTGTCTCTTCATTCACCTTGAACGCTCGGACATCGGCTGCTCAGGCGAATATCCGCAGACAGCAGGAGGTCGTTCAACTCAACAAAGACCTGGAAGAAATTCTATCTTGGGGTGACAGTAACCAAGTGGAATTTAACGCTACAAAAACCCAGGCGGTTTTTTCTAAAAAAGTTAACGTTGCTGAACCCGACATAGTTATGTCGGGGCACTCCATTCCCCTAGCATCGTCGCTCAATTTGTTGGGCGTTAGTTTGGGAGCAAATATGTCTTGGCATGAGCATATTGCAGGCATAGCAAGGAGAGCTTCTCAAAAGTTGGGAATATTATTTAGAACCAGAAAGCTTTACACCCCACAGCAACTGTTAATTCTTTACAAAGCCCAAATTCGACCAACTATGGAATACTGCTCCCACGTTTGGGGCTCCGCTCCCAAACATACACTGTATTTGTTGGATTCTGTTCAGAGAAGAGCGGTCCGTCTGATTGGGGACCCAGAATTGACCGGCGGCCTTGATTCGCTGGAACATCGAAGAACGGTTGGCGACTTGAGTCTGTTCTACAAGTATTTTCATGGAAAGTGTTCGAAGAATGTAGCCCGCTTAATTCCTCCCAAAGCGGTGCATGTTAGAAATACACGTCGCGCTGGTGCTTCGCATCCGTATGAGGTTCAGCTTGTTACTCCGCGTACAACGCTTTTTCAAGCAATCTTTTATATGGAGAACGTCATCCCTTTGGAATAATTTGCCCAGCGCTGTGTTTCCCACCGAGTACAATTTACAGCGATTCAAGAACAACGTGAATCGCTTTTTCCGCACTCGTGCCGCTCCTGGAGCGCTTTAGGGACTTCCCTGCAGCACGTGTGCTAGACCAATAAAAAAAAAAAAATAAGTCCTGCTCACAGGGGGTGTTATTAGAAAATCCAACTATCCTATATTTTAATCTGTTTTACTTCAATTTATACTTTACTTATTCTTGCTTAGACTGATGGATAGTTTTAGGAAAATTCACGTTAAGACGAGTCGTAATAAGATTTAGTTTTGAAGAAATGACTTTATTCTATTTTTCATTGTAGTTTTTGATCTCTATAAATGCCAGCGACCTGTTTTTTAGGGGACCGCTTCGGTATCCAGGGGTTGAAATCAAAAGTGAAAAAAAATTTTTTTGCAACCAGTGGAATATCAAATATAAGCTTGTAAAAACACGAGTTCAAAAATATATATGATGTAATACTCGCGCAAACCTTTCTTTATATTATTTTAAAAAAAAAAATATCAAAAATCGCTGTCTCCCCACCCTATCTCTAAGAACATGAATCAAAAATTTCGAAAAAATTCGGGAATATTCTCCATAAAATACAGATTGAATGAAAATTATTAGGAGTGCTTTACCTTTGGTAATTTATCTGATATAGAGAAACAAAGATAGGAAACAAATTTGGTTGAAAATTCATTTGGGGTGTGCCCTATGAAGTCACTGATCATTTTGTACCTCCATAACAAAAGTTTTTATGGTAAAAGCAAAAGTATGGAACACTAATTGGGCAATTTACTTGCAATGCGCCATTTTTTGGGAAATACCGCAGCAGTAGTGAACTTATTGTATTTTCTCCCACTTTTGTACCGGCTCTCCTGACCCTTGTATAAGTCCAATCCATATTTGGTTGTCCAAAAAAACCTTATTTGTTGTGTTCTAAAACCAGTCGAATAGGATTTGATGAGGTATTTTTGTCTCATACACTGTCAGAAGTTTAAGTTGTCTAATGACGTCATTATATTGTATTTTTTATTATTTGTCTTCGTTCTGTATTTTTTGACACTCCCAGGGCAGATGTTGGACTAATATTTGGGAGATGACGAACCTGTTCTAGCCATTTTGTCAGCCTTCTCGTTGCCCTCAAATTCTACTTGATCAAGTACCCATATCAGTATGACCTAGTTGTGATCATCTAGGTGTCAAAATTCTTTTTGGCGTTCTAAAATCATTTTAGAAGTCGGTGTCATGCTTGATGAAACTTTTAGGTTTGTCTGGTTATCACCTACAATATTAATTTTACTATTTTTATAAGTTTTCTTTTTGTTCCTATTATTGCATATAACATTGCCCGACATACAGTTACATATTGCCCTAATGGAATATAGAACTTATTATTTTTTATTCCAATACATATTTCTGCTCCAGTTCTTTATCCGGTTTTTGACCCATATGCATATCATTTAATAACTCTGTGCTTTTGCCGGAAGTCCGATTTTTGTGCCTCTGGTCTATTACTTTCATCTAGTAGCTTCTGGTAACTTAAGTTTCGTTTCAAATATGACATTTTCTACTTGCCAATCTTATTGTGTTCCAAGTTGGCAAAAATTCCAGTTAGTTTGTCTCTCAGCTTAAAAAATCCGATTCTGGCATCTCCTTGTGTATTACTATATGAAGAGGAGGAAGAGAGAGGATTTCCATAGCGGTTGGTGTGTTTTTTATTGCTCTCATTATGCTTGAACAAACCAGTCGTTGTATCTTGCTCAGATTAAATATAAGTGATGCTTATTTGCATTTTGCTTCACCATATCAGTGACGGTTATCATAAGTCTAACCACCATCGAGTATATCCAATATATTATATTAGTGTTAATCTTTATATTTTTCATCGTGGGTCCATCTAACTAACGTAGCCTGCTCTCTGTTTAATGTTGTTGAAGTGTTCGGTTCAGGTTAATCCCTATAATTTTGTTTTAGGAAATGCTACTACTTAGTATATATCACCACTACACCAAACATTTTATATTTGCACTCGACGAGCACTTCGCTAACCATGTTAGCTTCATCAGGAGCGATGATTGACCGAAGCTAAAATAAAGTGTTTGGTGTAGTGGTGATATATACAGAGTAGTGTCATTGTGCTAAATATTTCACATTCCCAACATAGTTAGTAAATGGTAGTATGAGTGTTTTAAAAAGGGGAAGTTTATAATCTTTCTTCTGCTACCCAGTTGATGACATATCTCCCTGCAGAATACCCATTCGGCCGGTTTTCTCCCATAATAGATGTAGCTAGTATTCTCTTTTAAAAGATGCAATTAGCCCGAATGCTGTCGTGATACAATTAGGGAACGCTCCTCTAGTAAGTACATAATGGCTGTTCTTTCTTTTCAACAGCGTATTCAGTATTTGATGTAGTACTATTTCCGCCGGTTCTGTAAATATATTGGTTTTAGCGCAGAAGATGATTAGCCAGTACACCATCCTTAATATGTCTATTGAGTAGTTTCTCTAAATTCTTTAGTGGGAATGCCATCAGTCTAATGGATCTCGGAGATTGTGCTCCTTGTCCTGCCATCGGGACTTGGCGATTTATATGGTTTTATTTTGTCTATATTTATTGCTATTCTTGATTTCTTCCATTCGTTCAAAAGGTATATATTTTCGACTTTCTTTTCTACAAGTGCTAATGGAGCTTTGAGTTTTTTTTAAAGGTATTTTGTGCAGTTCGACAGCTTGTGGTATCTTTATAATAAACCAGTTAGGGTTCTTTTATATTATCCCCAAGTTCCTATTACTTTTGCTGTCTGTTTACAACCGATTAAAAATTTTAAAGTTCTGATAGAGGATTGGGACTTTTCATATTTGTATAGTAGAAAAGTCCAAAAAGAATAGGAAAGTTATTTCTTTCCTATGTTTATTATTAGGGAGCTGCGGCTAGTTAAAGTGCAAAGCAAGTTACTAAAGAGTTTTTTTTGGCAAAAATCGTCAGTTCCCAATTTAGGTATCTAGTTTTATAAAGGGAATTAAATTTGTATAACTTAATAACCCAAATTTTTTTAAAAAACAATAGTAACTCTATGTAGTGATTAACATTATTTGTTTTTAGGTACAGGATTCTAAGAGTGAATTCAAGAGACGACAACAGCTTATGACTCGGGTAAACGAACGCCGCTGTTCGGCGTTGCCGTTATTCGGAAGAGATTTTCAGGATGTCGTTAAAATTTATGAGCCAAATAAGATAGATCCATGGTGTGGCGGTAACATACATTGTTTAAATACATTGTTTGAAAAGAATATCGACCAAATTACCAATTATCTTAGTAATATGTTATATAGTCCAGAAAGAAGAATAGAACAACTAAAAGATATTTGTGATAGGTAAGGACCATTTAAGTTTTCGTATTTTCAAAAATTACATTCATTTTTACTTTCCTATATATTTATATATATATATATATATATATATATATATATATATATATATATATATATATATATATATATATAGGGTTACAGGGAAAGTCGTCCTAGATAATTAAGGGACGTTATAGTTTGGGTCGTTTCTGACCGATTTGTCTCTATGACATGATGTCCTAAACTTAACCGTTTTCGAGATATTGAAGTTTAAAGATTTTCTAAAAAAACATGTTTTTTTTTTTGCTTTTATATCGATTTTTTTTTTTTATTAGAGGTTCTCGAGTGCGATTTTTTGGTTATTTTTAGTTAGTCTGTATGTCAAGTATCAAAAATCACCAAAAAAATTTGAACTAGTTACTAACAGTTTCAAATGGCGGCTTGTTAATGTTTCTAAATTACAAATTTTTACCAAGTGTTTCCTACTTTAAATCAATAAAGAGAAAAAAAAATGTATGGAAGTTATTTTGCAAATTGTTTTAAAAACTTTTACGTCCTTTTAGCTATCAAAAAAAGGTATAATACTGTTGTTATCTGAACATTACGAGGCGGCCTAATACATATCAATTATAATATTGATCCTGGTTGAGAGTCGTTTCTTTTTCACAGATTAGTGCAGTTTTTTCACAGATATATTGCGTATTTTCTTTTCTTTAAAATAATTTTTAAATTTTCTACATCTATGGGATTGTAATAAATCGGCCTTTTTTTCGACTAAATGAATATTCAGTACCCCATTGCATAACCTTATTATTATACTGTCTTATTAGAACAAATAATAACATAGTAAAACACTGGTTAATCTTATTACATAGTGTCCCAATATGTATTATCAAAGATTTAATGCAACGTGCAAGTTTTGCATCATGAACATGTTATAATAAATGCAAAGAAACATCGAAGGAAGCCGTCTATGAATATTTGGGAACAATTCATTTTTGTGTAACAAATTATTCAACGTTTGGGGTAGTCAGATGTTTTTTTTGTTATCATCGTGTATATTTTTTTTAACTATTTTACCATACTATTACCATTACATAATATTTGAAGAGTACTTTCACTAAAAAATATTAACCCTAGACAGAGTTATCCTCAGTAGGACTCCTTGTTCAAATAATGCTTTGCTATGGCTTAGATCAGGGATGTCAAAGATACGGCCCGCGGGCCGCATCCGGCCCCCGGGACGTATCAATCAACGATCGCAATGTGTCACAGAAAGAAGAATCATGTTTTTTAGAGTATTATATACTATATAATTAAATAAATAAAATGTTATAATAATTCAGTACATTTTTTTTATTTGAATCTGGCCCGCCTACACATTCTAAATTTAATATGAGGCGTTGCGGATAGTAAGGGCGAACTCAACATTGGGTCAAATTTTTTTTTTTATATAAATTCTATTTTATAGTACTTTTCCTACATCACATACCGATCTAATTGTTGAGTTCACCCTTGCTTCGCCTTCAAATTTCAGTATCAAATAAATGAAAAATTTCGAACAGGCGATAGCCGGACGGGTAGTAAGGGCGAACTCAACAATTTCGCGTGGAGCAACCGCCGGTATTGCGTCACTAAATGAGGTTTACTTGAAATTTTACGCTTTCTGCGTGTTAGTTCAAGTTAATTTTGAAGTTAATACGTTTATGTTTTGTTTGGTTTTGTTGCTTCTTTTTTTAAGAAAAGTATGGCGCAACTTGGACCTTCTAGTAGTGAAGTAAGTGTACAACATTTAGATGGTAGTGCTGTGTCGGGTTATTCGTGAAAGAGACCTGTTAAGATGAATGATTGGCAAAAAAAAAAAAACGAGTGTAAGTTGAAACGAAATTCAGGAAGTGCTTACATTTCAAGAAATAACAAAATTCACGTTGTTGCCCGCAAAATTGGACCTCCTTGCAAGTGTGGATGTTTTGAGAAAATAGGCGCTGAACTGGTCACCAATATTTTTGACTCTTTTTGGCAAATTGGAAACTATGATCTACAGAATGCTTACTTATCAAAATTGTTGATCTGCAATGATGTAAAAAAGATCTTACGTAAAGGGGCGTCCAAGTCGTACCCTGAGACGCATTCAATGTAATGTGACTGTTGATCACGCTAATCGTGAAGTTTGTCGTACTGCGTTTTATAACATTCATGGCATCTCTGAAAAGCGCGTTCGAGTCGTACTTGACAAAACCGGCAGAACTGGAACTGTTACAACGGATCAAAGGGGGAGGTGTGAACCCGCGAAGAAAATAGGAAATGACGATCTTTCTAAAGTAAAAGAACACATCATGTCACTACCTACTGTCACCAGTCATTACAGTCGCGCCAAAAGCCCCTCATCGAAAATACTTACCTGTTGGACTTAATATTAAAAAGCTCTATTCTCTTTACAATGAATGGCTTACGGAAAATTACCCTGGTTATAGCCCGGTAAATCAGCACTATTATCGTGATACGTTTAATATGCAGTTCAATATTGGTTTTGAGCCCCCAAAAAGTGACACCTGTAATTATTGCGATAAAGTAGACATAAAAATTAAAAGTAGTCAAATGCACGATTCCGAAAATGTTGCTGAAATCGAGAATCTTAAACAAGAGAAGGAGCTACATCTGACCCGTGCAAAAGCTGCTCAGTCTCTTCTTAAGGGATTAAGGAGTAATGCCGATGACTCTTTTCTGGTCATAGCTTTTGATCTGCAGCAGGCTTTGTCAACCCCAAAGCTGACTACTGGGATTCAGTATTACAAAAGGAAGCTATGGACCTATAACTTTTGTATCCATAATGTAAAAAACCGGTTCTTCAACGATGTACCTTTGGGATGAAAGTACAGGGAGGCGTGAATCATGTGAGATTGCAAGTTGCTTGTACGATTATTTGTGTAAAGTTGATGTTAATGTTAAAAAAGTTATTATGTTTGGACTGTTCTGGACAGAACAAGAATTTAAATCTTGTTTTGGCAAATCTATACTTTATACACAAAGACCAGTTCATTGAAATTAAACACTATTTTATGATACCTGGGCACTCATACCTTCCCTGTGATAGGGATTTTGGGAACATTGAGAGAGAAATGCGGAATAGCACTGTGTATACCATGGATCACTATAAGTAAATGATTGAAAGCTATCGCCGAAAAAACCAGTTTTGCGTTGTCCAACTTAGACAGGACATGATTTTCAATTTCTCTAATTTTCAAAAGAAAATTACTAAAATGCAGATGGCTGGTGCTAAGTTTAAAGATGGAAAGATCTTTGAATTTACAAATAACTTTAAGCAAGGTTTCTACATTCATTCTGCTTACAATTTGGATGTCAAAACGGCAGTCAAACTACAAAAAGGCAAGGTGAAAAACTATGATCCTGATCATTTTCATTTGGCCAGTGAAACACTGACGAGACTTTATAGTGCTCCCATTAAAATACCAGCCCCCAAATTAAAGGACATTCAGGACTTGTTACCGTATGTTCCCCTACCTTGGAGTCGGTACTTTACTAACATTATAGCCTCTCAAGACGCAGCAACGAATAAGAGCACCGAAAATGAAGATGTTATGGACGATGACCAAATAGATTACAACTGAACTTGGCTAATTATTTGTTTCTTTTCTTTAGTTTTTTTTTATGTTAGTTTCAATACCATATTTCCACTGTTTTGTATGTTGTATCAAGTAACTATTTTGTAATAACAAAACCTTTAATTAAAACAATAACCTTAAAATTAAATAAAATGTGTTCAAAATTTTTAATACCGGTCTAATTTTTTCCCAGGTATTGCCAATTTTAGGTGATAGTGTAGCATCAGAAACGAACAGTAAAATATGAAAAAAAAATACACAAATAAATATTTAAAAAAACATTTAAAAATTCACGGAATACACTATTCTACTTAAGTAAATAATAAAAAGCTAATAAATTATAAATAAATAATAAAAACTTAATTTTGCCAATATTTTGTTGAGTTCGCCATTTAGATTTTTCTATAAATTCAATTTTTTCGAAACATCATTTTGTTGAGTTCGCCCTTACTATCCGCAACGCCTCATATATGGCCCTCTGCAAAATTGAGTTTGACACCTCTGGCTTAGATGATTCGTATGAAATCAGTAAAACAAAACATTTTTATTTTTAATACCTTATCTTGTACTTGAAGCTTTTTAATGTTCCATATGAAACACTTATAAAATCACTTCTGTAGAGAATATTCCAGAATTTTTTCACAATTTTTGATCAGTACTTTTCGAGATAAAAGGGAGGGGACAGCATTTTTCGCAGTTTTTTAAAAATAATACAGAGAGAATTGTGCGCAAGTATTACATTATGTATATTTTTGAACTCGTCTTTTTACAAGCTTTTATTTGACACCCCACTCGATGACCTGGTATTTTTTTTTTAACTTCCGATTTCACCCCACAAAACCCCCTTAAGTTAAAATTTAACTTTCAAAACTGCACGGCTCTGATAAGGCCATCAAATCCTATATTAGTGCCAAATTTCAACTTTCTACGTCAAATAGTTTCGGAGAAAATCGGGTGACAGACGGACAGACACCGAAGTGATCTTATAAGTGTTCCACACGGAACACTGAAAGCTTGTTGAAACACGAGTGTATTATTTTTAAAAAATTGCAAAAAATCGCTGCCCCCCCTTATCTCGAAAAGTACTGATCAAAAAATTTTGAAAAAATTCTGGAATATTCTCCACCGGGTGTAAATTGAACGAAAATTATCACGAGAGCATTTAATAATTTATCTGGTATATTAAAAAAAAATAAGGTCATCAGTTTTCAGTAAAGATCGAAAAAAAACTTCTTAAAAATTCATTTGGGGTGTATTTTGTGAAGTCATTGTTTATTTTGAACTCGCATAACAAAAATTTTTGTTTCAAAAGCAATCGACGTACGGAACACCAATTCCGCAAGCTCGACTTGCACTTGGCCGGTTTCGGTCACAAAATATCTTAACTATAAAGATAAGTATCATTGAACTATTTTATAAAAAAATCGCCTTCTGATATTTAACTGCATACTGAATGAATATCACATTTTTTCAACAATAGAGTAGAACAAAAGTATTAAAAAAATCTTAATTTTTTAAGGAGCTGTTAGAATATAAATTACTAGGATCCTGTAACATATAAAACACAAACCTATAAAACTATTTCGGTTTATTCTTCATAAAGAAAACATTCCACAAGAGAAGCTGAGTGTACTCTTTAAATGCTAAGATCTTCCAACACATATTTTTTGTTATAGTTGTATGTATGTTGATTCAATAATATATTGATATCGCACCTAACTGTATACAATATCGTGACTTCATAATTCGACCACCGATGCGCCGAAAATTTAGCCGACATTACATTACTCAATTTGTTTTATTCTATTCATATTCTCTTTTAGTAGACAGAACAAGGCAATTTATAGTGCAGGCAAATTACAATAAAGATTTTTTTATATTTTGAGTGGAATCGCAGTCTCACATGGGTGTTGTTTACCCTGCGCTCATGTGTAATTGTTCAGATCAAAGTCTAACTAGTAGTTGCTCTCCGATAATTTACTATAAAAGTTATTATTACATAAAATTACCTAACGTACATAAAAATATTAGTATTTTTTTAAATTTTTATAATTCTTGAGCTAATAAACGTCCTTTATTTTTAGATTTATATTTTATGTTCCTGCTGTAAAGGCCAACGAACCCGAAATCCGGATTTTCCATCCACCTCCAAGTGAATATTGGTCGCGTCAAGAAGAAACGCGTTTAATTCAACAACTGTTTTCCAAACCAGCTACGCCCCTGCATCACATCGCTTCGGCAATGGTTACTCAGTTTCCAGATCCTAGACTCATACAGTATGATTGTGGCAAATTACAAACCTTGGATAAACTTCTAAGGCAACTTAAATCCGGGACTCATAGGGTATTAATATTTACCCAAATGACAAAGATGTTGGATGTTTTGGAGGCATTCCTTAATTTTCACGGCCATATTTATTTACGGTTGGATGGTACAACTAAAGTTGATCAAAGACAGGTTAGTACATTTTACTTTTTGAACGATAAATAATAAAATTTTGGGACAAAACAAATTACTAGACCTTGTACCTTCTGAAGAATTAAAATTAATTATGTTTAAGATATATAAAGATACTAGCCGGGCCCGCTGCTCCGCTCGCGTGGACTTGAGTCACTACTTTCTTCACTGCTTATTCCTTATGGTACCCAACGTAATAAAATAACTCGCATTATTTCCCCTCATCTCCCAATATTTCTCCTCATCTCCCATTATCTCTACATAATTTCCATTATCTAGGCTTATCTCTGCTCATCTCCCATTATTTCTCCTTATCTCCCATTATTTCTCCTTGTCTCCCATTATCTCACCTTATTTCCCATTATCTAGGCTTACCTCGACTTATCTCGCAATATTTCTCCTTATCTCCCATTATTTCTCCTTATCTCCCATTATCTCACCATAACTCCCATTATCTAGACTTACCTCTGCTTATCTCCCATTATTTATACTTATCTCCCATAATTCACCTTATCTCCCCTTATCGAGGCTTATCTCGACTTATCTCCCATTATTTCTCCTTATCTCCCATTATCTCACCTTATCTCCCATTATCTAGGCTTATATCGAATTGTAAAGAACATATGTATAAAAAGTGGTTCTCGAGTGATAAGCGCACTAACGGACAAACAGACATAGAGACGTTACATTTTATATGTATTATATTTTTTGCTACATGATATTATTCCATATTTAATGCCTTAAGAAGTGTATTGCAAGAGAACGCGCTAGCGGCAAACTTTTCTCCGACTTGATTCACTATTATCGTCACTGCTTATTCCTTATGTCACCTAACGTAATAAAATATATCCTATAACCTGGCCAGAGAACATATGTATGTTTAAGAAAAAAAGCACGTAAATCGGATAAGTGGTTCTCCAGTGATAAGCGCACTAACGGCCAGACAGACAGACAGTGATACGTTGCATTTTATATATATTATAGATGTAATAAAATATATATATCTATATCCTGGTCAGAGAACATATGTATGAATTTAAAAAATCACGTAATTCGGATAAGTGGTTCTCGAGGGATACGCGCACTAACGGACACACAGACAGACAGACAGAGAGACTTTGCATTTTATATAGATTCTTATTATTATTATATAACCTGGCCAAAGAATATATGTATGAATTTAAAAAAAGACACATAAATCGGATAAGTGGTTCTCGCGTGATAAACGCACTAATGGACAGACAGACAGCCAGATAGGCATTGCATTTTATATATATTATAGATTATAGATATTCTCTACTACCTAATATGGTTCCATATTTAATGGTTTAAGCTGTGTATTGCAAGGGAACGCGCTAGCGGCAAACTTTTTTCCGATTTGATTCACTATTATCGTCACTGCTCATTCATTATGCTACCTATCGTAATAAAATATAGCCTATAACCTGGCCAGGGAACATATGTATGTTTTAAAAAAAAAGTACGTAAATCGGATAAGTGGTTCTCCAGTGATAAGCGCACTAACGGACAAACAGACAGACAGAGAGACGTTGCATTTTATATATATTATAGATTACACGCGCAAACTTTTTTTTTGTATTATTTTAATGAATTACTAAAAATCGCTGGCCTCCCACCCATTCTCTAAGAGGATTAACCAAAGAGTTTCTGGAATGTTCCCCATAAGGTGTAGATTGAATTAAAATTATCAGAGGTGCATTACCTTTAATAATTTATCTGGCATATAAAAATAAAGATGGAAAAATATATTCTAAAAGCAATCACGGTACGGAACACTAATTGCGCAAGTCCGATTTGTACTTGGCTAGTTTTTTTAATATTTAAATGTTAAAAAGATAATAAAACTGAACAATATTTTAACATGTGCAGTACACAATTATTTATCTTATTTATTTATTTTGATTTCTAGGTTTTAATGGAAAGATTTAATGGAGACAAGAGAATTTTTGCGTTTATTTTATCTACGCGTTCTGGTGGAGTTGGTGTTAATCTTACCGGTGCAGACACCGTAATATTTTATGATTCTGATTGGAACCCTACCATGGATGCTCAGGCTCAAGATCGTTGTCATAGAATTGGTCAGACCAGAGATGTTCATATTTACAGGTCCGTATTTTTTAATAATGTTTTATTAAAAATAATTTTATTTTTATTCTTAATTAACAATGAAGAATCGAGAAGTAACTTTCCAAACATAATCGTTTTAATGTAGGATAGTGTGTAAATGTTTATTTTATGAAAAGCCTAATAGTAGTAGTGTACTTATTCCTCTATTTATGTTGATAAGAAAAACACAATTTTCTACAAGGTTTAGGACTAACTTAAAGCTAAATACTTACAAAAAATAGATCAAAAATGTATTTAAGAACGTCAGCAAAAGAGGTTTCAAGTATTTGTATAGTTTATGCTCTATACTACCTAGTAATATTAAAGGAAGAAAGTTATTTTGGGACTTGGGAATGACACTACAGGACTGTTATCATCACTATGTTAGCATCATCAGGAGCGATGAGTGACTAAATCGAAGGGTAAAAACTAGACTATTTATACTAAAATTGTGACTTATTCGAGTGGAACCGACCAATTACAGTGGAAGGTTTAGTTCCGGTCGAATAACCAGTGGAGAGACCTATATACTATTTTTAGAATTTATTTCAATACTTTTTGTATACGTCGTAACAATTTCCTATCAGGGACATTTTTCATTGATCTAAATTTATCTAAGGTTACGGTATGATTATATTCCAAAGCATATTGGCAGTATTTCATATTTCTGATCTACTGTATCTTAAATGAGCTAATTGCTTTTTAAATCTCGTTTGAATCGCCCTCCTTGTGTGCCCAACATACTTCTCGTTACAGTCATTACAACTTGTATATTCCACTTATTTTCACGTATCCTTGTGACTTGGTAAGATATTTTTGAAGTTGTCTGATGAGTTATTGACTAACGTGAGCTTTACACTATTAAATATCTTATTAATACCTAGTCATGGAGCCAAAAAAAGCGTTTTTTTAGGAGTTTTTTTTAGAGAAGCTCTTCATTATATAAATCAAGTTTTTATTTTATATAATAATACATATCTTAAACACCACACCACCTACTATTCCCATAGTGCAGTCAAGGATACATATCTTAACCACCACACCACCTACTATTCCCATAGTGCAGTCAAGGATGCCCGATGTTGTCTTCAGACAGCGTATCATAAAGCGTATTCTGATGAAGCTAGACACCAAAAAGGCTTCTGGCGCTGACGGAATACCTGCCATAGTTCTTAAAATCTGTGCGAGGGAACTAACACCAGTTTTCTGTAGACTTTTCAACCTATCCTACAGAAAGGGAATATTTCCTTCCTGCTGGAAATGCGCTACAGTTCAGCCGATACCTAAAAAAGGCAAGAAGACCTTGCCAAATAACTACCGACCAATCGTACTGCTTTCAATAATATCGAAAGTCATGGAAAAGGCTATCAATCAGCATCTTCTAAAATATCTTGAAGGATTCAACATTATTAGCGATCACCAATATTGCTTTCGTAAAGATAGGTCAACAGGAGATCTTCTGACTTATGTAACACATGTTTGGAACAAGGCAATTGAACACTTTGGAGAATCTCGAGCGGTTGCTCTTGACATATCCAAGGCATTCGACCGTGTTTGGCACGATGGGCTGTTGGCTAAGCTACGTGCTTATGGTATATCGGAAAAGTTCTGTTTGTGGCTCTCATGTTTCCTCAGAGAGCGTTCTTTACGAGTGGCGGCCGACGGATTTCTTTCTAATACCTTCACTATCAACGCCGGTGTGCCCCAGGGCTCTATACTGTCTTCTACTCTCTTTCTCATTTACATTAACGATCTGCTGGAAAAGACCGAGAATCCAATCTACAGCTTTGCAGATGAACCGTCTCTTCATTCACCTTGAACGCTCGGATATCAGCTGCTCAGGCGAATATCCGCAGACAGCAGGAGGTCGTTCAACTTAACAAAGACCTGGAAGAAATTCTATCTTGGGGTGACAGTAACCAAGTGGAATTTAACGCTACAAAAACCCAAGCGGCAGGTTTTTCTAAAAAAGTTAACGTTGCTGAACCCGACATAATTATGTCGGGGCACTACATTCCCCTAGCATCGTCGCTCAATTTGTTGAGCGTTAGTTTGGGAGCAAATATGTCCTAGCATGAACATGTTGCAGGCATAGCAAGGAGAGCTTCTCAGAAGTTGGGAATATCATTTCGAACCAGAAAGCTTTACACCCCACAACAACTGTTAATTCTTTGCAAAGCTCAAATTCGACCAACTATGGAATACTGCTCCCACGTTTGGGGCTCCGCTCCCAAACATACACTGCATTTGTTGGATTCTGTTCAGAGAAGAGCTGTCCGTCTGATTATATATATCGTACACTACAAATAAAGCTATAGTAGTTCAAACTGGTATATGTTAGCAATTGTTGAATACAACTCTTAAAGAAAAATAAAGAATGTGTTTACAAAATTTATTAAAAGATATCAACTGACCCACACATCGGCACATTACGTATATTTTATTTTTTATTTTTTCTAATTTGTTACTTTTTTTGCAACAAGCCTAAAGTCATTTTAATTAAAACTGAAATCGGTTGTAATAATTCAAAAAATGCATTGAGACATTATTTGATTATCAGTCACTTAAAAATGTATATATGAAATGTTTTTGATAGCTTTCCTATCTTCTTTTGAAAATATTATTTGTTTCTTTTATTTCAGGCTAGTAAGTGAAAGAACAATAGAAGAGAATATCTTAAAGAAGGCCAATCAAAAGAGACTATTGGGAGATTTGGCGATTGAAGGTGGCAATTTCACAACAGCTTATTTCAAGAGTGTAAGTTTATTTATTTATTTATTTATTTTGTACCAGACTTATTACAATTCAATACAAAATATGCAATACCTATAAAGATAACATAAGTTATCTACACATAGGACTGGTGGAGATATAATCCTTAAGAACTATACACAATTATACTATATATATATATATATATATATATATATATATATATATATATATAAAATCAATCGGTTTTATAACGTCTTCCGATGCCTAATTTCCACTCCTCCCGGTTTCTCCATCCCTCCTCCTCCAGATCTCTAGTACTTCCTTGTTGATTCCTGCTCTCCAGCTTTGGCGTGGTCTTCCTCGCTTTCTTTTTCCATGAGGGTTCCAATTTAAAATCTTTTTAGGTAGTCGGTCTTGTGACATTCTCTGTACATGTCCGTACCATACCAACTGTTGGGTTCTGATTTCGTCCACTATATCGTGCTTTATTTCTAAAGCTCGCCTTATCGTGTCATTTGGTATGCGGTCTTTTCTGGATTTTCTGGCTGCTCGTCTCCAGAAATCCATTTCTGTAGCTTTTAGTATTTTTTCTGTTCTTTCCTTTAATGGCCACACCTGGGAGCTGTAAGTTATTATACTTTTCACTATTGAGTTGTAAATTCTCTTCTTATTTTCAATGGTTATGTTTTTGTCCCATAGTATACTATTAAGCATTGCAATCGCTTTTCTTCCTTGGATATTCCTCTCGAATATTGCTTCTTCCAGTGTTCCGTCCCTAGATATTCTCGTTCTCAAATACTTACTTACTACAATAACTGGCACAGTGTTTGCTGGTGTGTCCTGTGGCCAGTTTCAAGTCCTGCTGTTGTCCTCCGACGCACATGTACCCGGTCTTTTTAATATTGACTTCTAGGCCCCATTTTTCATATTCTTCCATAAGTTTTCGTGTCATATATTCCATATCATCGATGTGCTGAGCGACTACTACCTGGTCATCTGCGAATGATAGCGTGTACAATGTAATATCGTCATCCAGTGGTAATCCCATACTGCTGCATTTCCTTTTCCAGTTCTTCAGTGCACTCTCCAAATAGATTTTAAATAGTGTTGGGGATATACAGCAGCCCTGTTTGAGACCCTTTGTAACCGGGAACCCTGTTGTTATACCATATTTGGTTTTCACATTACTTCTTGCGTCTTGGTATAAGGATTTTACGGCTTTAATTATTCCGGTGCTTACATTACTCTGTTATAATGTTTCCCACAATTATACTAAACTATACTAAAATACACAAAACTTAAATTTAACAAAAAAATAAAAAATTTAAATTTATTGGTTGCTCAACAGTGGCAATAGATACAGAAAAACTCAGAAAACAAAAAATAAAATAAAAACAATAAGAAAAAAAAACGTACTTTCCATTAATTATATTGTGGCCACACTTATATCCGATGATCCAATCCAACCTTTAAACTCTTACCTCTTAATTCTAAATTTTTCAGTTCTCCGGGCAGTTTGTTAAATGCCTTCATCAGTAATCTTACTGCTCTTAAATTTTATTCTTTTATTTATCTTTGGCAATAAAAGGTTTTTGTTTCTAGTCTTACTATGAGATTCTGTGTGTTCCTTTCGCATATCTGCATAATAAAGCAACAATGACTCTAATGTAAACATCTGCGAGATATTTAATGGGACAGAATAATTAGTTTGTTTTTTTCAAAATTATCTTTAAGATCCTATTTTACAAATTCTGCAACAGAATTCTAACATTATCATACGCTCCACCCCACGCAATCACCCCATAAGAGCAAATGCTACGGAAAAGAGCATAATAAATCGTTAATAGAGTCCCCGCCGACATTGATAATTTAGCAAATATAAATGGCAGATATTTCGTTCTTTTCACTACATTCTCAACATGCTTATCCCATCTCATATGGCAATCAAACACATTGCCCGAATATTTACAGAATTCAACCCTTTTTACTCTACTATGATTTATATTAATAGTTACATTATTCGGAATGCTATCACGATACACACCAAAAGTCATGAAGACTGTTTTTGAAATATTCAAAGATAACTGATTTAAAGCTAACCATGTGCTTACTGTTTTTAAAAGATCATTCATTTTTTTTTGAGTTTTATCCCAAGTTTCTTCAGTGCTTATAATGGCTGGATCGTCTGCATATGACATCACAGACTGCTGTTCCAAAATTTGAAGCATGTCATTTATGTATAAGATAAATAATAGAGGTCCAAGGATTGTTCCTTGCAGGACTCCACATGATTTGTTTAGGGGCACTAACAGTACTTGCTATTTTGACAGTTTGTATCCTATTATTTAGATAACTTCTAATTAAGTCATAAGCCATACCTCTAATACCGTAATGATATAGTTTTTTTTTAAAAGAATTTCATGGTTCACTGTGTCAAAAGCTTTAGCTAAGTCCAAGTTGTTTGAATATAATATAGTGAAGCGTTAAAAGAAGGGTGATTGACTTAAACATATTGAATATTTAAGGGTAGCTAAAGCCACGATCGTGTTGTTTTTTTATATGATTTATTTGGGTTTTATTTACTTAGTTCACATGACTTGTATGTTTTTAGAGCACTATACAAGACCTGTTTAATATCGATAATACTTTGGAGACGGCTTCTCAACGTATGTCAGACGTAATTGATGCTCGCCGGGAACGAGAAAAAGCTACAAGTAGTGATGCTTCTGCACCGCAAAATGAAGACAAGGCGGCGGTGGGTGCTTTAGAAAACGCTCTTGCTGCTTGCGAGGACGACCAGGATGTTCAGGTAAGAAAATGTTTTTAAAAAATTCGTACCCGGGCATTTAAGTTAGCCAAATGGGTAGGGGTTGTGTTTGTAGTCGAGTCGGTAATATAAAAATTTCCCATATTTTACACACCTTTTATTATATTACTTTTATTTTTAGTTCAGAGATTTTTTCTAGTTTCTTTTTACAATTATAAAAATTAAGACATCATTTTAATTAAAAAAGCTTTTGTTATACTGTTATCCGTATGCAAGGTGAAGTAATAAATCATGTAAAATTATGCAAATTAGTAATAAAAGTGACCCAGTGGGTAATAAACCAAAGGCGGGTTGTTTTACTTGATGGGGTCAATTTGGTTTATAAACCGTATCCAGGGTATACTCTCAGTTTATTTTCTCACGTAACACGTAGTGCATCAGTTCAGAACGATAAAGATATTTTCCTAAAAACGTCAAAAAACAACGGCTTTAAGCTTAAATGAAAAGATCATAATTAGGAATGTGTTGAATTACATCAAAAGTGATGAAACCTTAATTTAAGTGTCGACGGTAGTGTTCAAAAGTCTTCCTTAATGAACGGAGTTGGAAAAACAACTACGAGGCTGGTTTGAAAAGTCCGTGCAAAGTCCGAGAGATGGCACCACCGGCGCGTATCGAGGTCATGTTTAGTTAGTAGCATCTCTTGAATGAACGCACACCAAGTTTCAGCCATATTGGTCTATTTCTTTGTGTTTGGCATTCGTGTGAATCAAGGAAGTCGAGTGATTTTCAAGAAATGGACGAAAAAGAATTTCGTGTCGTGATTAAACATTACTTTATGAAAGGCAAAACGCCTCAGGAGACTAAAGAGAAGCTTGATAAACATTATGGTGACTCTGCACCTTCGATTAGAACAGTCTATAAGTGGTTTGAAAATTTTCGGACTGGCCATATGGGCACAAGTGACGCTGAACGTTCTGGACGGCCTGTGGAGGTTACGACTCCAGAAATCATTGATCAAATCCGTGATATGGTGATGGATGACAGAAGAGTTAAGGTGCGTGAGATTGCTAGTGCTGTGGGCATCTCGACTGAACGGGTACATAATATTTTGCATAAACATTTGGACATGAGAAAGCTATCCGCAAGATGGGTGCCGCGATTGCTCACGCTTGACCAAAAACGGAATCGTGTGAAGTGTTGCAAGGATAGTTTGCAGCTGTTCCAGAAGAATCCGGAGGACTTTAAGCGTCGTTTCGTCACTGTGGATGAAACATGGATACATTACTATACTCCTGAGACCAAACAACAATCTAAACAATGGGTTACCAAGGGGGAATCTGCACCAAAAAAGGCGAAAACCGTTCCTTCGGTCGGAAAGGTTATGGCGACTGTCTTTTGGGATTCGCAAGGGATAATCCTCATCGACTATCTGGAAAAGGGTAAAACTATTACAGGTGAATATTATTCATCGTTATTGGACCGTTTGAAAACCGAGCTGCAAGAAAAACGCCCGCGATTGGCCCACAAGAAAGTCCTTTTCCATCACGACAACGCACCAGCACACACACACCTCAGCAGTTGTGGTCGCAAAATTAATGGAAATAGGATTTCAACTCGTTTCACATCCCCCCTATTCTCCAGACTTGGCTCCCTCGGACTACTATTTGTTCCCCAATTTGAAGAAATGGCTGGCGGGACAAAGATTTTATTCAAACGAGGAGGTGATTGCAGACACTAATGGATATTGACTTGGACAAATCCTATTATTCGGAAGGGATCAACAAACTAGAACATCGTTGGACGAAGTGTATAAGCCTAAAAGGAGACTATGTCGAAAAATAAAAAAGGTTTACCCCAAACACATAAGTAGTTTTTATTTTTGCACGGACTTTTCAAACCAGCCTCGTATTTATCGAGTTACTGCGCCTAAGCTAAAACCAGGTAAAATAAAACTGGAGCTGACAGAAGATGTAAAAAATTCCCTGCGAAGAATCATTCATGGGTTTTTCATTGAAAGAAAATATTCCAACCTTGGACTTAATTCTAGAGGCTGTTAAAAGTAACCTACAGATACCCACGATGGGCAGGACTAAGTTGTGGGACGTTTTAAAATCATTTAAAATCAGTCAATTTTCATTGGAAAAATTTCAAAAAAAATCCTTGTTAATTGAAAGGGAAGAAATCGTACGCTGGAGAAGAGATTATCTGAGAAAAATTAGACATGAGCGTTCTCAAAGAAAACGTATTTATTATTTAGACGAAACTTGGACAAATGAAGGGTACATCGTAAATAAGTTTTGGCAGGACAAAAACGTTTTGAGTTCAAGGCAAGCTTTTATGGAAGGTTGATCAACCGGTCTCCGTCCACCATGTGGAAAAGGACGCCGATTAATTATAACACGTATAGGAAGTATCCACAATTTCGTTAATGGCGGTCTGCTTACATTCGAATCGAAAAAAACAGGAGATTACCACGAGAATATGCATTCTGATGTGTTTGAAGAATGGTTTACGCAGATAATAGATTTGGTTCCCCGAAGCTCAATAATTGACATGCATGCAAGTTACTATTCCAAAAAAGTTGAACGTGTTCCCATGATGGGATGGCTTAAACGTGATGTACAGTCTTGGTTAACTCAGCGAAATATATTATTCTATGATGACAATGTTAAACGCGAATTAATACTACTCAGTATATATCACCACTACACCAAACACTTTATTTTTGCACTCGACGCGCGTTTCGCTAACCATGTTAGCTTCATCAGGAACGATGATTGACTAAAGGTAAACTACATATCTACCCTATTTATACTTAGCTTAACCCTAGAATTACTCAAGCGGAACTAATGACATAGACAAGGCCCTCAGTTCCGGTCAAGTAACCAGTAGAGGGAACTATAAGGAATAGGCCCTCTGTCTTTATTTAAACTACTTTTACATTTTATGATTTCCATACTTTCGTATGCGTTCAACAATCTCCTATCAGATACATTTTTTATTAATCTTAGATTATCTAATGTTACAGTATGATCAGCTTCAAGGGCATGTTCGGCAATGCTAGACTTTTCTGTTCTATTGTATCTTAAGTGTGCTAAATGTTCTTTAAATCGTGTTTTAATTGACCTTTTAGTTTGCCCAACATACTTTTTGTCACAATCATTACAACTAATTTCATAAATTCCACTTTTCTCACAATTGGGAATCTTATCTTTGGGATTTCCTAAGATATTCCTCAGATTGTCTGATGACTTATAGACTAAGGTGAGGCCTACCTTATTAAATACCTTATTGAGTCCCTTGCTATATTTCGGATTATATGGTATGGAGACATACTTGGTGTTATTTTCTTCGCGTGTAAAAAAGGTGGAATTCTGAATATTAGACCTAAATTTATGTCTATTTATTAGCTTATTTACTAAGTCATCGTCATAACCATTAACTCTAGTTATATTTCTAATACGATTCCTTTCTTTATTAAAGTTTACTCTATTCAGAGGGAAAGTGACCAAACGATGAACTAAAAAATGTATTGAGGCTAATTTATGTTGTTTGCAATGAAATGAATCATTAGGAATATATCTATCTGTTATTGTGTCCTTCCTATAGATATCAAATTCTAATCTATTATTATTTTTAATAATTAAAATATCTAGAAAAGGCAATTGTCCTTTGTTCTCAATTTCGTACGTGAATTTAATTGAATCATACCGGCTATTTAATTTAGAAACAAAATCATCAATATTTGCTTTCTTTGTATCAAAAATCGCGAAAATATCATCCACATACCTATACCATACCCTTGGGAAATATTCGAATTCTTGACTGGCTTCGATTTCAAACTTACTCATGAATAAATTGGCTATGAAAGGTGACAAGCAATTACCCATAGCTGTTCCTTCTTTCTGAACATAAAATTGATTGTTATATTGGAAATAATTTTGTTCCATGCAAAGTTTAGATAATGTTAAGTATTCACGAATAATTTCGTCTTCAAAGTCATTCATTCTAAGTAATTCTTCGAGATATTGTAAAGTTTGTGGAATTGGCACACTTGGGAATAAAGAACTAACATCAAAAGAAATTAAGACTTCACCTTCATTAAGAACTAGATTTTTTGTTTTATTAATGAATTCTAACGAATTCTTCACTGCGAAAGTATCTAATGGTAACTTCTCAAGTTCTTTTGATAACCATTTGGATATTAAATATGTGGGTGATCCGACCGATGAAACAATGGGTCGCATTGCTTTTCCAGGTTTGTGAATTTTGGGTAAGCAATACAATTTTGGTATGGTCGGATTACTCGCATTTAATTTAAATTTTAGCGAATCGGAGACAAGGTTCTTACATTTTTTAAAAGAATTTTTAACCTCTGATATCATTTTCGGTAATGGATTTCTTATTACCTTTTCATAAGGCCCAGATTCGATAAGATTATCTACGCGTTCAAAATAATCTTTCTTATCCAATATAACAACCTTATTTCCTTTATCCGCTTGAAATGAAATTCGCATCTTAAACAAAGGTCTTAACTTTGCAGTACCCCCTCCTAGAGATAATTTATCAGAAATAGTTGTTCACATTGAAAGTTCCATTAGCACACTTCCAGAAAATAGTAAAACCTTTGTTAGGGAAGCATGTCGCAATCAAATTTCGAAAAACATAGTTAACAACACAAATTCTAATTCACGAAAAAATATAAAAGTAGTTAAAGGATTGAAAAAGAAAGATTTCTTCTACTTAAAAGCGGATAAAGGAAATAAGGTTGTTATATTGGATAAGAAAGATTATTTTGAACGCGTAGATAATCTTATCGAATCTGGGCCTTATGAAAAGGTAATAAGAAATCCATTACCGAAAATGATATCAGAGGTTAAAAATTCTTTTAAAAAATGTAAGAACCTTGTCTCCGATTCGCTAAAATTTAAATTAAATGCGAGTAATCCGACCATACCAAAATTGTATTGCTTACCCAAAATTCACAAACCTGGAAAAGCAATGCGACCCATTGTTTCATCGGTCGGATCACCCACATATTTAATATCCAAATGGTTATCAAAAGAACTTGAGAAGTTACCATTAGATACTTTCGCAGTGAAGAATTCGTTAGAATTCATTAATAAAACAAAAAATCTAGTTCTTAATGAAGGTGAAGTCTTAATTTCTTTTGATGTTAGTTCTTTATTCCCAAGTGTGCCAATTCCACAAACTTTACAATATCTCGAAGAATTACTTAGAATGAATGACTTTGAAGACGAAATTATTCGTGAATACTTAACATTATCTAAACTTTGCATGGAACAAAATTATTTCCAATATAACAATCAATTTTATGTTCAGAAAGAAGGAACAGCTATGGGTAATTGCTTGTCACCTTTCATAGCCAATTTATTCATGAGTAAGTTTGAAATCGAAGCCAGTCAAGAATTCGAATATTTCCCAAGGGTATGGTATAGGTATGTGGATGATATTGTCGCGATTTTTGATACAAAGAAAGCAAATATTGATGATTTTGTTTCTAAATTAAATAGCCGGTATGATTCAATTAAATTCACGTACGAAATTGAGAACAAAGGACAATTGCCTTTTCTAGATATTTTAATTATTAAAAATAATAATAGATTAGAATTTGATATCTATAGGAAGGACACAATAACAGATAGATATATTCCTAATGATTCATTTCATTGCAAACAATATAAATTAGCCTCAATACATTTTTTAGTTCATCGTTTGGTCACTTTCCCTCTGAATAGAGTAAACTTTAATAAAGAAAGGAATCGTATTAGAAATATAACTAGAGTTAATGGTTATGACGATGACTTAGTAAATAAGCTAATAAATAGACATAAATTTAGGTCTAATATTCAGAATTCCACCTTTTTTACACGCGAAGAAAATAACACCAAGTATGTCTCCATACCATATAATCCGAAATATAGCAAGGGACTCAATAAGGTATTTAATAAGGTAGGCCTCACCTTAGTCTATAAGTCATCAGACAATCTGAGGAATATCTTAGGAAATCCCAAAGATAAGATTCCCAATTGTGAGAAAAGTGGAATTTATGAAATTAGTTGTAATGATTGTGACAAAAAGTATGTTGGGCAAACTAAAAGGTCAATTAAAACACGATTTAAAGAACATTTAGCACACTTAAGATACAATAGAACAGAAAAGTCTAGCATTGCCGAACATGCCCTTGAAGCTGATCATACTGTAACATTAGATAATCTAAGATTAATAAAAAATGTATCTGATAGGAGATTGTTGAACGCATACGAAAGTATGGAAATCATAAAATGTAAAAGTAGTTTAAATAAAGACAGAGGGCCTATTCTTATAGTTCCCTCTACTGGTTACTTGACCGGAACTGAGGGCCTTGTCTATGTCATTAGTTCCGCTTGAGTAATTCTAGGGTTAAGCTAAGTATAAATAGGGTAGATATGTAGTTTACCTTTAGTCAATCATCGCTCCCGATGAAGCTAACATGGTTAGCGAAACGCGCGTCGAGTGCAAAAATAAAGTGTTTGGTGTAGTGGTGATATATACTGAGTAGTGTCATTGTGCCAAAGATTCCACATTCCCAACTTAGCGAATTAATACAATTAGTCAAACATGAAGTTTTAAAAAACAAAGATGAGTACAATAAGTACTTTATCGACAAAATTGCCAAAACTCGAGATATAACTGTTCTTAGCTTGCCACCATACCACTGTGAGCTTAATCCTATAGAGCTTATTTGGATCAAGTAAAAAGCGAAGTGGCTAGAAACAATGTGACTACAAATTAACAGACCTTAAAGATCTATTTGCAAAAGCAATATGTAATGTCACTCCAGAAAACTAACAAAATTATGTTGAACACGTAATTAAAGAAGAAGATAAAATGTGGACACTAAATACATCAATGGACCAAATTGTAGGACCACTAGTTATACTATTAGGTACAGATGATGCTATGTCAGATTTTAGTTCGGATATGTCTGACATGTCGGATATCGAACGTGTTTAAGATTAACATAGCACTGGGGCTAGATATAATAATTTTATTTTGTCATTCAATTTAAGTTATAGTTTAAGGTGTTATTTTATAAATGATAAACTTTTAATTGTTACCCTCAGTGTTAAATGGGCATGCCCCGTGGATAAATAAATAAATATTAATAATAAAAAAAACAGTGAACATACAGTTATTGGGTCTTCCCTGTGTGACATTTGTATTTGTTTTCTTTTAGATTTTAGGCTTTAAATAGTGTTTTGTAAAAGCACATACAGGAGCACGCATCTCGGTGCGTTTATATTTTAAAACTTGTTTATTTGTTTTTATATTTCCTAGTTATTTGTAAATTTATATGTTTTGATAAATAAATTTGATTTGATCTGAACTATCATATTGTTTTGTATGCATATATTATGCATCTGGCATTGATGGGCGCTGTTCCTCAGTTTTGTTCAATACTAGTTTTACTCTTGTAATATTATTGTAATATTTGTAATATTTTGTATTATATTTTTTTAACCTTAATTATAGCTATAATTAATACAAAAGAAATCAGTCGATATGTCACTGTTCGGTCATTCTCGAGATTTTCAAGGCAAAAATGCCATAATTCTATTGTAATTTTCCATAAATGTTAGTCTAATTTGCATAATATTACATGATTTATTACTTCGCCTTGCAAACGGATAGAATATATCTTTTGGTTCGTTGGTGGTATAGAAATTATCAAATTAATTCATAGAATTGTTACTAACCTTTTTTTAGGCTGCTAAAACGGCCAAAGCTGAAGCTGTGGCGGATTTAGCCGAATTTGACGAAAACATTCCATTAGATCAAGAACCAGAAAGAGAGCCGGAGATTAGCAAAGCTGAACAGGAAATCAACAACATTATTAAAAAGGTAATATCTTCCAAAAAATGAAGTAAAGTAGCATTACTTACCTACACACCTAACGGTGTTTTCTAAGCTGAAGCTCACATTTGAACATAGGTTCTTTGAATAATTTAGTTAGGAAAATAGAAGGTATTAAAAAAGAAATAGTAATTGTAGGAAATCATTTAAAATTTAAAAACGTGTATAAAATAAGAGATTACTTAACTGAAGTGCTTGTTTCTTTTGTAGTTGTGTGCCTTAAATTTCCTCATTTTAATTTTCATAAGAGCGAAGAACAGATTAGGAAAGATTCCGAGTAAGACGTGGATCTGTGATCTGATTCGTTGTCAAAAAGATATTTAAAATTAAATTTTCATTTTTGATGAATTTATTTATAGAGGTTAGCTGACTATAAAGTTAAATGAACTTGTGTTAGAAAAGATAATTGAGAAAATAGGAATAAAAGTAAACAAAAACAAAAAATGTAGACGCTTTAAAACTAGTTATAATGTCATTATATTTAAGAATTTGGTACCTTTATGTGTTTTGAAGTTATAGTTTCTGCCTAATTTTCACCAAATTTATTAATTTGAAGCAGGCCTCGTGATTTTTAAAGCAGTTGCCGCCAATTTAAATTTCAGTAACCTAACTTTCCTTCACGTAAAAGCAGTTTTTCTACATATTTTTATATATATATATATATATATATATATATATATATATATATATATATATATAATATATATATATACACACATACACATGTATGCATATGTATATGTACAGGGTGGTTCAAATTGGACACTTTTAAAGGTAAACCCCTTTATCTAAAGGAGATAGATGAAAACTGATGTCGGTGTCTGAGGCTCAATTTTTATGATAAACTCAATGGTGAAAACCGCATATCGATATCTAGTACCGTTTCAGATATACAGGGTGTTCTTCAAAAATCTACATTTTGGCAAAATGTTTGTAATTCATTTCCTATTGAAAATTTTTGATTTCTGTAAAAACATTCTCAAAGCACTTTTTCACGTGGATTTATATTTTTTTTACAACTAATATTTTAATAGTTATTAACGCAAGACTATATTTTTTAAATGAGATACCCTATATATTTTTAAATTACCATTCTAAAAATATAGCACACTTTATATTTTGCTTAAACCTACTTCAAAATATAAAGGTTTTCAGGTTTGACGCGAGTTTTAACTGCATATTTTGTGAAAAATATACAGGGTATCTAATTTAAAAAATATATTTTTGCATTAATAACTATTAAAATATGTAACTTACTGTTGAAATCCACGTGAAAAAGTACTTTGAGAATGTTTTTACAGAAATCAAAAATTTTCAATAGGAAAAGAATTTCAAACATTTTTCCAAAATGCAGATTTTTGAAAAACACCCTGTATATCTGAAACGGTACTAGATATCGATATGCGGTTTTCACCATTGAGTTTATCATAAAAATTGAGCCTCAGACACCTACATTAGTTTTCGTCTATCTCCTTTAGATAGAGGGGTTTACCTTTAAAAGTATCCAATTTGGACCACCCTGTACAGGATGAGACGACGATAGAGTAATAAAGTTCATTATTTCATTTGTTTCGGGAATGAGAAAACATGTTAAATACAATAGTTTAAGGGAATGTTAAGGTGCACAGTTTAAAATTATTTTTGAGTATATGTGTGGCCGATATAACATGTTTTTTCTAAATGGAACATCCTACTTTCTAATTTATTTTTAAATTCTGCGTAAAATTGTATAACTTTTTTATTAATAATGTTATATACCTAAACCTAATAGTTTTTCTAATATTTCAATTTTTTTAAAAAAATACTAGTTTTCGGTTTGAAAAAAATTGCCAGTAGCGCCATTGTTTCTGAAGGTGGAATACTCGTAATTGGTACGAGCGTTCTATAGAGATGAAAAAAGATATATGTAAAGAAATTTGAGTTAGATGCTACAGGGTATTCAAAATAAATTTATACATTTCGACTCTTTTAAATTGAAAAATCTCAAATTTTTTAAATGGCACCTATACATTATTATTTTTTCTGGTAGATTTTACAAAACCCTCCAACTTTTATTAAGTATGTCATATACCTATTTCTAATAGTTTTCGATTTATTTTGAATTTTCCAATTTTTTTTTACCTTTGTTTTTAATACACTTACGCTATAACATCATAGTTGCCAAGACAAAACAAAAATGTAGGCATTGTCAAATTTTTACATGTCTATTAAGCAAGTAAAAAAAGTGACGTATGAAGGTAATAGTTAATGGATTTTCCTAAAAATGAATTAATTGATATGATTTATATACTGGGCGAGGCGGGAAAAAATTGTCTTGTGGCAGTAAGGCTTTACGAAGCGAAGTACCCTAATAGACATATACCATCTAGAAAATCTTTTTAGTGCTTAATGGAAGGATTTGATGGTAGTGGTAGCGTTGAATATACGAAACCGAAAGTAGTAGACCAGAATGCTACCAGTGCGGAAAAAGAAATAGAGATTTTACTTCATGTCGAAGATAATCCCCAGGTCAGCAGCCGTCAACTAGCTGACTTATCTGACCCATCCCAATCTATGGCTAATCGCACCACCTATTCTGTGATAACTGCATTTTCAAGTTCCCTCAGGTTTCTAGGTGCAGGTATATGACGTTTCACACATTTTTCTTAAGGTGATCCCATACATGTTCTATCGGATTCAGATCCGGGCTTTTTGGTGACCATTAGATAATCGGTATATCAACTTGATTAAGATAATCGAATACTTCCCTAGCCACGTGAGGTCGAGCGTTATCTTGCATAAACAGGAAATTGGGTCCAACAAAATGACCGAAAGGCATCACATGTTCTATTACAATATTCTCAAGATAGTAGTCAGCATTCATGGATCTCGTACGGACAGGAACTAACTCTGTGCGAGCATCAAAGCAGATGCCACCCCAGAACATAACAGAACCACCGCCGAATGGAATCCTTGCAGAGATATTGCAAGGAGCAAACCTCTCTTCTGGTCTTCGCCATACTCGCTCACGACCATCTGGATGTTTTAGACTAACCCTAGTTTCATCTATGAAGAAAACTTGTTTCCAATCATCCACAGACCAATTTTCGTGATTTCGAGCAAAACGTAACCTGGCAACTCTGTTCTCTCTAGTAAGCAAGGGGCGCAGTGGCTGGTCTCCTACTGTTTAATCCAGCTTCATTTAACCGTCTTCTAACTGTTCTAGAAGAAATTGTGACATTGCGAACAGCTTCGAGTTCGTTTCTTATTATAGAACTAGTGACAGTCCTGTTTCTTAAAGCATATTGTCTTATAAAACGTTCATCTAGGTCGCTAGTGCATCATTTTCGCCCTTGCCCTAGCCTTCTAGAATAAGTACCTACTTCATTCAAGCGTCTTACCATACGATTTATTGTGGAACGATGTTTGCCTAACAAATTGGCAACATAACTCTGACAATATCCCTCGTCCAATAAAACTGAGGCTCGTACTACCTCGTATTCAGCTAAATTCCTTGTTCGATTAATTTTTCTAATTCTTCGGGGTCAAAAATAAAACAGTCTACCACAAAAACGTATTACTTTGAAAAAGGGAACAATTTATGAGCTTACTTTTAAAGAAAATCTATCGCATTATTACAGAAAATTGTTTATCTTCTAAAAAATTCTTTAAAACTGTAAATCTAAACGAAATTGTTTTGATTTCTGTCATGAACAACGAAACAAAATATGCATAGCCTACTATGCAAATACTCGATAAACTTTAAAAGTGACATAAGAAAAAGATAAATTAATTTTCAGATTGTTGCGTTAATTTTGTCCAGGAGTTTATTATAGTTAACTCTGAATTAGTTCTGGTTTAGATCTACGTATGGTTTTAGCTCAATGTTTCTTTTTTATTTTCAGTTATCACCCATTGAAAAATATGCCATGAAGTTCATCGAACAGACCGAATCTGCATGGTCTGCAGAGCAACTTGCTGCCGCAGAGAGACAGATTGATGAGCAAAAACGGGAATGGGAACTCAATCAAATGGCTGCCATGCGCGAAGAAGAAGAAAGAAGGGCCAGAGAGCTTGAGGAGGAAAATGATATGATCAGCTACAGTCGCGAGGATGCCACCAATCAGGTTAGCTTAAAAAATAAAACCTTAAATAGGTCTAAAAGAATGTTAAATAAAACTAGAGGTAGAGTGAAGGTTCTAAAGAAAAGATCGCCGTTGCAAGCTCAGCTGCCACAATCGAACCCGTTAAAGAAAGCAACTAAAACATTAAATAGTACAAAAGTCGATGACACCGATGATAACACAAACAGTCCTAAAGAAAACATGTCTGTTACAAGCGGTAGCGGAGACGACGAAATTTCTTGTGATAGTAGTTCCTCAGAATCCGATTTAACACTCTCGGAGATTAAACGTTCCAATGTTAACAATCGTGTAGATCATAATTCCCCTAGAACAAGATCAAGGGGAACTGTTGCCATAAATTTGTGGACGTTAGATGTTAGTCCCATTTTGCCAGGCGTTAAACCAGTAAAAAATTCTAAATTGAATCACCTAAATAGAGATGTACATGATAAAGACACTAAAAGAGGTCCCAAAAAACGGAAATCTTTATCAGACGATGAGAAAAATATCTCTGAAGAAGAAAATACTAAAAAGATAACTAAAAAAATTAAAAGTAAAAAGAGTCATTTTGATGATTTAAACGAGACTACGGAAAACGGTAATAAATCAGAGGACGACAATGTAGAATTAAATGAGTTTACTATATCAACTGATAAAAATAATTCTCCTGTAAGTGAAATCGAACCTGCAGAACAGTTAAGTTGTTCTATTAATAACGATGATGTTTCTCCTCATTTGTGCACAAATAAGGTGTGCAAAGTAGTCCTAAATGATATAATAGCCGAAGGCCAATACGTAATTCCAGCCAGTGTGGATACGTCGGATGATTCAATAAGTTCTTGCGAACCAAATAAAACGGAAGTAGATAATTTAGAAAATAAGACAGATAATATGGAACACATAAAAAATGAACGAGATTTTGAGGAAACTCGGATATCAGAGGACTGTGTTTGTTCTGAAAATTTGACAGAAATATCTGAAGTTAGCAATCGATCTGTGGTAAATGAAAGCTCCAATAATACTGAAATCGCTGCTAATTTAGAAAATAGTCTATTGGAATCCTGCCAGTCTGATTCTACGTTTTTAAATACTAACGGTGTTAACGAAACGTATCATGACATAGAGATGCCAAAGGAAAATGATGATTTAGAAATGCCAAAGGAAAATATCGCCACCAATATTGAAAAATCCAACGTAGATAATAGCGAGACCAGAAACAAAAATTTTACAACTTTTAAATTACCAGAATCTAGAAAAACATATAGAAAATTAAGCAAGAGCTCCAATAATAAAACTTTAGATGCGTGGTTAACTAGAACTCCTTTACCCGTTGAAACAACTAAACTTGATTCTAGAAATGACCTTAACGATACAAATGTTGAAATAAAAGTAAACGAAGCCTTGAAAGAATCTGAATGAACTAATAATTATTTAGGTGTACATAGAAGATATAGTGTGAATATTGTGATCTATAAAATAGGCTATTTGTACATATGAAATCTTTAGAGTTTAGTTTTTTTACAGAAACATTACTTTTTATTATGAATAACTGTAAATTATATGGTGTGAATGTGTACATGTCACGTTGGCTTTTTTTTAGCTTTATTAATAATTTTCAGACGTCTTAATGTTTATTATAAATAATATCTGTTTTATAAAATATATTTTGGTAGCTTGTTACATTCTTTCCTTATCCGGATATTGCTGATTTTAAATATTTCATTCGATTACTAATTTCTCTGTTATTTAACTATTGAAGAACTATATTTGTGATGAGAAAAGTGACGTAACAACATTTTTTTTGTAAATATTTTTTACACTATTTGTGTAACGATTCATTTCTGTGAAATTTAAATTTGTACTGTTCATATTGATTTGGGCATTTCAAAATCGGCGCCAAAAGTCCGATTTTATAATCCAACTGAAACAAAAAATACTGGCCATGTACATATTTAAGTAAGACTAGTATAACAGAAAAAAAAATGGAAAAAATAAAGAAGTTCTCTTGCAAATGTACTCGTGTTTTATTTCACGGGATCGGACGCGGGTTTTGGTGCCTCTTTGCTCAGATGTCTTCAGCAGTCCCGGGCACCAAAACTTTGCCCCGCTGGACATGAGCAAGGGGGCTTCTTTATCAAAACCTGCGACCTTTCCTCCCTATTTTTTTTTTTTTAACAATTCAAGATTAATAGAACTCATTTAATTCTGAAAGTAGTATAAGTCATAACTTAGAGCGCAGAGTATCGCCTCTAGACTGAAAGAGATCTTAGGTAATCAATATTACTTTTATTGTGAAATTATATTATAAAATATATTAATTTGTAATGAAGGACTAATATTGTCAAATTTCCACTTTATTTAGTTTCACTGACACTGCATGACGCGTTTCGCTATACTATAGCTTCTTCTGATACAAAATGATATTTGAGTATTAGTGTTGTTACATTTATATAATACCCTAAGGTAGATAGGTAATAAAGTTAATACTATATGCTAATGAATATTGCTGGGAAATCCATTCTAAATATTAATTGTATAAATTGAGTAAAGAGGAGTTACCAGGGGCCAGACAGCTATCTTTTTGTTCGTTTAAGATGATGTCTGAATTTTTAATTCTATTTATTTCTAAATTTTCTAATAGGTTTAATTTTACGCATACAAAACAAAGGCGTAAAATTAAACCTATTAGAAAATTTAGAAATAAATAGAATTAAAAATTCAGACATCATCTTAAACGAACAAAAAGATACCTGTCTGGCCCATGGTAACTCCCCTTTACTCAATTTATACAATTAATATTCAGAATGGATTTCCCAGCAATATTCATTAGCATATAGTGTTAACTTTATTACCTATCTACCTTAGGGTATTATATAAATGTAACAACACTAATACTCAAATATCATTTTGTATCAGAAGAAGCTATAGTATAGCGAAACGCGTCATACAGTTTCAGTGAAACTAAATAAAGTGGAAATTTGACAATATTACTCTTTCATTACATTCGTTATGAATTTCCATCAAGTAACAGCCACAACAATTCAAAGTATATTAATTTGTTTGACTTACACGAGAGCTCATTACGAGATTGGTTAAATCATAAATTTCTAGTTGTCGTTAATTTAATTTTCTAAGAAATAACAGCTGGTTATATACATATCGATATCCCTTGAAGATAAGTAAGAATTAAATGTCATTTAGTGTTTTTTTTTTGCTACAGGCAGGTTTTTTGTACAGGGTGAGTCAACGATAAAGTTCATTATTTCATTTATTTCCGGAATGACGAAAAAATTTTAAATACGATAGTTTTAGGGGATGTTAAGGTGCACAGTTTAAAATTATTTTTGAGTACAGGGTACTTTAAGAAAGTGTGGCCGACATAACATATGTTTTTTTAAATGGAACATCCTATTTACTAATTTATTTTTAAATTCTGCGTAAAATTTTATAACTTTTTTATTAATAATCTTATACACCTAAACCTAGTAGTTTTTCTAATATTTCAATTTTTTTTTTTAAAAATACTAGTTTTCAGTTTTGTAAAAAAATGGCAGTAACGCCATTGTTTTTGAAGATGGAATACTCATAATTGATACGAGCGTTCTATAGAGATGAAAAAAAAAAGATATATGTAAAGAAATTTGAGTTAGATGATACTGAGTGTTCAAAATAAATTTATGCGACTATTTTAAATTGCAAAATCTTAAATTTTTTAAATGGCACACCCTGTATATTATTATTTTTTCTGATAGATTTTACAAAACCCTCCAACTTTTATTAAGTGTGTTTATATACCTATTTCTAATAGTTTTCGATTTATTTTAAATTTTTCAATTTTTACTCCTGTAAGCAGTGACGATCGTGGTGAATCAAGTCCACGCGAGCGGAGCCGCGGGCCCCGCTACTTTGTTTATAATTAAACAAATATTTTGGTTGTAAATATTTTTTTACACTTTTATTACTACACTCTAGATTAGGCTAGATTGATTTACTGGCTATTAGGTAGCTAAGATGCTATAACTATTAGACATTATAGACTAAGAAAAAAACCTGAAAATACATATTGGATCTTAAGAAATATACGTGTCAGGGACCTCATTAACTTAGCGTAAGTAAGGATTTTATTTAATTTTAAAAGTAATCACATACGGAACACTAGTTGCGCAAATCCGACTTGGCGGTGTTTTCTGACTTCAGTCAGTTCAGTTGTGGGCGCCAAGACTGTGTTTTACACTTACGCTATAAAATCATGGTTGCCAAGACAAAACAAAAATATAGGCATTGTCAAATTTTGACATGTCTATTAAGCAAGTAAAAATAGTTTAATTTGTTTTAGTAAGTGACGTATAGGTAATAGTTATGGATTTTCCTAAAAATGAATTAATTGATATGGTTTATATACAGGGCGCGGCGAAAAAAAAATGGTCTTTTGGCAGTAAGGCTTTACGGAGCGAAGTACCCTGATAAACGTATACCATCCAGAAAATCTTTTCAGTGCTTAATGGAACGGTTTGATGGTAGTGGTAGCGTTGAGTATACAAAACGGAAAGTAGTAAACCAGAATGCTACCAATGAGGAAAAAGAAATGGAAATTTTACTTTATGTTGAAGATAATCCCCAGGTCAGCAGCCGTCAACTAGCATCTTAATCTACGGCTAATCGCACCACGAGAAAATACAAGTATCATTCCTTTCATATGGAACTACATCAAGAACTTCAAGATCGTGATGGTGAACTACGAGTAACCTTTTGTATCACCATGAATGGAGCAATAGAGGCCGATCCAAATTTTTTACCCAAAATAATGTTTGCTGATGAAGCTACTTTTCGCAGTAATGGGGCAGTTAACAGCCACAACATGCATTGTTATTCAACAGTTAATCCATTTTGGGCCCGGGAAGTTCAAAACCAAAACCATTGGTCGCTTAGTGTATGGTGTGAAAAATTAAATTTTCGAATTATTGGTCCATATTTTGTCTGCAAACCGTTTAACGGGCCTAGAAATCTAAATTTTTTGCAAGACGAATTACCCCAGCTTCTTGAAGAGGTTGATAACTTTGAAAAGGAACAACCGGGAAGTTCGGGAATTTTTAAACGATCGTTACCCACAAAAATGGATCGGTAGGGATGGATTCATTCAGTGGCTCGCTCGATCATGTGACCTAACACCTTTAGACTTCTTTTCGTGGGGACTGCATTAAAGATCGTGTTTATGTAAATCTCTCTACAACACCAGCAGATATGGAAAATAGGATACGGGATGCGTGCAGGACAGTAACGCCCTTTATGCTAAGGAAAGTGAAGGAAAGTATAGTAAAACAACTAATCATGTGTATTCAAGTAGACGGGCATATTTTTGAACATTTATTACGTCATAATAATTAATCATTAGATAAGTTAAACTATATTAAAATTATTATTAACTAGTTGTTTATGTTTTCACAATAGCGTAAGTGTATTAAAAACAAAGGTAAAAATTGAAAAATTCAAAATAAATCAAAAACTATTAGAAATAGGTATATGACATACTTAATAAAAGTTGGAGGGTTTTATAAAATCTATCAGAAAAAATAATAATATACAGGGTGTACCATTTAAAAAATTTGAGATTTTTTCAATAGTCGAAATGTATAAATTTATTTTGAACACCCTGTAGCATCTAACTCAAATTTCTTTACATATATCTTTTTTTCATCTCTATAGATCGCTCGTACCAATTATAAATATTCCACCTTCAGAAAAAATGGCGCTACTGGCAATTTTTTATAAAACTGAAAATTAGTATTTTTTAAAAAAATTGAAATATTAGAAAAACTACTAGGTTTAACAATAAAACTACTTAATTACTTTGTTAACTGTCACTAAATATATTTGTAAAGATTTTACAATTGCGTTATCGCGATTTCGTAGTACAACTACATTGTCAAACGCTTAACTAAGACTAAAACAGATTTTTGGTATTTTATGTTTATATGATGAACAGATGTGGGTCTATTATATGTTAAAAAAGTTTGAACAAAAGAGAATTTGCTACGTCTAATTGACTATTCAGTAAATTTATATTATGGTCCTTTGAATGTCTGTAAATTTCTATAGATTCTAAGAAGTTGAGTTTTGATCCTTTAGGTGCCATATGGAGTATTTGTAAACAATCGATATTGGGAAAAGAGCCTTCAATATCCCTCTAAAAAAATAACTGGACACAATCAAAAATATAGCACTCAATAACGGCTTCCAACCTAAAATAATTAATACCTTAATAAGCCGTAAACGAAAACAAATCACTTTCAGCTTAATCTACCCCGTAAAAGAATACCGAGAAAAGAAAAACATTCATACCTCTGACATATTTTGGTCCCATCTCGGATAAAATATCCCAAGTTCTCACGACCGAGAAAACAAGAATAGCTTTAAAACCCGCTCAAAAAGTATCCAATATATTTTTTAATGCCAAAGATAAAACTAATAAATACAATAAATCAGGAGTTTATAAACTTAATTGTCAAGAGTGCAATAGCTGTTACGTAGGCCAAACGGGACGGAATTTCAAGACAAGATTCGCAGAACACAATGCCTCTTATAGGCTAAAAAATGAAAAATCACACTTTGCTAAACGTTTCTTAGAAACAGGCCATACTTTTCCCAATATCGATTGTTTACAAATACTCCATATGGCACCTAAAGGGTCAAAACTCAACTTCTTAGAATCTATAGAAATTTACAGACATTCAAAGGACCAAAATATAAATTTACTGAATAGTCAATTAGACGTAGCAAATTCTCTTTTGTTCCAACTTTTTAACATATAATATACCCACATCTGTTCATCATATAAACATAAAATACCAAAAAATCTATCTTAGTCAAGCGTCTGACAATGTAGTTGTACTACGAAATCGCGATAAAGCAATTGTAAAATCTTTACAAATATATTTAGTGACAGTTAACAAAGTAATTAAGTAGTTTTATTATTAAAATGTACTGTCACAAAGTAACTGACCAATCAATTAATAAAAAACCTGTCAAGTGCAAGTTGAACTTGCACAATTAGTGTTCCGTACGTTGATTGTTTTTAAAATAAAAAATTTTGTTAGGGCGGTATAAAATGATCGATCAGTGACTTCACAAAATACACCCCAAATGAGTTTTCAACAAAGTTTGTTTCCAATCTTTACTGAAATCTGATGACCTTGAAATTTTTGTTTTTTTTATATACCATATAAATTATTAAAGGTAATGCACTCGTGATAATTTTCGTTCAATCTACACCCCGTGGAGAATATTCCAGAATTTTTTCGAAATTTTTTGATAAGTACTTTTCGAGATAAGGCCCGGGACAGCGATTTTTTCGCGAATTTTTAAAAATAATACAAAGAAAAGTGCGCGCAAGTATAATATTATATATATATATTTTTTTACTCGTGTTTTCACAAGCTTTCATTTGACACCACACTCGATGACCTAGTAAAAAAATTTTTTTTCGCTTCCGACTTCACCCCCCAAAACTAACCCCTTAAGTCAAAATTTAATTCTCAAAACTACATGGCTCTGATGAGGCCATCAATTCCTATATTATTACCAAATTTCACCTTTCTATGTCAAATAGTTTCGGAGAAAATCGGGTGTGACAGACAGACAGACAGACAGACACCGAAGTGATCTTATAAGTGTTCCGTACGGAACACTAAAAAGTAATAAAATTTTACGCAGAATGTAAAAATAAATTAGAAAATAGGATGTTCCATTTAAAAAAACATATGTTATATCTGCCACACTTTTTTGAAGTACCCTGTATACTCAAAAATAATTTTCAACTGTGCACCTTAACATTCCCTAAAACAATTGTATTTATAACATTTTTTCGTCATTCCTGAAACAAATGAGATAATGAACTTTACTCTATCGTTGACTCTCCCTGTGCATTTAAATCGGTCCAGTGTCACATTAGACCGAGTATATTTCATTTTGCCTTTTAACCATCGGTATTTTTAAAGCACAATAAAGTATAATTGCATTTGTGATGCAAGTTCTTTCCAGATTACAGTAATTCATGAAAAACATTTTACGAAATACGTATTTGCATAATATTGCCAAGATATGTATAAGCCTTCGAAAATTTCCACTGCCAATTTTTTAAAAAGACCTTTCATTTAAAAATTATTTGAAAACTAATTATTTTTTTACCGATGCCATTACTTTTTTTATTGCTAATTTGTATGCTAAGCAATAGCATACAGTACAAGGTAGAAGTTGCGTTTTTACTTTCCTTGGAAGGAAAGTATTGTATTCTTGAAAAATCACACGTCGAGATTTTGTCTTTTTTTCACGTTTTAAGGTTGCTAGATCACGAAAATCATAGTCACGATAACTCTCGAAAGAAAAGATATCAATTTCAAATTTGGTACATAGATAGCATCTAACAAGAAGATGAAGAACAATATCGCTTCAAGCCAGTGGAGTAAAAAGGGCGGGGATCGATACATTTTAATAGGTTTTATGGACGTTTTTCCTGGTTTTTTTTTGTTTAAATAATAAACAAGTTTTACGCATAAATATTTATAGTAAAACATATAAGGGACGAAAGAGAAGGGGAGGAGATTAGAGGGGGCTGCTTCCTATATATCATGTTACATGTTATTTTTTCATCGATCTCAAGTTTAACCAAGGAAGAGGACAGAGATAGTTTAATTTTGTATAATTTCAATAACATTTTGAAATACTTGCAGTTTTTCTAGTTGATATGCTGAACAGATTTTAAGCATACAAGGTCCGGGACAAAAAATTTATCGCAGATCAAAGTACAAATTACTAAAATTCTTCAAAATAACACCCTTGTGCATCGACACGCCGTTGCCAGTCGCAGTACGCTTCCTAGAAGGCGTCGACGGTAACCTCGTTCAGGCACCTTGTCACGGCCTCTTTGACGTTATCCAACGTTCCAAAATGGTTGCCTTTCAAGCTCCTTTTTTTGTTTGGAAATAAAAAGAAGTCCAGCGGTGCTAGATCGGGGCTGCAAGGCAGCTGAGGCAGCGTTGCCACCTTGTGCTTGGTAAGGAGTTGGTCACGAGGAAGGCGGTGTGATGCAGCCTCCAGTGACATGGTCTCCGAACTCGATTTTCCGTTAAGTTCATTATAGAAAAAGTTTCAAAAATACAGTCCAATTGCTATAACTTATCTCTGTTATAGTAGGTAAATTATTGTTTTTAGATCAGTTGCTTAAAGAAAAGAATTACCCCCTGCAAGTTTTGCTTTTCTCTACGTCCTTATATCGCGAAAACGTGCGTATTCCTATTTCCATCACTCTGTCCAGCGGTCTATCGGTGTATCGACATCATAATACTCAACGGAAATGATATAATATTTGAAATAAGTATGAAACTCATAGAGTTTGAGCGATATCGTTTCAAAAAAAAGATGGTAAAAGGGGTGGGTGTTACTATGTTGTATGATTTTATTCATATTATGGAAATTTACTTTCTCTACTTACGAAAGTCAAATTTAGTTCTTATCTTAGGCCTGTGCAAGGAAAGTATAGAGTAAATCGCTTTGCCTATTTTTTTTGAAATATATTTTTTTAAAAGTATATACACTCCTGGACAAAATTAACGCAACAATATATTAAATCATACAAATCTCTATAATGAATTAATTTTAATAATTTTTTTATGAACATTGGTTACACTAAAAGTTAGAAAAAACTTATTCGGATTCTTTAAAAGTGAATTAGCTACCAAATTTCTCTATAAGATTCGAATTAAAATTATTCTTAAGACCTAATAACAAAATCGTTGAAATCATGTATTAATGAAAAAAATAAACTGGGACGCTAGTAGCAAAATTAATGGTGTAACTGGGACACTAGTAGCGTGTGTTGCCTCCTCTACTTCGGATGACAGCGTTTATGCGCCTAGGCATGCTTCTAGTTAAATTTTGGATAAAATCTTGAGGAATTTGCTCCCATTCTGTGATAACTGCATTTTCAAGTTCGGATTCAGATCCGGGCTTTTTGGTGGTCATTGTATAATCGGTATGTTAACTTGATTAAGATAATCGAGTAGCTCCCTAGCCACGTGAGGTCGAGCGTTGTCTTGCATAAACAGGAAATTGGGCCCCACAAAATGACCGAAAGGCATCACATGTTCTATTACAATATTCTCAAGATAGTAGTCGGCATTCATGGATCTCGTACGGACAGGAACTAACTCTGTGCGAGCATCAAAGCAGATGCCACCCCAGAACATAACAGAGCCACCGCCGAATGGAATCCTTGCAGAGATATTGCAAGAAGCAAACCTCTCTCCTGGTCTTCGCCATACTTGCTCACGACCATCTGGATGTTTTAGACTAACCCTAGTTTCATCTGTGAAGAAAACTTGTTTCCAATCATCCACAGACCAGTTTTCGTGATTTCGAGCAAAACGTAACCTGGCAACTCTGTTCTCTCTATTAAGCCAGGGCGCAGTGGCTGGTCTCCTACTGTTTAATCCAGCTTCATTTAACCGTCTTCTAACTGTTTTAGAAGAAATTGTGACATTGCGAACAGCTTCGAGTTCGTTTCTTATTATAGAAGTAGTGACAGTCCTGTTTCTATATTGTCTTATAAAACGTTTATCTACAGTCCCTGGCCAAATTATTAGACGCACTGCAAGATTTCATGTAAAATATTAATTACCGAGTGATATTGTACCGTTTTATTATTTTAAATTGATTTGTTTTTTATTTTTATATTATCCAATCAATTACCTATTTATTTGACATAAATAAAACAGCATTAATTTAGAAAAGCATAAGTTTATTAAGTTTTAAAGAAAAGTGAAATTAATGTTAGTAAAAGTCAATATTTAGTTGAGCCACCTTTAGCCGCTATCAAAGCTTTAATTCTGCGCGGCATGCTATCAATGCAAGATTGTACTGTCTCCTGCATTTGAGGATGATGATTCCACACATGAATAATCTTTTCTAGGAGCTGGGTTTTGTTGGTAATGACATCTTTAGCCACTTCTCTTTTCATCAGCTCCCACACATTTTCAATGGGGTTCATATTAGGGCCAATCCAACAGAGGGATATTTTTTTCTGCCAAAAAAGCTTTAACAGACCGAGCAGTGTGGCAGGGAGCTCCATCTTGCATGAAAGTGAATGGTTCCCCATTTGGAAACCATTCTCTGAGCTGCGGAATCAACCGATTTTGTAATACTTCTTTGTACTGATCTTGCCTCATTATTCCTTTGACGACGTACAGACGTCCAGTGCCCTTGCCGCTGATGACTGACCAAATCATCACTTTGGTGGGATGTTTAACCGTCGGGACGACACAATCAGGATGAAATTTTTCTCCACGACGACGACGCACATACTGAGCTTTATTCTGCAAAATTTCGAATGTGCTTTCGTCACTGAAGCAGACCTGTCAAAAATAGGAAAAATATATAAACTTCCATGTTTATTTGCTTTATTTAACTGAAAATGATAATAATGTATCAATTATTGATTAAATTGCTGTATCTTACCGATCTCCGGAAGTTCACATCTTTGTCTTGCCATTGTTTGGCCCACTTCAGGCGCTTTGCTTTCATTGCAGCTGTTAACTTGGGCTTCCTGGCGGGGCGACAGGCCTTAAAATCTAATTCTTTCAATTTTCTTCGAACAGTGCGCTCAGAAGCATTTACGCTAGCATCCTGGAGTTGTGATTTTATTACCTTTGTGGTAGCAAATCTGTTTTCTACACAAATTTTCTTCAAACATCTCTCTGACCGTGGAGTGAAAATTGGTTTTCTACCGCATCTTTTCTTTCTTTTCGGGCTTAATTCCTTCCCTGACTCAATTTTCTTTTTTATGCGTCGTACACTAGCTTCAGAAACCTCCAATCTTCGTGATATTTCTCGGTTTGTAAATGTTTTCGCAATCACAAGGGCCTTCACTTCAGCTTTTTTACGTGGTGAAAGATCGCCTTTTCTACCCATAATGAAAAATAGTCCAATTACTTTTTTAAAACACTGCATACAAAATAAACTAATAACTGAGTAGTATAAAACTGTTAAACAAACAATCACAGTCCATAAAGCCACAGAAACACGTCCGTACCTGACTCGATTCCGATCGCGACTGATACAGGTTTGTACTTATTTACGTTCATGTATCACTTTGTCAACACAGTGTTGCCATATGTTAAAAATAAATACAAATATGTAGTCTACAACAATTCTTTTAAATAAAAATCAATAATATTGTAGTTGAAATATACCATTATTGCATAAAAACTCTTAAGAAACATAAAATTACTAAAAAAAATACAGTGCGTCTAATAATTTGGCCTTCTAGAATAAGTTCTTACTTCATCCAAGCGTCTTACCATACGACTTATTGTGGAACGATGTTTGCCTAACAAATTGGCAACATAACTCTGACAATATCCCTCGTCCAATAAAACTGAGGCTCGCACTACCTCGTGTTCAGTTAAATTCCTTGTTCGATTCATTTTTCTAATTCTTCGGGGTCAAAAATAAAACAGTCTACCACAAAAACGTATTACTTTGAAAAAGGGAACAATTTATAAGCTTACTTTTAAAGAAAATCTATCGCATTATTACAGAAAATTGTTTATCTTCTAAAAAATTCTTTAAAACTGTAAATCTAAACGAATTGTTTTGATTTCTGTCATGGAACAACGAAACAAAATATGCATAGCCTACTATTCAAATACTCGATAAACTTTAAAACTGACATAAGAAAAAGATAAATTCATTTTCAGATTGTTGCGTTAATTTTATCCAGGAGTTTATTTCTGCTGTTGCTGAGCAATCAAGCTAAAAATTAAAAAAATAATAACATCAGGTACTTCTAAAGAAGTTTCTTCACATGATTTATAGAAATAGTTTTTTCTTAATAATCGTCTTTACATTAAAAATTTGATGTTCTTGCCTCCTGTGTGTATTTTTTGCTGACTCTCTTGTTAAGTTTTTTCATATTTGCTGAATTGGATAAACCTATACAGGGTTTGTCCAAAAAGTAATGCCTGTCGCGCTAGGGAAAGAGGCTTGGATCTATGGGACTGGGTGGTTGTTGGAGGATGTCAGACACGCAGTCCTACCGAGCCCCGTCGCCCCCGAATCGTTCGATTACCAGTAAAGCGGATATCTGTCTCCGACTCGTGTTACAGTCAAAAATACAGCTGGCATCGAATAATGGTACGCGATAAAATTTTGTGAAGAACTTGCGACATCCGCTAAGGAAACGTTGCAAATGTTACAACTAGTCAACGTAGCAAAATTGTATTCATTGGTACTGGCACGCTTAAGAAAACAAGCCATGTGTGTCAGGTCCTAAATCGCCAGCGAATTCTTCAACATGACAACGCGCCGAGTTACGTCGTTGTTGCTGAGGGAGTTCCTGACAAAAAAATGTCCCAACGATGTCAAAACCTCCCTACAGCCCTGGCTACCCGCAACCTGAATTTTTCTTTTCCCATGTCTGCTTAAAAGAACACCTTTTCGGGACCATCGAGACGTGCCAACGATCTTGACGAAATTTAAACAGCCTATCAGTTCAAGACATCTAGTCTTGCTTTAAGGAGTGGCAACGGTGTGGGTTCAAATTATTTCTGGAGTTTATTTACCGGGTGTACAAGTATGAAATGCGGATTTTTTTTCTAAAAAACATGTTAAATTCGGAAGAATGTTAAAAAGTGCTTTATTCAAAGTATGCTCCATCGCTTGTTATACATTTTTCCCATCTTGCGGGCAATTTGTGAATACCACGCCAGTAAAAATCTTCCCCTTTTGCTGCGAACCATTCATCGAGCCATTTTTTCACATCTTCGTACGAACCAAAACGCTGCTCAGCAAGTGCGTGACCCATCGATGCAAACAAGTGGTAATCGGAAGGAGCCAAGTCTGGTGAGTAAGCCGCATGGGGTAGAACTTCCCAGCTGAGTGCTTCCAACGTGTTGCGAACTGGTTTTGCCGTATATGATGGAGTATTGTCATGAAGAAAAATGACTTTGTGTTGCCTCTTTCGGTATTCTGGCCTTTTTTCAAGCAGCGAACGGTTCAAATCGGTCAATTGTTGTTGGTAACGTTTAGTATTAACCCTTTCCCCAGGTTTTAACAACTCATAATAGACCACGCCCCTCTGGTCCCACCAAACACAGAGCATCGCCTTTCTGCCAAAGCGATTCGGTCTTGCGGTCGATGTGGATGGTGCGCCTGGGTATACCCATGACTTTTTTGCGCTTGGGATTCTCAAAATAAATCCACTTTTCATCCCCTGTAACTATACGATGCAAAAACGACTTCTTTTTGTACCGAGCGAGCAAAATGTTACACGTGTTTTTGCGCTTTTTTTCCATCTTCTATCGTTCAACTCATGTGGTACCCATCTACCGGTCTTCTGAATCTTTCCCATCTCTCGTAGCGGATTGGAAACAGCTTGTTGAGTAACGTCCAATTGTTCGGCGAGTTGTTTTTGTGTTTGTGAATCATCTTCGTCCAATAATGCTTGCAATTCCACATCTTCGTATTTTTTTGGCGGTTTTCCACGTTCTTTGTCTGCAACATCGAAGTCACCACTTTTGAAACGCCGAAACCATCGTTCACACGTATCTTGCGATAAAGCATGCTCATCATAAGCTTCTCGAAGTAATCGATATGATTCAACAGCAGTTTTCTTCAAATGAAAACACAAAAATTAATGCTGTCCGCGAATGCTCTTTGTTCGGTATAAATTTCGACATATTGAACCCAACCATACAACACTATACACACACTTTTCCAATTTATCACTCGTGTGCGTCTGACACTTGTTGATGAGACAACAAAATGGCGCAGTGTCAAATCTTTATAGCACAAACTGCATTGGTGCATCATCTGTTGTCTGAAATCCGCATTTCATACTTGTACACCTGGTAAGTTCAGCCGTCTTTGATGACAGTTTTGTAAAAACAAAATAACCTACGTTTTATCGTATCTGAAAATGACTTTTGCTCAATTTTTTGAAAAAAAAGTGACTTTTCTATTCTGCAATTTTGATTGTTACAATAAATGCTTACGAGGGTAAGTATGGTAGTGTTAAGTATATAAATAATAAGTTTTCTCACTAATTTTCTAAATTATTAATCTAATCTAGGAGCTTTAATATTTTTAGTGATAGGAAGGTCGCAGGTTAACGTTATATTTTAAAAGACCATGTTGCATATATATATATATATATATATATATATATATATATATATATATATATATATATATATATATATATACATATATATATATATATATATATATATATATATATATATATATATATATATATATATATATAAATAAATATATAATAAAAACAGAGAGCAAAAGTTGCCGTATCTAACAAAATTTTTTTTCAAGATAAAATTAAGTGGGGAAGTCGGCAAAGGGCATAACAGATGTTCACACATTATTCATTTAGCCTACATTTCGGTCCTTGTTTGGGACCTTCATCGGAGCACAAAATGAGAAGTGCAACATTAAGTTAACGTGAATGGCGGTAAATAACTCATAAAGGTGACAAATAGATAAATCAAACACTATACACTAATACATTATGTTAAGAAGATGGCATCGAAAACCTTGGATGCTGAAAACAATTCAGATTGCTTTACTATAAGTCATAACATGTTATTTACGGCCATTCACATTAACTTAATGTCGCGCTTCTCATTTTGTGCCCTGATGAAGGTCCCAAACAAGGACCGAAATATAGGCTAAGTGAACATTGTGTCAACATCTGTTATACCCTTTGCCGAGTTCTCCAATTAATTTTATATATATATATATATATATATATATATATATATATATATATATATATATATATATATATATATATATATATATAAAGGGTGATTCATTTAGAGGTACTTTTTTTTAAATAAAAAAAAATGAATAAAAACAATTTTATTTTATAATCTTTATTATCATATAAAAGAACCATTCTTTACAATTATTTCTTAAAGATAATTTCTTTCAAATGTTGTCCGCGACTACGGTTAACAACGTCCATTCTGAAGTTCCAATTTTCAATGACGCGTGTGAGTATTTCGAGTGGTATTTGGCCAATGACTCGAGTAATATTGGCCTCCAATGCCTCAATTGTAGCTGGCTTATCCATGTAGACTTTGGACTTTACATAGCCCCAAAGGAAAAAGTCAAGAGGTGTGATGTCACATGCTCTAGCCGGCCAATTCACTGGTCCAAAGCGTGAAATGATCTGTTCGCCGAATTGCTCTCGCAGTAAAGCCATGGTTTCACGGGCTGTATGGCAAGTGCCGCCATCTTGTTGGAACCAAATTTCGTCGAGACCACGAGCTTCAATTTGTGGCATCAAATAGTCTGTTATCATGGCGCGATAACGGTCACCATTCACAGTAACATTCCGGCCGGCCTCTGTTTTGAAGAAATATGGACCGATTAATCCACCGGCCCATAAACCACACCAAACAGTTGTTTTTTCTGGATTTAATGGCAGCTGTTGAACCTCTTCAGGTTGTTCATCACCCCAAATACGGGCATTTTGTTTATTCACGAACCCATTAAGCCAAAAATGGGCCTCATCGGTGAACAAAATTTTTTCTCGAAAACGGTGGATCTTCTGCAAGCTTGTTAAGAGCCCAACGACTAAAAGGGAAACGATTCGGAAGGTCGGTCGGCTTCAGTTGTTGCACTAGTTGAATTTTGTATGCTTTTAAAGAAAGATCCTTACGTAAAATACGCCAAGTTGTTGGATATGACAGGCCAAGCTGTTGAGAACGGTGACGAATCGACACTTCACGGTCTTCGCGTACACTCTCCGCTACCGCCCCTATATTTTCTTCACTACGTGCTGGATGTGGTCTATTCGGTCGAGCATTATCCAATAATGAAAATTGGGTCTCAAACTTATTGATGGTAGAGCGAATTGTGCGTTCGGTAGGCCGATTATGTGGACCATAAGTTGCTCTAAGCGCCCGATACACATTCCTCGTAGAACGCCCATTTTCGTAATAAAGTTGAACAATTTGTAGACGCTGTGCCGGGCTAAGTTTTTCCATTATGAATTGTCAAACACTACTGAACAGGAATGCCACTTCAGTTGACACGACGCATGCGCAATCTGCAATTAAATCCCCATCACAAAAAGTACCTCTAAATGAATCACCCTTTATATATATATATATATATATATATATATATATATATATATATATATATATATATATATATATATATATATATATATATATATGTATATATATATATATATATATATATATATATATATATATATATATATATATATATATATATATATATATATGCATATGCATGCATGTATGTAGGTATATATGTATGTATAAAATTAATTAATCACTTATTTTAGGTTTGGGTTTCCGATAATACCATGGAGCAAATGCCAGTAAGTATATATAATGTTTTTTTTTTAAAAAAAAAAGATGGGAGTCCATCTAGTGTACTTTAACTTATTAAAGTGTCATATATTCGAATTTTTAGTTTTTGCCTGCGGTGTATATAACGTTTTTTAACCTTTTTATTAAGGGGTAACACCACTGCAATGCCCTAAAAAAAGCGCTTTTTCGACAATTTTATTTTGATGGAAGGAAATGAAACAAACTAATGATATGTGGGAAAATTAATAAGTATGTATTGAAAAATATCACGAAATTTTTTGAACGAAAAATATTACAAAATGGTGGCATGGCAGCCATTCTCCCGAGGGATCTTAAATTTCAGGCGCTCTGCGGCACGCAGTGTAGGGCACGTAAATTTGCACCTGGAGAAATAAAAAAAAATACATATAATCTACAAAGGTATAGCTAGTATAATACGTAGGGGATTTTAGAAATATTGATTTTTGAGTGATTGGCGAGTATTTGAATAATGTCGTTCATTTTTCGACCAGAAAAATGACAGTTATTTGGCAATATAAAATTTTTGACGCAACTTATCGAAAATCCGCTACGTATTGTACTTGGAAATATTGTTTTGAATGTACACTGAAAAATTCGAATAAAAATATTGAAAATTGTTCGAGTTATGCTGCGTGCCGCGGTGAAAAAACGTGTTTTCGAGAAAAAACGTAATATCAGAGCCACATGTTGTGTAATCCCAGTAAAAACGGTCAAAAAATTTATAATTCTATAGCTTAATTGATTATTTAGGTCGAAATCATTATCACACATTTGTAATTTCTTGGAAGAAGCACTGACACCTTCCGCGTTACCCTCAATTTCGTACCTGTTCAGCGGTTGTCTTTTCGACGCGTTGCTCCGATGCCGCGTTGGATACGATCTTTTCGTTCTTTTTTGTCTCGTATAATTTTTTGTGTCGCTCATTTTAACTTCGTAACACTTCGAAATTATATAAAACCTATTCAAAGTAGCACTATACACAGAACAAGCGATGGTAATAATTTCAAGCGCCAGAATTGTCTTTTTCGTGCACTGACGCAATAATGACACGTACTAACGTGCTTCTGTATGAAAATGAGTCCAATACTACATAAAAACCATCTAGCGACATCTATTAATGTATTACAGAACTTAGAAATCAACAAGCAAATTATTAGCAATACCTTCTCGGCAGGTATCCATCCGGCGCAGGTCGTTTCGAAGCCGCCCGACGCGTTCGGTGAATAGCTGGAAATTTCGAGGAAAAAAATTACTTTCATGTATAACAGTTTTTTCCTCGTTTTCTCCACGGTTCAAAGGATTTTTTAAGCAAAAAAAAAATTTTTTTCATTTTTTGAAAATTTTACAGTGGTGTTACCCCTTAAATGGTACTAATCACGTTCAATGATTTACTTTGTAATCTGCTCAAGAAGTTCCGCACATACTAAAGCAGTTAACACTTAAAATCATTTATATTAATTATATATATAAACATTAAAATTCCGGGTTTCAATCCGTTCGTCTAACAATGAATTTGCACGACGTTTCGCCAAAATCTCATTTGGCGTTTTCAAGTGTTCCCGCTGCCGCCGCTACTCGATACTGTATTCTTGCTGCTACCGCCGCTCGAAGCTAACTGAGAAACGGACGTGTGGTCGCCATCTTTTGTAGGTCGGCGACTACGCAGGTTGTAGGGGGAAGGTCGGAAGTGTTCGTCCTAGCATCGGTGTTTGCCGGCTGGGTGGTAATTACGGGTTCCGGCGCTATGCTGATTGTTGCCTTCTCAATGTTTTGGTTATTCCTTGGTTTAGCTAGTAGCTAGTAAACCCTTCCATCATCTCGCTTATTTAGCTGTCCATCTTTTCGATTTCCAAGGCTTCTCTGGCTATGCGTATTTTATAATGTGAAATCGAGGCTTTTCTTTTCTTATACTATTTTTAGTGTTCCGTACGGAACACTTACAAGATGACTTCGGTGTCTGTCTGTCCGTCTGTCACACCCGATTTTCTCCGAAACTATTTGTCAATAGAAAGTTGAAATTTGGTAATAATATAGGAATTGATGGCCTCATCCAAGCCATGTAGTTTTGAAAGTTAAATTTTGACTTAAGGGGTTAGTTTTGGGGAGTGAAATCGGAATTGAAAAAAAAAAATTTTTTACTAGGTCATCGAGTGTGGTGTCAAATGAAAGCTTATGGAAACACGAGTAAAAAATATATACGAGGTATATCCACAAAGTAAGTTCCGTTTCTATTTCTATCCGCGGCAGCGCTGCGATCGCAGTTCCGAGCATGCGTGGCAGTTACTCTGACTCAAGCAGAAGAAATGTACGCCATTTTCAGATCGCTGCTGCTGACGTGTTCTTGGTAGTGCTTCTTTATGATGTCAGCCTTAATTGAAAATGCCGCTGCTTGTGAAATCAGATCTGTGATTCGTTTTCTAACCAAGTGAAATTTATCGGCAAATCTGCGAGGTTTACGGACAAACTGCTATGAGTGATTCAATGGTTAGAAGATGGGTCAGACAGTTCAATGAAGGACGTGATCAAGTGCACGATGAAGAACGATGTGGACGCCCGTCTTTGGTTACTGATGAACTGGTTCACGTAATTGAAGAGAAGCTTAAGCAAAACCGTAAGTTTACAATTAGTGCTCTTGCTATGGAATTTCCGCAAATCTCACGATCACTAATTCATGAAATTGTTAATGAAAAAACTGAAATTTCGAAAACTTTGCTCACGTTGGGTACCCAAAATTCTTACTGAACAACACAAAAAACAACGGATGGGCAGTGCACTTCAGTTTTTGACACGCTACAATGAAGACGGTGATGATTTTCTTTCTCGGATAGTCACGGGGGATGAAACTTGGATATCTTACGACACCCCAGAAACTAAACGGCAATCAATGGAATGGAGGCACACTTCGTCCCCAACGAAAATTAAGCCTAAGCAAATCTTGACACCTCGAAAACTCATGTGCGCCGTTTTTTGGGACAGAAAAGGCATTTTGCTGATTGATTTCTTACCACGAGGCCAAACAATCAATGCACATGTTCACTGCGAGACCATTAAGAAATTGCGCCGCGCAATACAGAACAAGCGCCGAGGATTACTGTGGAAAGGTGTTGTTTTTTTCCACGATAATGCCCGACCTCACACTGCGAACGTGACAAAAGAACTCCTACAGGAATTTGACTGGGACGTATTTGATCATCCTCCGTACAGCCCGGACCTCGCTCCTAGCGACTTTCATCTCTTCTTACACCTAAAATCTTTCCTTAGTGGTCGACACTTCAACGATGATGACGAGCTGAAAGAACATGTTACCACATGGTTAAAAAACACAGGCGGCAACCTTCTATGAAGAAGGCATACAAAAACTTGTGCCACGCTATGACAAGTGCTTACAAAATTTCGGAAGCTATATAGAAAATTAGTTTAACAGTTGTAGATTTTTGTACAATAAATATTTTTTCTGTATCTGTACACGTTTTTTTTATATAACCAAACGGAACTTACTTTGTGGATATACCTCGTATATATAATGTAATACTTGCGCGCACTTTTCTTTGTATTATTTTTAAAAAATCGCTGTCCACCCGCCTTATTTCAAAAAGTACTTATCAAAAAATTTGGAAAAAATTCTGGTATATTCTCCACGGGGTGTAGATTGAACGAAAATTATCACGAGTGCATTACGTGTAATAATTTATCTGGTACATAAAAAAAACAGAAATTTTAAGGTCATCAATTTTCAGTACAGATTGGAAATAAGCTTTGTTGAAAACTCATTTGGGGTGTGTTTTGTGAAGTCACTGATCATTTTATACTTCCGTTTCATTTTTTATTTTAAAAGCAATCGACGTACGGAACACTAATTACGCAAGTTCAACTTGCACTTGACCGGTTATTTTTTTTTATTAAACTGCGAAAATTAATCCTTTAATTAAGGTCTTCGAGCAGATAAATCGTTTAATACAGTTTTGGTGTATTTGTTGGGACTTCAACACGGGACCGATATGTTTATATGTGGATAGACGGTTAGGGGGCGGATCTTTACTTACTAGTTAAAGTGTGATCTCTGTGTTCGTAATGAACCATCAACGTTTCTTGGTCGTGAATTAGACGTCGTCTTAAGAAACTTTTCAGCGTATTTAATATAATGAGAAATATGGGTTCCGGTGAAACAATAAATAATACTCGGATATTTCGTTCGTTAAATCATAATGAAATTGCAGACTAATTCCATGGTCAGCAGGCATATATATATATATATATATATATATATATATATATATATATATATATATATATATATATATATATATATATATATATATAAATATAAACTCCTGGACAAAATTAACGCAACAATCTGAAAATTAATTTATCTTTTTCTTATGTCAGTTTTTAAAGTTTATCGAGTATTTGAATAGTAGGCTATGCATATTTTGTTTCGTTGTTCTTGACAGAAATCAAAACAATTCGTTTAGATTTACAGTTTTAAAGAATTTTTTAGAAGATAAACAATTTTCTGTAATAATGCGATAGATTTTCTGTAAAAGTAAGCTTATAAATTGTTCCCTTTTTCAAAGTAATACGTTTGTGTGGTAGACTGTTTTATTTTTGACCCCGAAGAATTAGAAAAATGAATCGAACAAGGAATTTAACTGAACCCGAGGTAGTGCGAGTCTCAGTTTTATTGGACGAGAGATATTGTCAGAGTTATGTTGCCAATTTGTTAAGCAAACATCGTTCCACAATAAGTCGTATGGTAAGACGCTTGAATGAAGTAGGAACTTATTCTAGAAGGCTAGGGCAAGGGCGAAAACGATGCACTAGCTAACTAGATGAACGTTTTATAAGACAA
>CM032456.1:217306088-217331088 GCA_019049505.1 Pachyrhynchus sulphureomaculatus | reverse complement strand
CTTTCATAAAGTAATGTTTAATCACCACCCGAAATTCTTTTTCGTCCATTTCTTGAAAATCACTCGACTTCCTTGATTCACACGAATGCCAAACACAAAGAAATAGACCAATATGGTTGAAACTTGGTGTGCGTTCATTCAAGAGATGCTACTAACTAAACAGGACCGCGATACGCGCCGGTGGTGCCATCTCTCGGACTTTGCACGGACTTTTCAAACCAGCCTCGTATATATATATATATATATATATATATACATATATACATATATACATATATACATATATACATATATACATATATACATATATACATATATACATATATACATATATACATATATACATATATACATATATACATATATACATATATACATATATATATATATATATATATATATATATATATATATATATATATATATATATATATATATATATACAGTGGCCTGCAAAAGTTTCCGGCCAGTGACATTTTGTACTCTAATTTATTAAAACAAAAGACTAATGATTTTAATCATTATGAGATGTGAGTATGAGATATAGGAAACAGAATAATATAGTAAAAGAATATTATTTATGTTTGTGAATATACTCATTATTTTTATTCTTATATTTAAATGTGCAAAAGTTTCCGGCCACTTTATACTACGAGAAAAATTATTAGTCCATATGCTCTATAATAGACTTAAATTATATTTTTATGTTAGCTTTTAATTTAGTTTGGACCAAATTAGAATTAGCAAGCTGCTTTTTTAAACTAAGAGTTATTTTAAGCTTAGGACAATATTTTATGTTTGCTAGATGTGGTGTCCGCCTACACCTCCGCAACAAGATACTGATGTGTACATGAATCAAACTATGTCATTCTTGTATAATGACAGTGTAATGACAGAGTCCCAACTGCCTCCCATTTATGTTAAGAAAGACGTCAAACGAAGATTAGAAGGAAGTTTTGGCTTAGATTATAGACGGCCTCTAAAAATTCCAAGAAAAGAAGATGCCTCAAATGCGCCCCGTTCGCTGTTTCATTCTCCAGCTCTTTTAAAGATGAGAAGGGATTTAAAATTACAAAAGTATCGTGGTTTAATAAGGCCGTCTATAACTTTACCTGGGAAACCAAATACATCCAAACCCGCAAGCGAACAGTCTGTGTATCACAACTGGACCATTCATGAAGATATGTCGTTGTTAAAAGTTATTCAGACATTCCAAGGCTTACCCCTTAACTTGATTGTCATGTCACCTGGTCAGACACCTAACTGGGATTTTGTAGCGGATTACGTCAACACCGTTTCCATAACTTACAGATCACCTAAGCAATGTAGACAAAGGTAATAATAAAAAAGATCGTTAGTTAAGTTTAGAAAAATTATTTTCTTATCTTGACAAAAGTTCATATGGCTACTTCAAGAAGAAAACAACTTAAAATATGCTTATGATGAAACATTTCCGCAACCCACACGTAATTTCCAAATATTTTATAAAATATATGGGTCATTCTATGGCAAATCGACCACTTTTGACCCCGACCCCTTTCGATTTGGCTGAAAGTTTTAATCTTTTTTTACCCTATGAAAAACGGTTCTCAGAATTTTTTCAATTTTTTTTACCTACCTCAAAAAAAGTTGCCATAACTTTGTCAAAAATTGGCCGATCGAGACGTTTTTTTTTTTTTACAATTTTCGTAATTAAATGTACTTTAAAAAAAAAATACAAAAAAGATTTTAAATAATAAAATCTATGAAATTTTTGCCTTTTTTGAGAAAAACCGTCAATTTTTTGAAGTTCGCCATTTTTAGTGTTCCGTACGGAAGATCACTTCGATGTCTGTCCGTCTGTCATACCCGATTTTCTCCGAAACTATGTGACATAGAAAGTTGAAATTTGGTAATAATATAGGAATTGAGGCCTCATCAGAGCCATGTAGTTTTGAAAGTTAAATTTTGAATTAAGGGGTTAGTTTTGGGGGGTGAAATCGGAAGTGAAAAAAAAAATTTTTTACTAGTGTGGTGTCAAATAAAAGCTTGTGAAAACACGAGTAAAATATATATATGTATATATATATATATATATATATATATATATATATATATATATATATATATATATATATATATATATATATATAATGTAATACTTGCACGCACTTTTCTTTGTTTCGGGTCTTCCATTAAGGACTTGACAACTTTTTTTTGAAATAAAACGCAACCCATTTGAGACATTTCGAAAATTTTCCTATCGGCTTGAAGTACAATCAAAACATTTATGTATGGAATTCGACTTCATTCATATGTCCACCACGGGCATGTTTGCAGCGGTCGATTCGTTGAACCCAATTTTCGATGACTCGGCCACACATTTCGACGGAAACGGCCGCTATCTCTCGTTCAATATTGGCTCTGAGCTCCTCTAACGACGCAGGCTTATTAGCATAGACCAATGATTTAACGTACCCCCATAAAAAGAAGTCTAGAGGTGTTAAATCACACGATCTAGGCTGCCATTCGACGGGACCATTTCTCGATATAACACGTTCACCGAATTTAGATTGCAGTAAGTCGATTGTTACACCCGCTGTGTGGCTTGTGGCGCCGTCTTATTGAAACCACATATCATTAATGTCTAGCCCATGCAATTGATCAAAGAAATAACGTTGCAACATGCCTCTGTAGCGATCTTCATTGACTGTAACGGCGGTTATTTTCATCAACGAAAAAGAACGGCCCAATGACACCACCGGCATGAAAACCGCATCAAACAGTAATTTTTTGTGGATGAAGTGATGTTTCTTCAAGCACATGAGGGTTTTCACCTGACCAATAACGCATATTCTGTTTGTTGACGAAGCCGTTTATCCAAAAATGCCCTTCATCACTAAAGATGATTTTGCGATGAAATTGGTCATCTTCTTCCAACATTTCTAGAGCCCAATTCCAGAACGTACGTCGCTTCATATGATCGAGTGACTTTAGTTCTTGAGTTAACTTTAACTTATAAGGGTGCAGGCCAAGATCCTTTCGCAAAATTCGCCATAGTGTGGTCTGAGCGATGCCCAATTCTTGAGAACGCCTTGAAATCGACTGTTTTGGTTCGTTTGAGATGGACACTTGAACGGCAGCAATATTCTGGCCACTTCGACCAACCCGTTGTCTCACTGGCACGGGAACATCCAGTAGCGAATATGTTAACTCAAATTTTTTCACTAGACTATGAATTGCTTGTCTACTGGGACGAGAATTACGACCAAAAATTGGCGTTAACGCTCTTAAAGTTGCAGTCACCGACTCCAAATTTTGGTAGTAAATTTTAATTATTTGTAAACGTTGTTCGTTCGTGTACTTCACCATGATGAAAATGTTGACTTTACTGAATGTTTTGACGTTGAAAGTTCGGTGATTGGCTTAAGGATGCGTTCACAGTGAAATTTTAAAGTTGTCAAGTCCCAAATGGAAGACCCTTTATTATTTTTAAAAAAATCGCGAAAAATCGCTGTCCACCCGCCTTATCTCGAAAACTACTTATCAAAAAATTTTGAAAAAATTCTGGAATATTCTCCACGGGGTGTAGATTGAACGAAAATTATCACGAGTGCATTACCTGTAATAATTTATCTGGTATATAAAAAAACAGAAATTTCAAGGTCATCAATTTTCAGATTGGAAATAAACTTTGTTGAAAACTCATTTGGGGTGTGTTTTGTGAAGACACTGATCATTTTATACTTCCGTTACAACATTTTTTATTTTAAAAGCAATCAACGTACGGAACACTAATTGCGCAAGTTCAACTTGCACTTGACCGGTTATTTATTATTATTTTTTTTTCTTAAAAAAAACTTCAATCAATTCTGCAGTTATCCCCGCCAATCCCAGAGTGGGCCGAATTTTTTTAATTTTTTTTAATCGAAAAAAAAAATTTTCAATTTCACATTTTTTTTTTTTTTTTAGAAACTTTGTTTATATAATAAAATAAATGCAAGTAAATGCTTTCACGGTATATTATATTTAATTTATAATCTAAACTTACAACTAATGACTAGGATTCTACGTTTGATACGATTAACATTCACTGTTTTTAATACTAATTCAACAAATAATTTATTTCATTTTTCTTTGGCGTTTGAATAATTTTGTTCACTATAATTGTGTTTCACATTATAAAATAATTTCCTAAGCATATTATAATAAATTTTAATCTGACATAAATAGTATTCAAATTCAGCACATTAGTAAGCTAGGGCATGACAATCACAGACTTACCTACGGCCAATTCACAAGATCCACGCGAATCTATTCTATTTCATAAGCCGACCACCACTTTATATTGAGATCCAAAACATAAGCTATGTATCTGTCATGTGTTTTAGTGTTTATTGAAAGTGTTTCGTTATCACGTTTGTTGAAAAAGAACAAATTTATCTATAAATTGTTCTATTTAAACAAACGCGATAACAAAACACTTTCAATAAACACTGAAACACATGACAGATGCATAGCTTATGTTTTGGTTCTCAATATAAAGTGGTGGTCGGCTTATGAAATAGAATAGATTTGCGTGGATCTAGTGAATTGGCCGCAGGTAAGTTTGTGATTTTCATACCCTAGCTTATCGATCTAATTAATGTGCTGAATTTGAATACTATTTATGTCAGAATTTATTATAATATGTTTAGGAAATTATTTTATAATGCGAAACACAATTATAGTGAACAAAATTATTCAAACGCCTTAGAAAAATGAAATAAATTATTTATTGAATTAGTATTAAAAACAGTGAATGTTAATCGTATTAAACGTAGAATCCTAGTCATTAGTTGTAAGTTTAGACTATAAATTAAGTATAATATACCGTGAAATCATTTACTCGCATTTATTTTATTATATAAACAAAGTTTCTAAAAAAAATAATTAAAAAATTATGAAAAACCGAAAAAAAAAAATTTTCAATTAAAAAAAAATAGAAAAAAAATTCAACCCACTCTGGGATTGGCGGGGATAACTGCAGAGTTTATTAAAGTTTTGTTTAGGAGAAAAAAAAATGACGAACTTCAAAAAATTGACGGTTTTTCTCAAAAAAGGCAAAAATTTCATAAATTTTATTATCTAAAAATTTTTTGTATTTTTTTTAAAAAAGTACATTTATTTACGAAAATTTTGAAAAAAAAGTCTCGATCGGCCAATTTTTGACAATTTGAAAAAAAAGAGCAATTTTTTTTTTAAAATTCATAAATTTTTTTGAGGTGGGTAAAAAATTTGAAAAAATTCTGAGAACCGTTTTTCATAGGGTAGAAAAAAATAAAAAACTTTCAGCCAAATCGAAAAGGGTCGGGGTCAAAAGTGGTCGATTTGGCATGGAATGATACATAAATAATTAACTCTATTAGATTTCCCATAAAAGTCATTATTTCCTATTGCACTTAAACTATTTTTAATAAATGTCTCTTCAAGAAATAAGCCAGTTGTTTCTATTTTAACCGACTTTAAGGTGTTTTCTTTTTAACTGACAGTATACTAAGATCTTTCTAACGCGAACAAATACAGTGTGCGTCACCAAAATATTAGGTTTCTGCCAGAGGTCGCCGCACTCTGGGAAAAATAAGGCATTTTATGGACAAAAATTGAGACGTGACGTACATTTTGACCAATTTGTATATTTTTTTGTTTGTAGGCAGCTGAATGCTAATTGTAATAAACAAAATATTACCCAAATTAATAACTACTCAGTATATATCACCATTACACCAAACACTTTATTTTTGCATTCAAGTGAGTGCAAAAATAAAGTGTTTGGTGTAGTGGTGATATATACTGAGTAGTATCATTGTGCCAAAGATTCCACATTCCCAACTTAACCCAAATTAATGTTAAACAAACCATTTCTAATTACAGTTTTTATTTTTTTAATTATAAAATTGGGATTAGTAACTAAGTAGGAATCTTTTGTGCTAACCTCATTAATCTGTAGTAGACGTGATATCCAACTAGGAATAAAAATTTAAACAAATGTTTATGATCACCACTTACGAGGCTCGTTTGAAAAGTCCGTGCAAAAATAAAAACTACTTATGTGTTTAGGGTAAACCTTTTTTATTTTTCGACATAGTCTCCTTTTAGGCTTATACACTTCGTCCAACGATGTTCTAGTTTGTTGATCCCTTCCGAATAATAGGATTTGTCCAAGTCTGCAAAATATCCATTAGTGTCTGCAATCACCTCCTCGTTTGAATAAAATCTTTGCCCCGCCAGCCATTTCTTCAAATTGGGGAACAAATAGTAGTCCGAGGGAGCCAAGCCTGGAGAATAGGAGGGATGTGAAACGAGTTGGAATCCTATTTCCATTAATTTTGCGACCACAACTGCTGAGGTGTGTGCTGGTGCGTTGTCGTGATGGAAAAGGACTTTCTTGTGGGCCAATCGCGGGCGTTTTTCTTGCAGCTCGGTTTTTTCAAACGGTCCAATAACGATGAATAATATTCACCTGTAATAGTTTTAAAACCCTTTTCCAGATAGTCGATGAGGATTATCCCTTGCGAATCCCAAAAGACAGTCGCCATAACCTTTCTGGCCGAAGGAACGGTCTTCGCCTTTTTTGGTGCAGATTCCCCCTTGGTAACCAATTGTTTAGATTGTTGTTTGGTCTCAGGAGTATAGTAATGTATCCATGTTTCATCCACAGTGACGAAACGACGCTTAAAGTCCTCCGGATTCTTCTGGAACAGCTGCAAACCATCCTTGCAACACTTCACACGATTCCGTTTTTGGTTAAGCGTGAGCAATCGCGGCACCCATCTTGCGGATAGCTTTCTCATGTCCAAATGTTTATGCAAAATATTATGTACCCGTTCAGTCGAGATGCCCACAGCACTAGCAATCTCACGCACCTTAACTCTTCTGTCATCCATCACCATATCATGGATTTGATCAATGATTTCTGGAGTCGTAACCTCCACAGGCCGTCCAGAACGTTCAGCGTCACTCGTGCCCATATGGCCAGTCCGAAAATTTTGAAACCACTTATAAACTGTTCTAATCGAAGGTGCAGAGTCACCATAATGTTTTATCAAGCTTCTCTTTAGTCTCCTAAGGCGTTTTTTGCCTTTCATAAAGTAATGTTTAATCACCACACGAAATTCTTTTTCGTCCATTTCTTGAAAATCACTCGACTTCCTTGATTCACACGAATGCCAAACACAAAGAAATAGACCAATATGGCTGAAACTTGGTGTGCGTTCATTCAAGAGATGCTACTAACTAAACATGACCTCGATACGCCCCGGTGGTGCCATCTCTCGGACTTTGTACGGACTTTTCAAACCAGCCTCGTATGTTTATTATTGCTGACAATTGTTTCGACACACTGTGTCTTCTTCTGGAGTACGATGTAAATTAATTAACAAAGTATGTTTCAGAATACATAGTTTACCTAATTACAAGTACTAAATTCATTAACAATTTTACCTTGATACCTAGAATAAGGTCAATAAAGGAGACCCTCCCCCATCTAATTGATCGTTGAGTAAATAGACCTGAGGATTTTTTCTGATTAATTTCTACCTGTTCTAAACAATCCAGTAATTTTCCTTTCTTTCCGTTATGCAAAATTTTGAAATCTTCATTGAATGTATGATTTTCCTCTGTTAAATGTTTGGCGTAATGAGATTTGTTATTTTTCATTCTAAAGCTATGTTTATGTTCGGTTATTCTTTTATAAAAAAGGTCTGCCTGTTTGTCCTTATACGTTTTATTGCAACTGCCACAGCATAATTCGTAAACCCCCGATTTATTTTCTTTTTTTGTTTTGCTTTTATTATTTCTAATATATTGAGATAATGTGTTATTTGTACGGAAAGCGATATTTACATGATTTCTATGGAAAAAATTTTGAATTTTATTAGTTAGTTTTCCGGTATAGGTGAGTGTATGCAATTTTCTTTGTTTAGTTGTTTGTACGGGTACACCAGTCCTATTGTTCTTTTAAATTGTTTTTTCATTAAAATATTATCTACGAAATCGCTACTATATCCATTGTTTATACTAATTTGTTTTATAGTATGTAATTCTTTCTGAAAATTTTTCTTCCGTTAATGGTGTATTTATTAGTCTATGAATGAAACTATTATAAGCCGAGATTTTATGTGTGAATGTCTGTAAAGCAAGTCAATATATCATCTACATACCGGTACCAATAAAATAAATTTTTAAAAAGATGAGAATTACTGATTTGTTCTTCTAAATGGTCCATGAAAAATTTCAGATAAAATTGGACTAAGAGGGTTTCCCATTATTAAACCTTTCTTACTTACGTAAATGTTATCGTTAAATTCAAAATAATTCTAATCTAAGCACAATGTTAAGATATCTAATATTTCTTGTTTAATTATTGGGTTAACATTATTTTTATTGAGTAATCTTTGGACCAAATTTATAGCGTCTGATGGTGGTATACAAAATCTTTTCCTAGTATAACCACCATCAGACGCTATAAATTTGGTCCAAGGATTACTCAATAAAAATAATGTTAACCCAATAATTAAACAAGAAATATTAGATATCTTAACATTGTGCTTAGATTAGAATTATTTTGAATTTAACGATAACATTTACGTAAGTAAGAAAGATTTAATAATGGGAAACCCTCTTAGTCCAATTTTATCTGAAATTTTCATGGACCATTTAGAAGAACAAATCAGTAGTTTTCTCATCTTTTTAAAAATTTATTTTATTGGTACCGGTATGTAGATGATATATTGACTTGCTTTACAGGCACAGATCGACAATTAAAACTTTTTCTAGATTTTATTAACCAACTTCATAATAATATTACTTTTACAACAGAAATTAAAACGAATAAATCGATTAATTTCCTAGATTTAAAAATATCAAACAAAATGAATAAACACGATTTTGAAATCTTCCATAAACCAACATACTCAGATATAAATATATACGCTAATTCTAACCACCCATTCACACATAAAATCTTGGCTTATAATAGTTTCATCCATAGACTAATAAATACACCATTAACGGAAGAAAATTTTCAGAAAGAATTACATATTATAAAACAAATTAGTATAAAACAGTGGATATAGTAGCGATTTCGTAGATAATATTTTAATGAAAAAACAATTTAAAAGAGCAATAGGACTGGTGTACCCGTACAAACAACTAAACTGTAACTTGTGCACTTCCGCCCCGGCGCCAAATTGTACTGTGTCTATTTCGCCCTGCATTGACAGCGTCAATTTGTACCGTGCGAAGACGGAATGCCTCTCGTTTGGGCGCAAATTTGAAACATGTGAATTTCGCCCCGCATAGACTGCGTCATTTTGTGGGGTGTCAAATTTTCACTTCGCCCGCACCTTGAGGCGCACCTTTTACTGCCCCGTTTTAATTTCTGAGAATGGATTGAGTGAATACTGATTTTAAAGGAACTAAAGAAATTAAACATACACTAGCTCAGTTTTTCTTGGTAGAGTAATATGGGTAAGAGATAATTGTTGTACGTCTTTTTGGAATTAGTTTCTATCGTTGTTAAAAAAATTTTGGTTGTACTAATTTTTGGGCACCATTCATTTTAAAATAGAAAGGATCTACTTTCAGCTAAAAAAATGAAAAAATACTGAAGTGTTATGCAGTTGTTAAGAAAAAGAATTTGTCTGGTACAACCCTTTTGTCCTGAAAAGTAAGATAGGTATACAGTGAGACACTAGCTTTAATCAACAAAAAAAGGTTTATTAATGATTTAAATTTAAAACTCTTGCAGTTTAGTAATCACAAAAACTTTAGCCTAAAAGGTGGTTATTACTAAATAGAGTTCTGAAATCAGACATTTTACTTTTAAAATTTTGCTACACCCGATATTGAAAGTTCGTGATGTTCACTTCACGATTTATCAGTTCAATTCGATGCTAAATCACTTATATGCGGGAAATAGGTCTACTGATGTATATTTTGGGGACTTACGGTTTTCCTACGGGCTTCTGGCCTTAAATTGAACACTTAAAACCGCTTTCACACATTCCATCACTAATTTATCGGTACTGCTTCATGACGAGAAGAGCCTACAAAGGCTACATCGTGTTAAAAAACAAAGCCCACTACGGCTTCACTTTAAAAAACTCGTACTCGACTTGGCTCTCGATAAAATTGAAAAAGCCTCCACTGCTGCTGGATGGACAAAGCCTGGCTGCGGCTTGATCGGAGAAAAAGCCAACTACGGCTACTGGTTGCAGAACAGCCTTCTGCCGCTACATGTTGGAAAGAACCTCGGCGACGGCTTCATGGGAAAAAGCCTCGGCAGCGGCTTGATGGGAAAAGCCTCGACTGCGGCTGGATGGAAAAAAGCCTCGATCTGCGTTCTGCAGACCCTTAAATAAGCCGTGAGAACTACGTCTCTAAGATGGCTACGCCGGAAACAAACTCCGGAAACAAACATCTGACCTATCGCGACGTACCACGAATTGAATAGATTCGGTCGGAAACCCGCACTGCACGCTGTACCACGAGCGGCTAGAAATTTCTGCGAAATACACTGCTCGATACAAAGATAAAAAAGAGTAAATTATAAGACCAAAAACAGTAACGTTACATGCCCTTAAAATCTAGGAAAAAATGAATGTTACAAAACCAAGAAAAATTGCATACACTCACCTATACCGGAAAACTAACTAATAAAATTCCAAATTTTTTCCATAGAAATCATGTAAATATCTCTTTCCGTACAAATAACACATTATCTCGATATATTAAAAATAATAAAAGCAAAACAAAAAAGAAAATAAATCGCTAAATATGCTGTGGCAGTTGCAATAAAACGTATATAGGACAAACGGGCAGACCTTTTTATAAAAGAATAAACGAACATAAACATAGCTTTAGAATGAAAAATAACAAATCTCATTAAGCCAAACATTTAACAGAGGAAAATCATACATTCAATGAAGATTTCAAAATTTTGCATAACGGAAAGAAAGGATAATTACTGGATTGTTTAGAACAGGTAGAAATTAATCGGAAAAAATTCTCAGGTCTATTACTCAACGATCAATTAGCTGGGGGAGAGTCTCCTTCATTGAACTTATTCTAGGTATTAAGGTAAATATTGTTAATGAATTTAGTACTTGTAATTAGGTAAACTATGTATTCTGAAACATACTTTGTTAGTTAATTTACATCGTGCTCCAGAAGAAGACACAGTGTGTCGAAACAATTGTCAGCAATAATAAACATAAGTGGTGATCACAAACATTTGTTTAAATTTTTATTCCTAGTTATTATGGATCTCCATCAAGTAACGGCTAAGCCAGTGCAGTGATATCCAAACCACATTATCGGAAGATTGTACTCTTCCACTATTTTACTGTCTTGCCTACACTTCTCGCTCGCCAAGGACCTCGACGGGGGACTACCTACTATCTAAGAACATCTTCATTGCTTTACGGCGAAGTATATTTTTGTTGACGACGGCTCTCGATTCATTCAGTCTGTCCGGTTTCCAACATAAATCCCTCTCGCGAACGACCGAAACACTGTCTCTATCGTTATTAGGATCGGCTCCCAATCCTTCCAAGTCCGACCTCAAATATGCGTTCCACCCGAGTAGAGACTGAGAAAAACGCTGTCTTCATCGCCAGTCTCTTCCAGTCCTAAAGCTTCTTCTCCAAAACATGTTTTTACAGCAATGTCTGCTTTCGAGAATTTGCTGATGTCTGTTGCGTAGCAGCATGATATCGTATGTGGCCTAGCCAAATGGATTACAAGTTTTAAATTAGAACAAGTCCAAAAAAATAGTTGTTCCTCTAAATATACAGGGTTACAGGGAAAGTCGTCCTAGATAATTAAGGACGTTATAGTTTAGGTCGTTTCTGACTGATTTGATTCTATGACATGATGTCCTAAACTTAACCGTTTTCGAAATATTGAAGTTTAAAGATTTTCTAAAAAAAAAAACATGTTTTTTTTGCTTTTTTATATCGATTTTTTTTTTATTAGAGGTTCTCGAGTGCGATTTTTTGGTTATTTTTAGTTAGTCTGTATGTTCAAGTATCAAAAAATCATCAAAAAAATTTGAACTAGTTACTAACAGTTTCAAATGGCGGCTTGTTAATGTTTCTAAATTACGAATTTTTACCAAGTGTTTCCTACTTTAAATCAATAAAGAGAAAAAAAAATGTATGGAAGTTATTCTGCAAATTATTTTAAAAACTTTTACGTCTTTTTAGCTATCAAAAAAGGTATAATACTAGGAGTTTAATAGGAAAACTGTACACAGAATGACACCTAAAGCGGGCTCGGGTAGCAAAAGGTAAATTTTTTTTTAGTTCTAGGTGAAAATACGAAAAAATACACAAATAAAACAAAAAAACCTTGCAATTTAATATTTTTTATTAATTATAATTCATGTTCTATATGGTCGCCCCTATTTCTAACACAAATTCTCATTCTTTTTCTTAAATTACTTTTCACAACGCTGGTTGTGAGGTGCCGCCTCATTTCGTCAGCCGCATCAATTATTTTTTGTCTTAGGACATCCACGTTTTCGATAGGAGTCATCTGGTCGTATACGAGACTTTTCATGTGACCCCCCACACATAAAAACCCATCGGTGTTAGGTCTGGGCTTCTCGCCGGCCAAGGTATGGGTCCGCCTCTTCCAATCCATTTGTTGGGATAATTGTCATTGAGCCATGCACGAACACTTCCTCTGTAGTGAGCTGGGCAGGTAGGTCTTCCATCAAATTAGGTAAATCGTTCCGCAAAAAATTGTCGTGTTCCTCGCCATTCAAATTATCTGGCAGGAAGAATGGCCCAACCAAATAATTTGAAATTATAACCCATCCACACATTTAAGCTGAATCTTGTTTGTGATCCTTTCGTTCTATTTTTGTTTAGGTCGCCTTCGTCTTTAGAAGCCCAATAGTGGGCATTGTGGTAGTTTGTAAGACCGTCTTTGTCGAATTTCGACTCGTCAGTCCATAGTATTTTCTTAAAAAAAGATGCATCTTCGACATCGGTACTGAACATAAATCTGCAGAATTCTAATCGTCGCAACGGATCCCCTTCTTCAATGACTTGCACGGGCGTATAGTGGTAAGGGTGTTGCCCAACAGTATGCATTACAAACCATACCTTCCACTGCGAAATACCAAGCTGTTGTGCGACAACATTTGTAGATGTGGTTGGGTCCACCTCAAAGAGACGTCGTATTTCGTTTTCTTCGTTTTCGTCAAAGATACGTGGTCGTCCCATGTCAGTCCGCCGCCTTTGTACGGAATCAGTTTCTCGTAGTCTTCGATAAGTTCCATCAAATACGCTAACATCAGGTACACGACGAGTAGGATATCGCAGTGTATTCATCACGTGTATGCGACTACACTCCTTCGCAAAATCCGTAACACATTAGGATGTCAGCATATTCCTCGTTGGTATACGTTGCCATATTCACAAGCAGACTATTTTTGAAAAGCACGGTATAGCACATCTACCACGGACGAATCGCATGAGCAAACTAAAAATCATTCAATAATGTTTACTGAACAGAAAATGTCACTCGCACAGAGAGTACCCCGACCGGAAAAATGCTTACCCAACCCTTTTTATTGTTTGAAGGTGCAGGTAGTAAACCGATAATTGGTAGTATCTAAATTCTATTATTATGTTACTCTACATTTGGGCCTATTGAAATCTCGTTTTCTTAGAATTTTCAATAGATCCAGTAGATATTATACCGTTTTAGATAGCTAGAAAGACGTAAAAGTTTTTAAAATAATTTGCAGAATAACTTCCATACATTTTTTTTCTCTTTATTGATTTAAAGTAGGAAAGACTTGGTAAAAATTCGTAATTTAGAAACATTAACAAGCCGCCATTTGAAACTGTTAGTAACTAGTTCAAATTTTTTTGATGATTTTTGATACTTGACATACAGACTAACTAAAAATAACCAAAAAATCGCACTCGAGAACCTCTAATAAAAAAAAATCGATATAAAAGCAAAAAGAACATGTTTTTTTTTTAGAAAATCTTTAAACTTCAATATCTCGAAAACGGTTAAGTTTAGGACATCATGTCATAGAGTCAAATCGATCAGAAACGACCTAAACTATAACGTCCTTAATTATCTAGGACGACTTTCCCTGTAACCCTGTATACACATAAGCGTACATTTATAGCAACCTAATTGAACGATCTAACGTACAAAAAATCAAATTTCTACATACGAATATCGATTTTTGTTATACCTACTTTAGGGCGTTTTAACACCCAGGATTTATAGATGTACAGATTGAAAAATGTTTTTTTTTATTAAACAAAGGTAAATATAAACTAAATTCAATTTTTTTTTTGTAAAATTTGCACAATATCTGGGTGCAAGGAGCCGCTTGTTTATTTGTTCTTAGTGTTCCGTACGGAACACTTATAAGATCACTTCGGTGGCTTGCCTGTCCGTCTGTCTAACAGTCACAACCAGTTTTCTCCGAAACTATTTGACATAGAAAAATGAAATATGGTATAGTATTTTTCACGATCTAAGACAGTGACTTAGCTACCTATTCCCATTCAAAATTCAACAAGATTCGAAAGTGATTAATTTATGGCTGTTTAATGATAAGGCATTGTGCCGGGCCGCTCTATACTTGATTGTATAATCGTTGAGTTTTAAAATTTTATTGTGATAAGTGAATTTTAATGTTTTATGTACTGAATAATACACAATATAGTAATTATACAAATATATTAAAACAGTGTGCAGTGTCCTCGCTTATATTTGTTACAATTTTAGTTATTAATTAATATCTAGTTCAATTTCGCTATCGCTACTCTCTTGCAAATCAATAATAATTTTATTTTACAGGTTCTAAACTATTTATATTTATGAACATACATTATATGAGTTTTCAATTTTTTTGACGTGTTAAATACAGTTTCTCCAGTTTTCAACGGTTACATTTTTGACTTCTGTCTTGATCAACTCAATCACACTACTGTTTAAAGTGGGTATATTATTGTGAGCATGTAGATTGGACTTTATTTTATGCCATATCAACTCGATCGCATTAAAGATACAATAGTATGGTGGAAGACGAATTATTTCGTGTCCTGCTTCCTTTGAAAAATTGTAACTTTTTGAAGCTTCTAATAACTGTTTAACTTTCATGGAAATATATGTCACGTTCGCACAATAAGGCTTCTATTTCCTTTTTTCTACTGGTGGAACTTGATACCTTATTCATTTGGCGTCTACGAGGCTGGTTTGAAAAGTCCGTGCAAAATCCGAGAGATGGCACCACCGGCGCGTATCGAGGTCATGTTTAGTTAGTAGCATCTCTTGAATGAACGCACACCAAGTTTCAGCTATATTGGTCTATTTCTTTGTGTTTGGCATTCGTGTGAATCAAGCAAGTCGAGTGATTTTCAAGAAATGGACGAAAAAGAATTTCGTGTGGTGATTAAACATTACTTTATGAAAGGCAAAAAACGCCTCAGGAGACTAAAGAGAAGCTTGATAAACATTATGGTAACTCTGCACCTTCAATTAGAACAGTTTATAAGTGGTTTCAAAATTTCGGACTGGCCATATGGGCACAAATGACGCTGAACGTTCTGGACGGCCTGTGGAGGTTACGACTCCAGAAATCATTGATCAAATCCATGATGTGGTGATGGATGACAGAAGAGTTAAGGTGCGTGAGATTGCTAGTGCTGTGGGCATCTCGACTGAACGGGTACATAATATTTTGCATAAACATTTGGACATGAGAAAGCTATCCGCAAGATGGGTGCCGCGATTGCTCACGCTTGACCAAAAACGGAATCGTGTGAAGTATTGCAAGGATGGTTTGCAGCTGTTCCAGAAGAATTCAGAGGACTTTAAGCGTCGTTTCGTCACTGTGGATGAAACATGGATACATTACTATACTCCTGAGACCAAACAACAATCTAAACAATGGGTTACCAAGGGGGAATCTGCACCAAAAAAGGCGAAGACCGTTCCTTCGGCCGGAAAGGTTTATGGCGACTGTCTTTTGCGATTCGCAAGGAATAATCCTCATCGACTATCTGGAAAAGGGTAAAACTATTACAGGTGAATATTATTCATCGTTATTGGACCGTTTGAAAACCGAGCTGCAAGAAAAACGCCCGCGATTGGCCCACAAGAAAGTCCCTTTCCACCACGACAACGCACCAGCACACACCTCAGCAGTTGTCGTCGCAAAATTAATGGAAAATAGGATTCCAACTCGTTTCACATCCCCCCTATTCTCCAGACTTGGCTCCCTCGGACTACTATTTGTTCCCCAATTTGAAGAAATGGCTGGCGGGACAAAGATTTTATTCAGACGAGGAGGTGATTGCAGACACTAATGGATATTTTGCAGACTTGGACAAATCCTATTATTCGGAAGGGATCAACAAACTAGAACATCGTTGGACGAAGTGTATAAGCGTAAAAGGAGACTATGTCGAAAAATAAAAAAGTTTTACCCCCAAACACATAAGTAGTTTTTATTTTTGCACGGACTTTTCAAACCAGCCTCGTATATATATATATATATATATATATATATATATATATATATATATATATATATATATATATATATATATATTATTATTATGTAACCTGGCCAAAGAATATATGTATGAATTTAAAAAAAAAGACACATAAATCGGATAAGTGGTTTTCGCGTGATAAACACACTAATGGACAGACAGACAGACAGAGAGACATTACATTTTATATATATTATAGATTATAAATATTCTCTACTACATAATATTGTTCCATATTTAATGGTTTAGGCTGTGTATTGCAAGGCAACGCGCTAGCAGCAAACTTTTTTCCGACATCATTCACTATTTTACGTCACTACTCATTCCTTATGCTACCTATCGTAATAAAATATAGCCTATAACCTGGCCAGAGAACATATGTATGTTTTAAAAAAAAAAGTAAGATAAGGATAAGTGGTTCTCCAGTGATAAGTGCACTAACGTACAGACAGACAGACAGAGAGACGTTGCATTTTATATATATTATAGAAGTATAAACGAAAACATTAAAATACATAGTTTATACAATAAAATCAGTAATTTTCGTTTGTACAATTTAACTTGAAAAAGAAATGGTGTTTATGTAATTGTCAAGGTCACAAAAACTACTCCATATATATTCAGGAACTTTACGAGATTCCAAAAAATTGCGAGCTTCAGTTATTTTCTTAGTCATTTCTGAAATGGAGGGAACATAAATATTATCTTCTCCAAGCTCATCTTCATCATCATTATCGCTTAAAACTTTCCCGAAGTCACTGATGTCACAATTTGATCATCAGTTAATATTTCTCTTGCCATTAATTCCTTATCAGCACATATATATTCTTCATCATGGATTTGATCAATGATTTCTGGAGTCGTAACCTCCACAGGCCGTCCAGAACGTTCAGCGTCACTTGTGCCCATATGGCCAGTCCAAAAATTTTGAAACCACTTATAAACTGTTCTAATCGAAGGTGCGGAGTCACCATAATGTTTATCAAGCTTCTCTTTAGTCTCCTGACGAATTCTTTTTCGTCCATTTCTTGAAAATCACTCGACTTCCTTGATTCACACGAATGCCAAACACAAAGAAATAGACCAATATGGCTGAAACTTGGTGTGCGTTCATTCAAGAGATGCTACTAACTAAACATGACCTCGATACGCGACGGTGGTGCCATCTCTCGGACTTTGCACGGACTTTTCAAACCAGCCTCGTACAATGTTTTAGCAAAATTAGCCCATAACTTGACAAATCGTCTTCTTGTGAAATAATCTGCGTCAGTTTCAATTGGCCGTGATGAAATATTAAATAAATAGGGTACTTCTTGTGCATGACCAACCTTACCAGCTCCTAAAAGTTAAAAAATATATCAATCAACAAATAAGAAGCATATTACAAATATACAGGGTGAACAAAAACGAATAACATAAGCAGGACCTGGAGTAATTCTAAATTACTAGTCTCATTTGATAAAAGTAAAAAATGAAGCACTTAACCAGTTATTTTTAATGGTTTTACTAATTATTCAAGACCATAAATTAGTAATTGTAAAGTGTTTGTTAAAAATACGATTAGAAATAATAACATGTAAACGAATTTACATATTTCAATTACAGATATGAAAGTTACCTTATGCATAGAGAAGAAGGCAAATATAACTTGTTGGATAGCGCAATGCGAAAAAAAGAAGAAAACCGGACAAATACAGCAAAAATTACCAACATTGCCTACTAAAGCCAGACCGTCTTTACGAACGTCTCATTATATACTCAGGACAACAACACTACATTTGCTCAGATATTGTCTGAGAGGTAAGAATTAAGAAATACTAGAACTTTCACATACTGTCGGATTGCGACACGATTTGTAGCGTGCGTTATGTCATTATCGCACTTTTTATACGATAGGTAATTTGTAATTAAATCTTCTCTCTTCAAAAACTCATTTGCCAAAATCTCAAGGATTTTGACGTCATATATCGCCTATTTGCAATAAATCATGCGCTAACTTTCCAAGGTTAAACATTTTTGGGCCTTTTCGGTCAGGAAAACGTTTTTTAAAAAGATTTACTGTGTCCAAAAAAACTAAGAATATTTTTAAAATCCTCGATCATTGCGAAATTAATTATTCCTTGAATTAAATGGGACGAATCAAAACGTGTATTATGGGTAACAAGTACGCAAGATTTTGGGAGAAAAGTTTAAAAACTGTTGAAATTAAATTAATGCGTCCTTTAGAGTGATTGTTGGGTAAGATCACGTCAAGCTCCCTATTTTCCACTTGATCATAAAAATTAAGTCCATGTATGTTTTTCATAAGTAGTTACCACGAAATATTGATCCCCCAACGATTTTTAAAAAATTTTAATTTTAACAATAATTTTTTTTTTTTACAATGAAAATTTTAGATACTTTTAATTAAAAATTAGATTCTAAATCAACCGTCAAAGATAAATTATTGAAATTTTCAGGATTTACTGTCAAATATGTATATTTTAAGAAAACATTAATAACCAAAAATTATTTGTTTATTATCATATTGTTAATTAACTTTTAAATTAACAAATGAAAATTTCATTGATTTCTCGGTCAAAATTTGAAGCTTTTTTTTATCAGTCACATGTGTTATTTATCTAAGTTTAAAATTCCGGAAGAAAATTTCACTGCTCGCGATTAGTTTAAACAATATGAATTTATTTATCACAGCGCGCCGGGCGCCAAGCGCTGTCAGAACGCCGCGCGGCCGAGCGTCAGACTACATTGCAGCTTCGGTTAATTATAATTACAAATAACAATTAAAAATATAATTATCAAACGAATTTTATTATGACTGTTCTCGTTTTTCTTTCTCACATTTGGTCAATGTGGTTCCATGTTTGGCTGACGGGCGCAAACCAAGTCAGCACAAACGCATTACCATTGTGTATTAAGGAATGACCTGACAATGTTACATGTTTTCAAAATCACTGACTTCTGATTGTTTTTGTGTATGTTTTGTGTTGAGTCCTAATTGTACTAAGTGTGGTGTGAATGTTGTTAGTGTAAGGCCTGTGGCTGACATAATGAGGGGGACAATGATGACTTTTTCTTGTTTCCATAGCCTTTTTATTTCCGTTGCAAGGTCTATGTATTTGGAAATTTTTTCTGTGTATTTCGTTTGGATGTTTGTGTCGTTGGGGACAGCTATTTATTATTATTACTATTATTATTTTTATGATTATTATTATTATTATTATTTAAACAAATTTTATCTTTGTAAAAATGTTAACAATGCAATAAAATCATTTTTTATTCTTACATTGAACAGCGAAAATTAATAAATAGTCAATTAAAACTTTACAAGACCATGTATTTTATATTTATTTTTGCTTGGTAATTTAGTAAGCTATCATTTTTAAATTTACCAGTAAGTACTCCATTTTTAGTTAAAAAAAAAAATAAACCGCTCGGTTACGATTTTCATTTGTTTTTCGCGTCTCCACGTAAATAACAAGAGAATTTAAGCAGTCATTTCAATTTATTCGTTAAATGAGTTCAGACGTGGGTTAAATAATTATTAAAAATAAAAACTGGGGTTGTGTAAATTTGTATTTTGTAACTTAATCAATTTATATTATTATAATTTTTATTTAAATTAATAATAATTTTTGTTATTTAAAATGGGCCGAGTAAATAAATGTTGCAATCCATTAAATAAAAAGAATCATAAATACGTAATTAAAAATTTAGTTCTAATCACAGCCAATCCAGCTTGCGATTTTAAAGAATTTATCGGATATTACATGTGCAATTCTTGTGAGAGAGCCATATATTTAGGTCGTAAACCTGGAAAACCTGAAAATCCTGGTGAAAAAAACCTGTAAATAACAATGTAAGTATCGATGTAACTGATCCGGAAGTAGATGAGATTAAAGATGATAACAAGAAAGATCCGACCTTCAAATGTGATGCTGTAGATAATCAACTAAAAATTAATAACATTAATAAATTGCTATTGGAGGTCGGTGAACCACCAATAAAATTGAGACGAGTGTCGAGTGTATCTAAGTGTAAAAAAGCAATTCTAACTTCTGTGAAGAAATTGAGTGGTACTGATATTAATCATAATAACCCAAATGAACTACTTTTAAATAATTTAAAGTCTACATTTAACCAAACAAATAGTAGATCCGAAAAAATCCAAGTGTTGACTACTCTTCCGTTGGATTGGTCAATAAAAATGATACGACGCGAATTCAAAGTTTCAAAGAGAATGGTACAAGCTGCTAAAAATATTAGAAAAAAATCAGGATTTGCGTCACAGCCTAATACTAAAAAAGGGAAAAACCTGGACAATTCAACACTCGATCGCGCTAAAAATTTTTATTTGTCTGATGATGTTAGCCGTGTGATGCCTGGAATGAAAGATTCTGTTACGGTTTGAGAAAATGGCAAAAAAGTCCAGAAACAAAAAAGACTCTTATTATTTAACATTAATGACTTATAAAAAAAATTTAAAGAAGCTTTTCCGGATGAGAAAATTGGACAGACCAAATTTCAAACTTTACGACCACGGGAATGTATTTCAGCTGGAAAAAGCGGAACACATAATGTGTGTGTATGCAAAATTCACCAAAATGCAAAATTACAATTGCACGGACTGAAAAATGAACTAAAAAAAAGGAATTGATTTCCCTGAAAGCTTAAATGACTTGATTCAAAGCTCTGTTTGCGTGCAACCAACATCATCATGTTTCTTTTCAACGTGTAAAAAGTGTCCAGAAGTCATTAAGAAGTTAAAATTATTGATTGATAGTCATGAGATAAAAGAAATAACTTTTAGCCAATGGAAAAGTACTGACAGGTAAGAAAAAAGACTAAATATTAACAAATTACTCACATAGTTATTAATCTCAGTACACACTTTAAAAGAATAGCTTGTTAATTAGATAATTAAATAATTTCTATTTGTTTATTAATTATTAAGAGTAAAAATTTATCACATTAACATGATTGATACAAAATTATCGAATTCCATTTTATAAATTTGTCTAGTTATTATTTTTTTCTATTTTTCTACATAGTTAATAATCTTACACATTCGTTTTAAATTTTACAGGACTGAAATCGTTGAAGCGACATATAGCAATGAAGATTTTGAAGTGAGCTGAAAAATAAGTGGTCAGAGCTATTGAAGCATGATTTTGTAGCAAAATCTCAAGCATCTTTCTTCTCTAAACAAAAAGAATCTGCTGAAGCTGGGGAGTTTATAGTCTGTCTAGATTTCTCCGAAAATTATTCATTTTTTGTTCAAGACGGTATCCAGTCGCATCATTGGTCTAATGATCAGGCTACACTTCATCCATACGTCGCGTATTATAAAGAAAATGAAAAGATAAAACATGAAAATTTTGTAGTGATTTCCGAGAAAGTTAGTCACGACGCAAGTTCGGTCCATCTTTTTAATGCAAAACTAATTGAATTTTTAAAAAATAAATTTGGTGCTGAGAATGTTAAAAAAATTAAGTACTTTTCCGATGGAGCAGCTTCACAATATAAAAATAAATATAACTTTAAGGAGTTGATTGAGTGGTCCGTTACTTTGTGACAGTACATTTTAACAATAAAACTACTTAATTACTTTGTTAACTGTCACTAAATATATTTGTAAAGATTTTACAATTGCGTTATCGCGATTTCGTAGTTGTACTACGAAATCGCGATAACGCAACTGTAAAATCTTTACAAATATATTTAGTGGCAGTTAACAAAGTAATTAAGTAGTTTTATTGTAAATATAACTTTGCCAACTTAATAAATCATTTAAATGATTTTGGTGGTAAAGTGGAGTGGAATTTTTTCGCCACATCTCATGGTAAAGGAGCATGTGACGGCTTAGCAGGAAGTGTAAAAAGACAGGCTTTTCGTGCTAGCCTTCAACGTGACAAAAATAATCATATTACAACACCACGTTCCTTTTTCGAGTGGGCGGAAAGTTCATTTAAAAAAATTCATTTTGCTTTCTGTTCTCAAAAGAATCATGAATTACATGAACAAAAGTATCAACAACGATTTGAACGAGCAATTACAATAAAAAATACTCGTCAATTCCGCTATTTTAAACCGTTGGATGATGTATTACTGGAATGTAAGCTTGTGTCGGAGGATGAGAAAGTTTTTACTAACAAAGTTTAAAAAAAAAAAAATAAAATAAAGATTACGAGAAGTTCATAAATTTTAATATTTAACTACTAGTTAGTTTTTTCCTGTTTTTGTTTAATAATAGAGAGTTTATTTATTGTATTAGTCATAATATTGATAATAATAATAATAAAATTGGTTTGATAATTATATTTTTAATTGTTATTTGTAATTATAATTAACCAAAGCTGCAATGTAGTATGACGCTCGGCCGCGCGGTGTTCTGACAGCGCTTGGCGCCCGGCGCGCTGTGATAAATAAATTCATATCGTTTAAACTAATCGCGAGCAGTGAAATTTTCTTCCGGAATTTTAAACTTAGATAAATAACACATGTGACTGATAAAAAAAAGCTTCAAATTTTGACCGAGAAATCAATGAAATTTTCATTTGTTAATTTAAAAGTTAATTAACAATATGATAATAAACAAATAATTTTTGGTTATTAATGTTTTCTTAAAATATATATATTTTACAGTAAATCCTGAAAAATTTCAATAATTTATCTTTAACGGTTGATTTAAAATCTAATTTTTAATTAAAAGTACCTAAAATTTTCATTGTAAAAAAAATTATTTTTAAAATTAAAATTTTTAAAATCGTTTGGGAATCAATATTTCGTGGTAACTACTTATGAAAAACATACATGGACTTAATTTTTATGATCAAATGGAAAATAGGGGGGTCCACTTGACGTGATCTTACCCTGTTTTGATAGGTTTACCATATAAATACAGGTCGCCATTAATATGTTCTAAGCCCATAACTTTTAAAGCGTAATAATTTATCGGTTGCGTAGGCTAATATAAACATTGAATGTTTTATCCCGATATTTCGCCACTATTTGCAAAATATCAGCTGTACTTGAAAATCCCGATGTTTCTAAATCGAAATACACTAAGCCACAGCCCTCGGATGTAATTGAAGCATAATTCAATATATTAGTTAACACTCGAGGATTAATAATGACACCAGTATGATAAACGTCCATCTCCGGTCCACAATTTGATTGATACTGTACCCCTTCATGTTTTTTCATTATTTTTTCTCGTGGCCTCTTTATTTCTAACCAATAAGTTTTTTCGTTGCAGGCAAATTATATGGAGAACATCATCCTTTTGACTAATTTGCCCAGGACTGTGTTTCCCACCGAATACAATTTACAGCGATTCAAGAACAATGTGAATCGCCTTTTCCGCACACGTGTCGCTTCTGTAGAGCTTTAGGGACTTCCCTGCAGAACGTGTACTAGACCCATAAAAAAAAATTAGCTCTTGATGCTCTTTGTTTTCTTATTTCATCTTTTCTTGCCATATAAGATTTTGTATATTTCCCAGGGGGTTTATTGATGAGCTTTCCTTTGCAATTGATTATAATCATTTTTCATTTAAATTATATTTTTTTATATTTGAAATAGAAGTTGTAGACTGTTACGGTGTAACAGTATACACAAAGTATAATAAATAACCTAATAAACGTCATTCTATAGAGCATTTGGTATACGTATTGGCAGCGTTGCCACATTTATTTTCATTAAAAGTGTGTGTCTGCATATGAAAGTTATATGTTATATGTCGAATACAGACTCCGACAATACTCTGCCATTTTGTATTTAATATCGGACTATACTTTTGGCTCCGATTGTCACGAGTGAACTACCTTAAGTTTATTTTAAACCTAAATACGTTATAGCACAAATTGATCAATAAGTAAATAGCCGTTAGCTCTACCCGATTTTTTTCAACTTCTTGATGACAATGGGGAGGGTCTGCATCATTTATATATGGATTACAGTATTTTGAGTAACACAATAATTGTTTGAATAAATCTTTATCGTATCTAAACTTAATTTTGTGGTATCACTAAAATAAATGACAAAAACATATTAACATTTTTAGGTTTGATACCTTAAAATCAATAACAAACAAACGTTTACCAACCACAAGAACAGTAGTAAATAACCCCTTAATGAATAAAACCAAGAGTGCACCAGTACTTAGTGACTGCGGTATAGACCTGGAACATCCTGTTTTACCGGTTGAGGTTGCCGCTAGAAGAGCTGAACGTATAGCTAAGGAGAAAAAAGACCGTCACCTCAGAACAGATGACAAAATTACAAATAATGAAAAGTATCATGGCGACGCAACAACAACAGCGCAAGTGCAAACTTCCTCTGGTACGTCCTCAACCCCAAATCAAATTGTCCAATCAACGTCGGAGAGTACCGATTGTTGCTGCGCTATCCACTAGTCAGGTCATCGTCTCTCAGGCTCC
>CM032456.1:217272422-217300988 GCA_019049505.1 Pachyrhynchus sulphureomaculatus | reverse complement strand
ATATATTTTTGAACTCGTGTTTTCACAAGCTTTTATTTGACACCCCCACTTGATGATCTGGTAATTTTTTTTTTTTTCACTTCCGATTTCACACCGCATATACCAGATAAATTATCAAACTTAATACGCTCGTGATAATTTTCGCTCTATCTACACTCTATGAAGAATATTCGAGAATTTGCACTTGACTGTTTTTTTTAGTGTTCCGTACGGAACACTTATAAGATCACTTCGGTGTCTGTCTGTCTGTCTGTCACACCCGATTTTCTCCGAAACTATTTGACATAGAAAGTTGAAATTTGGAAATAATATAGGAATTGATGGCTTCATCAGAGCCATGTAGTTTTAAGAGTTAAATTTTGACTTAAGGGGTTAGTTTTGGGGGATGAAATCGGAAGTGAAAAAAAAAATTTTTTACTAGGTCATCGAGTGTGTGTGTGTGTGTGTGAAAGCTTGTGAAAACACGAGTAAAAAAGTTATATATAATGTAATACTTGCGCGCACTTTTCTTTGTATTATTTTTAAAAAGTCGCGAAAAATCGCTGTCCCGCGCCTTATTTCGAAAAGTACTTATCAAAAAATTTTGAAAAAATTCCGGAATATTCTCCACGGGGTGTAGATTGAACGAAAATTATCACGAGTGCATTACCTTTAATAATTTTTCTGATATTTAAAAAAAAACAAAAATTTCAAAGTCATCAGATTTCAGTAAAGATTGGAAACAAGCTTTGTTGAAAACTCATTTGGGGTGTGTTTTGTGATGTCACATCTGTAACAAAATTTTTTATTTTAAAAGCAATCAACGTACGGAACACTAATTGCGCAAGTTCAACTTGCACTTGATCGGTTTTTGTTTAAAAATAATACATGGGCTGAAAAGTCCCGGGCCTAACACATAGATGGCGCTAGTTTTTATTGCAGTCACCTTTTTTTCAGTTAATACTAACCTTCAAAAGACAGCTGTTAAAATTTCATGATATTCTATTCATTAGTTTGTGAGTTATTGTGCTAAGAGTGACGCTACTTTTGTTATTTTCAAAACAATGGATCAAAAACAATTTCGTGTGTTTTAATTTTACACTGCTTCTTGATGGGAAAAAATACCGTTCAAGCGAAGCAATGGCTTGAAAAGTGTTATGGGGACTCCGCTCCGTCAGGAACAACAATTAAAACGTTGGTTTGCTGACTTCAAACGTGGTCGTAGAGACACCGATGATGCAGAACGCAGTGGACGTCCAAATGAGGCGGTAACACCAGAAAACATCAAAAAAATCCATAAAATCGTTTTGAATGATCGAAAAGTGAAGTTGCGTGAGTTAGCTGACATTGTAAAGATATCAAAAGAACGTGTTGGCTTTATATTGCATGAGCATTTGACTATGAGAAAGCTCTGTTCAAAGTGGGTGCCGCGTTTGCTCACTGTTGATCAAAAACAAGAACGTGTTGATGATTCTGAGCAGTGTTTGGCCATGTTTAAACGTAACAAACCGGAATTTTTGCGTCGATATGTGACAATGGATGAAACATGGATCCATCACTTCACTCCGGAATCAAAACGATCGTCATCTGAGTGGACAGCAACTGGTGAACCTCGTCCAAAGCGCCCGAAAGCACAACAATCGGCTGGAAAGGTTATGGCCTCGGTATTTTGGGATGTGCGTGGTGTAATATTCATCGACTATCTTGAGAAAGGAAATACCATCAACAGTGAATATTATATAGCGTTATTGGAGCGTTTGAAGACCGAAATTGCAAAGAAACGACCGCATATGGCAAAGAAAAAAAATTTTGTTTCATCAAGACAACGCACCGTGTCACAAGTCAATCAAAACAATGGCAAAAAAACTACATGAATTGAACTTCGAATTGCTCCCACATCCACCGTATTCGCCAGATTTGGCTCCCAGCGACTACTGGCTGTTCGCAGACCTGAAAAAAATGCTCGCCGGTAAGAAATTTCGCACGAATGAAGAGGTTATCGCTGAAACTGAGGCCTATTTTGAGGCAAAAGATAAATCGTTTTACAAAAGTGGTATTGAAATGTTAGAGCGGCGCTGGAATGATTGCGTTGCTCTTGATGGAGATTACGTTGATGAATAAAGCTAATTTTGAACCAAAAAAACCGTGTTTTTCTTTGTTAGGCCCGGGACTTTTCAGCCATGTGTTAATACGAGGAAAAGTGTGCGCGACTATTACATCACATATATTTTTGAACTCGTGTTTTCACCCCCCACTTGATGTCCTGGTAATTTTTTTTTTCAACTTCCGATTTCACCCATCAAAACTAACCACTTAAGTCAAAATTTAAATTTCAAAACTACACGGCTCTGATTGGACCATCAATTCCTATCTCTTCTCTTCTTCCTTTAGCCTTTTTCTACCCACTGTCGGGTATAGGCCTCTCTAAAATCTTTCCATTTTTCTCTATGTTGTGCTTGTTGATACCAGTTAAGCCCTCCAATTCTTTTCAGATCGTCGCTCCATTTCTGCTGGGGTCTTCCGATGCTTCGTTTTTCACCCCAGCGTAAAAATTATTGGAGATTGAGTAATATACTCACTTTACATTGCAACACTAAAAACTACATTTCATTTCAAATATAAATGATATTTATGACCATGGCCATATGTTCTGAACGACGTATTAGCTGTGTGTGTGTGCATGTGTGCGTCTGGGAATTCTACAGAATTCGCTCACATTACGCGGAAAATAGAACGGTTTTAACAAGCTGTAAAATAATTACCCAGAGAAATAGAAAAAGTGAACTTCGAATGTGTTAATCACCATCCTGGGACTTTTTAGTGTTCCGTACGGAACACTTATGGGATCACTTCGGTGTCCATCTGTCTCTCTGTCTGTCACACCCGATTTTCTCCGAAACTACTTGACGTAGAAAGTTAAGATTTGGTACAAATATAGTACCCAGTCAGAGTCGTGTAGTTTTAAAAGTCAAATTTTGACAGGGGTTAGTTCTGGGAGGGTGTAATTGGAAGTAAAAAAAATAACTTACGCACATTTTCTTTGTATTATTTAAAAAAAATGGCTAAAAACCAGTGTCCGCCGATCCTATCTTGAAAAGTACTGATCAAAAATTTTCGAAAAAAATTCTGGGATGGTCTCCATAAAGTGTAAGTTGAGCGAAAATTAATACGAGTGCATTACGTTTCATAATTTATCTGGGATAAAAACAACTATTTGACCGCCAAAATGGTGGAGGTTTATTTCATCTTAATTATTTTATTGAAAGCTTATTTGGGGTGATCATATTATACTTCCGTAACAAAATTTGCACTTGACTGTTTTTTTTACTATAAGTTTGTTTTAAAGAGTCTATCAAAGCCACTAGAAAAAAATGGTTCTAAAAAATAGGCTAGGACACAGTGAGTGTTTTTGTTTTTCTCGAAAATGAAATTTATACTAAATCTGAGAGAAAGGAAATTTTTATTTTTTTTATTGCAAAACTTATTGCGCGGTAGTTTTAATGTAATTTTGGAATCCGTTTCAGATAAAGTTTGTTTAGAGTTTTATGTATATTTAATTACATTTTATTTTGTATAAAGTTTTAAAAGCAGGGCTTACAGTGTCATGAGCTCCCATCCATATACATTTACAATATTAAAAAGAATTACTTTTAAAGTACTTTTTTTTCTGTGTTAATACTTTTTATACTCCTAACTCAATACTCAAAAACATATTTTAGATTCCATATTTTTGATACAATTATATTAACTTTAAACTTTAAAATTATACGTTTCCTCTTCAGTTATTTAAAAAAACATATGTATTTTCTCTTATTTCTGTCGCTTATAAATAACATTTTTTATTATTATTTATTGATTTAGGAATTATTTATCTCAGTATTTGGTTTTTTCATAAAATGACATTTTTAAAAACATTCTAAACACTTCTACTTTCTTTGTAGTTGTTTTCCTTATAAATATGTTTATTAAACTCCTTTTGAAAATAATATATTTTTTTTTATTATTATTTCATTTTTGCTTGAGCAGTTCTGCATACAGTCAGCAAAATAATGTGAAGAAACTTCTTTTCTCTGTTATAAAAATTTTTCCTATTAGTATGTAAGTAAAAAAGCTTAGTTTTAGGCAATGTACTAAAATATCTTATTGTTTTAGGTACTAAGACCTTTTTTGTTGCGAAGGTTAAAATCAGAAGTAGAAAAGCAAATGCCAAAAAAATATGAGCAAGTAATAATGTGTAGATTATCCAAGAGACAGCGATTTTTATATGATGACTATATGTCTCGTGCAAAGTAAGTTTTTATGTTTTGCTGAATAATACTTATTTTATATATACACATATATATATATATATATATATATATATATATATATATATATATATATATATATATATATATATATATATATATATATATATATAAAACTCCTGGACAAAATTAACGCAACAATCTGAAAATTAATTTATGTTTTATGTCAGTTTTAAAGTTTATCGAGTATTTGAATAGTAGGCTATGCATATTTTGTTTCGTTGTTCATGACAGAAATCAAAACAATTCGTTTAGATTTACAGTTTTAAAGAATTTTTTAGAAGATAAACAATTTTCTGTAATAATGCGATAGATTTTCTTTAAAAGTAAGCTTATAAATTGTTCCCTTTTTCAAAGTAATATGTTATGTTGTGGTAGACTGTTTTATTTTCGACCCCGAAAAATTAGAAAAATGAATCGAACAAGTAATTTAACTGAACACGAGGTAGTGCGAGCCTCAGTTTTATTTGACGAGGGATATTGTCAGAGTTATATTGCCAATTTGTTAGGCAAACATCGTTCCACAATAAGTCGTATGGTAAGACGCTTGAATGAAGTAGGAACTTATTCTAGAAGGCTAGGGCAAGGGCGAACACGATGCACTAGCGACCTAGATGAACGTTTTATAAGACAATATTCTTTAAGAAACAGGACTGTCACTAGTTCTATAATAAGAAACGAACTCGAAGCTGTTCACAATGTCACAATTTCTTCTAAAACAAATAGAAGACGGTTAAATGAAGCTGGATTAAACAGTAGGACACCAGCCACTGCACCCTTGCTTACTAGAGAGAACAGAGTTGCCAGGTTACGTTTTGCTCGAAATCACGAAAACTGGTCTGTGGATGATTGGAAACAAGTTTTCTTCACAGATGAAACTAGGGTTAGTCTAAAACATCCAGATGGTAGTGAGCGAGTATGGCGAACACTAGGAGAGAGGTTTGCTCCTTGCAATATCTCTGCAAGGATTCCATTCGGCGGTGGCTCTGTTATGTTCTGGGGTGGCATCTGCTTTGATGCTCGCACAGAGTTAGTTCCTGTCCGTACGAGATCCATGAATGCTGACTACTATCTTGAGAATATTGTAATAGAACATGTGATCCCTTTCGGTCATTTTGTGGGGCCCAATTTCCTGTTTATGCCAGACAACGCTCGACCTCACGTGGCTAGGGAGGTACTCGATTATCTTAATCAAGTTGATATACCGATTATGCGATGGCCACCAAAAAGCCCGGATCTGAAACAGATAGAACATGTATGGGATCACCTTAAGAAAAATGTGAAACATCATATACCTGCACCTAGAAACCTGAGGGAACTTGAAAATGCAGTTATCACAGAATGGGAGCAAATTCCTCAAGATCTTATCCAAAATTTAATTAGAAGCATGCCTAGGCGCATAAACGCTGTCATCCGAAGTAAAGGAGGCAACACACGCTACTAGTGTCCCAGTTACACCATTAATTTTGCTACTAGTGTCCCAGTTTATTTTTTTCATTATTACATGATTTCAACGATTTTGTTATTAGGTCTTAAGAATAATTTTAATTCAAATCTTATGGAGAAATTTAGTAGCTAATTCACTTTTAAAGTATCCGAATAAGTTTTTTCTAACTTTTAGTGTAACCATTGTTCATAAAAAATTAATTCATTATAGGGATTTGTATGATTTAATATATTGTTACGTTAATTTTGTCCAGGAGTGTATATATATATATATATATATATATATATATATATATATATATATATATATATATATATATATATATATATATATATATATATATACATACATACATACACATACATACATACATACATACATACATACATACATACATACATACATACATACATACATACATACATACATACATACATACATACATACATACATACATACATACATACATACATACATACATACATACATACATACATACATACATACATACATACATACATACATACATACATACTTACATAGTACATACGTACATACGTACATACATACGTACATACATACATACATACATATACATATACATACAGTTGTCAAAATAATACCAGCGTTTACTAAATTTTTATCAAAACTTATTCATTAAATTTTTTTTAATAGAACAACTAAAACATAAATATGGTAACTTTGCAGCCCACCTAAGATGCATCAAAGTAATATAAGGCTAATTAATTAAATTCTCTAAAAATCAAAGAAAAACGACAAATTTCTAAAAATTATGGTGGACAAAATACGAGGCTGGTTTGAAAAGTCCGTGCAAAGTCCGAGAGATGGCACCACCGGCGCATATCGAGATCATGTTTAGTTAGTAGCATCTCTTGAATGAACGCACACCAAGTTTCAGCCATATTGGTCTATTTCTTTGTGTTTGGCATTCGTGTGAATCAAGGAAGTCGAGTGATTTTCAAGAAATAGAAGAAAAAGAATTTCGTGTGGTGATTAAACATTACTTTATGAAAGCCAAACGCCTCAGGAGACTAAAGAGAAGCTTGATAAACATTATGGTGACTCTGCACCTTCGATTAGAACAGTTTATAAGTGGTTTCAAAATTTTCGGACTGGCCATATGGGCACAAGTGACGCTGAACGTTCTGGACGGCCTGTGGAGGTTACGACTCCAGAAATCATTGATCAAATCCATGATATGGTGATGGATGACAGAAGAGTTAAGGTGCGTGAGATTGCTAGTGCTGTGGGCATCTCGACTGAACGGGTACATAATATTTTGCATAAACATTTGGACATGAGAAAGCTATCCGCAAGATGGGTGCCGCGATTGCTCACGCTTGACCAAAAACGGAATCGTGTGAAGTGTTGCAAGGATAGTTTGCAGCTGTTCCAGAAGAATCCGGAAGACTTTAAGCGTCGTTTCGCCACTGTGGATGAAACATGGATACATTACTATACTCCTGAGACCAAACAACAATCTAAACAATGGGTTACCAAGGGGGAATCTGCACCAAAAAAGGCGAAGACCGTTCCTTCGGCCGGAAAGGTTATGGCGACTGTCTTTTGGGATTCGCAAGGGATAATCCTCATCGACTATCTGGAAAAGGGTAAAACTATTACAGGTGAATAATATTCATCGTTATTGGACCGTTTGAAAACCGAGCTGCAAGAAAAACGCCCGCGATTGGCCCACAAGAAAGTCCTTTTCCATCACGACAACGCACCAGCGCACACCTCAGCAGTTGTGGTCGCAAAATTAATGGAAATAGGATTCCAACTCGTTTCACATCCCCCCTATTCTCCAGACTTGGCTCCTTCGGACTACTATTTGTTCCCCAATTTGAAGAAATGGCTGGCGGGACAAAGATTTTATTCAAACGAGGAGGTGATTGCAGACACTAATGGATATTTTGCAGACTTGGACAAATCCTATTATTCGGAAGGGATCAACAAACTAGAACATCGTTGGACGAAGTGTATAAGCTTAAAAGGAGACTATGTCGAAAAATAAAAAAGGTTTACCCCAAACACATAAGTAGTTTTTATTTTTGCACGGACTTTTCAAACCAGCCTCGTAATAGCAGTGTTTTACTAAAATTACTGTTAAAAAAAGTGTACAACTAATTAACAATATTTTTCTTTTGTGAGCATCAGACACACCTAATGCTTCATTGTAAACTCTTTATTGGTTATGACAGCTTCACAACATTGCGGCATAGAGTTAACCAAATATTGACATCTAAAAACAGGAATGCTTTTCCAAGAATCTCTGATTACAGTCCAGAGCTCGTCTTGATTCTTAGGTTTTTCACGTGCTACGCTATCTTTAATATCGCCCCACAGATGTTCTATCGGGTTCAGATCTGGGCTTTGAGCTGGCCAATTTAAGAAATTATTTTTTTTCTTTTCTAAAAGTTATTTACATAATCGACTGCTATGTTTTGGGTCATTGTCATGCATAAAAACCCATTTAAGTGGCATTTCATATTCTGCATAGGGCAATATAACGTCCTGTAAAATTTCAACATAAGCACTGGCGGTCATAATGTTTTTAATCCAAAATATAGGCCCTACTCCGAAGTAGGACAAACATGCCCATACCATTATTTTTGAACCTCCATGTTTAACTGTCTTAATAGTGTACTGAGGCTGATATGCGGCTCCTAAAGGGCGTCTAACGTATGTTCTGCGGCCCTACATTTCCAAATAATACAATTTTGCTTTTGTCGGACCACAGTATATTACGCCATTTAAATAGAGGCCATTCAATATGTTCCTTCGCGAACTCTAATCGCCTCTTTCTGTGTCTTTTATTTAACAAGGACGCTGACTTCTTGCTGGTAACTTTGCTTCTTTAAGTCGTCGTCGTATCGTCCTAGGAGTTACATCCACTCCCACAATCTCCTGAAGTTGTGTTGACGAAGCAAATGGGTTTGCTTTTGAAGCTCGAACTATAAGTGTGTCCTATCTGGATGTAGTTTTGCGTTTACGACCGCAATTTTCTTATCAATTCAGTGCTTCTTCTTCCCATAGTTGTATTGAAAACAGAAAAAGTGTTGATGGATCTGACACAAAACTATTCTAAATTTGACAATTTAACCGAACACAAGGAGCAAAAACCATTTAGGTTTGAAACACACCAGTGTTAAGTGAACACTGCTATTATTTTGACCAAGCAAAATTCATCTCCTGCTACAAAAAACGTAAATACTTTGTTTAGATTTATTTTTATATACATATTTGAAACCTCAGCACAGTCGATAAGTTTTTAAACGATAACATATTTTTTGCCTTAATGAAATTTTGCAGTTACCTTTTCAACAGTTTTAGTTATTTTTATTGAACCACTGCTATTATTTTGACCACAACTGTGCTTATCAAAAAAAATTTTTTGATAAGCACAGTATTTTAGCAGAATTTTTTCGAAAGTCCGTAATGTTTGGAACATGATGTGGAGAAAATCAGGTGTGTCTGTCTATCACACCTGATTTTCTCCAAGACTATTTGGCACAAATATAGGAATTGACGGCCGAATCAGAGCCGTGTAGTTTTGAAAGTTAAACTTCGACTTAAGGCATTAGTTTTGGGGGCTGTGAAAAAAAATTTTCAGGTCCTTAAGTGGGGTGTCAAAAGAAAGCTTGTGAAAATACGATTTCAAAAATATAATGTAATTAAATAAATAATAAAAATAGATAATTAAAAAACCTGAAAAAATCGCTGTCCACTCCCTTTATCTCGAGAAGTACTGATCAAAATATTTTGACAAAATTCTGAAATATTCTCCGGAAAGTGTTCGTTTCGTCTTTAGTTGTTATACCAATGCTGCCATCTATGCCTTCGAGCAGTAAGCTCGAGAAAGGTGCGTTTCTGCAATAAGTGCCAGCCGTGCTGTGCCGCTCTGCTTGAATAGGCTTAGTAAGTCGCCGACAGAGTATAGTATAAGCATCTATTTGTTTTTCGTTAGAGAACAAATGATATCGAAAAATTTGTCTGTTTTTATCTACCAGATAAATTATCAAAGGTAACGCACCTGTGGTAATTTTCGTTTAATCTAAACTTCAACAAACACTAGAAATAATAGTGCTTTTTAAGTTTAGATTATATATATACAATATATAACCTAAACTAATATATTAATAAAAATTAAAAACAATTTTTTTTAATTTAGCGGTTGCACATATTTATTTTAAACAGCATTTTGCTACGTAGCTTAGTTAAAGATAGTGTATGCGTGTTTTTGTTAGACATGAACACTAAAACCTAATATTTTAAAGTTTTTTATGATAAACGTAGATTCAGAACATTTAAAGATATCCGAAATAGTAGTTTTATTTTATAATTTTAATAATAATTCAGTTTTACATTATTTATTAAAATGTATAGTTTTCTGGCAACTTTAAATGTTTTCTGAAGAAACCTCAGGATTGATGTTTTTTTTTATGACTTTTTTGGATTCAGCATAAAAAAATACTTAAGGAAATATGTGTCTCACTTAACAGGTTGACTGCCGACCACTCCGATCGGAGTGCGTCGGGTCTCTTCGCCAACGCCGTCTACTCCGATCGGAGTTCGACATGCGTTCTTACGAAACGTTTTAGTAATTCCATCGGCGTTGTATATGAAACGTGTTTCTAGTGGTGGCGTTGCTTAAAAACGCAAGTTCTAACAGGTGCTTAAGTGGTTCCGCGGATTTGCTTTTGGTTTGGTTGTAATCTGCCGTACAATATGGACAATCAACCTGGGCCTTCTGGTATTAAAAAAAAGACATTGTAGTGATGAAAAAAAGGTATATGATAAGAAAAAGAAGCTAACTGACACTGAATTATTGCAGCTATTGGAAGAAAGCGGAGGTAGTAGTGACGAACATTACGTACCAGACACAGACGATAGTGATGTAAATTCAAGCTCCGAGTCCGAAGAAGAGAATTTTATAGACCCTATTCGGCCACATCAAACACTTCCTAGCCTTGATGAGATAAAATGGAACGACAGAGGTGCGTTAAAACAAATTTTGTTCCAGAAAACCCAGGAATTATTGGTGCAAATTCCAGGACAGGGTGCACCTATCGATTTTTTCGAAATGATCATTGATGATGATTTTTTACAAACTATTGTAGAACGAACGAACTCTTACGCAGTCGAGGTTTTGCTGCGCCCAGAAACAAGTACAAAATCACGTATTACTAATTTTAAAGATCTTACTCTTGACGAACTAAAAATTTTTTTGGCCCTGTTACTTCACACTGGCACAATATCCTTGAACCGTCTTAACGATTATTGGAAAACTGATCCACTATTTAATCTACCTGTTTTTAGAAAATATATCTCAAGGAATAGATTTTTGCTTATCTTGAGGTGTTTGCATTTTACATCTCCAGATATGGATCCGGCAGATCGGCTAGGAAAGATTAGATTTGTGTCAGATTTTTTTAACAACAAGATGGCAGAAATTTACTATCCTGGAAGAGAGTTGTCTTTGGATGAAGCTATGGTACTTTATCGGGGTCGTCTCCAGATTAAACAGTATATCAAGAATAAGCGTCATAAGTATGGTATGAAGTTATACATGCTGACAGGGCCTAATGGACTTATTTTGAAATTTCGTATCTACGAAGGTGCGACAGATGTTTATGGTGGAAGCGGACATACTGAAAAGATTGTTTTACATTTATTGGAGGAAAAAATTGGGTGTGGGACATGCTGTTTATCTAGACAATTTTTACAATAGTGTTAATTTAGCTAGGAAATTACTTCAACAAAATACATACTGCACTGGTACGCTGAGAGCTGAGAGGAAAGATAATTCGAAAGAGGTAACGAGTGCAAACTTAAAACGTGGTGAGAATAAATCTATATTTTGCAATGGAGTGCATGTCGGAAAATGGCGCGATAAACGCAATGTTCAATACATTTCAACAGAATTTGGAAGCGAAATGGGCATTTTTAAAAACAAAAAATCAAGAAATCAAGAATCTGAAAAACCTTCCGCAATCATTGGATATAATGCTTTTATGTCCGGTATAGATAGACAGGATCAAATGATGGCATATTATCCTTGCAGCCGTAAAACCATTCGGTGGTACAAAAAGTTATTCATGCATGTGCTGCAAATGAGCATGATAAACGCCAATTTTTTGTACAATAAATATTCGCGGTCTGACCAGTTACGATTATATGACTTCCGATTGGATGTCATAAGAAATTTACTAGCCAGACGACCAATTACTAATTTGCCGCAAATTCCTCCAGGCCAAATAAATGTCCACAGCATTAGCAAAGTAGAAAAAATTGTTAGTGAAAAAAAAAGGAACTAAAGAAACAAAAAAACGGGTAAGCAGAAAGGAATGCAAAGAATGCAGGAAAAATAAAATAAGAAAGCAAACAGTGTATGAATACAAAATGTGCCCTGGACAACCAGGTTTTTGCCTTAATTGCTTTGAGGATTACCATAAAAATGTACAAAAATGATTTAGAAATAAATGTTTTGAGTTCATGAGTTCGATTTATTATTTCTTTACTTATTTAATTGGACACTCCGATCGGAGTGTTCGGCATCTAGTAAAAATTTTCACTTGCAATGCCGATTACTCCGATCGGAGTGAAATTTTTTTTTTCTAATATTTTGAATGGCACATAAAAAAAAACACATCCAAGACTCATTTTAATTCATATTTACCACAATAAAATAAAAAATATTTGGAAAAATCTTGCCGGCGTCAACCACAAACTCAAAAATATAGATCGGCAGTCAACCTGTTAAAAGACAGAGAATTCTTTTTTTTGTATACCTGTGTAATTTATACAATGTTTTCAGCAATGGTTAGTTTTTATTTTTTTGTAATTTTTAGGACCAGAGAAACACTGTCTAGTGGCAATTTACTTAGTGTGATAAATGTGCTTATGCAGTTAAGAAAAGTATGTAATCACCCCAACTTATTTGAAGTTAGGCCCACAATATCCCCATTCCAATGTGATAATATTAAAATGCACGTCCCCTCCATTGTATATTCTGCACTACAATATGATGTTTTTAAGGTGAGTAAAATAATATTTACTTTTCCTAGACTGTAGTCCAATGATTTTACAGAAAAATTTATGTAAATTTGATAAAAATATCATGTTTTTTTTAAATTGATGTCAGGGCATTAGGTCGAAATGGTTTAATATGTCAGCTAGTTTTCATTCCACAGAGGCTCTGAAATTTACGAGGGGCTCTCGAGGTTGGATCACAGAAAGGGGTCTGGTCCTGATGGTTTACCTCCTGGATTACCTCATTGGAGGAGGGTTACTTTCCTGAGTATTGGAAGACCAGTTTTGTCACCCCAGTATTCAAGTCAGGGGTCAGGGCAGATATCACAAACTATAGGCCACTAAGTATTTTGAGTACTGTTCCTAAATTATTTGAAAACCTAGTAACTAAGGTATTGGCATCTAACTTGGAACCATCTATAATAGATGAACAGTTTGGTTTTCAGAGAGGCAAGTCTGCTGAATTGAACTTGATTTCCTATACGGACTACCTGTCGAGGACCTTGGAGAGTGGATCTGAGGTACATTCCATCTATACCGATTTCTCTAAGGCCTTTGATAAGGTCAATCATGGTGTTCTTCTTAAGAAGCTCAGTAACCATGGCATATCGGGTCCACTGTTGGGCTGGATTAGGAGTTATTTGTGTGGCTGAGTTCAGGTGGTTCGAGTTAATAATTTTAAGTCTGTCAACATTTCTGTGCTCTCATGAGTGCCTCAAGGCTCCAATATGGGGCCTCTGCTGTTTAACCTGTTCTTGAATGATGTGGCCGACTGCTTTCGGTCTTCCAGGGTCTTGCTTTTTGCTGATGATTTGAAGTTGTATACGCCGGTTGAATCGTTTGATGATTGTGTGGGATTGCAGGGTGATTTAGATAGACTTAGTGTCTGGTGTTGGGTAAACGGTATGGTTTTAAAAACTTCTCAATGCTTCTCTATGTCTTTCTCGAGATCGCGCAGTCCATTGTTTTTTGATTACAGCATAAATGGGACTTCCCTCGTGTCCGTGGTTACTGTTAGGGATCTGGGGGTTAAGTTTGATTCGGCACTGAGTTTTACTCCTCATATAACCGAGGTAACGTCTAGGTCTCTGAGGATGCTTGGGTTCATTACGCGTTGCTCATCAGAATTTTCATAGATTACCTCTATAAAAATGCTGTACTGCGTGTTGGTTAGGCCTCTTTTGGAATATTGCTTATGTGTGTGGAACCCACCTTTTGCTTGCCATGCTAGGAGCTTGGAGCTTATTCAGAGTAAATTCCTACGTCATATTAATTTTAAATTCTTTAACAATGATTCTTTTAGTTATTCAAAACTGACATCTATATTAAACTTGAATACCCTGTCTAACCGGAGAGTTCAGCGCGATCTTGTAATGTTCTTTAAAATTTTAAATTCCATTGTAAATTGTCCAGAACTTTTATCTCAGATTAATTTGTATGCACCCTCTAGACATACTAGATCTACGTTGTCCTTCTTCAAATCTTACCGTAAGACAACCTATGGAGCTAATACCTTCGTGACGAGATCTATGGGCATTGTAAATAATTGCCTATCACTGGACTTGTACTCCAGCTCCTTGTCTCTTTTTAAGAGGCAGATCGGGGTTCTTTTCTGAATTTCTTAGTTTTGGCCTTTAGTTTTAAGTAGTTTTAAGTGTCATTTATATATGTCAACTTTTTATTTCGTCTTTATGCGTTAATGGGCCTGTCCCGTAAATAAATAAATAACAGGTTGATGCTTAATTGATATTTGATTCAAATTTTACACACACAGAAGGATTTTGATTTGGAGAATTTAGTTATGAACTTTTGTTGACCCTTAATAAGGAGGTAAAACAGTCAGGATGGAAAGTTTAAATATAAAATAAAAAAAATTGAAAATATACACTGAGAAATTCTATCACCTTAAGGCAGTTTGACGCCCTTATCAAGGGTCCAATACGCTAAGTTGTAAAACTACTAGCTAATGTTCTCATCAATCTCAGTTTTTATTTCATATTTAACCTCTGCTTTATGAATGCCATACACCTTTATCAAGGGTAACTGAGGATTCTTAACTAAATTTCCTAAATCAGAACCCTTCTGCGTGTAAAATTTTAATTAAATAGTTATGAAGTATCAACAGTGATTAATTACACTGGTCAACACAAGTCTTTCCTTTATTTTTTTTTCTGTTATTGGGTATTTCTATGGCCCTGACTATGAAAAAAATACTGGGAGATTGCTAACAGCTTTACCTTTTGAAATATACAGTTTTATTATTTTGCCAAAAAAATATAAAAAATAATACATTATGTTAACAAAATTTCTATTGAACACTAGCAAATGATCTTTTATAAAATTTCCTTGAATGAACGACTTTAGGTAGATCTCGTTGCAAACTCCAGCAGTAATCTGCCATCATATGTGAGTCCCCACCGCCCCTGATAACGCTCTTCCATTGTCCGAAGATCCTGATGAAATCTTTCACCCTGCTCCTCACTAAAATCACCCAGATTTTGTGGAAATCGGTCTAAATGCGAGTGCAGGAAGTGGATTTTTATGCTCATGTTGCACCCTAGCTCTTGCAAGTTCGATAGCATGCACTCAACAAGCTCGACATGGTCGTCAGATTTCATTTTGCCTAGGAAGCTACTCATAACCAAAACAAAATGAATTCCAAGCTTTGGATTCGACTTCAGTCATTGATTTGACAAAATTAGGATCTTTCACGAGTTGCCTAATCTGTGGCCCATCAAAAATACCAGCTTTCAATTTTTCTGAACTTAATCCTGGAAACTTGCGTGAAAGAAAATTAAAACATTCGCCACTTTTGTCAAGCGCCTTCACAAACTGTTTCATTATGCCGAGTTTAATATGAAGTGGTGGAAGTATGATGCGATCTCGGCTAACTAAAGGCACGTTTATAACATTTTTTGTACCAACTTTTAACTCTTCCCGCACTGGCCAAACTTTTTGTGACCAATGGTGTTGTTTGTCCCAGAGATACATGAAACAAGGGAACTTTGTGTACCCCCCTTGTTGACCTAAAAGAAAGTTAACCATTTTCAGATCAACACAAATGACCCATTTGTGGTCTTGATACTTAATTTTTTCCATAACCTTAGAAACATTTACGTATTCTTCTTGAATGTGCAATAGGTATAGATCCGTACTTGTTACCGTTATGAAGCAAAACACACTTTAAACTTCTTTTGCTGCTGTCTATGAAGAGACGCCAATCACTAGGTTGGTACTGTTTTAATCCCATCTGCTGCAAAATACCACCAACATCGTTACAAAAAACTAAATCCTTCTCTTGAGAAAAATACGGTAACAGATTTTTTTCTCGGGTACGATAAAATGTAATGTTGGTTTCCGGAGTAAGCAAATTTTTTTCTTTTAAAACAAGATACTTAAATTTCAGAAGCTTCTTTTGGTAAGTTCAGATCTCTTACTAAGTCATTTAGTTCTTTCTGATTAAATGGTTGAGGTTCTGAAAGGCTACATTTGTAGTCTGAATTAGAGTCTTCACTTGATGTATTTCGTTCGGTTTCACAAAGATTTGGATCATCAGAAGATTTAGATGTGCTGGGTTGTACCTCTTGTGATTTTAATTGAGGTCGTTGAGCAGAAGATAAATTAGGATATGACCACTTACTTCGATTTCCAGGGTTAATTCCGTTTATTTTCACAACGCAGAAGTAGCAATCGTCATGATGGTTTCGAGGTTCTCGCCAAATCATGGGTGTTACGAACATTATTGCATCTCTTTTTCCACTGAACCATAACCGTAGACATACCACACATTTCTGGCATACAATATGAGGAACCCATGGCTTGTCCTGTTTACACAATTTTATTTTAAAGTATTGATGATACGCAGTTTTCACAAAGTCCGATATAGGTTTTCGATATTTTGCAAATATATATTCACCACAAATATAGCAAAAACAATCGGGATTAAGCACACAACATCTTCTTGACGAAGCCATATCTAAAACAACAACAAAATATATTTTAGTGTCCAATAAAAAACGAAAATCTAAGTAAAAATAGTAAATGAGGGTAGTTAGCTATAACTCAAAAACAAAAGCTGTTAGAGAAAAATTGTTGCCATATTTAAAAAATACGCGTCAATTTGAGATAGAAAAAAAAATCACAGGAAACAAGCAATTTTCTTTTTTTTGTTGACCAGTGTTATCAACCAGTGAACTTATTATATGTAGCTCTATAAAATGGTGACTTAATGGAACTTCATTGCTAGCTTCATGTTCGCATAAACTAGGGATTCCCAAATTAGCCTTTCAAAATGTTTAGGTGGAAAACAAAAGAATTTACATTTAATGACAGATTAAGTAACAAAAAATGTTTATAAAAATAATTACAATAAAAAAAATAATTGTATAGGCATGCTAACAAATAATAATTAGTTTTATTTTTACTAAGTTTAGCTGATTTTTTTGTTGTTTAATACAAAATAATAGTTTTAAATAACTAAAAAATTAAAACAAAAGTTTTAAACGGTGTGTTGTTAATACCTGATCATTGAACTATTAGTTCGAGAACACAACAAAGTCCACCCTTCTCATTAAAAAACTTGAGATTTGTCTTAAGAAAATTGTTTACCATTTCAGTATTACTCTCGGAATTGTTATTAGAACATTTCTCAAATTTTGATTCCATTTTGCCCAAACATGTAACTGTTAAGGGGCAGTAACCTGGAATACGCGGAGATGCACATCTTGTCGGGCCTTATCAACGGAAATAAAAGATGAGAAATCTTATTTAGTATGATTAAATATTTTTTTCTAGGTATGCGTATTGCTTATTATTATTTTAATTTATTAGATGAATTGATCCTCAAATGTTGAAATTTACAATTATTGAGTACAATCGTGTTTTGGAAACACTGGGGAATTTCCATATCTTGTTAAGCATGTTTATCTTCTTTTGTCCAGTGGAAGCTATTATTCTCATGTCAGGTGCGGATTGGTTTGGCGGTAAAATCCAGTTTTGCCTTTTTTGTAAATTTTTTAAAATATTGGATTTAAAAAAAAAAGTATTTCTATATGATTCCATAAGTCACCCATTTGAATATATTGAACGATTTTCAGAACACCCTATATATATAGGGTGTTACAGAAAGCACTTAATACATTGAAACTGGCATATCGTTGTAGCAAAAATGATTATAGAAAAAGACTAATAAATAGCGGCCCTCGATAATAATACGTAAAACTAACTCAAGGAAGTCAGAAACTCCTGATCTGAAATCAACGCCTCAACTGCCTGAAAAATTACATGTAGAAATAATCGATTAGTTACATATCCATATCTATTTTACCACTACAATTAATTGACTTATCGTTCTCTGTTTAGTTCAAAATAAGTAAAACAAGGTATTTTCCGTCAGCAGCAACAAATTTTCTAGTAAAAAATGCATTAAACACACCAGATATTGGTTATGAAGACACCACAATAATTCTATTTAATTACGAAAGCTGTCATAAAAACCATTTGTCACTAAACTTTACCAACATCAATAAAACATTTAAAACACTTTTTGCTTTACCAAGGACATCACTTGTTCTACACTCTGATCATAAATCGCGAGTTTGCATCTTTTCGGTTCTTTAAATATTGTAAGGGATTTTGTTTTCTTTACAGATATTTGCATATTAAACACTTTTGCTGTTTGTTGGAACTTATGTAGGAGTCTCTGTAAGTTATCTTCGTCTTCTGATATGATTACTGCATCATCGGCGTAGCATATTATTTTTTATTTCTTTGTCTCCCAATCGATATCCTCTCCCAGTTTTCTTTACTTCGTTTATTATGTCATCCATTATGATGTTAAATAAGATTGGGCTTAGGCTATATCCTTGTCTGATTCCGGTTATCATAGGTATTTTATTGTTTAATTTATTTGCCACTCTTACATATGTGTGGTTGTTGATGTTCAACTCTTCGATAGTTTTTATTATATTCGGGTGAATTCCCCTTTTTTGTAGTATGACATCAGTTAACCGTACCCTATCGAATGCCTGGGTAAGATCAATGAAACACATAAAGGCTATCTTATTAAACTCTATGGCTTTTTCGGTAATTTGGCGGATTATAAATATGGCGTCTATAGTAGATCTGTTCTTTCTGAACCCTTGCTGTTCTTCACAGATTCCGGTTAACATTATTTCTTCTGCTAAAATTTTAGTGAACAATTTTAGTACCGCACTCATTAAGCTGATACCTCGATAGTTTTTTTTGATCTGTCCTTTCTCCTTTTTTGAAAATTGGTATCAAGATGCTTTCTTTCCATTCGGATGGTATAATCTTGGCTGTGAGTATTTTGTTAAAGAAAATTTGTAATTCTTCTAGTAATTTATCACCTCCATATTTGATCATTTCGTTCTTAATTTCGTCCATGCCCGGGGCTTTTCTGTTTTTTTAGTCTCGCTGCCATGTGCTGTATTTGATTCAAGGAAATGGTCCTATTTGGTTGGGCAACATTTTCATCTTCATGCTGTGATTCGCTCAGGACTGTATTTCCCACCGAGTACAATTTACAGCGATTCAAGAACAACGTAAATCGCTTTTTCCACACACGTGTCGCTCCTGTGCTAGACCCATAAAAAAAGCCGTTAAAAAAATCATGCCCAAAAAACTGTCACTATCTTTTGGACTATTACCAAAGATTTTATCATATTAAAAAGGTCAAAACTTAACCAGGATTCGCATAAAACATAAATAAAATATAATAAAAAAATTTTTTTTTTTATTATTTTTAGCATGTTAATTTATACTCTATGAACTTGTTGTTAATTATGTTGGAAATGCACTTGGGAGCATACCAATGTTATCGTATGAGACAATCCGCTAAGAAAGTTATAACCTTAGAGCAGTCCGATACTAGACCATCCTGTCCTCCTTGTAAGCTAAGTATGAAGGTAAAGTTGCGGGAGAGTCGGGAAGTTAAACAGGAAGAGAAAAAGGACCAACTTATATCTCAATCTGCCAAAAATTCAGTGCAATCTAATATGAAAATGAAAGTGTCAGGAGTTCAGTTAGTTACTCAAGGGATTGTAAAAAGTAAGTTTTCCTTACATCAAGACAAAATAATACACTGTTGTTTTGCCAATACTTACCTATAAAAAAAGTCTTTGGTTCAGTATTATAAGGTTTTAAATTGTTATATAGACTTCTCATATTTTGTAATATCTAATTTTAGACCAGAGGGGTTAAAAAAATCTTATCAAATTATATCTATATATATATATATATATATATATATATATATATATATATATATATATATATATATATATATATATATATATATATATATATATATATATATATATGTATATATATGTATATATATGTATATATATGTATATATATGTATATATATATATGTGTATATATATGTATATATAAGTATATATATGTATATATATGTATATATATGTATATATATGTATATATATGTATATATATGTATATATATGTATATATATATGTATATATATATATATGTATATATATGTATATATATGTATATATATGTATATATATGTATATATATGTATATATATATATATATATATATATATATATATATATATATATATATATATATACATATATATATATATATATATATATATATATATATATATATACATATATATGTATATATATGTATATATATATATATATATATATATATATATATATATATATATTATATAACGGGAAGCGTCGACAATGTTTTTTTTCTAATTCTGTTATAAATTTCCAAAATTAATTGTTTTTCATAAATAGTTTGCAGACGAAAATCATTCACTATGTGACATTGGAATATATTAAAAATTAACTGATAATTGAGACACAATTGCTACTAGATTTTTTTGTTATAGGTAATTAATAAAATTATAAATTTACTATGGTGATTAAGAAAGTTTGCAACAGATAAGATTTGACAAAATCAAAAGTTTAGGAAATTGAAATATATTTAGCGTGAAAGTTGAAAATTTCTAACTTTTCCCATTCTAAAAGCTATTTTTTAAAAAATTAATCCTTTTGAGAAATGTTGGTTTTAATCTTTTTCACATCTATTTTTGAGTCTTTTAATTCTCGCACCCTCGAGAATGTTGGATTAAGATGTTTTTGTTTTCTCAGTTAACATTTCTTTTTTGTTTTTTTCCACGTGTAAAATTTTTTTAATAATTTTTTCAGGTCAAAAAGGTTATTCTTAAAAGGGGAATTCTGAAAAATTTTCGATTAAAAGGTTGTCCATTTCTTTTTTTAACAACCTGTATATTTAAGTGAAAATTGAACATAAGTTAAATACAATTTTGTCTAAGTAGTTACTTAAATAAATAATTATTTTAAATAGTTACAATTTGATATGTCGACTTCACATTGCCTCGAAAGTACTGTAGCAAGTATTTTTAAAGAAGAAAAACATTTTGATTTCATCAATTGAATATTTTTTGTAATTTGCGGAAATACGAGATTTAATTCAATAAGTATTACAGTTGTTAAGTTCTATTCATCATACCAAAGTGTTCATAATACCTACTATGAATATTAACTAACCTATGTACTATCAGAAGCTTTAATTTTTGTATATTGTATTAACATCATTTTTCAATATTAAAACATCATTCATGTTAGACTTTCTAATTGTTAATTAGCGAATATATTACAGATTGCAATAAATTTCTTTTATTTTGCTTAAATATTAAAAATAATTTAAATTCTATAGACATATATATATATATATATATATATATATATATATATATATATATATATATATAATATATATAAACAAGTAGGCTGAAAAGTTTTTGATCTGACACATAGATGTTGCCCTTTTCAAAAAATCCATATGATATTTAGGAACTACCAACCTTCAAACGATACGTGTCAAAATTTCATGACATTTCGACGATTAGTTTACAAGTTACAGTGGCTTTACTGACACCACTTTTGATATTTTCAAAACAATGGAAAAAGTCGAATTTCGTATCTATAAAGAGTTTTTCACTATATAGAGTTTCACTATATAGAGTTTCACTATAAACAGTGTCGACTGTGTATACATATATATATATATATATATATATATATATATATATATATATATATATATATATATATATATATATATATATATATATATATATGTATGTATGTATGTATGTATGTATATGTATATATATTAATGTTTATGCAGTTAGACAGAAACATAATGGGTGGGATATTTTTAAAAGAGTTTCATCATATTTCTTTATTGAATCTATATTTTTGTTCCTTTGCATTAACTTTGTATAAAATGATGAAAAACATACATCAATAACTTGAAACGGGGTTTTCCCGCCTTGAAAGCTTGAGGCATTTGTCTGACATAATAATTGTTATAATATTATATTTAAACGCATTTTGTGCTGTGTACTTAATTATATATGTTTTAGCTATTCCTCTTGTAAATATATCTCAAGCTGGCGGACATGTTCAAGTGGGGGCACCCATTAACGTATCATCAGTATTAAAACCTACCGATAAAATACCAGCTAGCTTTGCTCAGTTGGTCCAAACGTCTACTGGAAAACATCTGTTGCTAACATCTAACCCTAATATAACGGGAAATATGCCTGTTACGTCAACTACAGCAGGTATTTATGTTTGTGTTTAAAAATTCTTAATTTGAAATTTTATAGCAAATATAATGATAAAATGTCTGTTCAAGCCATCACTTTTTTGTAGTAGATAAATCGACGCAAGTTTAGGTTATAAAACGAAAATAATTTAAAATAACAGGTTAAAAATAATTCAAGAAAAGTATGTCCTTGCATTTTCTTCAGTCTTCAATCAGTTCGTTTTTAAAAATTTCTGATGTCATCCAGGCTTTACTGTTTGATTTGTACTTTACTGGTAAATGTTTGTTTTTAAAACACCTGGAATTGGCGCACTTTCCTATCACCAACATTTTTCTTTTCTCTGTTCCAGATATATTTGCAGTTACCAACACAGTAATAAGTTGCGAATGTGGAATCTTTGGCACAATGATACCACTCAGTATAAATCACCACAAACACCTAACCATGTTAGCTTCATCAGAAGCGATGATTGACTAAAGCTAAACTACAAATCTATCCTATTTATACTTAGCCTAACCCATAAATTACTCAAGCGGAACTAATGACATAGGCAAGGCCGTCAGTTCCGGTCAAGTAACCAGTAGAGGGGACTATAAGGAATAGGACCTCTGTCTTTATTTAAACTACTTTTACATTTTATGATTTCCATACTTTCGTATGCGTTCAACAATCTCCTATCAGACACATTTTTTATTAATCTTAGATTATCTAATGTTACAGTATGATCAGCTTCAAGGGCATGTTCGGCAATGCTAGACTTTTCTGTACTACTGTATTTTAAGTATGCTAAATGTTCTTTAAATCGTGTTTTAATTGACCTTTTAGTTTGCCCAACATACTTCTTGTCACAATCATTACAACTAATTTCATAAATTCCACTTTTCTCACCATTAGGAATCTTATCTTTGGGATTTCCTAAGATATTCCTCAGATTGTCTGATCACTTATAGACTAACGTGAGGCCTACCTTATTGAATACCTTATTGATTCCCTTGCTATATTTCAGATTATATGGTATATGGTATGGAGACATACTTGGTGTTATTTTCTTCGCGTGTAAAAAAGGTGGAATTCTGAATATTAAACCAAAACTTATGTCTATTTATTAGCTTATTTACTAAGTCATCGTCATAACCATTAACTCTAGTTATATTTCTAATACGATTCCTTTCTTTATTAAAGTTTACTCTATTCAGAGGGAAAGTGACCAAACGATAAACTAAAAAATGTAATGAGGCTAATTTATGTTGTTTGCAGTGAATTCCTAATGAATCATTAGGAATATATCTATCTGTTACTGTGTCCTTCCTATAGATATCAAATTCTAATCTATTATTATTTTTAATAATTAAAATATCTAGAAAAGGCAATTGTCCTTTGTTCTCAACTTCGTAAGTGAATTTAATGGAATCATACCGGCTATTTAATTTAGAAACAAAATCATCAATATTTGCTTTCTTTGTATCAAAAAAATCGCGAAAATATCATCCACATACCTATATCATACCCTTGGGAAATATTCGAATTCTTGACTGGCTTCGATTTCAAACTTACTCATGAATAAATTGGCTATGAAAAGTGATAAGCAATAACCCATAGCTGTTCCTCCTTTCTGAACATAAAATTGATTGTTATATTGGAAATAATTTTGTTCCATGTTCAGAAAGAAGGAACAGCTATGGGTAATTGCTTATCACCTTTCATAGCCAATTTATTCATGAGTAAGTTTGAAATCGAAGCCAGTCAAGAATTCGAATATTTCCCAACGGTATGGTACAGGTATGTGGATGATATTTTCGCGATTTTTGATACAAAGAAAGCAAATATTGATGATTTTGTTTCTAAATTAAATAGCCGGTATGATTCCATTAAATTCACTTACGAAGTTGAGAACAAAGGACAATTGCCTTTTCTAGATATTTTAATTATTAAAAATAATAATAGATTAGAATTTGATATCTATAGGAAGGACACAGTAACAGATAGATATATTCCTAATGATTCATTTCATTGCAAACAACAACATAAATTAGCCTCATTACATTTTTTAGTTCATCGTTTGGTCACTTTCCCTCTGAATAGAGTAAACTTTAATAAAGAAAGGAATCGTATTAGAAATATAACTAGAGTTAATGGTTATGACGATGAGTTAGTAAATAAGCTAATAAATAGACATAAGTTTAGGTTTAATATTCAGAATTCCACCTTTTTTACACGCGAAGAAAATAACACCAAGTATGTCTCCATACCATATAATCCGAAATATAGCAAGGGACTCAATAAGGTATTTAATAAGGTAGGCCTCACCTTAGTCCATAAGTGATCAGACAATCTGAGGAATATCTTAGGAAATCCCAAAGATAAGATTCCTAATTGTGAGAAAAGTGAAATTTATGAAATTAGTTGTAATGATTGTGACAAAAAGTATGTTGGGCAAACTAAAAGGTCAGTTAAAACAAGATTTAAAGAACACTTAACACACTTAAAATACAATAGAACAGAAAAGTCTAGCATTGCCGAACATGCCCTTGAAGCTGATCATACTGTAACATTAGATAATCTAAAATTAATAAAAAATGTATCTGATAGGAGATTGTTGAATGCATACGAAAGTATGGAAATCATAAAATGTAAAAGTAGTTTAAATAAAGACAGAGGTCCTATTCCTTATAGTCCCCTCTACTGGTTACTTGACCAGAACTGACGGCCTTGCCTATGTCATTAGTTCCGCTTGAGTAATTCAAGGGTTAGGCTAAGTATAAATAGGGTAGATTTATAGTTTAGCTTTAGGCAATTATCGCTCCTGATGAAGCTAACATGGTTAGCGAAACGCGCGTCAAGTGCAAAAATAAAGTGTTTGGTGTAGTGGTGATATATACTGAGTAGTAACACAGTAATCCTTTCTTTTGATAATTTTCCACCAGCACAATTCTCTCTGAGAAACTTTAATGTCTTATCAGGCGTCATCTTGTAAAACAAACCCGTTTCATCCGCATTAAAAATGTCTACATATTCATAACTTTCTCGAATTTACGCCCATACATTGGCCAACCATTGATCAACAACAGTCATATCCACTTGTGCAGTTTCTCCTACTATCTTACCCCCACTAATATGTCGCTTTTTAAATCGTTCAATCCAACTTCTAGAATAGTTAAACTGGATGTTCTCTATTTTCCTTCCAATTCACTAGCTTTCTCTTGTAAAGTATAGCCGGTAATAGGAACATGTTCGTGTTGTGTTTGACTAAACCATTTAAGAAGTCCTTTATCAACTTGGTCATGTGTAGATTTGCTTAGTTTTTTATAACTAAAGTGTCTTTTATCACAGATTGATAAGATTTCTTGCCTCTTCTTCCATATGGTAGAAACTGTAGACTTAGTTAAATTCAACTGTTTGCAAACATCACTTTGTTTAACTCCATTTTCTATTTTCCTTATAATATCGTGTTTGTCTTTTAAAGTAAACGTTTTACGTTTTTGTGTACTCATTTTAAAATAAAAACTTAAACATTCACTTTGCTGCTTTGTTCAAATATGCATTAGAACCGCATAAGACAACAAGGGAATTGAAAATAATACTGCTCGAACTACCGACGACGCGGCGGAAACAAGTAGAATAGAGGTTCCCAGCGAGATTTGATGAATTTCCTAGATCAAGACGCGCGACATCGAGCACAGGGAGTGGCAAGTTCGTTATAAACCGACACAAAACATCCAAAATTGGTTTGCTTTATCCGGAAGTTCGTTATAACCGATAAAAATCTGCATTAGTCTTATGGAAGTTATATAGTAAATATAATAATTTATGTTAGTGAAATTAGCATATAAAATAAATGATATCTTGATAATGTAGTCGGAAAAGAACTTAAGTAACCTTTTGTTTCTAATAAGAACAAGAAGTTTAAATTCCTAGATGGTTTTAATAAATTTGATTTGATTTTGAGTAAACAAAAAGTCGTAGACTACTGATGGAACTTTTTAAGAATTTATGTTTATTTGTTTTCACGCTGGACAGAACTGACTCCTCATGGAATTAACAATGCCCATTGAAAAAATGTTTGCATAAATTCATTTCATTTTCATTGCACTAACTTTTTTTAAAATTGCATTTTCGGATTACAATGTACTATAGTATATCATAATTTTCATTTTGCTAACGGATATTTTTATAATTCAGAACTAATCGTATATTAACCTAAAATCCTAGAATAAAAAAACCTAGGTAAATATCTTGGACCATTCGTCAAATCAGAAAAGGAACAACTAGCATATTTAGTTAGTATTTAGATTTTTAGATAGGAAATTAATTTAATATCGAAATTTAAGAATGCAGCCTAATATACGTAAACAATAAGGGAGTGCATTTCTAAAGACTTTATAATTGTAAACACGGCACACAAAGGCTTGTAAACTATAATTTAAGGAACATTACACTTTCTCGGTCGAAAATTTTAATAATTTTTATGGGAGTGATAAATTAATAAAAAAAACATTTTTTGATCCTGTAATTTTTCTGACATATTTTATGGTAAGTCTACAAATATATAATTTTTTAAATGTTTTTTTATAGGGGTTTTTTTGCAACCTCATGGAAGCCATTTTGAAAATTTTGATCTGCTGGCGTGCACGATTGAAACTCACTGTAACGTCTGAAAAAAAAATATATCCTTAGAAAAAGTATGACTATGGCTCCAGTATAGACTACGATTATTTTGTTTGAGCAAAAATTTATAAAATGATGGACCTTCAAAGTTGATGATCTTAAAAATATTTTTTTTCTTAAAAAAAAACAACGTTAAAAATTGACGAAAAAATTATATATATATATATATATATATATATATATATATATATATATATATATATATAATATATATATATATATATATATAATATATATATATATGTATATATATATATATATATATATATATATATATATATATATATATATATATATATATATATATATATATATATATATATATATATGTATATATATGTATATATGTATATATATATATATATATATATATATATATATATATATATATATGTATATATGTATATATATGTATATATATATATGTATATATATGTATATATATGTATATATATGTATATATATGTATATACATGTATATATATATATATATATATATATATATATATATATATATATATATATATATATATATACATACATATATACATATATATATATATATATATATATATATATATATATATATATATATATATATATATATATATATATATATATATGTATATATTTATATGTATATATATTTTTATATATATATATATATTTTTTTTTATATATATATATATTTTTATATATATATATATATATTTTATATATATATATATATATATATATATATATATTTATATATATATATATATATATATATATATATTATATATATATATATATATTTTTATATATATATTTATATATATATATATATATATATATATATATATCAAATCAAATCAAATCAAATAAAGCTTTATTGTAAAAAAAGATTGTTCTTTTGTCTACAAAGCTATCTATATTATATGTATATACATTATTTCTAAGGTTAAAATTTATTCATGAACAGTGACATGTACAAAAGTTCACATTTGCTTAATAAATAAAAGAAAAAAAGAAAAAGACATACACCTACACGACATATACACACTTGGTAATCAAAGAGTGTCATCAAAAAACTCCTTAACTGAATAGTAGGCCCTCCCAATTAAGAGCTTCCGAACCTCCCGCCTAAATCGGTTATTATTTAAAATTTTCCTGACGTTCAAAGGCAAGTGGTTGAATATTTTCTTACTCATAAATATTATAGAGTCCCTTATTAAAGCTGAAGAGGGAATGGGTAGTGAGGCCACATAAGATGAACGCGTCGTGGACGCACAAGAAGCCCCTATCTCTTCCTCAAACTTACTATGTATAAGGCAGGCTGTTTCAATAATAAATATACAAGGCAATGTTAGAATTCTCTTAGTAATAAACACACTCCTGCAGGATTGCCGAGAACTCAATTTGAACATATAACGCAGTGCTCGCTTTTGTAGCATAAAGACCTTATTCAATAATTGGTTAGAGCAGG
>CM032456.1:217247422-217267422 GCA_019049505.1 Pachyrhynchus sulphureomaculatus | reverse complement strand
TTAAATTATCCGTGTACGCCGATTACAAAATTTTGTTTTGAGAAAAACGCATTTAAAGTTTTGACAAAACGAATTTTCAAATATAAGATCTACTTACGTTCAAGCAGCTATGCTTGCTCGTTCTTAAGAGTTCTTTCGTCTCTCCGTGCGATTCTGGCAGATGTTCGACGCAGGTAGAGCAAAACCTTTGTAAACGGCCGAAAGGAAAGTTGACACGCTGAACGGTCGATTTGGCCCGCCTTACACTTGGCGTTATTATCGTTTATAACTCCGAAAGTATTTGAAATTTTTCTCTTAAATTTTCCGAGAATATCATTGAAATATAATACTTTCCGATAAGATACTTTCTAAAAAAGTCGTTTTTTTTTTCCGACCCGAGGAAGTGTAATGTTGTGTAAAATGGATCTAAACATCACCAAACTCCTTTTCACTAACTGATAGCAGTTATTTTCAAGCTCCCATATAATTTATGTTTAATTCCGACAAGCTTTATTGATTGGAATTCAGTGAGAAAGATCATGTAAAAATTGTCTGTTACAAGTGGAACAAGTCTTTTACATTGTTTATCCTACATTGGCTTCTATCTGATAATTACAAGCCGTCTAAATTTCATAAATCTAAGTTAATTATATTTTTTATCTTGTAGGAATTAATTATATAACATTGTATTTTATTTTGTTTAAGGAGGTCAAAAGCTAACTTTTTTGTCAAAGCAACCAATTGCGGCAAATGTCAATAATACCCAAGCTATAACCAAAGCATATGTAAAGTTTCAGTTAACCTCTGTTATAACTGGTACAACCACCACGACCTCGGTAGGTAAAGTACACACATTTTTACTGAAAATAGATTTTTAATGTTGATATGACCTGTGCTAATTGAAACTCAACATTTGCAGAATTCGACTGCCTCATTAGTAGCCAAAGGAGAAGATGGATTAAGGCCTGTAAATTCAAATTTTTTAGGACAATTATATTCTAAACAAAATAGTTTAGATGTTCGGTGGAAAAAGGATGATAAAAAAACTAGTGTACCGGTAAGTAATTAAATACGTATAAAATGGATTACTTACTTTGAATCGATCGACATTCATGGACAAAATTAACGCAACAATATATTAAATCATACAAATCTCTATAATGAATTAATTTTAATAATTTTTTTATGAACATTGGTTACACTAAAAGTTAGAAAAAACTTATTCGGATACTTTAAAAGTGAATTAGCTACCAAATTTCTCTATAAGATTCGAATTAAAATTATTCTTAAGACCTAATAACAAAATCGTTGAAAGTATGTAATAATGAAAAAAATAAACTGGGACACTAGTAGCAAAATTAATGGTGTAACTGGGACACTAGTAGCGTGTGTTGCCACCTCTACTTCGGATGACAGCGTTTATGCGCCTAGGCATGCTTCTAATTAAATTTTGGATAAATCTTGAGGAATTTGCTCCCATTCTGTGATAACTGCATTTTTCAAGTTCCCTCAGGTTTCTAGGTGCAGGTATATGACGTTTCACATTTTCTTAAGGTGATCCAATACATGTTCTATCGGATTCAGATCCGGGCTTTTTGGTGGCCATTGCATAATCGGTATATCAACTTGATTAAGATAATCGAGTACCTCCCTAGCTACGTGAGGTCGAGCGTTGTCTTGCGTAAACAGGAAATTGGGCCCCACGAAATGACCGAAAGGCATCACATGTTCTATTACAATATTCTCAAGATAGTAGTCAGCATTCATGGATCTCGTATGGACAGGAACTAACTCTGTGCGAGCATCAAAGCAGATGCCACCCCAGAACATAACGGAGCCACCGCCGTATGGAATCCTTGCAGAGATATTGCAAGGAGCAAACCTCTCTCCTGGTCTTCGCCATACTCGCTCACGACCATTTGGATGTTTTAGACTAACCCTAGTTTCATCTGTGAAAAAAACTTGTTTCCAATAATCCACAGACCAGTTTTCGTGATTTCGAGCAAAATATAACCTGGCAACTCTGTTCTCTCTAGTAAGCAAGGGCGCAGTGGCTGGTCTCCTACAGTTTAATCCAGCTTCATTTAACCGTCTTCTAACTGTTTTAGAAGAAATTGTGACAATGCGAACAGCTTCGAATTCGTTTTTTATTATAGAACTAGTGACAGTCCTGTTTCTTAAAGCATATTGTCTTATAAAAACGTTCATCTAGGTCGCTAGTGCATCGTTTTCGCCCTTGCCCTAGCCTTCTAGAACAAGTTCCTACTTCATTCAAGCGTCTTACCATACGACTTATTGTGGAACGATGATTACCTAACAAATACAGTCCAAAAAAAACTGAGGCTCGCACTACCTCGTGTTCAGTTAAATTCCTTGTTCGATTCATTTTTCTAATTCTTCAGGGTCAAAAATAAAACAGTCTACCACAAAAACGTATTACTTTGAAAAAGGGAACAATTTATAAGCTTACTTTCAAAGAAAATCCATCGCATTATTACAGAATATTGTTTATCTTCTAAAAAAATTCTGTAAAACTATAAATCTAAACGAATTGTTTTGATTTCTGTCATGAACAACGAAACAAATATGCATAGCCTACTATTCAAATACTCGATAAACTTTAAAACTGACATAAGAAAAAGATAAATTAATTTTCAGATTGTTGCGTTAGTTTTATCCAGGAGTGTATTTAAAAACTTCTACACGTGCGCTCAGTTATACTTTTTAGTGAAGATTTACATATGTTTGAACTAATGGAAGTAATATCTATTATATTGTATTATGTATTACTAAAAATGCTTGCCACTGAGTCCCGCTCACATGCGCTATTATTGGAAAATTTAACTACCCTATATTTTAATCTGTTTCGCTTCAATTTATAACGAATACTTATTTGTGCTTAGATTGGTTGATAGTTTTAGGAAAATTTACTTTAAGATGAGCTATAATAAGATTTAGTTTCAAAAATATTACTCCACTCTATTTTCATTTCTATAAATGCCAACAACCTATTTTTTAGTGTTGCGTACGGAACACTCATGGACCACTTTGGTGTCCGGGGAGAGTGAAATCAGAAGTGGAAAAAAAAAATTTTGAAATTTCATTACGTAGGGTGTCAAATGTAAGCTTTATGAAAACACAAATTCAAAAATATATATGATGTAAAACTCACACAAACTCTAAGAGTACTAATAAAAAAATTTTGAAAAAATTCTGGGATACTCCCCATAAAGGTGTAGATTGAATTAAAATTATCACCTTTGATAACACAGGCCAATGATGAAAAAACTTTTTTAATAATTTTACCTGATTCCTATGTTTTTTGGTGTGCTGAGTCCGAAAATAATAATAAAAAAGTCGTATCACCCACCAATTTTTCACATTTTAATATTCAGAATGTGAAAATTTAATTTTTATCAATCGAATGTTAAAATCAGAATTGTATAAGGTTGGCAGTAAAATCAAATGTTATTAGGTTGGCAGTTCCGATAAATCTCACAGCTGTTTGTTTTCTTCCAGTTAATATAACCTCGCATTGCAGTGTTCGTCAAGTATGGCTCATCGTGGTTGTAAAAACTCTCCCAACACTTTTTGTTATATATGTAGTGAGTTTGTAGTTAAAAAACACCAATGAAACATAACTGACTTTGTAAAAAAAGTATACTTTGCATATTTTGGTGTAGAAATCGGTAATCAAGAAAAATGTTGGGCCCCTCACAAAGTATGTTATGTTTGTGCCGAGGTTCTTAGGAAATGGTGTATGAAAGGAAAGAAAGCTTTTACATTTACAGTACCCATTTTATGGAGAGAGCAAGAAAATCATTCAAATGATTGTTATTTTTGCAACTTTCATGTTTCTGGATATAACTCCAAATATAAGAAAGTAACTGTCTATCCTAACTTTACTTCAGCTAATCGGCCGGTAGGACATGGACCGGGACTTCCTGTCCCTGAGCCACCTCAGTCTATTGATGACGTTTTACAGTCCAGTCCCGAATTTAATGAAAATCAACCGGATGATGATGAGTTTCAATGTTCTCTAGAAAATTTAAAACCACAGTTGTTTACACAAGCTGAGTTAAATGATTTAGTGAGGGATTTGGGTTTGACTAAGGAAAAAGCAGAATTGCTTGGTTCTAGGCTAAAAGAAAAACATTTATTGGAATCTGGAACATCTGTTTACCATTATAGAACAAGAGATCAACAGTTTGCTCCGTTTTTCAAGCAGGAAGAGGATTTGGTCTTGAAATTTAACCGATGTCATATTGTGAAAGAACTGTGGGTGATACAAGAAAAACTAATACCAAATACGATTTCAGCACCCAAAAATACATAACACTTAAATGTATTGGTTTAAAAAGTTTTTACAAATAATTTTTGTTGGCCTGTGTAATTTATGTGGTATATAAAAAAAAAATCAAGGTCTACGGGGTATCAAATTAAAGCTTGTGAAAACCCAAGTTTAAAAATATGTATGATGTAAAACTCGCACAAATCTTTTTTTATATTATTTTTTAAAACCTTGCCCACCCTATCTCCAAGAGTACTAATAAAAATATTTTGAAATAACTCTGGAATATTCTCCATAAGGTGTAGATTGAATGAAAATTATTACGAACATATTACCTTTGATAATTTATCTAATATATAGAAACAAAGGTAGGAAACAAACTTAAAATCGGTTCTTTTCAGAAGCACAACGCACTTTATTAAAAAGAAATGTTTTATGTTCTCATTCAATTGGTTGAAAACTCATTTTGGTTTTATGGAATCACTGATAATTTTATGCCTTTGTATTAAAAATTTAAGTACGAAACACTAATTGCGCCATTCACTTGCACTTCGCCAGTTTTTTTTCCTTCTCAGGAGCCGTCTACAATAGATTTTGGGAAATACCGCAGCAGTACTGAGCTTATTGCATTTTCTCCCACATTTGTACCTGCCCTCCTGTTGCTTGTATAAGTCCAATGCCGATGGATCTTCTGGATCCATATTTGGTTGCCCAAGAACCTTGTTTGTTGCGGTCTAAAAGCAGTCGAATAAGATTTGACGAGGTATTTTTGTCTCATTATTACACTACCAGAAGTTTAAAAGTCTCCGTTGTGCAGTCCCATTTTATGTAGGTGTACCTTTAGAACACAATACCCTGTCAGTACACAAGTTTCAGTAATTCTTCGGAGATGATCCTTTATGTAATGATGCCAGCAGTCTGGTATTGGAAACTTTTTTTTCAATAGTCATTATATTGTTTTTTTATTATTAATGCTCTTTATTCTGTATTTTTTGGCTCTCTCAGGGCAGATTTTGGATTGATATATGGGGGATGACAAACCTGTTCTAGCCATTTTGTCAGCCTTTTCTTCTTCTTCCACGTACTGTAGGCCTCAGGCCTGTAGTTTCCAACTCATCAGTTTTCTTGAGATGTTAATGGCCATGATTCGAGCCATCTCTTTGGAGGTCTTCCCAGGGGTCGTCGTGTCCGTGGTTTAGCATCTCGCGCGATTCTCGCTAGTCTCTCCTCAGTCATTCTCTCCACGTGATCTCTCCAAGTTCTTCTTCGTTTTCGTCCCCATCTGATTATGTCTTCCACTTCGCATTCATGTCTTATGACTGTGTTTCTTTTCCTATGTCTTAGTGTGTATCCTGAAATGTTTCTAAGTACTTTCATCTCTTGTTCGAAGAATGCTTTTTGTTCTTTTATTGTCTGCTCTTGTTTCCATAGCGCAGGGGTGCTCAAACGGTCGATCGCGAGTGCTTTTTGAGTCGATCTCGAGAAAAAAATTCCGATATAGAACTATTCACAGATTTTGTTTTAGGTAACTAAAACAAAATGTAATGAATAAAGTACTAAAATTTATTCGATCCACAATTAGGCCAGAATAACCCCCTCATCACTTTCTTTTATCGTAATAACCCCCTGCTGGCGGCAAAAGGCGGCTTTATCAAAGGAACGCGCGGTACTTGTCAAAGAAAAGCGCGTTTTTGATTCCCGCCGATTTTTCTAGAAACTTCAGGCGGCGTGTTTGACGGGAACATTCGAGACTTCGTTCGCGCCGATATAAATGTTGCGCCTGCAGGAATAGGAGTCAGTCTGAGTTGTAACTTGAAGGCGATATATCGATACAAAGTTTATTAATAAATAGTCCAAAATGAGTGCGGCGAAGAAAAGTAAAACTTACCATTTTAATAACGATTGGGGAGGAAGAATTTTTCTTTTGTATGGTAAAGGATAAGTGCATTTGTCTCATTTGCCGTTCGTCAGTTTGTGTTCAAAAGTTTTAAACATGGAGGAGATTATGGGCATTGCAATAAAAATTGTGAATTCTATCCGTGCACGTAGCTTGCAACGACGGCTCTTTAAATTGCAGTTGGAAGATAGTGAGTCAGCTGAACACACTGATTTAGTTCTTTACACGGACGTCAGGTGGTTGAGTCGCGGAAAATTCCTAGAAAGGTTTCAAGAATTATTGCCCGAAATAACAGCTTTTCTGGACGAAAGAGGTGATGACACTCAGATGCTGAAAAACGGAAAATGGCTGACTGATTTGGCATTTTTGACAGACATCACAATGCATTTAAAACACCATTAATTTGGAGCTTCAAGGTAAAGGAAAAACTATTATTGAGATGATTAGCGCAATAAACGCATTCAAAAGTAAATTGCAACTTATGATAGATCAACTGCAAATATCGCATCATTTATGAGTTATCTTTTTTCGTGTAAAAACATTGAGGAATTAGCTACTGAAATAGCAAGTCAGTTTTATCATGGACTCATGTTCTGTTGAAAATGAGTTAGTGCAGATTATATCAGATATACATCTCAAAGCCACAGCATCTGATACAAAATTCTGGTGTTTTATATCTGAAGATAAATATCCGAATCTAAGGCAAATCGCCCTTCAACTGACGGTAATGTTTGGGTCAACTTACTTGTGCGAGTCTGCATTTTCTGAAATGAAGATAATTAAGTCAAAATATCGCAATCGACTAACTGATGAACATATGTCATCATGTTTGCGATTAGCACTCGGTAATTACGTACCATCTTATGAAAAGTATGCTGAGGACATGCAGTGCCACGCTTCAACAGCCAAAGTCACTCTTTACTTAAGTTTAGACACTAGAACTCGTTTGTTTTGTAAGAACCAATAAACTTGCAACTTTGAATAATTATGAGTTTTTTTATTGACATTTTAGAGCAGACCTACACTTACCTTGACTAAAAAAATGCATATTGTGCGGAAAACTAATATCTGTGCCACGATACACCCTACCTAGACGACAATCCTGCATCACACTTACTTGCAGCCTCTCGGAGTCGATCGATCGTAGTCTTAACAATATTGAGGTAGATCGCCAGCAGTTCAAGTTTGAGCACCCCTGCCATAGCGTATGTTAGTGTGGCTCTGACACATGTTTTGTGCATCCTTACTTTTGCCTTTTATTTATAAAGGCATTGTTCCAGATGATGTCCCGAAGTGCGCCTGATATTCGGCTGGCTTTGTTTGCTCGGTCCTTCACTTCATTTGTTCTATTTTGACATGAGGTGATTTGTATGCCTAGGTAGTTAAATGACATGACTTGTTCTATTGTTTTGTTTTTCAGAGCAAGTTTGCATCTTATTGGCTCTTTAGATATAACGAGGGTTTTGGTTTTTGTGGTGGATACCTGCATGTTGAGGCTTTAGCTTTTATGTAGAATGAGTGCAGAAACAGTCGTCTTCGTTCTCTGCCACGATCACAGCGTCATCTGCATAACAGACAATGTTGATTTTACCCATTGTAAGTGAATATCCTTCCACCATGTCTTTGATATGGGTTATTATCTCGTCCATTATTAAGTTGAACAGTTGCGGGCTTAAAGAGTCCTCCTGTCGGTTCCGGTTGGCGTTTGTATTTCCTCTGTCAGTCTTTGATTAACTAAGATGTGAGTGCCTGTATTGTGGTTTAATTGTTTTATGATGTCTATTATGTTTTTTGGCACGTGTTTTTCTTTTTAGGATATCAACTACGTGTTTTAGTCTTACTCTGTCAAATGCTTTAGTGAGATCTATAAAGCACATAAATGCGGATTTTCCATATTCTATGGCCTTCTCTACTACTTGTCTGCCTTCTCGTTGCCCTCAATTTTTAGAAGTCGGTGTCATGCTTGATGAAACTTTTAGGTTTGTCTAGTTATCAGCTTCAATATTAATTTTACTATTTTTATAAGCTTTCTTTTTGTTTTCTATTTGACATCCTATTATTGCATATAACATTGCCTGACATACAGTTACATATTGTCCTAATGGAATATAGAACTTATTATTTTTTATCCCAATATATATTTCTGCTCCAGTTCCTTGTCCGTTTTTTGACCCATATGCATATCATTTATTAACTCTGTGCTTTTGCCTGAAGTCCGATTTTTCACAGTGCCTCTGGTCTATTACTTTTATCTAGTAGCTTCTGAGTAAGTTTCATTTTCAAATATGACATTTTCTACTTGCCAATCTTATTGTATTCCAAGTTGGCAAAAATTCCAGTTAGTTTGTCTCTCAGCTTGAAAAATCCCATTCTGGCATCTCCTCGTGTACCACTATATGAAGGGAGAGGATTTCCATAGCGGTTAGTGCGTTTTTTATTGCTCTCATTATGCTTGAACAAACCAGTCGTTGTATCTTGCTCAGATTAAATATAAGTGATGCTTATTTGCATTTTGCTTCACCATATCAATGATGGTTATCATAAGTCTAACCACCATCGAGTATATCCAATATATTATGTTAGTGTTAATCTTCATATTTTTCATCGTGGGTCCGTCTAACTAACGTAGCCTGCTCTCTGTTTAATGTTGTTGAAGGACGATGATTGACTGAAGCTAAAATAAAGTATTTGGTGTAGTGGTGATATATTCAAAGTAGTGTCATTGTGCTAAATATTCCACATTCCCAACATAGTTAATAAATGCTAGTATGATTGTTTTCAAAAAGGGGAAGTTTTTAATCTTTCTTCTGCTACCCAATTGATGACATATCTCCCTGCAGAATACCCGTTCGGCCGGCTTTCTCCCATAATAGATGTAGCTAGTATTCTCTTTTAAAAGATGCAATTATCTCGAATGCCGTCGTGATACAATTAGCGAACGCTCCTCTAGTAAGTACATAATGGCTGTTCTTTCTTTTCAACAGCGTATTTAGTATTTGATGTAGTACTATTTCTGCCGGTTCTGTAAATATATTAGTTTTAGAGCAGAAGATGATTAGCCAGTACACCATCCTTAATATGTCTATTGAGTAGTTTCTCTAAATTCTTTAGTGGGAATGCCATCAGACTAATGGATCTCGGAGATTGTGCTCCTTGTCCTGCCATCGGGACTTAGCGATTTATATGGTTTTATTTTGTCTATATTTATTGCTATTCTTGATTTCTTCCATTCGTTCAAAAGGTATATATTTTCGGCTTTCTTTTCTACAAGTGCTAATGCAGCTTTGAGGTTTTTTTAAAGGCATTTTGTGCCGTTCGATAGCTTGTGGTATCTTTATAATAAACCAGTCAGGGTTCTTTCATATTATCCCCAAGTTCCTATTACTTTTGCTGTCTGTTTACAACCGATTAAAAATTTTAAAGTTCCGATAGAGGATTGGGACAAATTGTATAGTATAAAAGTCCAAAAAGAATAGGAAAGCTAATTCTTTCCTATGTTTATTATTAGGGTGCTGCGGCTAGTCAAAGTGCAAAGCAAGTTACTAAAGAGCTTTTTTAACAAAAATCGTCAGTTTATTCCCAATTTAGGTATCTAGTTTTATAACTTTGTGTAACTTAATAACACAATTTTTTTAAAAAACAATGGTAACTCTATGTAGTGATTAACATTATTTGTTTTTAGGTACAGGATTCTAAGAGTGAATTCAAGAGACGACAACAGCTTATGACTCGGGTAAACGAACGCCGCTGTTCGGCATTGCCGTTATTCGGAAGAGATTTTCAGGATGTCGTAAAAATTTATGAGCCAAATAAGATAGATCCATGGTGCGGCGGTAACATACATTGTTTAAATACATTGTTTGAAAAGAATATCGACCAAATTACCAATTATCTTAGTAATATGTTATATAGTCCAGAAAGAAGAATAGAACAACTAAAAGATATTTGTGATAGGTAAGGACCATTTAAGTTTTCGTATATATAATATATATATATATATATATATATATATATATATATATATATATATATATATATATATATATATATACATACATATATACATATATACATATATATACATATACTAGTCGGGCCCGCGGCTCCGCTCGCGTGGACTTGATTCACTACTATCGTCACTGCTTATTCCTTATGTGACCCAACGTAATAAAATATCTCCCATTATTTCTCCTTATCTCCCAATATTTCTCCTTATTTCCATTATCTCTACATAATTTCCATTATCTAGGCTTATCTCTGCTCATCTCCCATTATTTCTCCTTATCTCTCATTATTTCTCCTTATCTCCCATTATTTCTTCTTATCTCCCATTATTTCTCCTTATCTCCCATTATCTCACCTTATCTCCCATTATGCTTATATCGAATTATATAGAACATATGTATAAATTTATAAAAACACGTAAATCGGATAAGTGGTTCTCGAGTGATAAGCGCACTAACGGACAGACAGAGAGACGTTGCATTTTATATATATTATATTCTTTGCTACATGATATTGTTCCATATTTAATGCTTTAGGGAGTGTATTGCAAGAGAACGCGCTAGCGGCAAACTTTTCTCCGACTTGATTCACTATTATCGCCACTGCTTATTCCTTATGTCACCTAATAAAATATATCCTATAACCTGGCAAGAGAACCTCATACAGATGTGAAGTATTGGCGAGACGTGTACTTCTTACATGCACCGCTCTGGGAGGAATTAAGCGGGCCACATCCTTCGAACACTTTCCATGAAAGTACTTGTAGAATAGGCTCAAGTCGCCAACCGTTCTTCGATGTTCCAGCGAATCAAGGCCGCCGGTCAGTTCCGGGTGTCCAATCAGACGAACAGCTTTTCTCTGAATAGATTCCAACAAATGCAGTGTATGTTTGGGAGCGGAGCTCCAAACATGGAGCAGTATTCCATAGTTGGTCGAATTTGAGCTTTGTAAAGAATTTGTATGGTGTTAACTTGCCCGCACTTTTGTACCCTGTGAAAAGTTGTTTTTCCCACGCTTGGGCGCAATTTTCTTGCAACCTCATTTTAATTTCTGATAATGAATTCAGTGGATCCTTATTTTAAAAGAACTAAAGAAATTAAACACACACTAGCTCAGTTTTCCTTGGTAGAGAGATATGGGTAAGAGATAATTTTTGTACGTCTTTTTGGAATTATTTTTTCTTATTTTTAAAAAACCTCAGCTGTACGACTTTTGGGCACCATTCATTTTAAAATAGAAAGGATCTAAAACTTCAGCTAAAAAAATGAAAAAATGCTGAAAGGGTGTACAGTTGTTAAATAAAAAAACAGTTTGGTACAGCCGTCATTATCCTGAAAAGTAAGATAGGTATTCAGTGAGACACTAGCTTTAATCAATAAAAAGAAAATTTATTCATGATTTTAAAATAAAAGTTCTAACCTCTGCGGTTTTAAGGATTACAAAAAATTCTAGCCTAACAGGTAGTTATTATTATTAGAGTCCCTAAATCAGACATTTAAATTCTAAAACCTGACTACCCCCGAAAGCGAAGAATCGTGATTTTCACTTCACCTTTTGTCAGTTCAAATTGCTATTAAGACACTTACTTCGGGAATAGGTCTATTGATGAATGTTCTGGTAACTTACGGTTTTTATTTGGGCTTCTAGGCCTTCGATGGAACACAAAACCGATTTTACACTTTGTAGGAAACACTTAGAGCCCACTACGGCTTTACGTTAAAAAAAAACTCGTGCTTTACTTGGCTCTCATAATTGTTTGCTATGAGCCTCTACTGCGGCTCGGTCGAAGTAAGCCTGGCTGCGGCTCGATGGAAATTAGCCTACTTGGCGGCTCGGTCGAAATAACCTACTTGGCGGCTCGGTGGAAATAAGCCTCTCTTCCTGTCCACCGGACTCTTAAATAAGCCGTGGGCACTCTCTCGGTAAAAATGGCTACGCCGGAACCAAAACTCCGGATACAAACATTTGACCAATCCCGGCGTATCGAGAGATTCGGTCGCAAACCCGCACAGCACACTAATATACCGAGCGGCTAGCAATTTCTGATTAATATACTGCTCGATACAAAAATGAAAAGAAGTACAATTTAAAGTGAAAAATCAGTAACATTACATGGTCTTAAAATCTAAGAAAAAAAATGAATGTTACATAAAGAATTAACAGTTGTTGTGGAATGTAAAGCTTTCTGGTTCGAAATAATATTCCCAACTTTTGAGAAGCTCTCCTTGCTATGCCTGCAACATGTTCATGCCAGGACATATTTGCTCCCAAATTAACGCCCAACAAATTGAGTGACGATGTTAGAGGAATAGAGTGCTCAGACAGAACTATGTCGGGTTCAGCAACGTTAACTTTTTTAAAAGAAACTGCCGCCTGGGTTTTTGTAGCGTTAAATTCCACATGGTTACTGTCACCCCAAGATAAAATTTCTTCCAGGTCTTTGTTAAATTGAATGACTTCCTGGTGTCTGCGGATATTCGTCTAAGTAGCCGATGTCCGAGCGTTCAAAGTAAATGATAAGATAAGTGGACTATCATCTGCAAGGCTGTAGATTGGATTCTCGATCTTTTCCAGCAGATCGTTAATGTAAATGGGAGTAGGAGACAGTATGGAGCCTTGGGATACACCGGCGTTGATAGTGAAGGTGTTAGAAAGAAATCCGTCGACTACCACTCGTAAAAAGCGCTCTCTGAGGAAACATGAGAGCCACAAACAGAACTTTTCAGACATACCATAAGAATGTAGCTTAGCCAACAGCCCATCGTGCCAAACACGGTCGAATGCCTTGGATATGTTAAGAGCAATTGCTCGAGATTCTCCAAAGTGTTCAATTGCATTGTTCCAAACATGTGTTACATAAGTCAGAAGATCTCCTGTTGATCTATTTTTACGAAAGCTATATTGGTGATCGCTAATAATGTTGAATCCTTCAAGATATTTTAGAAGATGCTGATTGATAGCCTTTTCCATGACTTTCGATATTAATGGAAGCAATGCGATTGGTCGGTAGTTATTTGACAAGAGAGAAGTTTGTTTCTGATCCGTTGATTGTGTACCTTCTTGGTTGGTGTATTTGTTCAGGTCAAAGTCTTGCAAGTAGTTGTTCTCCGATAACTCGCTAAAAAAGTTATTACATAAAATTAATTAACGTACATAAAAATATTTGTATTTTTTTTAAATTTTTATAATACTTGAGCTAATAAACGTCCTTTATTTTTAGATTTATATTTTATGTTCCTGCTGTAAAGGCCAACGAACCCGAAATCCGGATTTTCCACCCACCTCCAAGTGAATATTGGTCGCGTCAAGAAGAAACGCGTTTAATTCAACAACTGTTTTCCAAACCAGCTACGCCCCTGCATCACATCGCTTCGGCAATGGTTACTCAGTTTCCAGATCCTAGACTCATACAGTATGATTGTGGCAAATTACAAACCTTGGATAAACTTCTAAGGCAACTTAAATCCGGGACTCATAGGGTATTAATATTTACCCAAATGACAAAGATGTTGGATGTTTTGGAGGCATTCCTTAATTTTCACGGCCATATTTATTTACGGTTGGATGGTACAACTAAAGTCGATCAAAGACAGGTTAGTACAATTTACTTTTTGATCGATAAATAATAAAATTTTGGGACAAAACAAATTATTAGACCTTGTACCTTCTGAAGAATTAAAATTAATTATATTTAAGATATATAAAGATACTAGCCGGGCCCGCGGCTCCGCTCGCGTGGACTTGAGTCACTACTTTCTTCACTGCTTATTCCTTATGTTACCCAACGTAATAAAATAACTCCCATTATTCCCCCTCATCTCCAATATTTCTCCTTATCTCCCATTATCTCTACATAATTTCCATTATCTAGGCTTATCTTTGCTCATATCCCATTATTTCGCCTTATCTCCCATTATTTTCTCCTTATCTCCCATTATTTCTCCTTGTCTCCCATTATCTCACCTTATTTCCCATTATCTAGGCTTATCTCGACTTACCTCGCAATATTTCTCCTTATCTCCCATTATTTTTCCTTATCTCCCATTATCTCACCATAACTCCCATTATCTAGACTTATCTCTGCTTAGGTCCCCATTATTTATACTTATCTCCCATAACTCACCTTATCTCCCATTATCGAGGCTTATCTCGACTTATCTCCCATTATTTCTCCTTATCTCCCATTATCTCACCTTATCTCCCTTTATCTAGGCTTATATCGAATTATAAAGAACATATGTATAAATTTATAAAAACACGTAAATCGGATAAGTGGTTCTCGAGTGATAAGCGCACTAACGGACAGACAGACATAGAGACGTTACATTTTATATGTATTATATTTTTTTGCTACATGATATTGTTCCATATTTAATGCCTTAAGAAGTGTATTGCAAGAGAACGCGCTAGCGGCAAACTTTTCTCCGACTTGATTCACTATTATCGTCACTGCTTATTCCTTATGTCACCTAACGTAATAAAATATATCCTATAACCTGGCCAGAGAACATATGTATGTTTAAGAAAAAAAGCACGTAAATCGGATAAGTGGTTCTCCAGTGATAAGCGCACTAACGGCCCGACAGACAGACAGAGATACGTTGCATTTTATATATATTATAGATGTAATAAAATATATATCTATATCCTGGTCAGAGTACATATGTATAAATTTAGAAAATCACTTAATTCGGATAAGTGGTTCTCGAGGGATAAGCGCACTAACGGACACACAGACAGACAGAGAGACTTTGCATTTTATATAGATTCTTTTATTATTATATAAACCTGGCCAAAGAATATATGTATGAATTTAAAAAAAAGACACATAAATCGGATAAGTGGTTCTCGCGTGATAAACGCACTAATGGACAGACAGACAGCCAGATAGGCATTGCATTTTATATATATTATAGATTATAGATATTCTCTACTACCTAATATGGTTCCATATTTAATGGTTTAAGCTGTGTATTGCAAGGGAACGCGCTAGCGGCAAACTTTTTTCCGACTTGATTCACACTATTATCGTCACTGCTCATTCATTATGCTACCTATCGTAATAAAATATAGCCTATAACCTGGCCAGAGAACATATGTATGTTTGAAAAAAAAAAGTACGTAAATCGGATGAGTGGTTCTCCAGTGATAAGCGCACTAACGGACAAACAGACAGACAGAGAGACGTTGCATTTTATATATATTATAGATTACACGCGCAAACTTTTTTTTTGTATTATTTTAATGAATTACTAAAAATCGCTGGCCTCCCACCCATTCTCTAAGAGGATTAACCAAAGAGTTTCTGGAATGTTCCCCATAAGGTGTAGATTGAATTAAAATTATCAGAGGTGCATTACCTTTAATAATTTATCTGGCATATAAAAATAAAGATGGAAAAAATATTCTAAAAGCAATCACGGTACGGAACACTAATTGCGCAAGTCCGATTTGACTTGGCTAGTTTTTTTAATATTTAGATGTTAAAAAGATAATAAAACTGAACAATATTTTAACATGTGCTGTACACAATTATTTATCTTATTTATTTATTTTGATTTCTAGGTTTTAATGGAAAGATTTAATGGAGACAAGAGAATTTTTGCGTTTATTTTATCTACGCGTTCTGGTGGAGTTGGTGTTAATCTTACCGGTGCAGACACCGTAATATTTTATGATTCTGATTGGAACCCTACCATGGATGCTCAGGCTCAAGATCGTTGTCATAGAATTGGTCAGACCAGAGATGTTCATATTTACAGGTCCGTATTTTTTAATAATGTTTTATTAAAAATAATTTTATTTTTATTCTTAATTAACAATGAAGAATCGAGAAGTAACTTTCCAAACATAATCGTTTTAATGTAGGATAGTGTGTAAATGTTTATTTTATGAAAAGCCTAATAGTAGTAGTGTACTTATTCCTCTATTTATGTCGATAAGAAAAACACAATTTTCTACAAGGTTTAGGACTAACTTAAAGCTAAATACTTACAAAAAATAGATCAAAAATGTATTTAAGAACGTCAGCAAAAGAGGTTTCAAGTATTTGTATAGTTTATGCTCTATACTACCTAGTAATATTAAAGGAAGAAAGAAAGTTATTTTGGGACTTGGGAATGACACTACAGGACTGTTATCATCACTATGTTAGCATCATCAGGAGCGATGAGTGACTAAATCGAAGGGTAAAAACTAGACCATTTATACTAAAATTGTGACTTACTCGAGTGGAACCGACCAATTACAGTGGAAGGTTTAGTTCCGGTCGAATAACCAGTAGAGAGAACTATAGACTATTTTTTAGAATTTATTTCAATACTTTTTGTATACGTCTAACAATTTCCTATCAGGGGCATTTTTCATTGATCTAAATTTATCTAAGGTTACGGTATGATTATATTCCAGAGCATGTTGGCTGTATTTCATATTTCTGATCTACTGTATCTTAAATGAGCTAAGTGCTTTTTAAATCTCGTTTGAATCGCCCTCCTTGTGTGCCCAACATACTTCTCGTTACAGTCATTACAACTTGTATATTCCACTTATTTTCACGTATCCTTGTGACTTGGTAAGATATTTTTGAAGTTGTCTGATGAGTTATTGACTAACGTGAGCTCTACACTATTAAATATCTTATTAATACCTAGTCATGGAGCCAAAAAAAGCGTTTTTTTTTTTGTTTTTAGGAGTTTTTTTTTTTAGAGAAGCTCTTCATTATATAAATCAAGTTTTTTATTTTATATAATAATACATATCTTAAACACCACACCACCTACTATTCCTATAGTGCAGTCAAGGATACATATCTTAACCACCACACCACCTACTATTCCCATAGTGCAGTCAAGGATGCCCGATGTTGTCTTCAGACAGCGTGTCATAAAGCGTATTCTGATGTAGCTAGACACCAAAAAGGCTTCTGGCGCTGACGGAATACCTGCCATAGTTCTTAAAATCTGTGCGAGGGAACTAACACCAGTTTTCTGTAGACTTTTCAACCTATCCTACAGAAAGGGAATATTTCCTTCCTGCTGGAAATGTGCTACAGTTCAGCCGATACCTAAAAAAGGCAAGAAGACCTTGCCAAATAACTACCGACCAATCGTACTGCTTTCAATAATATCGAAAGTCATGGAAAAGGCTATCAATCAGCATCTTCTAAAATATCTTGAAGGATTCAACATTATTAGCGATCACCAATATTGCTTTCGTAAAAATAGATCAACAGGAGATCTTCTGACTTATGTAACACATGTTTGGAACAAGGCAATTGAACACTTTGGAGAATCTCGAGCGGTTGCTCTTGACATATCCAAGGCATTCGACCGTGTTTGGCACGATGGGCTGTTGGCTAAGCTACAGTCCCTGGCCAAATTATTAGACGCACTGTATTTTTTAGTAATTTTATGTTTCTTAAGAGTTTTTATGCAATAATGGTATATTTAAACTACAATATTATTAATTTTTATTTAAAAGAATTGTTGTAGACCACATATTTGTATTTATTTTTAACATATGGCAACACTGTGTTGACAAAGTGATACATGAACGTAAACAAGTACAAACCTGTATCAGTCGCGATCGGAATCGAGTCAGGTACGGACGTGTTTCTGTGGCTTTATGGACTGTGATTGTTTGTTTAACAGTTTTATACTACTCAGTTATTAGTTTATTTTGTATGCAGTGTTTTTAAAAAAGTAATTGGACTATTTTCATTATGGGTAGAAAAGGCGATCTTTCACCACGTAAAAAAGCTGAAGTGAAGGCTCTTGTGATTGCGAAAACATTTACAAACCGAGAAATATCACGAAGATTGGAGGTTTCTGAAGCTAGTGTACGACGCATAAAAAAGAAAATTGAGTCAGGGAAGGAATTAAGCCCGAAAAGAAAGAAAAGATTGCGGTAGAAAACTAATTTTCACTCCACGGTCAGAGAGATGTTTGAAGAAAATTTGTGTAGAAAACAGATTTGCTACCACAAAGGTAATAAAATCACAACTCCAGGATGCTAGCGTAAATGCTTCTGAGCGCACTGTTCGAAGAAAATTGAAAGAATTAGATTTTAAGGCCTGTCGCCCCGCCAGGAAGCCCAAGTTAACAGCTGCAATGAAAGCAAAGCGCCTGAAGTGGGCCAAACAATGGCAAGACAAAGATGTGGACTTCTGGAGATCGGTAAGATACAGCAATTTAATCAATAATTGATACATTATTATCATTTTTAGTTAAATATAAGCAAATAAACATGGAAGTTTATATATTTTTCCTATTTTTGACAGGTCTGCTTCAGTGAGGAAAGCACATTCGAAATTTTGCAGAATAAAGCTCAGTATGTGCGTCGTCGTCATGGAGAAAAGTTTCATCCTGATTGTGTCGTCCCGACGGTTAAACATCCCACCAAAGTGATGATTGGTCAGTCATCAGCGGCAAGGGCACTGGACGTCTGTACGTCGTCAAAGGAATAATGAGGCAAGATCAGTACAAAGAAGTATTACAAAATCGGTTGATTCCGCAGCTCAGAGAATGGTTTCCAAATGGGGAACCATTCACTTTCATGCAAGATGGAGCTCCCTGCCACACTGCTCGGTCTGTTAAAGCTTTTTTTGGCAGAAAAAAATATCCCTCTGTTGGATTGAACCCATTGAAAATGTGTGGGAGCTGATGAAAAGAGAAGTGGCTAAAGATGTGATTACCAACAAAACCCAGCTCCTAGAAAAGATTATTCATGTGTGGAATCATCATCCTCAAATGCAGGAGACAGTACAATCTTGCATTGATAGCATGCCGCGCAGAATTAAAGCTTTGATAGCGGCTAAAGGTGGCTCATCTAAATATTGACTTTTACTAACATTAATTTCACTTTTCTTTAAAACTTAATAAACTTATGCTTTTCTAAATTAATGCTGTTTTATTTATGTCAAATAAATAGGTAATTGATTGGATAATATAAAAATAAAAAACAAATCAATTTAAAATAATAAAACGGTACAATATCACTCGGTAATTAATATTTTACATGAAATCTTGCAGTGCGTCTAATAATTTGGCCAGGGACTGTACGTGCTTATGGTATATCGGAAAAAGTTCTGTTTGTGGCTCTCATGTTTCCTCAGAGAGCGTTCTTTACGAGTGGCGGCCGACGGATTTCTTTCTAACACCTTCACTATCAACGCCGGTGTGCCCAGGGCTCTATACTGTTTTCTACTCTCTTTCTCATTTACATTAACGATCTGCTGGAAAAGACCGGAATCCAATCTACAGCTTTGCAGATGAACTGTCTCTTCATTCATCTTGAACGCTCGGATATCGGCTGCTCAGCGAATATCTGCAGACAGCAGGAGGTCGTTCAACTTAACAAAGACCTGGAAGAAATTCTATCTTGGGGTGACAGTAACCAAGGCGGCAGTTTTTTCTAAAAAAGTTAACGTTGCTGAACCCGACATAATTATGTCGGGGCACTCCATTCCCCTAGCATCGTCGCTCAATTTGTTGAGCGTTAGTTTGGGAGCAAATATGTCCTGGCATGAACATGTTGCAGGCATAGCAAGGAGAGCTTCTCAGAAGTTGGGAATATCATTCGAACCAGAAAGCTTTACACCCCACAACAACTGTTAATTCTTTGCAAAGCTCAAATTCGACCAACTATGGAATACTGCTCCCACGTTTGGGGCTCCGCTCCCAAACATACACTGCATTTGTTGGATTCTGTTCAGAGAAGAGTTGTCCGTCTGATTATATATATCGTACACTTACAAATAAAGCTCTAGTATTTCAAACTGGTATATGTTAGCAAAAATTGTTGAATACAACTCTTAAAGAAAAATAAAGA
>CM032456.1:216917651-217247322 GCA_019049505.1 Pachyrhynchus sulphureomaculatus | reverse complement strand
ATAGGTCCATATTTTTTCCGCGAACCGCTTAACGGGTCTAGATATCTAAATTTTTTGCAAAACGAATTACCCCAGCTTCTTGAAGAAGTTGATAACAAACAAATGTGGATTCACCAAGACGGAGCTCCTGCTCATTACCACCGGGAAGTTCGGGAATCTTTAAACGACTGTTATCCACAAAAATGGATCGGTAAGGATGGATTCATTCAGTGGCCCCCCTCGATCATGTGACTTAACACCTTTAGACTTCTTGTTGTGGGGCTACATTAAAGATCGTGTTTATGTAAATCCTCCTACAACACCAGTAGATATGGAAAATAGGATACGGGATGCGTGCAGGAGAATAACGCCCGTTATGCTAAGGAAAGTGAAGGAAAATATAGTAAAACGACTAAACATGTGTATTCAAGTAGACGGGCATATTTTTGAACATTTATTACGTCATAATAATTAATCATTTCTTCTTCTTCTTCTTCATGTGCCATATCCGGTCGCCCGGACGTTGGCGATCACTATGGAGAGTGCTTGTCTGTCTTCGGCCAATCTAAAAAGATCTTCAGCGCTTTGGATTCCTGTCCACTCTCTGATGTTCTTTAGCCAGGACATTTGTTTTCTACCAACTCCACGCCTTCCCTCAATTTTTCCTTTCATGATGAGCTGGGAGAAGACCGTACTTTCTCCACGCAGTATATGTCCGAGATAAGCAATTTTGCGACACTTTATAGTATTGATCAACAGTCTTTCAGAGTTTGCTCTACGCAAGACTTCCTCATTTGCCAGCAAGTCAGTCCACGGTATTCGAAGCATTCTACGGTGGATCCACCTTTCAAAAGCTTCCAGTAGGTTTAATGTGCTTATTTTTATGGTCCAGCACTCCACTCCATACAACAACCCTGACCAGATATAGCATTTGGCCATCCGTTGTCTCAGTTTGAGGTTCAAACACATCCTTACGCTGATCCCGACATTTCTGCAAGAGCACATTAACATCGAACAAGGCTTTGCGCGTCCCGAATGCATTTCGGAACCCCATCTGACTATTATCTAGATCGAACTCACACTTTGTACGAATTCTGGAATGGATGATCCGTAGAAAAACCTTTAAGAGTGACTCATTAAGCTGATTAAGCGGTAATCACTACACTTTTTGGGATGTGATTTTTTGGGGATTGTGATGAATGTTGATTTTAACCATTCTTCTGGTATAGTGCCTGTGCTGTATATTAGATTAAACAGTTTTGCAATTTGTCCTATATTTTCTTCTGCTATAAGTTTGATTACTTCAATGGGAATTTCGTCAGGTCCTGTGGCTTTCTTATTCTGTGTGTGTGAGATTGCGTGAAGGATTTCTTCCTTTAAGATTTCGGGCCAATTTAAACAGTTGTCATTGTTTCCTTTGAAAGCTCTGTTGTCATCAAAAAGTTCGTTGATATATGTTTCCCAAGCTTCTTTGATTTCTTCATCCCGTATAATAGGTTGATTGGATGAATCGAATAATACATGGGCTGGTTGTTTTCAATACATACCAGTTATATCTCTCATCTTTCGGTGCATTTGGAAAATATTATGTTTCTTTTCCATTTCTTCCATCTCTTCACACATCTCTCTCATCCATCGTTCTTTTGCCATTTTTACTTCCTTTCGAATCACTTTACTAAGTCTTTTATATTCTTCCCTATTTGTTTTAACCAGTCTCCTCTTCTCCATTAAGCTTAAAATGTCTGTGGTCATCCATCTCTTTTTCCGTGTTCTGGAATCGGATTTCAAGTGTCTATTACAAACGTTTGTTAGTTTGCCCCTGAGACCATTCCACAAGGATAGGACATCGCCGCTGGTATCTCCTGCTCGATTGAGTTCTCTGGTGATTTCTTGTCGCATCTGATCTTTGATGGAGGCGTTTCCCAATTTAGATATATCTCATTTTCGCTTTTGCATTTTCTGTTTCATTGATTTAAGACGTACCCTCAAATCGGCTATCAATGGGACATGATCAGAGCCAACATCTGCTCCGGGGTATGTGGTTATTCGCTTGATAATATTTCTAAATCGTCTATTGATCAATATATAATCAATTTGATTCCTAACAGGTTCACCGCTGTTATCCTCAGCAGGAGATATCCAAGTGTAGAGGCGTCGCTTGGGGAGCTTAAACCAAGTATTTGAGACAATCATATCTTTGTTCTGACAGAATTCATAGAGTGTATCTCCTCGATGGTTGCTGACTCCCAGGCCATACTCTCCCACGAGGTCAGATCGTCTACCCTTCCCAATCTTGGCATTAAAATCTCCGATAATTAAGTTTATATCGTTGGACTTCAACTTACTCAGAACGTGGTTAACAGTATCATAAAGAGATTCCACTTCCCGGTCATATCGCTTGTCGGAGGTTGGGGCGTATATTTGAATAATGTTTATATTAAAAGGCTGGCAATGAAGCTGTACTAACACAAGGCGATCCGATATTGGAAGGAAGTTGGTGACGTACTTATCATATTCCGAAGACACAAATATTCCCACTCCATCACGGTGGTTTCGGTCGTGGGCCTCACTTCCCGAATAGTAAAGAGTGCCATGTTCGTTTCGGCATTGTCCTGAATCAGGCCAGCGTAGTTCGCTTATTCCAAGTATTTGCACATTGAGTCTCTGTGCTTCTTTGATGGCATTATCAAATTTTCCCGCCGCATAGAGGCTCCTCACATTCCAGGTCCCAATACGAAGGGTGGATTTTACTATGTCGAACCGGGAGATTCTTCGCACCCCCTGCCCATCTAAGGGCTGCCCGGGACTAGGGGCCATTTTCTTTGGTTTCTTCTCCATAGTAACTTCCTGGGGATTCTTCACTGGGGTGGTTTCCCGTTGCCTTCCCCTGTATGAGTTCAGCCGTTCCTAACATGGAATCAGTCGCTGTTTGCAGCCGCTCACTCTGAGACAGACGCTGCTTTGCTAGTTTTGGTCCGCTCCGGTTATTTCATTTCACCGGTTAATCATTAGATAAGTTAAACTATATTAAAATTATTATTAACTATTTGTTTATGTTTTCACAATGGCGTAAGTATATCAAAAACAAGGGTACAAATTGAAAAATTCAAAATAAATCGAAAACTATTAGAAATAAGTATATGACACACTTAATAAAAATTGTATGGTTTTGTAAAATCTATCAAAAAAAATAATAATATAAGGGTGGCACAAATTTGAGATTTTTCAATTTAAAATAGTCGAAATGTATAAATTTATGTTGAACACCCTGTAGCATCTAACTCAAATTTCTTTACATATATATTTTTTTTCATCTCTATAGAACGCTCGTACCAGTTATGAGTATTCCACCTTCAGAAACAATGGCGCTACTGGCATTTTTTTACAAAACTGAAAACTAGTATTTTTTTTTAAATTGCAATGTTAGAAAAACCACTAAGTTTAGGTGTATAACATTATTATTATTATTTTTTTTTTATTATATATATATATATATATATATATATATATATATATATATATATATGTATATTATATATATATATATATATATCAATCGGTTTTTATAACGTCTTCCGTCTTCCGATGCCTAATTTCCACTCCTCCCGGTTTCTCCATCCCTCCTCCTCCAGATCTCTCTCTAGTACTTCCTTGTTGATTCCTGCTCTCCAGCTTTGGCGTGGTCTTCCTCGCTTTCTTTTTCCATGAGGGTTCCAATTTAAAATCTTTTTAGGTAGTCGGTCTTGTGACATTCTCTGTACCTGTCCGTACCATACCAACTGTTGGGTTCTGATTTCGTCCACTATATCGTGCTTTATTTCTAAAGCTCGTCTTATCGTGTCATTTGGTATGCCATTTCTGTAGCTTTTAGTATTTTTTCTGTTCTTTCCTTCAATGGCCACACTGGGAGCTGTAAGTTATTATACTTTTCACTATTGAGTTGTAAATTCTCTTCTTATTTTCAGTGGTTATGTTTTTGTCCCATAGTATACTATTAAGCATTGCAATCGCTTTTTTTCCTTGGATATTCCTCTCGAATATTGCTTCTTCCAGTGTTCCGTCCCTAGATATTCTCGTTCCCAAATACTTATAACTGGTACAGTGTTTGATGGTGTGTCCTGCGGCCAGTTTCAAGTCCTGCTGTTGTCCTCCGACGCACATGTACTCGGTCTTTTTAATATTGACTTATTGACTTCTTTTTTTTATTTATTTATTTTATTGATTAACGGGCAATGCCCAATTTTAAAACATTACAATAAAATATCTTAAGACGACAATAAAGTAAAAAAGAAAATTTTAGAATAAGAATGAGGGAAAGAGAAAAAAGAAAATTATAATAATAAAAATAGAAAAGGAAATAATGACTGTAACAATAAGTAACAAAATGCACGTCATACTCCACACAACTGTCTATAAACCACAGATCTTCCAACGAAAAAATCCAGATTGGGATGCTCATTGGCAAGGCGACATGACCTAGATACAAAATTATTGCATCCGTAGTTGGTCCTGTGGGATGGCACAAAAAAAGTGTGCTTCGAACGGGTCACCCTGGAAGGTACATGCAGACCAATTCTGTCCAGCAGAAAGGGACAATGGTAGTTACTATGGAGAATATTATAAAGCATTTTGAGATCGATAACAACTCTGCGATCTTGTAAAGTTTGAATGTGAAGCTCAGCTTCTGTCTGAGGGTAGGTAAACTCTGGTCTATTGATCTTAAAGGCAATGTATCTCAGAAATTTGTGCTGCACTCTCTCAATGCATTGAACGTGAGTACCATAGCAAGGACTCCATACACTGAAGGAATACTCTAAACGAGCTCTAATCAGTGAGCAGTACAGCTGCTTGATTGCAGCTATACTATTATTATTTTAATATTATTACATTAATAAAAAAGTTATAAAATTTTACTACTCAGTATATATCACCACTACACCAAACACTTTATTTTTGCACTTTGACGCGCGTTTCGCTAACCATGTTAGCTTCATCAGGAGCGATGATTGACTAACGCTAAACTACAAATCTACCCTATTTATATTCAGCCTAACCCTTGAATTACTCAAGCGGAACTAATGACATAGGCAAGGCCATCAGTTCGGTCAAGTAACCAGTAGAGGGGACTATAAGGAATAGGCCCTCTGTCTTTATTTAAACTACTTTCACATTTTATGATTTCCATACTTTCGTATGCGTTCAACAATCTCCTATCAGATACATTTTTTATTAATCTTAAATTATCTAATGTTACAGTATGATCAGCTTCAAGGGCATGTTCGGCAATGCTAGACTTTTCTGTTCTATTGTATTTTAAGTGTGCTAAGTGTTCTTTAAATCTTGTTTTAATTGACCTTTTAGTTTGCCCAACATACTTTTTGTCACAATCATTACAACTAATTTCATAAATTTCACTTTTCTCACAATTAGGAATCTTATCTTTGGGATTTCCTAAGATATTCCTCAGATTGTCTGATGACTTATAGACTAAGGTGAGGCCTACCTTATTAAATACCTTATTGAGTCCCTTCCTATATTTCGGATTATATGGTATGGAGACATACTTGGTGTTATTTTCTTCGCGTGTAAAAAAGGTGGGACTGTATATTAAACCTAAACTTATGTCTATTTATTAGCTTATTTACTAAATCATCGTCATAACCATTAACTCTAGTTATATTTCCAATACGTTTCCTTTCTTTATTAAAGTTTACTCTATTCAGAGGAAAGTGACCAAACGATGAACTAAAAAATGTAATGAGGCTAATTTATGTTGTTTGCAATGAAATGAATCATTAGGAATATATCTATGCGTTACTGTGTCCTTCCTATAGATATCAAATTCTAATCTATTATTATTTTTAATAATTAAAATATCTAGAAAAGGCAATTGTCCTTTGTTCTCAACTTCGTAAGTGAATTTAATGGAATCATACCGGCTATTTAATTTAGAAATAAAATCATTAATATTTGCTTTCTTTGTATCAAAAATCGCGAAAATATCATCCACATACCTATACCATACCCTTGGGAAATATTCGAATTCTTGACTGGCTTCGATTTCAAACTTACTCATGAATAAATTCGTTCTTTCTGAACATAAAATTGATTGTTATATTGGAAATAATTTTGTTCCATACAAAGTTTAGATAATGTTAAGTATTCACGAATAATTTCGTCTTCAAAGTCATTCATTCTAAGTAATTCTTCGAGATATTGTAAAGTTTGTGGAATTTGCACACTTGGGAATAAAGAACTAACATCAAAAGAAATTAAGACTTCACCTTCATTGAGAACTAGATTTTTTGTTTTATTAATGGATTCTAACGAATTCTTCACTGCGAAAGTATTTAACGGTAACTTCTCAAGTTCTTTTGATAACCATTTGGATATTAAATATGTGGGTGATCCGACCGATGAAACAATGGGTCGTATTGCTTTTCCAGGTTTGTGAATTTTGGGTAAGCAATACAATTTTGGTATGGTCGGATTACTCACATTTAATTTAAATTTTAGCCAATCGGAGACAAGGTTCTTACATTTTTTTAAAGAATTTTTAACCTCTGATATCGTTCTCGGTAATGGATTTCTTATTACCTTTTCATAAGGGCCAGATTCGATAAGATTATCTACGCGTTCAAAGTAATCTTTCTTATCTAATATAACAACCTTATTTTCTTTATCCGCTTTTAAGTAGAAGACATCTTTCTTTTTTAATCCTTTAACTACTTTTATGTCTTTTCGTGAATTGAATTTGAACTTGAACTTGAGAAGTTACCGTTTAAATACTTTCGCAGTGAAGAATTCGTTAGAATTCATTAATAAAATAAAAAATCTAGTTCTCAATGAAGGTGAAGTCTTAATTTCTTTTGATGTTAGTTCTTTGTTCCCAAGTGTGCCAATTCCACAAACTTTACAATATCTCGAAGAATTACTTAGAATGAATGACTTTGAAGACGAAATTATTCGTGAATACTTAACATTATCTAAACTTTGTATGGAACAAAATTATTTCCAATATAACAATCAATTTTATGTTCAGAAAGAAGGAACAGCTATGGGTAATTGCTTATCACCTTTCATAGCCAATTTATTCATGAGTAAGTCTGAAATCGAAGCCAGTCAAGAATTCGAATATTTCCCAAGGGTATGGTATAGGTATGTGGATGATATTTTCGCGATATTTGATACAAAGGAAGCAAATATTAATGATATTATTTCTAAATTAAATAGCCGGTATGATTTCCGTTAAATTCACTTACGAAGTTGAGAACAAAGGACAATTGCCTTTTCTAGATATTTTAATTATTAAAAATAATAATAGATTAGAATTTGATATCTATAGGAAGGACACAGTAACGGATAGATATATTCCTAATGATTCATTCATTGCAAACAACATAAATTAGCCTCATTACATTTTTTTTTAGTTCATCGTTTGGTCACTTTCCCTCTGAATAGAGTAAACTTTAATAAAGAAAGGAATCGTATTAGAAATATAACTAGAGGTAATGGTTTATGACGATGACTTAGTAAATAAGCTAATAAATAGACATAAGTTTAGGTTTAATATTCAGAATTCCACCTTTTTTACCGCGAAAGAAATAACACCAAGTATGTCTCCATACCATATAATCCGAAATATAGCAAGGGACTCAATAAGGTATTTAATAAGGTAGGCCTCACCTTAGTCTTTAAGTCATCAGACAATCTGAGGAATATCTTAGGAAATCCCAAAGATAAGATTCCTAATTGTGAGAAAAGTGGAATTTATGAAATTAGTTGTAATGATTGTGACAAAAAGTATGTTGGGCAAAGTAAAGGGTCAATTAAAACAAGATTTAAAGAACACTTAGCACACTTAAAATACAATAGAACAGAAAAGTCTAGCATTGTCGAACATGCCCTTGAAGCTGATCATACAGTAACATTAGATAATCTAAGATTAATAAAGAATGTATCTGATAGGAGATTGTTGAACGCATACGAAAGTATGGAAATCATAAAATGTAAAAGTAGTTTAAATAAAGACAGAGGGCTTATTCCTTATAGTCCCCTCTACTGGTTACTTAATCAGAACTGATGGCCTTGCCTATGTCATTAGTTCCGCTTGTGTAATTCAAGGGTTATATAAATAGGGTAGATTTGTAGTTTAGCGTTAGTCAATCATCGCTCCTGATGAAGCTAACATGGTTAGCGAAACGCGCGTCGAGTGCAAAAATAAAGTGTTTGGTGTAGTGGTGATATATACTGAGTAGTATCATTGTGCCAAAGATTTCACATTCCCAACTTAGTATAAAATTTTACGCAAAATTTAAAAATAAATTAGAAAATGGGATGTTCCATTTAAAAAAACATATGTTATATCGGCCACACTTTTTTGAAGTACCCTGTATACTCAGAAATAATTTTAAACTGTGCACCTTAACATTCCCTAAAACTATTATATTTAACATTTTTTTGTCATTTCCGAAACAAATCAGATAATAAACTTTACTCTATCGTGGACTCACCCTGTACAGCTTTTGAATTACTTATTTGTTCGTTTGTAATAAGATTTTTTTCTAAAAAAAAACAGTATTAACTTCGATCATTTTAAAAGGATAAAAGTCAATTTAAGTATTAACTGAAAAATAAGTTTCTAGTAGAACTGGGAAAATAATTTAAAATAAATGGTTTTTAGTGTTCCGTACGGAACACTTATAAGATCACTTCGGTGTCTGTCTGTCTGTCACACCCGATTTTCCGAAACTATTTGTCATAGAAACTTGAAATTTGGTAATAATATAGAAATTGATGGCCTCATCAGAGCCATGTAGTTTTGAAATTAAATTTTGACTTAAGGGGTTAATTTTGGGGGGTGAAATCGGAAGTTAAAAAAAATTTTTTTTACTAGGTCATCGAGTGTGGTGTCAAATGTAAGGTTGTGAAAACACGAGTAATATATATATATATATATATATATATATATATATATATATATATATATATATAATGTAATACTTGCGCGCACTTTTCTTTGTATTATTTTCAAAAAATCGCGAAAAATCTCTGTCCCACGCCTTATCTCGAAAAGTACTTATCAAAAAATTCTGGAATATTCTCCACAGGGGGTAGATTGAACGAAAATTATCACGAGTGCATTACCTTTAATAATTTATCTGGTATTTAAAAAAAAAAACAAAAATCATCAATTTTCAGTAAAGATTGGAAATAAACTTTGTTGAAAACTCATTTGGGGTGTGTTTTGTGAAGTCACTGATCATTTTATACCATCGTAACATAAATTTTGACTCAAGGGGTTCGTTTTGAGGGGTGAAATCGGAAGTGAAAAAAAATTTTTTTTTACTAGGTCATCGAGTGTTGTGTCAAATGAAAGCTTGTGAAAACACGAGTCAAAAATATATATATAATGTAATACTTGCGCACACTTTTCTACGTATTACTTTTAAAAAATCGCGAAAAATCGCTGTCCCCTACCTTATCTTGAAAAGTACTGATCAAAAAATTTTGAAAAAATTCTGGAATATTCTCCACGGGGTATAGATTGAACGAAAATTATCACGAGTGCATTACCTTTAATAATTTATTTGGTATATAAAAAAAACAAAATTTCAAAGTCACCAGTTTTCAGTAAAGATTGGAAACTCATTTGGGGTGTGTTTTGTGAAGTCACTGATCATTTTATACCACCCTAACAAAAATTTTTAAATTTTGGATTGTTGTAGCTTCTACTTGATGGAAATTCATTATAAATATATAATAAAAGACTGTTTTTAGTCAATTTCCACTGGTTTATTTAAATTGCGCAGCTTCTTTAGATCTACATTTTACACTGTCAAGTTAGGTTTAATATTCACAGTTTTATATAATTTCATAATTATAATATTACACCTAATTAAATTACATTGATAGTATTGGAAAATCCACACAGATTTGGAGTTAAGAGAATAAATTCAATAATGGTGAATTGCTTAAATCTACCTGGTCGTTGAGTAAAGTACCTGTAGTCCTTAATCGATTTATTTGCATTGTCTCTAAAAGGTTTAGTTTTAAACCTTTTTGTTGGGTGTGTAAAATTTTGAAATTCTTGTTAAATGTGTGATTTTCTGTTAATAGATGATTAGCATATGTTGAATTAGATTTTCTATGGATGAAACTTTTTTTCGTGTTCTGTAATTCTTTGTCTAAATGTACGTCCAGTTTGTCCGATGTATGTTTTAGGACATGACCACATGTTAATTGATAAACCCCTGATTTGTTGTCTTTATTGATTTGTGGTTTGTAGTTTTTAAGGTATTTCCCTATAGTATTGTTAGTCTTGTACGCTATGTTGATATTTTTTTGATTTAAAAAATTTCCCCAGTTTTTCCGTTGGTTTGCCGAAATAGGTTAATTTAAAAGTGGTATTTCTGTCCTTAAAACGTGGGTATATTTCTGAGATAGCCTTGTTTCTAAGTTTTTTCTTAACGATACTATTGATTAAAGTAACCGAATAACCGTTGTTAACGGCTACTTGTTTTATGTAGTTTAATTCTTTAGTAAAATTTTCTTCTGATAAGGGGATATTAGTTAGTCTATGTATAAAACTATGATAAGCGGCAAGTTTATGATGGTTAGGATGATGAGAACTATTGTGAATTGTGGTATCTGTATGACAAGGTTTGTGATATATTGCAAATTCATGGCTTTACTGATTGTTAAGTCTAGGAAATTGATCTTCCCTTCGACTTCTTCTTCCATTGTAAAACTGATATTTCTATGTAAAGAATTAATATACTGTAAAAAGTGAGTTAGTTGTCTGTCCGTACCTGTAAAGCATACAATTATATCGTCTACGTATCGATACCAGTATAGGCAATTACTACTATTGTTATGGTTGTTAAATATCATTGTTTCAATACTGTCCATGAAAATTTCGGCAAGTAATGGACTTAATGGACTCCCCATAATTAACCCTTCCTTACTATTGTAGAATGTATTGTTAAATGAAAAGCTAACTTGACAGTGTAAAATGTAGATCTGAAGAAGCTGCATCGACAGCGAAACGCGTCATCGCAATTTAAATAAACCAGTGGAAATTGACTAAAAACAGTCTTTTATTATATAAAAATTTTTATTTTAAAAACAATCAACGTACGGAACACTAATTGTGCAAGTTCAACTTGCACTTGACCGGTTTTTTAAATTATCTTATTACTTTTAGATTATTATCTGATATGAAATGGTTGCTGGATGTATTTTAATAAATTTTATCAAGTGTGTTCTAAAATATATAAGCAAGAGTGTTTAGTTTCGCCTTATACATCTTCCAACTGAATTCGTGCACAAGCTGCTTATAAAGCTTAATTTTCTCACTGTATTACAGCCCCTGAGTTATGTTACACATTTATTAATTAATGTTCGTCATTTTCTCGTAGTATAGTGGTTTCTTCCTTTAATGTCCACCTATTAGTAAAACACCGTTACTAAGCAAGTCGAAGAAAGTATTTTGAAGCTTACGTATAAGTGAACTTCTGAAAAAATTAAAGTAAAAAGTCAGAGTTTGAATTTTTAGTGTTCCGTACGGAACACTTATAAGATCACTTCGGTGTCTGTCTGTCACACCCGATTTTCTCCGAAACTATTTGACATAGAAAGGTGAAATTTTGGTAATAATATAGGAATTGATGGCCTCATTAGAGCCATGTAGTTTTGAGAATTAAATTTTGACTTAAGGGGTTAGTTTTGGGGGGTGAAGTCGGAAGTGAAAAAAAAAAAAAAATTACTAGGTCATCGAGTGTGGTGTCAAATGAAAGCTTGTGAAAATCCGAGTAAAAAATATATATATAATATTATACTTACGCGCACTTTTCTTTGTATTATTTTTAAAAATTCGCGAAAAATCGCTGTCCCGGGCGTTATCTCGAAAAGAACTTACCAAAAAATTTCGAAAAAATTCTGGAATATTCTCCACGGGGTGTAGATTGAACGAAAATTATCACGAGTGCATTACCTTTAATAATTTATATGGTATATAAAAAAAACAAAAATTTCAAGGTTATCAGATTTCAATAAAGATTAGAAACAAACTTTGTTGAAAACTCATTTGGGGTGTGTTTTATGAAGTCACTGATCGTTTTATACCACCGTAACATAAATTTTGACTTAAGGGGTTCGTTTTGAGGGGTGAAATCGGAAGTGAAAAAAATTTTTTTTACTAGGTCATCGAGTGTGGTGTCAAATGAAAGCTTGTGAAAACACGAGTAAAAAATATATATATATAATGTAATACTTGCGCACACTTTTCTTCGTATTACTTTTAAAAAATCGCTGTCCCCTACCCTATCTCGAAAAGTACTGATCAAAAAATTTTGAAAAAGGTCTGGAATATTCTCCACGGGGTATAGATTGAACGAAAATTATCACGAGTGCATTACCTTTAATAATTTATTTGGTATATAAAAAAAACAAAATTTCAAGATCACCGGTTTTCAGTAAAGATTGGAAACAAACTTTGTTGAAAACTCATTTGGGGTGTGTTTTGTGAAGTCACTGATCGTTTTATACCATCGTAACATAAATTTTGACTTAAGGGGTTCGTTTTGAGGGGTGAAATCGGAAGTGAAAAAAATTTTTTTTTACTAGGTCATCGAGTGTGGTGTCAAATGAAAGCTTGTGAAAACACGAGTAAAAAATATATATATAATGTAATACTTGCGCACACTTTTCTTCGTATTACTTTAAAAAATCGCTGTCCCCTACCCTATCTCGAAAAGCACTGATCAAAAAATTTTGAAAAAAGTCTGGAATATTCTCCACGGGGTATAGATTGAACGAAAATTATCACGAGTGCATTACCTTTAATAATTTATTTGGTATATAAAAAAAAAAACAAAATTTCAAGATCACCGGTTTTCAGTAAAGATTGGAAACAAACTTTGTTGAAAACTCATTTGGGGTGTGTTTTGTGAAGTCACTGATCGTTTTATATACCATCGTAACATAAATTTTGACTTAAGGGGTTCGTTTTGAGGGGTGAAATCGGAAGTGAAAAACATTTTTTTTACTAGGTCATCAAGTGTGGTGTCAAATGAAAGCTTGTGAAAACACGAGTAAAAAATATATATATAATGTAATACTTGCGCACACTTTTCTTCGTATTACTTTTAAAAAATCGCTGTCCCCTACCCTATCTCGAAAAGTACTGATCAAAAAATTTTGAAAAAAAGTCTGGAATATTCTCCACGGGGTATAGATTGAACGAAAATTATCACGAGTGCATTACCTTTAATAATTTATTTGGTATATAAAAAAAAACAAAATTTCAAGATCACCGGTTTTCAGTAAAGATTGGAAACAAACTTTGTTGAAAACTCATTTGGGGTGTGTTTTGTGAAGTCACTGATCGTTTTATACCATCGTAACATAAATTTTGACTTAAGGGGTTCGTTTTGAGGGGTGAAATCGGAAGTGAAAAAAATTTTTTTTACTAGGTCATCGAGTGTGGTGTCAAATGAAAGCTTGTGAAAACACGAGTAAAAAATATATATATAATGTAATACTTGCGCACACTTTTCTTCGTATTACTTTTAAAAAATCGCTGTCCCCTACCCTATCTCGAAAAGTACTGATCAAAAAATTTTGAAAAAAGTCTGGAATATTCTCCACGGGGTATAGATTGAACGAAAATTATCACGAGTGCATTACCTTTAATAATTTATTTGGTATATAAAAAAAAACAAAATTTCAAGATCACCGGTTTTCAGTAAAGATTGGAAACAAACTTTGTTGAAAACTCATTTGGGGTGTGTTTTGTGAAGTCACTGATCGTTTTATACCATCGTAACATAAATTTTGACTTAAGGGGTTCGTTTTGAGGGGTGAAATCGGAAGTGAAAAAAATTTTTTTTTACTAGGTCATCGAGTGTGGTGTCAAATGAAAGCTTGTGAAAACACGAGTAAAAAATATATATATAATGTAATACTTGCGCACACTTTTCTTCGTATTACTTTTAAAAAATCGCTGTCCCCTACCCTATCTCGAAAAGTACTGATCAAAAAATTTTGAAAAAAGTCTGGAATATTCTCCACGGGGTATAGATTGAACGAAAATTATCACGAGTGCATTACCTTTAATAATTTATTTGGTATATAAAAAAAAAACAAAATTTCAAGATCACCGGTTTTCAGTAAAGATTGGAAACAAACTTTGTTGAAAACTCATTTGGGGTGTGTTTTGTGAAGTCACTGATCGTTTTATACCATCGTAACATAAATTTTGACTTAAGGGGTTCGTTTTGAGGGGTGAAATCGGAAGTGAAAAAAATTTTTTTTACTAGGTCATCGAGTGTGGTGTCAAATGAAAGCTTGTGAAAACACGAGTAAAAAATATATATATATAATGTAATACTTGCGCACACTTTTCTTCGTATTACTTTTAAAAAATCGCTGTCCCCTACCTTATCTCGAAAAGTACTGATCAAAAAATTTTGAAAAAAGTCTGGAATATTCTCCACGGGGTATAGATTGAACGAAAATTATAACGAGTGCATTACCTTTAATAATTTCTTTGGTATATAAAGAAAAAACAAAATTTCAAGGTCACCAGTTTTCACTAAAGATTGGAAACAAACTTTGTTGAAAACTCAATTGGGGTGTGTTTTGTGAAGTCACTAATCATTTTATACCACCCTAACAAAAATTTTTATTTTAAAAACAATCAACGTACGGAACACTAATTGTGCAAGTTCATCTTCCACTTGACCGGTTTTTATTTTTAAATTAAATAAAAAATTCTAAAATATGTACTGAATTACCATATATAACTTTCTTAGGTAAGGAAAATAAATTTCAGCAGTTTACTCGCTGTTCTCTTATTCGTCAAACCCATCCTGAGACTCGTTTCTCCGTATCACGGGTCGTCAGTCAGGCTAGGATTGACCAACAAGAGAACATAATTTAATTATACTTATCCCAGAAGGCTGTTGGCTCGAAAGCTGCTGGGTCAGCTTTCGATGGAGTAATAGGTATGCGTACTTAATACAATTCGTTGTAACCTACCATCATATTCCGTAACTCGGATAAGTACCAGTCTGTTCTCTTCTTGATGCCCCATGCATATTTTACTATAAATAATGCTTAAAATTTGTTCGGCACATCGTCTAAAAAACCTATAAATGCCTGAAAATGCTATTGAAATACAAGCCCTTTTCGGGGTTAAAATTGAAAGCAATGAAAAAGAAATCCCTAAAGTGATTTATCCAGTACTTTCTTTGTAAACGTCTAGTTTTAAAGTAAGTACTGTATTTGACTTTCTCGGCTAAAGAGAAAGTAAATGACCATAATATGAGTAAAATCATACAACATATCGACACTACCCCCCTTCACACTCGTTCCTTGAAATGATGTCACTCATAAGCTATAGGTTTCATCCCTATTTCAAATATTATAGTATCGTTTCGTTTGAGTAATATGATGTCAACAGACCTATAGCCTGACAGTCGGATAAATAGATCGATGGAAATGGGAATATATATATATATATATATATATATATATATATATATATATATATATATATATATAACATATATATATATATATATATTTTTCGCTATCTAAGAACACTAAACGTATGGAAAAGTAAAAATTGCAGCGTGTAATTATTTTTCTTTAGCAAAAGGCGTAAAAACAATAATTTACCTTGTAACGTCTCCTTTTGCGGCTATTTTATAGTCTCGCGTTTGCGGCGCTATTTTGTATAGCCGTTATTTGCCTCTTATGTATATCTTAATTTTTGACAATGGATTGAGTGGATATTAATACTGATAGAGCAAAAACTAGATATAAGCTAGCTCGTTTTTTTTGGAGAGAATATGGATGAGAGATAATTTTTGAAAATAGTCTCTATAGTTATTTAAAACTTGGTTGTGCTATTTTTGGGCATCATTCATTTTAGAATAAAGGGTACCTAAGGTTAGCTCAAAAAATGAAAAAATACTGAAGCATTATTTAGTGGTTGAACTAAAATTAATTTACGTATAACCGTTGCGTCCTGAAAGGGAGAGCAGGAGTTTAGTGAAACGCTACACTTAATTAAAAAAGGGTATATTAGCAAAATAAAAATTCCTACTTTTATTACACTCTTAAAATTACATCTACTAAATAAATAGCCTTACATACTATGAGAGTGCACACTATTGCATAGACTCTCTAAGTTGGAAGTATTAAGTTCTTAGCAAATGGCTTTTAAAAAAACATGATATAAAAGTTTGAGAAATCGTTTTCGCTGATTATACGTGTTACGTAGTTGTTGGAAACACACTTTGTAGACAGGAAGTGAGATATTTAAACTGGCGTGCTTATGATTTACTGCTTGGCTTCTCCTCGTGGGTTTTCCATAAGCTACTTGGCCTCTCTTGGTGAGATTCTCATTAAAATATTGTCTCAGCCACCCCTCTCCTAGTCTCATTTGGGTAGCTAATCACTTTTTGACTTGAAATGCCTTAGGATGAGTAGAATATTTTAAGATCGGAAAAAGGCATCTTGAGATTTAGAAGCACCCACTTGGTGATAAAAAAAAAAAAACCGTTACTGCACTACGGTATGATGGAAGAAAAAGCCTACTACGGCCTGATGAAGGAATAAGCCGTTACTGCATCACGGTGGAAACACACTACGGCATGCTGGAGGCAAATGCCCCGGAAAATCCGAAATGGCCGTTTATATATGTTTTGCCCTTTCTTCAAAGTGAAGCCTTTAAAATGGTTCACTTCCGGGACGCAAAATCCGACGTATTCAATGCGAACTGAATAAGTTAAGTCGGCAACACGCATTACACACTGCTAGTTTAAGTTAAATTGCTCAAAAATTTAAACTCACTGGTTAGTCAAATTACATTGCTCAAAAATTTAAACTCACTGTTTAACTTAAATTATCAATTATTACAGAAATTATAGAAAGAAAAATTAGGAAAAAATGAATGTTACAACCTACTGGGCCAGAGGTTACGCTACGTAACATATTTCAATCCCTTCTACAAACGATTTCTGTTAAAATCGGGAAGAATGAAGAAACAAGGACACTAAGGCCGAAAGCTTATACAGCATATAAGAGTGCGCACACTAGAAGACAAGACTGGCGCAAGACAAAAGTGTCGTCGAGCCCGGCACACACCTGGTGACTTTTCTGTCTTCAGACTGTCGGCTGGCTTAAGATAGGACAATAGAAGTGCATGTGCCTGCGCAGACTGGGGACAAAACTGTCTTCTACCAAACATTCTCTCAGTCAAAACAATTTTTTTGTAAAGATGTTTCAATTTTTTTGTTCCTTTTGTGAAAACTTGTATTAAATATGTTGGAAGAACAGATTGAAAATTGAACAGGCGAAATAGAAAAATGTCCAAGTCCTAGCAAAAGGAGGAAATATATATAGTTTGATAGGCTGTTGTTTCTTGTCCTATTCATTGAGAACCCAGATACCAATAGTAATCTTGACGATGAAGCGAATACGTTTGATGCTGATAATGATGTAGGAGTTCCTACTCTTGAGCCCTGTACAGAAGAGCATGTCAGAGTAGGTAGAAAGCGACGTTGTGCCCCGACAAAGAATTCGTTTGAGGAGTCACTTCTCACAATATTCATAGAGAAAAGGGCCGTGAACACAGTTGAGGATGTAAATTTTGCTCTTTCACTGGTCCCCATGTTGTGATTATAAAAAAATGGATGCAAAAACTCAAATTATCGATGTTAAAGTAACCACGTCACAACCCACTCAGTATTCCAGAAATGACACCTTATTTTAAGACTCAACCGCCTCCACCCAGATACATCCCGGATCACTTTTCTATGACTTCAACTCCATACCAGTCTGGATGACATTGTTATCAAAGGGGAAGTCCCAGTCAGATATACATCTCTGCTGTGTCGCCACAAGGTGAAGAATCAGTACAGTCATTAATCAGCAATTTTACTGACGAGTCAGATAATTCTGAATTACTACCTTTGCAATTTTTTGTGGAAGGAATATTCATTTTACTAATTTATCTTAATGTCACTGCAACTCTCGTTTTTACAGATATACACAATGGGAAGGTTGTATTCTGGTACGTTATACCTCCCCCAACTTTAACTATTATTTCATCAAACGATGTTACATTCACCTGAAAGTAAGAAAAAAATTTAGTCAGATGTTCTCGTAAATTATCCTACAAAGTGTAAAATTTTCTATTTAGTAATCTGGTGCTGTAAATAGAGTGTACCCAGTACTGTCTATGCTTCAATCTCTTTTTTCGATGAACAACTATAGCAATTGCAGTAATTTCCACGAGATCGATCTCGCTAGCTATCAGATAAGCGACTGTTTTGTCTCTAGTGTGCGGAGGCGTGGCGAGAAAACTGTCGTACTCTCCAAGTGTCTTTCACACTCGCCAGACTGTTTTGCACCCAGTGTGCGCCTGCCCTAAGAAATGTATCATGATATATGCGCAACCATCCTTGTAACCCTCTACCTCATTCCTTTTATCTTATTTATCTTTTACTTTAAATGATTACCTATTTTTTTTAAATATCCCATCACAATTCAGGAAAAAATTCTTATAATATTGAAACTATACAGTATTTAATGATTCCCATCCCTTTTGCTTTCTCCTCTGTTAATATGGCAAGCATCAGAAAAATAATGTAATGTTTAGTTCTCGTGAGTCAAAGAACACACCATATAACACCAGCAGAATAAATACCCTTCTAACTCTTATACATTGCACAATTATATGTAGTAACTAATTAATTATATACTTACAATTTGTCCATTATCGCAATCAAAAACTTGATTTTTTTCACGAATACAATGCTTTCCTTTAACAAGAAAAGTAATTATCTAATTCTTTGAATTCCTCGTTTTAAAAACCCTAAAAAAACGATATATAACCCCATATATACCCCCATATATATACGAAGCAACCCTTCTAATCACCTCTCCCACCCATTATATATGTTTTACTATAAATACTCACACATAAAAATTTGTTTCCTGTGTCAACAGGAAACCAGGAAAAGCTACCATATTATTATTAAAACTACATAAAATTCATCGAACCCACCCTTTTTACCCCCTTAGCCTGAAGCCATATAGTTCAAAAACTATAGACTTCATCCCCTCGTTAGATATTATCTATGTACCAAGTTTGAAACTGATACCCCATTTCATTCGAGAGTTATCGTGCCAACACACCGACAAACGAAGAACCCGATACACAGACAGATAGATAGACCGACGGAAATGGGTGAAAATATTTTTCGTGATCTAGGAACCTTAAAATGTGAAGAAAAGTAAAAAATTTTTTCACTAGCACAATACTTTCTAAACGCAAGGAACGACTTCTATTCCCGATTTAGGCGTAACTTTGGAATCTGTCTTTTTGTCAGAAGCGACCTCTCTTGTCAACGAGAAGAAGCTCTGGAGCCCCCAAACTTTGATGTTATGTGGTTTAAAAATAACGACTCAACAAACCACAAGGTTCATCTGTATCCTGTATCGACCACCAAGTGATACCAATTTTCGAACACTTTTCGCTTCTCTTGCAGACACCATCGATCATTTACAAAGTAACTATCCAAGTGCCGAAATTGCCATCCTGGGCGACTTTAATGTCCACAATATCAACTGGCTCAAATATTCAAATACTACCGACGAACAAGGTCGTGAAGCTGAATCATTCTCAATCAGTTGTGGCTTAACTCAGCTTATTGACGAACCAACACGAATACCTGATCGAGACGGGGAGTTCGCCAGTCTTCTTGATCTGTTTTTAACCACCAATCCGGAGATTTACACGGTCACCGTAAATCCGCCGTTAGGTTCTTCCGACCATAAACTGCTTTCGACATCGAGTATCCTGCCAATCAGTGACAGAGAGGCGCCTAGGCCGCGCAAGATTTGGCACTACAAATCTGCTAAATGGGAAGATCTCATGGAATACTTTCGAACTTTCCCTTGGATGGACGTTTGTTTTCGATCCGATAACCCATCTGACTGCGCCAGGGAGGTCTCCGATGTTATTTTGGCTGGTATGGAAGCTTACATCCCTTTTTCGAAGAAATGCTCCTCCAACGGCAAGCCTTGGTTGGACCGAAAATGCAAAGAAGCTGTTGCTTCTAAACATATTGCCTACCGACAATGGCGTGAAAATCCTAACACCTTAAATCGAAACATCTTTGTTCATGCCCGGAACAGATGCAAGGGAATTATCGACGAAACCAAGGAGGCACACAATCAACGAATTAGAAACAAACTTCTCGCTTGTCCCAACAATTCCAGGTCCTTTTGGGCAGTCGCTAAGGCAGTTAGTCAAAACTTTACCAAATCCACGATACCACCACTCACACGGCCAGATAATTCCATTGCAACCACACCTGTTGAGAGAGCGAACTTGTTGGCTGAACTCTTTGCTTCACATTCTACTGTCGATTTCCAAGGCAAAACACCACCTACTATTCCCATATTGCAGTCAAGGATGCCCGATGTTGTCTTCAGACAGCGCATCATAAAGCGTATTTTAATGAAGCTAGACACCAAGAAGGCTTCTGGCGCTGACGGAATACCTGCCATAGTTCTCAAAAACTGTGCAAGGGAACTAACACCAGTTTTCTGTAGACTTTTTAACCTATCCTACAGAAAGGGAATATTTCCGTCCTGCTGGAAATGTGCCACGGTTCAGCCGATACCTAAAAAAGGTAAGAAGACCTTGCCAAATAACTACCGACCAGTTGCACTGCTTTCAATAATATCGAAAGTCATGGAAAAGGTTATCAATGAGCATCTTCTAAATATCTTGAACGATTCAATATTATTAGCGATCACCAATATGGTTTTCGTAAACATAGATCAACAGGAGATCTTCTGACTTATGTAACACATGTTTGGAACAACGCAATTGAACACTTTGGAGAATCTCGAGCGGTTGCTCTTGACATATCCAAGGCATTCGACCGTGTTTGGCACGATGGACTGTTGGCTAAGTTGCGCTCTTATGGTATGTCTGAAAGGTTCTGTTTGTGGCTCTCATGTTTCCTCAGAGAGCGTTCTTTACGAGTGGCGGTCGACGGATTTCTTTCAAGCACCCTCACTATCAACGCCGGTGTGCCCCAGGGCTCCATACTGTCTCCTACTCTCTTTCTCATTTACATTAACGATCTGCTGGAAAAGACCGGGAATCCAATCTATAGCTTTGCAGATGACAGTACGCTTGCCTCTTCATTCACCTTGAACGCTCGGACATCGGCTGCTCAGGCGAATATCCGCAGACAGCAGGAGTTCGTTCAGCTTAACAAAGACCTGGAAGAAATTCTATCTTGGGGTGACAGTAACCAAGTGGAATTTAACGCTACAAAAACCCAAGCGGCAGTTTTTTTTCTAAAAAAGTTAACGTTGCTGAACCCGACATAGTTATGTCGGGGCACTCCATTCCCCTAGTATCGTCGCTCAGTTTGTTGGGCGTTAGTTTAGGAGCAAATATGTCTTGGCATGAACATGTTGCAGGCATAGCAAGGAGAGCTTCTCAAAAACTGGGAATATTATTTAGAACCAGAAAGCTTTACACCCCACAGCAACTGTTAATTCTTTACAAAGCCCAAATTCGACCAACTATGGAATACTGCTCCCACGTTTGGGGCTCCGCACCCAAACATACACTGCATTTGTTGGATTCTGTTCAGAGAAGAGCGGTCCGTCTGATTGGGACCCGGAATTGACCGGCGGCCTTGATTCGCTGGAACATCGAAGAACGGTTGGCGACTTGAGTCTGTTCTACAAGTATTTTCATGGAAAGTGTTCGAAGGATGTAGCCCGCTTAATTCCTCCCAAAGCGGTGCATGTTAGAAATACACGTCGCGCTGGTGCTTCGCATCCGTATGAGGTTCAGCTTGTTACTCCGCGTACGACGCTTTTCAAGCAATCTTTTATATGGAGAACGTCATCCCTTTGGAATAATTTGCCCAGCGCTGTGTTTCCCACCGAGTACAATTTACAGCGATTCAAGAACAACGTGAATCGCTTTTTCCGCACTCGTGCCGCTCCTGGAGCGCTTTAGGGACTTCCCTGCAGCACGTGTGCTAGACCAATAAAAAAAAAAAAAAAAAAAAAAAGGGCATGTGTGATAAATTTTGTGGTTTTGCTCCGCCTCAGAATTGCGACAATTTCTCCAAAAAATCGCTTTTAAAAATGTCATCCCTGTATCAACTTTTAATTTGGCTAAAAGCAGTTTGTAAAGTTTAGTTATCAAATCATAAGTTATTTTCGGCAGTAGAAGTTATTTAAAAAGCGATATTTTATGTCATCAACATGAAATTTTCAGTAAAATGATAAAACTTTCTGCTTTCAGCTGTAAGATGTAGGATAAAAAGTTGCAATAGTTATTTAAATTTTATTAGTTTTTTATGATATAAAAACTGGAAAAATTCTTCTGTTTGTGAAGTAAAATTCTTCAATCTACAATATGATTTCCAATCTCAACCTGTACAAAAAAAAGGATACAGGAGGTGCATTGTTATGAATAAGGTTTAAAAAAAATTCTATAATATTTGCTAAAATCAAAACCAGTCATGCAGTATCTTCGTTATACTACTGTAATAAGCTCATAACATCACTAGTTTTATAATAGAGCTCAGTATACCACTTAAACAGGGTTAAGTGGTATTGTTCCCAATGCGTTCTTATTTGAATGATCAAATATGATATTATATGGTTAGTACTTTTGTGTTTCAGACTGGCCAAGTACGGTTTTTACATTGTTTTTGACTTGGATTGAGAAAGTCCTTTATATCCTTGACATGTTGTAAATGCCTTTTTATTGTCTTCACATAACACAACAAATAATTATGATCAATACGCTATACCTAAGAACAATAAAATAGTAACATTATATCAAAAACATCCTACCAATAAGGACAAGTAGAAAACATTGTATGGAATTGGAACCCTATCTTATGCAAAAATTGCATTACTGCGCTTCCGTGCAACACCGCTAAAAACCTGTATGATTGAACATGTTCTGGTAGCAAGACTTGCTTTGGCTACATGCCGGTGTTGCCACTTACATTTGCTGATTTTAATAGCAGATTATATATAGTTATACATATAATTGACTAAAATACAAGTTTAGAATATATTACGCTATGTCTAAAAAATATAATGTTACCTACTTTTAGTTTTGTTAGCTAAAACTGTCCACCTCACTGGAGAAACACTTACCAGATCACACAAAAATAAAGCCATTTGCTGATGGCATTTTAATTTATAAATCTTCCAGTGACAGTAACACACTCACAAACCTCATTCAATCTTCCCTGAACAATATCCAAAAATGGGCCACAATTTCGGGATATTCCTTTTCCCCAAATAAAACATCATACATACATTTCTGCAGGAAAAGAAAATGCTCTAAATTAAATCCACTAAAACTTCGCAATGACCCTATAACACCTCAGAACAACTTCAAAATATTGGGCATGATCTTTGATCCAACCTTGAGTTTAAAGGAGCACATCAACCATCTCAGAATGACTACTTCAAAGGACATCAATTTGTTGAGATTACTAGCAAATTCGCCATGGGGAGGAAGTTTCACAACCTTAATCAGGATTTATAAATCTCTCATACTATCCAAATTAAATTATGGTGACTTTATATACGATGCATCAAGACCCTCTTACAAGAAAAAATTAGATACAATCCAGAATCAAGCTCTCAGATTGGCTACAGGGGCCTTTCGTACGTCGCCCATCCCAAGTTTACAGTGCGTCTCCGCTACTCCATCTCTCAACCCTTCCAGACAAAGATCCCTTATGCTATACTTTTCAACTGCCTCATTTAAACCCATCATGAAAAGAGCATTACACACACAATTATTCCACCAGACTCCATAGCATCTAGAGTAAAAAACATCCTAAATTGTCACAACCTCTCCATTCAAACTAACGACTCTCCTAAAGTTTCTATATACCCGCCTTGGACATCAATAAGACCCTTCATTGACTATAACGCTCCGAAAATATAACAAGAAATTAAATCCAAGCCACATAATCAGATCAGCCTTCCTATTACTTACCAACGAGAAATACAAATATTTATACAGACGGCTCTAAGACTGCCCAGGGAACGGGGGCCGCTTTCGTATATAATAACACTACCATTAAACTCAAATTAAACAATTACACCTCTATCTTTTCAGCGGAATTATTTGCTATCAAAGAAGCGTTAAAATGGTTAATATCCACCAAAACTAGATACTAAAGTTTTAATCATAACAGACTCCTTGAGTTCATTACAATCAATCAGCTCTTCCACGCATTTTCACCCTATCACTACAGCCATATTTGATCTTATACAAATGGCATCCAATAGGGGTATCACTATATCTTTCTTATGGGTGCCCAGCCACATTAACATAAAAGGTAATGAAAGTGATGATTTAGAAGCTAGGGTTGCCATCACCTCGGGCACTCCAATTAACACAATCCAAAAGATCTAAAAAACTTTTTCAAACAGACTTTTGATAATCTATTTCAGCTGGAGTGGGACCTGCGGGAGGATTCGTGCAAGTTGTCGGGGGTTAAACCTCTAGTTTTTCCGCTCCTTCAGCTCGATACTCTGTCACGTAGAGAGAATACAATATGGAGAAGGGTAGCTATCGTACACACCTTCCTCACTCATTCTTATTTGGTGAAAGGTGATACGCCACCCAGATGTCCAAACTGCGACAATACTCTAACTATTAACCATATTTTAACTTCAAATGAATATTTAAACATTAAGACAAGGTTAGATCTATTAAAACCTCTCGATCAAATATTGATTCCAAATGTTACAAATATCTCCAGTTTAATCAAATTCTTCAAAGAAACATAATTATTTTCTAAGATTTAAACATTCCACTTATGGCGCCAAATGATCCTCGATATCGACGCGCCAAACTAAAATAATCAATCAATCAATCATTAGATTGAGCTTTTAATGATTTTAAGAAAACCAGGCAACCAAGCAATTCTCTTGAATTTGGAAGTATGACAACACTATATATATGCTATCCAGTCGACCCGTTTTCAGGTCAAATTAGCTGGGTGATCCCATTTTTATGTAAATATGCGGAACGTTGCATTATACAAGGATATTTTTTAGTGTTCCGTACGGAACGCTTATAAGATCACTTCGGTGTCCGTCCGTCTGTCTGTCTGTCACATCCGATTTTCTCTGAACGTAACGTAGAAAGCTGAAATTTGGTACTAATATAGAAATTTATAGCCTCATCAGAGCCGTGTAATTTTGAAAGTTAAATTTTGACTTACGGTATTTTGGAAGGTGAAATCGGAAGTGAAAAATTTTTTTTTTACTAGGTCATCGAGCGGGGTGTCAAATGAAAGCTTGTAAAAACATGAGTTCAAAAATATATATAATGTCTTACATGCGTACATTTTTCTTTGTATTATTTTGAAAAAATCGCGAAAAATCGCTGTCCCCCCCCTTTATCTCGAAAAGTACTTGTTGTTGTTGTTGTTATTGGTATCTGGGCGCATCAACTACTAAAGGTTATTTAGCGCCCTTTGTTCTGTTTATCTAGACTTTAAAATGTATTTCTAGGAGGAAGTTATGAATATTTACTTTCATGTGTTCAAAGGATTCAATTATTTGTTTCATGCTAGATGGAATGTTATATCTGTTTCTCTTGTCTCTATACAGTCTGGAAATGTGGGCTGTTCCTTGTTCATAAGGTAACTGTGACTGGAGTACGTATGTCCTGCCGCTAATCTTCTCCTGTGTACGTTGTCGTTTCTTTTCATGTTGACTGAATGTAATGATGGATAGACATTGGGTTTGATGGCCATGATTTATTATTAGGATTTTCCAGATCCCATCCTAGTTGGAAAAGGGATTTATAGATGGATTTAAGGTATATATTAAAGTCTGAGTAATGGTTTTCTCCTGTGATTACGTTCCCCTTTTCAGTGGCCATTTTGGCATAGAAGTCTGCTCTGTCATTGCCCCTATTTCCTATGTGACTAGGCGACCAAAGTGGCTTGATTGAGTTATGCTTTAGAGAGGCCGTATACATGAGATCTGTGATCTGCCTGATATAGTTGTAGTCTAGATCTTTAGATTTGATTGCTGTCAGAGCGCTGAGGGTGTCAGATATTATTAAGATTGGAGCCCTGTGGGGCCTTGTTAAGGAATATTAATCGCCTCTTTCAGTGCAAACAGTTCAGCAGCAAAGATGGAAGAATGATTAGGGAGCTTAAATATTTTTGTGATATTTTGAGTGATAAAGGCTGCTCCAACTCCTTTTTCGATTTTAGACCCGTCGGTATAGTATAGCACGTGTTTTGATTATTTTTTTGAGATAATTTCTAGGAATGATTTTCTAAGAAGAGTGTTAGAGCAGTTTGTCTTATCGTAAACTCTCATTGAAAGGTCTATGTTGGGTTGCGGGGAAAGCCATGGTGGACCCATTCCATCCTTTGGCTTCAACAAGAGTCTCCTTAAAGGGGAGATGAAGAAATGGACAACATCCATCGTGGGGAAACACTGGAATGATATTAATGGCCTGGAACATTCCAAAAAGTTTCTGAGCTTTGATGCTAAGAGGGCGGACTTTGCTCTGAAACTGGATAGGAAAAGCCTAAGGACACTGTCGGGGGCACTCACGGGTCACTATGCCTGTAATAAGCACCTATACAGAATGGGCATTTGAAATACCAGCACTTGCAGATTCTGCGGTGAAGAAGAGGAGTCAATGGAACACTTGATCACTAACAGTGTGGCACTGGGACACAGGAGATACAGGCTACTACATGCCTATACGCTGGGTGAACAGGACTTGCTAACACTTCCATTGAAGGAGCTGGTCCGGTTTCTTGACGTATTAAACTCGTGAAAGACACGGGGAGGCACAATAGATCAACGATAGTCGCAGTGCAAAGGGCCGTTTTGGGCCAGACCCCCACCTTTATTACATTACATGGTGGAATAGTAGTGTAAAGGGGATATTCGTACTTTGGGGGGGGGGGTAATATGGTATGTTATGAGCAAATTGTTTATTCTTTTTGGTATCGATTTCGGAATGTGGTTTAGGTTGTACTGATCCAACAATTTTGAAGAAATTCTGGAATATTCTCCACGGGGTGTAGATTGAACGAAAATTATCACGAGTACATTACCTTTAATAATTTATCTGGTATATAAAAAAACTAAAATTTCAAGGTCATCAGTTTTCAGATCGGAAACAAACTTTGTTGAAAACTCATTTGGGGTGTGTTTTATGATGTCAACTAGCAGTGCCCGCGGCTCCGCTCGCGTGGACCTTATTCACTACCATCGTCACTGCTTATTCCTTATGTTATCTAACGTAATAAAATATCTGCCATTATTTCCCCTTATCTCCTATTATTTCTCCTTATCTCCCATTACCTCTACATAATTTCCATTATCAAGGCTTATCTCTGCTCATCTCCAATTATTTCCCTTTATCTCCCATTATTTCCCATTATCTCACATTATCTCACCTTACCTCCCATAATCTAGGCTTATCTCGCAATATTTCTCCTTATCTCCCATTATCTCACCATAACCCCCATTATCTAGACTTATCTCCGCTTATCTCCCACTATTTTCTCCATATCTCCCATTATTTATACTTATCTCCCATTATCTCACCTTATCTCTTTTACATATATTATATTCTTTGCAACATGATATTGTTCCATATTTAATGGTTTAGACAGTGTATTGCAAGAGAACGCGCTAACGGTAACCTTTTTTCTGACTTGATTCACTATTATCGTCACTGCTTATTCTTTATGTTATCTAACGCAATAAAATATATCCTATAACCTGGCCAAAGAACATATGTATGTTTAAAAAGAAAAAAGCACGTAACGCACTAACGGACAGACAGACAGAGAGATGTTGTATTTTATATATATTATAGATAGATAACCTGGCCAGCCAGAGAACATACGTATGTTTTAAAAAAAAGCACTTAAATCGGATAAGTGGTTCTCCAGTGATAAGCGCACTAACGAACGGACAGACAGACAGACAGACAGAAATACGTTGCATTTTATATATATTATAGATATAGATTTAGACAAGGCGAAATCGGCGCCATCGTTGGAAAAAATTTTCTAATTGAATTTTTTTTTTTCATAACCTTCTCCAGGAGATGCCCCTGAAAGAGGATCAACATGTTGCCGGGCGGTAACCTGGTCCGAATTTGTTTAAACAAATTTTTTTTAAACAAAGTCCAAAAATTGAAATTTTCGCCCCGGAACAAGTTTTTTTAGGTAAATTGGACCATTTTGAACAAAAAATGTCTCTTGTGAATTTTCTCTAAAATGCGCCGTTTTGGAGATATCGGCGATTTTAGGTGCGAGAAAACGCGAAAATGGCCACTTTCACCTCCCAATATTGGGGTCAAAAATTAAAATTTTCAATGTTGCCAAGTGTCCAAATTAAAGTTTGAGATCTCTTCTACAAATTACCGTAGGAAATATTGCAATATCTTTATTTTTAAACATTGTTTTTTAACAGTTAACAAATTGCGTTCGAGCGCCCGCGGCCGCATCGAAACTGTATACATAGATATATACGCAACGCCCGTACGTAGGCGCGAATATATTTATTCAAAACTGTGATACAAAAATTCCAAAAAATATTAAAACTTTAATGATGAATACAAATAATAAGTTTCAATTGGTTCAATATTTATCTAATAATGCTGTAAATTACGTTGCATTAAGTCACACTCAACAATTAATAATATCAGGTGGATTCTATAACATTGAAAAGTGCTATTGTATACAGGGAAATAATATACATGAAATTATTGAGTTAGAAAACAATCACTTAGAGGCTGATACAAGGATATTTTGTCATGCTCGATATATGTTACCTTATAATTCTGAAATAATAATTCATTCCGTTGATACCGACGTTTTTATATTAGCAATTCATTATTGGAGCTTTTTCAAATTAATTGGTTGTACAGGATTGTATTTTAAAGTAGTTGGTCAGAAGCCAAGATTATTGTCTTGTAATGTAGCTGCTGAATATTTAACTAGTCAAGTTTGTCAAGTTTTGCCTGCTTTACATGCGTTTACAGGCTGTGATACTACTAGTAAAGTAGGTACTAAAAATAAAGCTTTAGATTTAGTCTTTGATTTAGATACTCAAAATGCATTAACCCCACTTGGTACTGGCTTACAATTAAATGCCATGGGATTCAATGCATTAGAAAAATTGTATTTGAAAATTTTGAATAAAGCTGGAGAAACAGCAGATAATGCTAGACAAATAATTTTAGAACGTTCTTGTGGGATGGGTATTAATTTCGGAAAAATTCCATGTACATCCGATGCTTTAAAATTGCACATTTCACGAGCTTCACTACAAACGTACATATGGAAAATGTCATTGTATTCTCGGTATCGACATTTAGATGCAACAGAATTTGGTTACACTATAGAAACAGGTGAATTGTTACCCAAATTCATGTTAAAAAATTCGATACCAGATTCGTTAATTAGGCAATGTAAATGTACAAAAAATTGTAAAACTAATGCATGTAATTGCAAAAGCAACAACGTAAGTTGTATACTCATGTGTGGGTGTAATTTAAATATTTGCGAAAATTCTATTAAATATATATAAGTTATATTTCATAAAATTGTTTTAATTCTTCTACCATCCTAATCGAATATTGAATTTTTATTTATATTCATTTGTTATAATAATTAAATTTGATATAACAATTACTCTTTAATAAATAAATATTTTTTACATACTTTTCAAATATATTAATTTTAATAAGAAATCAAGAAACAAAGCTTTATAGAGCATCGCAGTGCGTATACAGTTCCGTGCGCCTACGTACGGGCGTTGCGTATATATCTATGTATACAGTTTCGATGCGGCCGCGGGCGCTCGAACGCAATTTGTTAACTGTTAAAAAACAATATTTAAAAATGAAGATATTGCAATATTTCCTACGGTAATTTGTAGAGGAGATCTCAAACTTTAATTTGGACACTTGGCAACATTGAAAATTTTAATTTTTGACCCCGATATTGGGAGGTGGAAGTGGCCATTTTCGCGTTTTCTCGCACCTAAAATCGCCGATATCTCGAAAACGGCGCATTTTAGAGAAAATTCACAAGAGACATTTTTTGTTCAAAATGGTCCAATTTACCTAAAAAAACTTGTTCCGGGGCGAAAATTTCAATTTTTGGACTTTGTTTAAAAAAAATTTGTTTAAACAAATTCGGACCAGGTTACCGCCCGGCAACATGTTGATCCTCTTTCAGGGGCATCTCCTGGAGAAGGTTATGAAAAAAAATTCAATTAGAAAATTTTTTCCAACGATGGCGCCGATTTCGCCTTGTCTAATTATTATTATTATTATAACCTGGCCAAAGAAGATATGTATGAATTTTAAAAAAAATACGTAAATCGGATAAGTGGTTCTCGCGTGATAAACGCACTAATTAAGAGACAGACAGACAGAGAGACATTTTATTTTATATATATTATAGATATTCTCTGCTACATAATATTGTTCCATATTTACTGGTTTACGCTGTGTATTGCAAGGGAACGTGCTAGCGGCAAACTTTTTTGCGACTTCATTCACTATTATCGTCACTGCTCATTCCTTATGCTACCTATCGTAATAAAATATAGCCTACAACCTGGCCAGAGAACATATGTATGTTTAAAAAAAAAAGTACGTAAATCGGATAAGTGGTTCTCCAGTGATAAGCGCACTAACGGACAGACAGACAGACAGACAGAGAGACGTTGCATTTTATATATATTATAGATGATCATTTTATACCTCCGCAACAAAAATTTTTATTTTAAAAGCAATCAACGTACGGAACACTAATTGCGCAAGTTCAACTTGCACTTGACCGGTTGACATTTTGTTACAATTTAATTGTAAGAAAATAAAGTGACAAGAAACACAACTTAACTAAAAGGCACTTTCAATGTTTGTTATTTTCACTAAAATATATTCTGAACGTGCTACTAATTGTATCATAGCATGAGGCCATAGATTCGATTTATTAAGAATGTTTTTTTTTTCGAAACGCTACAGATTTACTGAAATTAAAGGGTATATTGAGAATATGGTTCATCACTATAAAAGCCATATTCCCAAGATGAGACGCAATTTACAAGTGATGTCCCTGAATTATTTATAACAAGAAAATGAGTTTGCTTTAAAATAAAAAAAAAAACACACTATTATTAATAAAAATTTCAGATGACAAAACTTTAAATCTTAAAGTTTAATCTTCTACAAGAATAAACTTTAATCTTTACGGTTTACCGGTAATTTAATTTAAATTTTCATAGTATCGTAGAGAAGTTTCTAAATTTTAAATTATTAATAAGAATATCTGAAAATTTGAAAAGATAGTTTGTAGCTTTTAATTAAACTTTCACCAAGATAAACGTTGAAGAAATAACTGGCTCATCTATTCTGTTTTAGAAACAAGAAATGGTTAAAATAAAATTTTCGGACCTCCAAAAAAAAGTTATTTATTTGAGTTTGTGTAGTAACCTATACGAGGCTGGTTTGAAAAGTCCGTGCAAAGTCCGAGAGATGGTACCACCGGCGCGTATCGAGGTCATGTTTAGTTAGTAACATCTCTTGAATGAACGCACACCAAGTTTCAGCCATATTGATCTATTTCTTTGTGTTTGGCATTCATGTGAATCAAGGAAGTCGAGTGATTTTCAAGAAATGGACGAAAAAGAATTTCGTGTGGTGATTAAACATTACTTTATGAAAGGCAAAACGCCTCAGGAGACTAAAGAGAAGCTTGATAAACATTATGGTGACTCTGCACCTTCGATTAGAACAGTTTATAAGTGGTTTCAAAATTTTCGGACTGGCCATATGGCACAAGTGACGCTGAACGTTCTGGACGGCCTGTGGAGGTTACGACTCCAGAAATCATTGATCAAATTCGTGATATGGTGATGGATGACAGAAGAGTTAAGGTGCGTGAGATTGCTAGTGCTGTGGGCATCTCGACTGAACGGGTACATAATATTTTGCATAAACATTTGGACATGAGAAAGCTATCCGCAAGATGGGTGCCGCGATTGCTCACGCTTGATCAAAAACGGAATCGTGTGAAGTGTTGCAAGGATGGTTTGCAGCTGTTCCTGAAGAATCCGGAGGACTTTAAGCGTCGTTTCGTCACTGTGGATGAAACATGGATACATTACTATACTCCTGAGACCAAACAACAATCTAAACAATGGGTTACCAAGGGGGAATCTGCACCAAAAAAGGCGAAGACCGTTCCTTCGGCCGGAAAGGTTATGGCGACTGTCTTTTGGGATTCGCAAGGGATAATCCTCATCGACTATCTGGAAAAGGGTAAAACTATTACAGGTGAATATTATTCATCGTTATTGGACCGTTTAAAAACCGAGCTGCAAGAAAAACGCCCGCTATTGGCCTACAAGAAAGTCCTTTTCCATCACAACGGACCAGCACACACCTCAGCAGTTGTGGTCGCAAAATTAATGGAAATAGAATTCTAACTCGTTTCACATCCCCCCTATTCTCCAGACTTGGCTCCCTTGGACTACTTTTTGTTCCCCAATTTGAAGAAATGGCTGGTGGGACAAAGATTTTATTCAAACGAGGAGGTGATTGCAGACACTAATGGATATTTTGCAGACTTGGACAAATCCTATTATTCGGAAGGGATCAACAAACTAGAACATCGTTGGACGAAGTGTATAAGCCTAAAAGGAGACTATGTCGAAAAATAAAAAAAGGTTTACCCCAAACACATAAGTAGTTTTTATTTTTGCACGGACTTTTCAAACCAGCCTCGTACATATACAGTAACTCACAGCTTAAATGATGCAGTCGCTATAAGAAAAGACTAACTGGTCTCAGTGCCTGTTTATTTATTTGGAAAAAAACAACTTATTGAAATTAAATTAGTAAAGAGTCTTCTAAAAAAGTATGAATTACTTTTTGTCTTAAATATGCCTTACTTAATTAACAATAAATAATTAATCAAATCATATGCAATTTTAACGTCCCAGCTTAAATGATGCAAAATAACAACAGAGGTCAAAACTTATCGCATTTTGAAATTTGCGAAGGCGGCGTTGCTTTGATTTGTGCAATTGTTTTTTGTTTAGTTTGACATTTTTTCATTCAATAAAACGAAATTATTTAAGAATGGGTCGTCAGCATGGCGCCAGAACTCTTAATTACCATCCAGCCGGCAAACACCGATGCTCGGATGAACACTTCTGACCCCCCCCCCCCCCCCTCCACCTACAATCTGCGTAGACGCCGACCTATAAAAGACGGCGACCACACGTCGGTTTCTCAGTTAGCTTCGAGCGGCAGCAGCAGCAAGATCACAGTGTCGAGTAGCAGCAGTAGCGGGAACACGAAACGTCGTGCAAATTCATTGTTGGACGAACGAATTGGAATCCGGAATTTTAATGTGTATATATATATATATATATATATATATATATATATATATATATATCTATATATATATATATCTATAACTATAATATATCTATAACTATAATATATATATATAAAATGCAACGTCTCTCTGTCTGTCTGTCTGTTAGTGACCTTATCACTGGAGAACCACTTATCCGATTTACGTACTTTTTTTTTAAAACATACATATGTTCTCTGGCCAGGTTATAGGCTATATTTTATTACGATTGGTAGCATAAGGAATCAGCAGTGACAATAATAGTGAGTGAAGTCGGAAAAAAGTTTGCTGCTAGCGCGTTCCCTTGCAATATACAGCCTAAACCATTAAATATGGAACAATATTATGTAGCAGAGAATATCTTTAATCTATAATATATATAAAATGCAATGTCTGTCTGTCTGTCCATTAGTGCGATTATCACGCGAGAACCACTTATCCAATTTATGTGTCTTTTTTAAATTCATACATATATTCTTTGGCCAGGTTATATAATAATAATAGTAATCTATATCTATAATATATATATAAAATGCAGCGTCTCTCTGTCTGTCTGTCTGTCCGTTAGTGCGCTTATCATTGGAGAACCACTTATCTGATTTACGTGCTTTTTTTTAAAACATTCATATGTTCTCTGGCCAGGTTATCTATATATAATATATATAAAATGCAACGTCTCTCTGTCTCTCTGTCTGTCTGTCTGTCCGTTAGTGCGTTACGTACTTTTTTTTTAAAACATACATATGTTCTCTGGCCAGGTTATAGGATATATTTTATTGCGTTAGGTAACATAAAGAATAAGCAGTGACGATAATAGTGAATCAAGTCGGAAGAAAGGCTACCGTTAGCGTGTTCTCTTACAATATACTGCCTAAACCATTAAATATGGAACAATATCATGTTGCAAAGAATACAATATATATATAAAATGCAACGTCTCTTTGCCTGTCTGTCCGTTAGTGCGCTTATCACTTGAGAACCACTTATTCGATTTACGTGTTTTTATAAATTTATACATATGATATGTTCTATATAATTCGATATAAGCCTAGATAATGGGAGATATGGTGAGATAATGGGAGATAAGTATAAATAATGGGAGATAAGTCTAGGTAATGTAAGTTATGGTGAGATAATGGGAGATAAGGAGAAATAATGGGAGATGAGCAGAGATAAGCCTAGATAATGGAAATTATGTATGGGAGATAAGGAGAAATAATGAGAGATAAGCAGAGATAAGTCTAAGTAGTGGGAGTTATGGTGAGATAATGGGAGATAAGGAGAAATAATGGGAGATAAGGAAAAATATTGCGAGATAAGTCGAGATAAGCCTAGATAATGGGAGATAAGGTGAGATAATGGGAGATAAGGAAAAAAATGGGAGATAAGGAGAAATATTGCGAGATAAGTCGAGATAAACCTAGATAATGGGAGATAAGGTGAGATAATGGGAGATAAGGAGAAATAATGGGAGATGAGCAGAGATAAGCTTAGATAATGGAAATTAAGTAGAGATAATGGGAGATAAGGAGAAATAATAGGAGATAAGGGGAAATAAGGGCAGATATTTTATTACGTTAGGTAACATACGGAATGAGCAGTGGCGATAGTACTGAATCAAGTCCACGCGAGCGGAGCCGCGGGCACGGCTAGTATATATATATATATATATATATATATATATATATATATATATATATATATATATATATATTGGATTCTCACGATTGATTTAAACTTTTATAAAAAAATGTTTTTAGCCATTTTGTACAGAATGAATCTTTAATTTGAAATATTTTTGATAACGAGGTAATTGTTTCAAACCATAAATTGGATTTCTTTGAGCATATGATGTAACCTATTTTTATGATTGCTTTCTATATATTCAGAAAAATAATAAATTATCATCAGTATGTCGAGATTGAATCAAATGAAAAGTCTTGTTAAAGAGTGGTTGGTATCTCATAAACTAAGCACCTTTTTAGGGATAATGTACTAACATATTAGGATGAAGTGCTGATATCTCAATACATTTTCGTATAAAATGGGAGTTTTTTTATTTTCTGTTTTATAAATCAGACGTTATCACGTATAAATATAAATTCGCAAATCATGCATTGTACAAAAATCACTTTATCACAATGTACATATTTTTCGTTTAAATGCCTATTATACAATTATTATTATGTATCTTTGACTTTTGATCTTTATTTTTTCATTGTGTATTTAAATACATTAATTACAACAAACATTAATCAATAATCAAGAAGGGAAAAATTATTTCGAATTGTTTTTATTAGAATTACATGAATATTTTAATTACATAATTTAATAATAGATACCTTGAAATTCGTGTCTTTTGAACTCACATTGAGTACGAGGCTGGTTTGAAAAGTCCGTGCAAAAATAAAAACTACTTATGTGTTTGGGGTAAACCTTTTTTATTTTTCGACATAGTCTCCTTTTAGGCTTATACACTTCTTCCAACGATGTTCTAGTTTGTTGATCCCTTCCAAATAATAGGATTTGTCCAAGTCTGCAAAATATCCATTAGTGTCTGCAATCACCTCCTCGTTTGAATAAAATCTTTGTCCCGCCAGCCATTTCTTCAAATTGGGAAATAAATAGTAGTCCGAGGGAGCCAAGTCTGGAGAATAGGGGGGATATGAAACGAGTTGGAATCCTATTTCCATTAATTTTGCGACCACAACTGCTGAGGTGTGTGCTGGTGCGTTGTCGTGATGGAAAAGGACTTTCTTGTGGGCCAATCGCGGGCGTTTTTCTTGCAGCTCGGTTTTCAAACGGTCCAATAACGATAAATAATATTCACCTGTAATAGTTTTACCCTTTTCCAGATAGTCGATGAGGATTATCCCTTGCGAATCCCAAAAGACAGTCGCCATAACCTTTCCGGCCGAAGGAACGGTCTTGGCCTTTTTTGGTGCAGATTCCCCCTTGGTAACCCATTGTTTAGATTGTTGTTTGGTCTCAAGAGTATAATAATGTATCCATGTTTCATCCACAGTGACGAAACGACACGATTCCGTTTTTGGTCAAGCGTGAGCAATCGCGGCACCCATCTTGCGGATAGCTTTCTCATGTCCAAATGTTTATGCAAAATATTATGTAGCCGTTCAGTCGAGATGCCCACAGCACTAGCAATCTCACGCACCTTAACTCTTCTGTCATCCATCACCATATCATGGATTTGATCAATGATTTCTGGAGTCGTAACCTCCACAGGCCGTCGAGAACGTTCAGCGTCACTTGTGCCCATATGGCCAGTCCAAAAATTTTGAAATCACTTATAAACTGTTCTAATCGAAGGTGCAGAGTCACCATAATGTTTATCAAGCTTCTCTTTAGTCTCCTGAGGCGTTTTGCCTTTCATAAAGTAATGTTTAATCACCACACGAAATTCTTTTTCGTCCATTTCTTGAAAATCACTCGACTTCCTTGATTCACACGAATGCCAAACACAAAGAACTAGACCAATATGGCTGAAACTTGGTGTGCGTTCATTCAAGAGATGCTACTAACTAAACATGACCTCGATACGCGACGGTGGTGCCATTTCTTGGACTTTGCACCGACTTTTCAAACCAGCCTCGTATTCTGTGATTATCACCTCATTCAAAATGGTCACGGGTTATGTGTCACATTCTAACGTATTTTCCTTCCATATTCGTCTGTCTCTAAGTTATTGGATTCTTTTGTATATTTAGCATAATAATAAAATGAATTTTTTACATGACACATGGCAAAATGTGTATCATACTGTGATGAAGAATGAATTCGAGTATTTTCATTTTACGATGGTAGGATACAATGAACTGTAATAAGTACGCATACCTGTTGTCCATTGAATGCTGACACACCAGCTTTTGACCCACAGAGTGGTTGAGACAGTCAACGCTTAAAAGCAGGTAGCGCTTTTCGAGGGATTCTCCTCAGATCTGAGGAGTAAATTCTGTTCTCTTGTTTGTCAATCCTAGCCTGAACGACGAGCCGTGATACGGCAAAGCTCGTGTTAGGATGGATGGACTTGACGAATAAAAGAACCACAGGTAAACTGCTGAAATATGGACTTCTTCCTCTTTCAGTTGTTTTACATTAACAACTTTATAATTTATAAAAATTATTGAGTTTTTCACTAAAAATCAGTTTTTTATGTAACATATTATTTATTATTTATTAATTATAATAACCGGCATGAATTTCAAAACGTCAGATAACGAATTAATAAAAAAGCTTAAAAAACAGAATGACGTAATGAAAGATAGTATTATAGAAGTGGTTAAGATATTTGAAACAAAACAATATAATAGAACAATATTTAATGCAAAATTAAAAATAGACAATGATTCGTATCCGAAAATAATGACAGGAATAATGCAGTGTTTTAAATGTCAGAGCTATAACCACAAAGCGTATGAATGTAAAAATGATAATATATGCTACAAATGCCATGGAAACCATAGAGGTAAAGAATGCAGTAAAGAAACAATAATGAAATGTGTTAACTGCATGAAAGAGAATAAAAGACTAAAGTTGGGTCTTGATGAAAATCACTTCACCAATAACCGGGATTATCCTGTGTATCAAAATAAATTAAATAATAAAAAGAGAAGGATGGGATTGTTAGCATAGCAACCAAAGCAGATGCATGGAATTTATACAAATATTCAAGGGTTGATTAATAACTTTAGTCAATTGGAAATATTAGCAGAAACAGAAAAACCTGAATTCATAATTCTAACTGAAACGCACCAAACTGAAGAAATAGATGAAGGTGAAATTGAAATAGAACACTATGATCCCTATAGTACATTGTCGAATTCGTCTAGAACTGGTGGTATAATGGCCTATTTTAGGAAGCATTGGAAAATAAATAAAATTAAAGACGATATTAAGGATACAAATCATTGGATAAGTGCATACATGGCGATATATGAAAAAAACATCATTAATAGTAATTATAGTATATAGATCACCAAGTGCTTCAAAATCAGAATTTTGTGATACATTTCAAGATTTTATAGAAGAAGTATGCGAAACAAACTGTGATATCTTAATTGCTGGAGATTTCAACATTGACTGGAAGAATGATTTTTATGCCACCAAACTGGAACGCATACTTAACGATAACGGTCTTAAGCAGGTAATGAACGAATATACTAGAAAAACAATAAACTCAAAAACATTGAGAGACTATATAATAACAAATAAAGAAACAATTACGGCAAAAAATAATATAAATAATAAAATAGCTAATCATGAATCTATTGATATTTTAATCGAGTGTGATACCAAGCAGCAAAACTATCATATTAAAGAAATAAGCCTTTTTAAGTACAACAAAAACAGATTCAAAAATGAATTAAGTGCAATATTAAGATGTGATGAAATTAATGATTTAAATGAATATGTTCACAATTTTGATGATTGTATGGAAAACGTAATAAAAAAATTTACTTTTAAGAAAAAAATGTCTAAAAAAAGTTATAACAAATGGTTTAATAATGAGAGAGAATTAAAACGAGAAAAAGTTCTTAAATACCAAAGAGCAATCTTAGAAATACAAATGAGGCATGGAACAGTTATAAAACAATAAGAAATACATATAAAGTCAAAATTGAAAAAGAAAAAAGTAATTATACTAATAATAAAATAAACAATGCAAATAACCAAAAAGAAATGTGGAATAAAATTAAAGAACTAGTCTTAAGAAAACCCATGTGATATATAATCAAATAGAATATAAAGACAGTTTCCAAATAGCTGAAAATTTTAATACATATTTTGTAAATAGTATAAATGAAATCAGATGCTCCATCGAAGATATACAATACGAAAATGAAATACCTGAGATTGACACTAAATTCAAATTTCGTGCAGTAAATCTACAAGAACTCAAAACTATTTTTAAGAATATTAAGAAAAAACCAGACTATACAAAACTATCAAGTAACATAATCTTAGATAATTGGGGCATAACAGGAAATATTATACTGAATATTATAAATAAGTCACTAGAGACAGGGTTGTTTTCAAATAACTGGAAGGAATCAATGATATTTCTTATCCAAAAAGTAAAACATACATCAAAATGTGAAGAATACAGACCAATTAACACTTTAAAAATATGTGAAAAAAATAGTAAAAAATCAATTGGAAGAATACATGGAACAGCACAGACTACTATCAAAGTTTCAATCAGAATTTAGAAAGAAATATTCATGTGAAACAGCAATCAATTATGTTATAAACAGATGAAAATGTAAAAAGATAAAAAATAAAATATTAGCAATTTTCCTTGACTTCAAAAGAACATTTGAAACTATAGATAGGGATATTCTATTGAAAAACTTACTAGATACGGTATTCAAGACACAGAGCTAAAATGGTTTCAGTCCTATCTGACAAATCGTAAACAATTCACAAATATCAATAACGAAATATCAAATGCAATAGAAAATGATTTTGGAGTACCACAGGGCTCAATTTTGGGAGCTCTTCTCTTTGTAATATATATAAATGACATGGAAAATGTATTAAAAAAATGTGAAATTGTATTATATGAAGATGATACATTAATTTTTACAGAAGCAGCAACAGAGGAGATATGTCATGAAAATTTAAAAAATGATATGGATAACATTAACAAATGGTTAAAAATGAATAAGTTAAAATTAAATGAAAACAAGACAAAATTAATGGAAATTGATATGAACACTGACAGAGCATTCAAAATAAATAATGTAATAATAGAAAAAGTAAGTAATATAAAATTCCTGGATTTCCTCATAGACAGGGATTTGAACTTTAAAGAACATGTCGAATATATATGTAAAAAAATAGGGAAAAAAATCGGGTTTTTCAAACGTTTAAGAAGTAAAGTAACAATATTGACTGCAATAAATATATACAACACCATGATAAAACCTCATTTTGAATATGGATCAACTGTGTTATTCACATGCTGTTCAGACCAACAACAGGCAAGGCTACAAAAACTCCAGAACAAGGCTATGCGCTCTATTTTGAAATGCAATCGTTTCACATCAATAAGATATATGCTAGATGCACTGAAATGGCTAAATGTAAAGCAAAGACTGCAGCTAAATACAATATGTTTTATCCAGAAAATGAAAATGGGAAATGCACCGGAATACTTGATTGAACAAATAAGATATGTTGGGGATGTTCAACCGTACAGCCTGAGGAACGCATTAGATTTCAGACCGCAACGTGCAGATACCAGTGCAATGCAAAAATCTTTATTTTCAAAAGGCCTGAGCTTATACAATTTGATGCCCAACAACATAAAGAGTGAAACAAATATAAATATGTTTAGAAAAGGAACAATAAATTTTGTGAATAAATTTTTAATGTTTAATACTTGATATTTTAGGATCTCTCTCTCTCTCTAGGATATGGGTGGTTGAACTATGTGCTTTAAAACTAATTAAAAAATTACGTATTACGTAGGCTGCAAAGTTTTTGGTCTAACACATAGATGTCGCCCTTTTCAAAAAATCCATATGATTTTTAGGAAGTACCAATCTTCCAACAATACGTGTCAAAATTTCATGACATTTCGACGATTAGTTTACAAGTTACAGTGGTTTTAGTGACGCTACTTTTGATATTTTCAAAACGATGGAAAAGATCGAATTTCGTATGTTGATTTGATGGGAAAAAATACCGTTCAAGCAAAGCAATGGCTGGATAAGTGTTACGGGGACTCTGCCCCTGGAAAATCACTCATCATTTACTGGTATGCTGAATTTAAACGTTGTCATATAGACACAAATGATACTGAATGCTTTGGAAGCCCAAATGAGGTGGTTATACCGGAAAACATAAAAAAAATCCACAAATTGTCTTTTTTTTTAAAAAAAAAAAAAACTCAAATTGCAAGTAACAGGGTAAAAATATGTAAATGTTGCGATAGTTGCGGTTATACGAAAATCAGAATGTTTTAATTATTGATTGTAAAACAAGTAAAACATAATTTAAAATCAAAAAATAAATGTTTAAATTTTTGTACCAATCAACAAATATGTATCAAATTCAAAAAATAAAAATTTCCTTGTTATCATATTTTTATTGTTTAAAAACTGACAAAATCGGCGTTAGTAAATTTCACACCAAGACTATCTGCACCCTTAATACAACAGGTAAATTCCACACTAACCTTATAAGGGTGCTTAAATCTTACAGGTAATTTCCACACCAAGCAAATATAATTATGCTTTATTCATCTAAATAAAATTGGATGGATTTCTTTTAAATCAGTTTTTATTGAAAATTTTAGATATTTGCAAAAATATATGTTTTTATTTCATAGTAGAATAATATTGATAAAACATGAAGTTTTTGCTAAATACATAAAATACAATTGGACAAATTTCCTTACATATACTAGATAATGCTACAAACCTATACATATCTATTTATATATATTTACAAAACAGGTTGAGAAAAATAGTAGACACATTTTAAAAAAATGGAAACGATTAATATTTCCTAATTGTCTTTGTTCATAAAGATTTTTTAAATGTTTTAATTTTTGATTATTATGATTATTACTTATTTTAGACTCGTCGACACTTTGTATTTTTATATATACGTTAATCTGAAATTCTTTCAGCCTATCGATAAAAGTATATAGAGACGGATGTGTAGAATAAAAAGAATTATTTAGATTTGAATGGAAGGACTCACAACAGTTAGTCGTTCGAGTTAAAGATGGACTCGATTCTGCTCATATTTCAACTGGAAAATCGGCTCCTTCCTCTATATACGTTTCTAGTAGGTAATCACAAAATTTATTTAAACGTTCATCCTCAGGTTTTATAGAATATAAATCGTATGCAAAACTGTCACCTAATTCTTCGGGTGCTAAATAGGACAAGCCGAAACAATACTTTAACCAACGACCAGAATTTTGATCGCAATATTCTTTAGCTAGACCTAGATTCTGTATCTTGCGAAACCAAGATTGGTGTAAATGAAATCTACATCTTAACAGTGAAATACAGTGTATCTGTTGAATAAATCTTACATTTTAATAATGTAAAGAGGTTTTTGTATGTTTCAGCTCTCTTATCACGCAATAAGCAAAATAATAATGGAATGTAATGACCGTTTGCAAAACCACGCACTATAAATAACTGTGTAAAATATTTAGTGCAGTATGAAAAAGTGCCGTCCATATATATATTGGATATTTTACACAACATATTGACATTTGTAGTGCAAGAAAAAACAATAATGCCACTTTCGAGTTCATCGATATATAGAAAATTCTCACCCTTGCTAGTTTTGATTTCAAATGTCTCTAAAACACTATTCACCTCCTCAGCACTTCTTGGATTACGTCCTGGCAAAAATTTTCGTCTATGGTTATAAATGTTTTTTTCTAATATATTCGACATCTTTTTCTGTTACTGTTTCAGGCAGCGTGTTTTGTAGTTCTTGTCGGATAATTTTAGATGGCCTTTCACTCATATGCTCTCCGGCTTTTCTTTTGCAGGAATTACTAATTATTTGCCGATTCAGCTTCTTGGTGTCGGCTTCGTGTGTATGGAGTCCTTCACTTCTGGTAACTAAATTCTCGGGCCCAGCGGTGAAGACTTTTAATTTGCAATCTTTTTTTGAACATCTCCAAAATGTTTCTTCACATTTTAGCACCTTTTGTCCAAAGTAAAGTAAGTGTAGTAATTCACACATAACATGTCCTTTCCTCGATTACTTTTTATTAACTTTGCTTCCATATTAGCAACACTTTAAAAAATATACGCACAACCAAGTAATAATCACAAATTAATAATATGTACTAAACTGATATGTAGAAGGGTTTAATAATGATTTAATTGAACAGGCCGGTGCGTACCACCACCCATTTATCAACCCTCATCCTCTACCTGAAAGTACTCGGTGTGGAATTTACTTCTGCAATTACAATCCCTTAAATATGTCTAGGTCTTAAACGGATTAGTGGTGTGAAAATTACTTGCGCCCCACAAAATAAGATTTTTCTTCAACCTATTTAAAATTTTTCCTAATACTACGAAATGAAATTCGAAACACTTTTTCTAATAAATGTTTTCGATATTTTAACAAATAAAGCGACTTTAAAAAATCAAATTTCCTGCCAAAAGACAAATGACAATCGGCACTGCAAAATTACCTTTTGGGTTTCAGGTGATGCAGAATCCACTCATAAACATACCTTACTTTTCTATTTAACAGAAAAATCCCATATGTCGCACACCATATTTGCAATATTTTATTTTCTAATTTTCGTTCTAAAAATGTGACGTTAGATTGGTTGTGAGAATATAGAATTCGGATCAAGTTATAAATTAATTTACATACTTACTGTAAATGTAACTCTAGTTTCTGTAAAAAATTTTAAATTATATTTTGCCATTTACAAGAAGATTTTCTAAATCTCGTATTTTAAAAAGTAGCTAAACTAACTTGCTGAAAACTTATTTTAAACAAACACTCTTACGAATCTTTAAGGTGAACTTTAATCTCCAATGTAATATACGTTCTCTAAAGGTTTTATGGCATTCGTGAGACCATCTGTGAAACTTTTATTTGATGCGATGTAAGATAAACAAATAATAGTAACGCCACTTCACAGGAAATATGGAATATACAATAAAGTTTTAAAGTAATGCAATATTGTGCTTAATTTACTTGATTTAAAATTTAATATGAAACTCTGAAGAAATACCAAGTAACGAGTTTTCTTAGAGAGATATAAGGACCAACCAAGCAAATTAGTTTACGATAAGGTTAAATCGGCTCTCAAGGATTTTTCGATAGATTTAATATTATGTATTCAAAAACACCTCGTAATAATACTAGGACAAAAAAAAAAACTTTTTGTCCTAGTATTATTACGAGGCTGGTTTGAAAAGTCCGTGCAAAAATAAAAACTACTTATGTGTTTGGGGTAAACCTTTTTTATTTTTCGATATAGTCTCCTTTTAGGCTTATACACTTCGTCCAACGATGTTCTAGTTTGTTGATCCCTTCCGAATAATAGGATTTGTCCAAGTCTGCAAAATATCCATTAGTGTCTGCAATCACCTCCTCGTTTGAATAAAATCTTTGTCCCGCCAGCCATTTCTTCAAATTGGGGAACAAATAGTAGTCCGAGCGAGCCAAGTCTGGAGAATAGGGGGGATGTGAAACGAGTTGGAATTCTATTTCCATTAATTTTGCACCACAACTGCTGAGGTGTGTGCTGGTGCGTTGTCGTGATGGAAAAGGACTTTCTTGTGGGCCAATCGCGGGGCGTTTTTCTTGCAGCTCGGTTTTCAAACGGTCCAATAACGTTGAATAATATTCACCTGTAATAGTTTTACCCTTTTCCAGATAGTCGATGAGGATTATCCCTTGCGAATCCCAAAAGACAGTCGCCATAACCTTTCCGGCCGAAGGAACGGTCTTCGCCTTTTTTGGTGCAGATTCCCCCTTGGTAACCGATTGTTTAGATTGTTGTTTGGTCTCAGGAGTATAGTAATGTATCCATGTTTCATCTACAGTGACGAAACGACGCTTAAAGTCCTCCGGATTCTTCTGGAACAGCTGCAAACCATCCTTGCAACACTTCACACGATTCCGTTTTTGATCAAGCGTGAGCAATCGCGGCACCCATCTTGCGGATAGCTTTCTCATGTCCAAATGTTTATGCAAAATATTATGTACCCGTTCAGTCGAGATGCCCACAGCACTAGCAATCTCACGCACCTTAACTCTTCTGTCATCCATCACTATATCATGGATTTGATCAATGATTTCTGGAGTCGTAACCTCCACAGGCCATCCAGAACGAAATTTTGAAACCACTTATAAACTGTTCTAATCGAAGGTGTAGAGTCGCCATAATGTTTATCAAGCTTCTCTTTAGTCTCTTGAGGCGTTTTGCCTTTCATAAAGTAATGTTTAATCACCACACGAAATTCTTTTTCGTCCATTTCTTGAAAATCACTCGACTTCCTTGATTCACGCGAATGCCAAACACAAAGAAATAGACCAATATGGCTGAAACTTGGTGTGCGTTCATTCAAGAGATGCTACTAACTAAACATGACCTCGATACGCGCCGGTGGTGCCATCTCTCGGACTTTACACGGACTTTTCAAACCAGCCTCGTAGTATAGGAGCATTACTACAGTCGGTCAAGTAAGAACGCAACCCTAGAATCTATAAATAATATCCACCCAAACGAAGAAGTTAATAAATTAATTTCTTGGACCGAACAATAAAAATGATTGACAATAAGCATGACTTCTCCATATACCATAAACCGACATATGCGGGCACTACGATACACGACAGTTCATTACATCCATATAAACAAAAACTAGCGGCGTACTTAAATATATTAGTTAATATACCAATGACCAATGACAACGGATTTAATGTAAAAACTATATATACAATTTTACGCAAAAAACAGTTACTACAAACAATTAATCTAAGGTATCCAGAAACAAAAACTATTAATAACAATTACGTAACATTAACCTTTACAGGCCCAACAACTGAAAAAATCGCTCAATACCTAATAAAACAGAAAGTGACAATCACATACAATACAAATAATAACTTAAACAAACATATGAAGAACAATAAAGATAAAGCCTTGAAAAACCATGAATCTGGTGTTTACCAACTTAATTGTGGTTCTTGTAATAAACTCTACAAACAGGGAGAATATTCGAACAAAGAATTTAGAATATGATAAAAGTTTTTTAAAAAGTAAGTAAAGTTTGTTGTTATCCTTTAGTGACAACCTACCTGTAAATATTTACTTATAAAACCACCCAAAAATGTTTATTTCATTCTATACTTTTGATAGGGCTAATGTTTTAGCGAAATACGTGTCGAGTATAAAAATCAATATGTTTTATTCTCATTAAGTAAGAACAGTCCATTTTTTTGAGGTTATTGTCACAATTGTAAACAATGCTTTGTGAAAAGAGATTCATTTCTAACCTTATTTATGGTTAAATAGTACATTATCGAACACTGCATACGCTACGCACAAAGTTACTCTATTATGTCAGCGAAAGGGTGAATTTTGAATTCCCTTTTCTTTTCCAATAGTAGCTTTATCTGAGAACGAAGTTCAGGATACTCTCGACATTTTTAACTTTTTTAATGAAAAACTACAATTTACACTAGAGACTGAATGTGACAACTGGGTTCCTTTTCTTGGCACAAGGGTAGTTCGATCTGACAATAACATAATAAAATTAGACTGGTATAGAAAAAAAACAAGCTCTGGACGATATATACCTTATCATTCCTATCATCCCTTGAAACAAAAATTAAACATCTAAGGAACAGAATTGACAGAATTTGTCATCCTACATTTAAAGAAAAAAATTTCAAATTATTAGAAAACATACTTATTGCTAACAAATATCCTAAATCTTTTATAAAATAAAAAACCGGTCAAGAGCAAGTTGAACTTGCGCAATTAGTGTTCCGTACGTTGATTGCTTTTAAAATAAAAAATTTTGTTACAGATGTATAAAATGATCAGCGACTTCACAAAACACACCCCAAATGGGTTTTCAACAAAGTTTGTTTCCAATCTTTACTGAAATCTGATGACCTTGATTTTTTTTTTTTTTTTTTAATACCAGAAATATTATTAAAGGTAATGCACTCGTGATAATTTTCGTTCAATCTACACCCCGTGGAGCATATTCCAGAATTTTTTTCAAAATTTTTTGATAAGTACTTTTCGAGATAAGGCGAGGACAGCGATTCTTCGCAATTTTTTAAAAATAATACTAAGAAAAGTGCGCGCAAATATTACATTATATATATATATATATATATATATATATATATATATATATATATATATATATATATATATATATATTTTACTCGTGTTTTCACAAGCTTTCATTTGACACCACACTCGATGACCTAGTAAAAATTTTTTTTTTTTCACTTCCGATTTCACCCCCCAAAACTAACCCCTTAAGTCAAAATTTAACTCTCAAAACTACATGGCTCTGATGAGGCCATCAATTCTTATATTATTACCCAAATTTCAACCTTCTATGTCAAATAGTTTCGGAGACAATCGGATGTGACGGGCAGACAGACAGACATCGAAGTGATCTTATAAGTGTTCCGTACGGAACACTAAAAAACCTTTCAACCTATGAATAGACCTAGACAAAGAAATTTTTTAAACCACTCAATATCAACTGAGATAAAATTTGGAAAGTTACAGCACATCGAGGGTCTTTCCCAATCAATTATTTCACTTTTTAAAGGCACCAATGCTCAGTACAATTTAAAGAAGCTTGGGTGTTATTACTCTTATAAAAAAGATAAAACTAGTCTTTGGCAAAAGTCAGGTGTAGTTTATGGGATTAAATGTGAATGTCCATTTACACCCAGACTTCGCAAAAATTATCAAAGAGAGACGCTCTATATAAAAGTGATTGTAAGCACAAACCAGATTCTACCAGTCTGAGTCAACAATGGCAATAAATACGATCATAAAGTCCATTATAACGAAACTTTCCTTTTGGACATTGCCAGAATAGTCTAAACCACAAAAAAGACGTCGAAGGCTTAAGTTCCAACTACATATATTTATTGTCCCAGGAACTTACTAAAAAAATAAAAACTCATGATGATTCCTACACCAGAGTGTCTTTAAATGTTAATAATGCATAAATTTTCCATTTTTCTAATTTTCCTTTATTTTTCATCCGTTTGAACGATCTTAATTTGACCTTTTGTTAATAATTTTTCAACAGGCAAGTTTTAGCTTCCGGCAGCATCGACAACTTTACAAATTAAAATTACTAGATTATTTCAAAATGGCCGAGCACATGTCAGCTGGGACAAAAAGTAATATAACTTTTAAATTTTAAAAATTCGCTTAATTCCTAACTATGAATTTTGTCTAATTTTTAAAAGTAATTTTAATTGACAAACTTATATTTATTGTTGTGAATTTATGTGTAGAAAAATAAGTTCGGTGGTAGTTATTGCTATTGTTTTTAAAAATCACATTTCATTTTCCTAGACGACATAGATCGTTTTCTCCTTTGACAGAGGGCCAACTGTGATTATTCAGTAAGTAACCTTTCTAATTCAATAATTATATTTTTATAGATATCATAAAGTATGATAGGGCCTCTTCTGTTTTTTTCTTGCTGAAATATGATATATTCTTTCAATTGGCTCTTTGCCTGATGAGGATTCTTTCTGTGTCTCCTACGTCCTGAAGAAGATGTACGAATTGGTATCGAAAGCTCGATTTTAGAATAAAACTACAGTTACTAAGAACTTTAAGACCTTTTTGTTCACTGTGTAATCCTAAGGGCTATTCCTAAGTGAAAAACCCTCTTGTTGTTGTTATATATATATATATATATATATATATATATATATATATATATATATATATATATATATACGAGGCATGTTTTTTAAGTAAGTACCGTTTTGCGATTCCGCCGCCGCAGCGATACGGTCGGCGTTCCGCGCATGCGCGCTGGTAACCTACATCTCATGTCTACGCACTGACGCCATTACAGTCTGATTCTTCATTGTATACGTTGTTTACTGAGTGTTTAAGATGCCTCCGACAATCGTGAGTCCCGCCGATTGTGAAGTACGGGCTGTTATACGATTTCTTAGTGCTAAAGGCGTAAAACCGATCGATATTCATCGTGAGATCTGTGAAGTTTACGGACAAAACATTATGAGTGATGGAATGGTAAGGAAATGGGTGAGAACATTTAAAGATGGCCGCACAAATGTGCATGATGAAGAACGGAGTGGGCGTCCTTCGGTCGTTAATGAAGATTTTGGTGCAGAAAGTGGACGAAAAGGTGAGAGTAAACAGACGCTTTACAATTTCATCATTGTGCGACTGCTTTCCTCAATATTCTCGTAGTGTTTTGTATCGCATTGTGACCGAGAACTTGAATTACCGGAAATTGTGTTCACGTTGGGTTCCAAAAAATGTTGACGGATTTGCACAAAACCCAACGTTTAGGCAGTGCATTGACTTTCCTTGAGCGGTACCACAATGAAGGTGAACATTTTTTAGACCAAATTGTTACTGGTGACGAAACATGGGTGGCCTACGTCACACCAGAATCGAAACAACAATCCATGGAATGGCGACATTCATCATCACCCAAAAAAGTGAAGTTTAAGCAAACAATTTCTGCCCGCAAAATCATGTGCACAGTTTTTTGGGACAGAAAAGGAGTATTGCTAGTGGAGTTTCTGCCTCGTAATGAGACAGTCAATGCAGCGTCTTATTGTGAGACATTGAACAATCTGCGTCGTGCAATCCAGAACAAAAGACGTGGCAAGTTGAGTAAGGGTATCGTTTTGCTGCATGACAATGCCCGTCCACATGTGGCTAATCGGACCAAAGATCTCATCAAATCTTTTAAATGGGAAACTCTAGATCATCCTCCATACAGCCCTGATCTGGCGCCCAGCGACTACCATTTGTTCCTGCACTTGAAGAAGCACCTGGGTGGTCAGCGTCTTCAAGACGATAACGAAGTCAAAACATTTGTGATACAGTGGTTAACAAGTCAGGCGGCAGAATTTTATGAGGAGGGTATTCAAAAACTGGTGCCACGTTATGACAAGTGCCTCAATATTCACGGAAATTATGTAGAAAAGTAGATTAAGGTACAGGCTTTCATGTAAAAATAAAATTATAGCGATATCTTTGCACGTCTTTTTTTAATTCCAAAACGGTACTTACTTAAAAAACATGCCTCGTATATATATATATATATTATATATATATATATATATATATATATATATATATAATATAATATATATAAAATGCAATGTCTCTCTGTCTGTCTGTCTGTCTGTCCATTAGTGCGCTTATCACTGGAGAACCACTTATCCGATTTACGTACTTTTTTTTTAAAACATACATATGTTCTCTGGCCAGGTTATAGGCTATATTTTATTACGATAGGTTGTATAAGGAAGGAGCAGTGACGTAAAATAATGAATGAAGTCGGAAAAAAGTTTGCCGCTAACGCGTTCCTTTGCAATACACAGCCTAAACCATTAAATATGGAACAATATTATGTAGCAGAGAATATCTATAATCTATAATATATATAAAATGCAATGTCTCTCTGTCTGTCTGTCTGTCGAATAGTGCGTTTATCACGCGAGAACCACTTATCCGATTTACCTGTCTTTTTTAAATTCATACATATATTCTTTGACCAGGTTATTATAATAATAATAATAATCTGTATCTATAATATATATAAAATGCAACGTCTCTCTGTCTGTCCGTTAGTGCGCTTATCCTTCGAGAACCACTTATCCGATTTACGTGACTTTTTAAATTCATACATATGTTCTCTGACCAAGTTATAGATATATTTTTATTACATCTATAATATATATATATATATATATATATATATATATATATATATATATATATATAATGCAACGTATCTCTGTCTGTCTGTCTGTCTGTTCGTTAGTGCGCTTATCACTGCGGAAACACTATGTTCTCTGGCCAGGTTATAGGATATATTTTATTACGTTAGGTGACATAAGGAATAAGCAGTGACGATAATAGTGAATCAAGCTGGAGAAAAGTTTGCCGCTAGCACGTTCTCTTGCAATAAACTGCCTAAAGCATTAAATATGGAACAATATCATGTAGCAAAGAATATAATATATATAAAATGTAATGTCTCTCTGTCTGTCTGTCCGTTAGTGCGTTTATCACTCGAGAACCACTTATCCGATTTACGTGGTTTATAAATTTATACATATGTTCTATATAATTCGATATAAGCTTAGATAATGGGAGATAAGGTGAGATAATGGGAGATAATGAGAAATAATGGGAGATAAGGTGAGATAATGGGAGATAAGTATAAGTAATGGGAGATAAGGAGAAATAATGGGAGATAAGCAGAGATAAGTCTAGATAATGAGAATTATGGTGAGATAATGGGAGATAAGGATAAATATTGCGAGATAAGTGGAGATAAGCCTAGATAATGGGAAATAAGGTGAGATAATGGGAGATAAGGAGAAATAATGGGACATAAGGAGAAATAATGGGAGATGAGCAGAGATAAGCCTAGATAATGGAAATTATGTAGAGATAATGGGAGACAAGGAGAAATATTGGGAGATAAGGGGAAATAATGGGAGATATTTTATTACGTTGGGTAACATAAGGAATAAGCAGTGACGATAGTACTGAATTAAGTCCACGCGAGCGGAGCCGCGGGCCCGGCTAGTATATATATATATATATATATATATATATATATATATATATATATATATATATATATATATATATATAATATTAAAATTTATAAAAAAGTGTAATAATAAAATTGCTAATAAAAGTAACTCTTTAATATATTCTATTTACTTATAACTCGAGCAGGTCAAAATCTTTTAATATAAATTCCAATTCCAGAATTCTTTGCCGGTGTACGCCTTCCTTGTCATAGTATTATGTCTGAGAGCCGGGATTTCGGGATTTTCTTTATTATTCATAAAGTTAGAGTACGCAGATACCTTGCCAGACCGGCAAATGCTTTTACCGATATTCCTGGCTGTAGATACATCTATATGTATGCAGTAAGGAAATTTCTGAATAGAGTTGGGGTTTTCAGTTTCGTTTATTCTTTATCTTGAAAGAAAATGTTTATTTGAGATAATCACACACTCTTAATGTTAAAATTCAAATAGAGATCCTGCTTAATATATTTTTAATAAATAGGATATAATAGTTTATATTTCTGGCTACTGTAAGCCTAATTTTTAAGGCAGACCTGCTCTATGTCGGAGGCTGTCTAAGGCCTCAAACTGATAGAGGACTTTTTCAGCTGTGTTGTATCATACTGATTTTTTGCGCTAGTAGTATGGTAAATACCTTGCGTTTTGTTCTCGTTTTATGTCGATCCTAGCTCGGCTGATGAGAGATGAGATGAGAGAACAGTGAATACTGCTGAAATATGAAATTTGTTCAATTTTAGTAGTTAATATTATTGTATCTTGGTTTAACAAAACTAATATTTTTGGAAATTCTAGAACTATTATTAAAAAAAAATATACGTTAAACGAGAATTGCCTTTTTGATACGTTTTTCACTTTTTTAACTCTAAGTATTTATATTTTTGATTTTTTTTTGTGGCAATTTTAAAATTACGTGTGTTATGAAAACTGTTGTTATACTGACCTTGATAAATCCTAGTTTTGAAAGAAATTAAACACAAATATCAAAAATTAGTGTTAACATATAAGGAACTATTAAATTTTTGAAGCAAAACTACCTCCGCGATTGAACATAATATCCTTTACTAGTTTAAACGTTTAATTAGCTAATACTTTATAATTTATTTTCATCAAAGTAATTGAGAAACTCTCAAAAAAACTTAACCTCCTCAAAAACTAAAATCCATTGTAGCATTTTAAAAAATATCAATTGTTCATATGAAATGAGTTACATTAAATGCTACTCATTTTTTTCATTAAAAGGGATGTACTTTTATATGGCTTATTCCAGTGCTTAGATGTGACAATTTTTTGGCTGGTTTCTCATCTTTTTCTTTATATCTCGCGTAGTCTCATTTGTCAAAGTAAAATCTAAAACAGTGAAACCGTAAATGTCAGTCTTAATGTCTGGTGGTCTTAGAGACAACGGAAGCGTAATATTGGAATACGAAGCTTAGAAAAGTCTGTACCTGAATTTCCCTAGCGGTATAGATAATGCCAGCAGCCGGCCATATATTTTGTAGGTTCAATAAGCTTTGCAGTTTGCCATTTAGTGCGATTTTTCCTTTAACACTTACTATGCAGGAACCTTAAATATAAATATACCATTAAAATTAAGATATAATTGTAGACTTACCGTAGTATTTTATATTTAGAAATTATTGGGTGTTTTCACGGGTTGTGGGAATCATTAAATTTTCTTGAATAACTACTGAATCCCTTTTCTATATTTATATAATATCTTTGATTGTGTTAGCCGATACTTGTTGGAAATTCATAATAAAATTATATAAAAAACAACACTATGTTTTAATTCTCAATATATTTAAAGTCACTTGACAAGTGTTTCACCATACAATGGCTTCTTCAGAAGTAAATAAGAAAGAAAAATATTTGGTAGTAATCCTGGTTAAATAGTGCTTAAAACTATCCTTAATTACCTAAGATTATGCTAATCATTTTATTATATTATTTACATACAAAATTATTTTAAGAATGCAAATCTGTGGTACTATTTCCGAGAACTAATAAAGATTAAGTAAGGGTGAATGGTTTAAGTCTACCTGTTCGTTTAATAATTGATTGGAGTTTTTCCGTTTGTTAATTTCAAGACATTCAAGCAAATTTAATTTTTTCGATTTATTTTCTACATGTAGGATTTTTAACGTATCATCAAAATTATGGGATTTGTTTATTATATGGATTGCGTAATGTGAATTGTTCTTATTTTTTAAATAACTATGTTTATGTTCTTTAATGCGAGTTCCTACGTAGGTTTTAGTACAAGATCCACAATTTAATAAATTAATTCCTGATTTTACGGATTTCTTAGATTTGGTTTTGTTATTCAAAATTATAGTACCTAAGGAATTACTGGTTTTGAATGCTATTTTATTGTTCTTTTTTATTAAATGTTTGGAAATTGTTCTAGTTATTTTCCCGGTGTATGTGAGTGTACTAAACTTTCCTTTTTTGTCATTAATTGTGGGATAAATTAGAGAGATTGCTTGTTTAAAGGATTTTTATTCAAGATATTATTTATAATGTTGGGGTCATATCCATTATTAATTGCTATTTGTTTGATTATGTGGAATTCTTTGTTAAAATTAGTTTTAGTCATAAAATATGTAACAATCTCTGTAACTCTTTCATACATAGATTGTTACATATCCCTATGACTAAAACTAATTTTAACAAAGAATTCAACATAATCAAATAAATAGCAATTAATAATGGATATGACCCCAATATTATAGATAATATCTTGAATAAAAAATCCTTTAAACAAGCAATCTCTCTAATTTATCCCATAATTGATGACAAAAAAGGAAACTTTAGTACACTTACATACACAGGAAAATAACTAGAACAATTTCCAAACAATAAAATAGCATTCAAAACCAGTAATTCCATAACAAAACCAAATCTAAGAAATCCTTAAAATCAGGAGTTTATTTATTAAATTGTGGATCTTGTACTAAAACCTACGTAGGACAAACTGGTAGATCTTTTGAAACTCGCATTAAAGAACATAAACATAGTTATTTAAAAAATAAGAACAATTCACATTACGCAACCCATATAATAAACGAATCCCATAATTTTGATGATACGTTAAAAATCCTACATGTAGAAAATAAATCTAAAAAATTAAATTTCCTTGAATGTCTTGAAATTAACAAACGGAAAAACTCCAATCTATTATTAAACGAACAGGTAGATCTAAACCATTCACCCTTACTTAATCTTTATTAGTTCTCGGAAATAGTACCACAGATTTGCATTCTTAAAATAATTCTGTCTGTAAATGATATAATAAAATGATTAGCATAATCTTAAGTAATTAAGGATAGTTTAAATACTATTTAACCAGGATTACTACCAAATATTTTTCTTTCTTATTTACTTCTGAAGAAGCCATTGTATGGTGAAACAATTGTCAAGTGACTTTAAATATATTGGAAATTAAAACATAGTGTTGTTTTTATATAAATTTATATAATAGTTAAAACATCAGTGTCACGGGATGACAGAACTAGTTCTCTAAATTTACTTTAGTCCATATGCACAAGTTAAATTTTCTTAAGGCGAAAGTCTGATATTTGTTCATACCCTAGCAGATTCATCGTCAGTGGTCTCGACAAAAGCCGGTATATGAAAAAAAAATACAATATTTAATCAAATTTGTTTATTTTACACTTCTTTATCTTTGTAAAATAATAGGAACTTATGGAATATACTAAGGATACAATTAAAACTAATAAGAATATTTTTTTTATAATATTTTATCTATGAGAGAATAAATACTAGTGAATACTACTAAAACATAATGAAATCGAAATAACAAAAACATAATAGATTAAGTAATTTGTAATGTAATGAAAGACCGATATTGTCAAATTTCCACTTTATTTAGTTTCACTGAAACTGTATGACGCGTTTCGCTATACTATAGCTTCTTCTGATACAAAATGATATTTGAATATTAGTGTTGTTACATTTATACAAATATCCTAAGGTAGATAGGTAATAAAATTATTACTATATGCTAATGAATATTGCTAGGAAATCCATTCTGAATATTAATTGTATAAATTGAGTAAGGGGGAGTTACCATGGGCCAGATAGGTATCTTTTTGTTCGTTTAAGATGATGTCGGAATTTTTAATTCTATTTATTTCTAAATTTTCTAATAGGTTTAATTTTACGCCTTTGTTTTGTATGTGTAGAATTTTAAATTTATCGTCAAAAAGATGATTTGATTCTGTTAAATGATTACTGTACGCTGAGTCAGTTTTGTTTTTTAAATAGCTTCTTTTACGTTCTAAAATCCGAGTTTCGAATGAGCGACCTGTCTGACCTACGTAACTTTTATGACAAGAACCACAATTCAACTAATACACTCCAGATTTTTCTGATCTATTTTGTTTTCCCTTTGCGTTTTTAATGAATTTTCCTAACGAGTTGTTTGTTCTAAAAGCTATGTTGATATTATATTTGTTTAAGTGGTTTGTAATTTTCTCTGACGTGTTACCAAAATAGATTAGAACATTATATTTTTTCCCTGTGTTTTCTTTCTTGGGGTATACTAAAGAAGAATCTATGGTGTCAGGATAATATCCGTTGTTAACAGCAATTTGTTTTATTAGATTTAATTCTTTATTAAAATCATCTACAGATAAGGGGACACTTACAAGTCTATGTAACATACTGTGGTAAGCTGCGTAAAATTTGTGTTGTAGTCTATTATAATAGTTCTGAGGGTTTCATAATGGGTAGTCCACTTAGCCCGCTTTTATCAGAAATATTCGTGGATAACCTAGAAAAACAAATACATCGACAAGAATTTAGCAAATCATTTTTGTACTGGTACCGATATGTAGACGACATCTTTGCTTGTTTTAATGGTATAGAGCGTCAACTTGGCAATGTTTTTAACTATATAAACTCAAAACATAAAAATATTAAATTCACTATGGAACTAGAAGTCGACAATAAAATTAATTTTCTTGACTTAACGATAACCAGACATTACACCAAACACAAATTCTCTATTTTTCACAAACCCTCACATACAGATACTTCAATAAACATAAAGTCAGCTCACCCCCTACAACACAAATTGGCAGCTTACCACAGTATGTTACATAGACTTGTAAGTGTCCCCTTATCTGTAGATGATTTTAATAAAGAATTAAATCTAATAAAACAAATTGCTGTTAACAACGGATATTCTCCTGACACCATAGACTCAATTCTAAACAAAAAATTAAAAAATAAAGCTATTTCTTTAGTATACTCCAAGAAAACACAGGGAAAAAAATATAATGTTCTAACCTATTTTGGTAACACGTCAGAGAAAATTAAAAACCACTTAAACAAATATAATATCAACATAGCTTTTAGAACAAACAACTCGTTAGGAAAATTCATTAAAAACGCAAAAGGAAAACAAAATAGATCAAAAAAATCTGGAGTGTATCAGTTGAATTGTGGTTCTTGTCATAAAAGTTACATAGGTCAGACAGGTCGCTCATTCGAAACTCGGATTTTAGAACATAAAAGAAGCTATTTAAAAAACAAAACTGACTCAGCGTACAGTAATCATTTAACAGAATCAAATCATCTTTTTGACGATAAATTTAAAATTTTACACATACAAAACAAAGGCGTAAAATTAAACCTATTAGAAAATTTAGAAATAAATAGCATTAAAAATTCCGACATCATCTTAAACGAACAAAAAGATACCTGTCTGGCCTATGGTAACTCCCCTTTACTCAATTTATACAATTAATATTCAGAATGGATTTCCCAGCAATATTCATTAGCATATAGTATTAATTTTATTACCTATCTACCTTAGGGTATTTGTATAAATGTAACAACACTAATATTCAAATATCATTTTGTATCAGAAGAAGCTATAGTATAGCGAAACGCGTCATACAGTTTCAGTGAAACTAAATAAAGTGGAAATTTGACAATATCAGTCTTTAATTACATACGTTATGAATTTCCATCAAGTAACAGCCACAACAATTCAAAGTAATTTGTAATTCGTTTATTACTAAAGATATCTAACATCATATAGGTACACAAACTTAAATCTAATTATATAAAAACAACACTATGTTTTAATTTCCAATATATTTAAAGTCACTTGACAATTGGCTTCTTCTGAAGAAGCCATTGTATGGTGAAACAATTGTCAAGTGACTTTAAATATATTGGAAATTAAAACATAGTGCTGTTTTTATATAATTTTATTATGAATTTCCAACAAGTATCGGCTAACACAATCAAAGAACTTAAATCTAATTAATTTTTTACGATTTTTAGGATCATACCAATATTCTTTGGCTATAGCCGCAGTCATCTTTGAACTAATTTCGAAGTCATAACAATTAGCGTCATTAAATAGTCACTTTGTATGTAATAGACCAGTGATTCACTCAGTAGACAGCTTATTTCGCTGTTTTGTTTTTATAAGATTAATATGCGAGAAGGTGCACTCAACATTAGCGGATGAGTGGGGCAGTGATAAAATAGTAAAGATGAAAATAGACAACAAAGGACACATTTGAGTGTCATCGCCATACTTTAGTAAACTGACATTATCCCAAAATAGTTCTGTCATCAGGACATGTTTTGATTTGTTCACAGTTTCTTAAAATACGCCACTCTGTATTAATTTGTTGGAAATCATTGTTCTGAATAATATTGGGAAAGAGTCTACTAACAGGAATTATCGAAGCAGTTTTGCCACTTTCAACATTCGTTGGTTCAATTACGTCTAAACTGGATTATTTTTCAATGGAAACCGCACAGTTATTTGCTTGCAGGTTCGATATAAAAATCTAGGGATCTGCGTTTTAAACAAATTTACTTGATCTGGGCTTAAATCTGAATTACTAAGTAGTGTATTAGACGCCGCAGCGCCATCGATATTCATAACATGTCTAGGATTTTTGAAATCAACATTTTCGCAATCAAAAAAAACCTTAAGCATCTACTACTCAGTATATATCACCACTACATCAAACATTTTATTTTTGCACTCGACACGCGTTTCGCTAACCATGTTAGCTTCATCAGGAGCGATGATTGACTAAAGCTAAATTACAAATCTACCCTATTTATACTTAGCCTAACCCTTGAATTACTCAGGCGGAACTAATGGCATAGGCAAGACCATCAGTTCCGCTCAAGTAACCAGTAGAGGGGACTATAAGGAATAGGCCCTCTGTCTTTATTTAAACTACTTTTACATTTTATGATTTCCATACTTTCGTATGCGTTCAACAATCTCCTATCAGATATATTTTTTATTAATCTTAGATTATCTAATGTTACAGTATGATCAGCTTCAAGGGCATGTTCGGCAATGCTAGACTTTTCTGTTCTACTGTGTTTTAAGTGTGCTAAATATTCTTTAAATCGTGTTTTAATTGACCTTTTAGTTTGCCCAACATACTTTTTGTCAGAATCATTACAACTAATTTTATAAATTCCACTTTTCTCACAATTAGGAATCTTATCTTTGGGATTTCCTAAGATATTCCTCAGATTATCTGATGATTTATAGACTAAGGTGAGGCCTACCTTATTAAATACCTTATTGAGTTCTTTACTATATTTCGGATTATATGGTATGGAGACATACTTGGTGTTATTTTCTTCGCGTGTAAAAAAGGTGGAATTCTGAATATTTAACCTAAACTTATGTCTATTTATTAGCTTATTGACTAAGTCATCGTTATAACCATTAACTCTAGTTATATTTCTAATACGATTCCTTTCTTTATCAAAGTTTACTCTATTCAGAGGGAAAATGACCAAACGATGAACTAAAAAATGTAATGAGTCTAATTTCTGTTGTTTGCAATGAAATGAATCCTTAGGAATATATCTATCTGTTACTGTGTCCTTCCTATAGATATCAAATTCTAATCTATTATTATTTTTAATAATTAAAATATCTAGAAAAGGCAATTGTCCTTTGTTCTCAACTTCGTAAGTGAATTTAATGGAATCATACCGGCTATTTAATTTAGGAACAAAATCATCAATATTTGCTTTCTTTGTATTAAAAATCGCGAAAGTATCATCCACATACCTATACCATGCCCCCCCGAAATATTCGAATTCTTGACTGGCTTCGGTTTCAAACTTACTCATGAATAAATTGGCTATGAATGGTGATAAGCAAAAAAAATGTATCTGATAGGAGATTGTTGAACGCATACGAAAGTATGGAAATTATAAAGTGTAAAAGGAGTTTAAATAAAGACAGAGGGCCTATTCCTTATAGTCCCCTCTACTGGTTACTTGATCGGAACTGATGGCCTCGCCTATGCCATTAGTTTCGCCTGAGTAATTCAAGGGTTAGGCTAAGTATAAATAGGGTAGATTTGTAGTTTAGCTTTAGTCAATCATCGCTCCTGATGAAGCTAACATGGTTAGCGAGACGTGCGTCGAGTGCAAAAATAAAGTGTTTGGTGTAGATGTGATATATATTTAGTAGTTCATTGTGCCAAAGATTCCACATTCCCAACTTACTTTAGCATCTAACTTAAATTTCTTTTCATATATCTTTTTTGTTTCATCTCTATAGAACGCTCGTACCAATTATGAATATTCCACCTTCAGAAACAATGGCGCTACTGGCAATATTTTACAAAACTGAAAACTAGTATTTTTTTAAAAAATTGAAATACAGTCGACACTCTGTATAGTGAAAGACCAAAATGTTGACCGAAATTTCACTATAGAAAGTTTTTCACTATAAAAAGAAAAAATCCGTATATATTGCTATGTATGTACTTTATATTGGTAATCATCTACTTGTATTTTATAAGGTACAAGCAACAAAAAAAATTGCAAAATTGAATTATTAGAAAAGATTTTATTAAACATTTGAAAGTTTAAATAGTACATAGCATGTACAGGGCTAAATACATACATAAAGTCCATACGTTATATCTTTACTCGTGCGTCATAGTTTTCAGGCCATATAACAGACGACTATTATATTATTTGTCTCTTTTCACCAATAAATCGTAGGTATTGGTAAAAAGAGACAAAAAATATAATAGTCATCTGGGATATTGCCTGAAAACTATGACGCACGTGTAAAGATATAACGTACGGACTTTATGTACGTATGTACTACATACGAAATAAAAAGAATAATACAAAATCTGTTAATACATATGTACATACTACGTACATATGTACTAGGAAAAATAATCAGTTATTTTCTTTTGAACATTACTTTTGAAAAATAATTGTTGCTCAACAATATTCTCGCATTTATTCAAATGCATAAAGATTTGATCAGGTATACTTTCCTGGCCCCTAAAAGTAGTTCGCACAATGTCAAATGCATTTCTTATTTCATTTTCACTAATTTAGCAGGACATTCCCCGGTTTCAGTTTCTTCTTCATGATCTTCTATACTTTTTATATCGTCAATTATGTCTTGGTCAGTTGGGAGATCTGTCGTGCCAACATCATTGTCGATTTCTAAGAAATCTTTAAGTAAAAAATCTGCGTCGACAGTAGCAGTTTTTTTGTAGAATACCCCATTACCTTTTTAAGGTAGCGAGATCCATTTCGTCTTCTTCTTCCCATTCGTCAATTTTTTCAGTAGAACCTGCTTTATAAAAGCAGTTTTTGATAGTTTTCTGAGAAACATTTTCACTCCATACTTTAGCGACTTCGGTTATATACTCTTTAAGGGTAATCAATTTTTATACTGGAAGGTTGTTATCAATCGCATTAACAATTTTGTGAACAATTCTGTTTCGGTAATGATGTTTTATGTTTTTATAATACCCTGGTCCATAGGTTGCAATTTGGAGGTTATGTTTGGTGGAAAAAAGATCAAGTCAATATTCCTTTTACTTACAGTAACTGGATGTGCAGGACAATTATCTATAAACATCACAATCTTTCACTTTTGGCTTTTCATTTTCGTGTCCAGTTCTTTGATCCATCTTTCGATAAATCTCAGAAGTCATCCATGCCTGTTTATTATTGGCGTAATCTAACTCCAGAGACTTAACTCCTTTTAAACAACGGGGATTTTTCCTTTTACCTATGAGCAGTAATTTCAGTTTTTCTGAGCCATCCATGTTTGCTCCAACCATAAGTGTCACCCTTTCTTTACTTGTTTTAACACCCAAACATTTATCACTTTTAAAAGCAAAAGTTTTATTTGGCAATCATTTAAAAAAACAAACCGGTTTCATTACAATTGAAAACGTTTTTTGGCTCGTACTTTTTCAATGCACTTTTTAAAACAGTTTCAGTCCAAATGTCACAGTCCTCCTGACTAACGCTTGCACTCTCGCCAGACACCGTCTTGAAAACAATTGAATTGCGAGTCTTCCAGGCACTCAACCACCCTTCACTAGCTTGAAAATTAACGCAGTTAAATTCTTTAGCAATTTGTAGAGCCTTTTGCTTTATTAAATTTCCGGATATTGGTACGTTTTGATGCGTACGGGCCACTTGAAACCATCGTAAAACTGCTTCGTTTACATCCTCGTAAGTACTCACCCGTACTCGTTTTCGACTGCTTGGAACACTAGGTTTCTTGATGATACTTTCGCAGCTTTTTATTATCAGAGAGACGCAACTTGGAGAAACACCAAATTTTGCAGCAACATCAATTTTTTTGCAGCCTTTATCAACTTCCTCCAAAAGTTTAATTTTCTCAGCTAAACTTAAACACGCTCGCTTGGACATCTTACTTGATTCTTAAACAAAAAGAAACTGAACCTGAATTTGCCAATTACTAGGCCTCGACTATAAAATGGGTTTTTCCCCGGGTTTCTATAAAATGGGTTATTCCCCGGGTTTCTCACAGAAATCTACCTGATTTATTGCCAACCATTAGGCGTTATAAACACGTTAAGAACCTTTTCAAAAGAATGCGTCATAAAAATGGAATTCGTGCTAATGTTAGATAAAAATGGGAAACCCGAAATGGCCAAGATCTCAATAAATGCATAAAAATTTATACATAAAATTCCGGTAAAAATTTTATTATATAGAGTGTTACTATTTTACAAATTCACTATATGCAGGGCTTTTTACATGAAATTTCATTAAAATATTCTAGGTCTTGAAAAAATTGCACTATGAAGAGTTTTTCACTGTATAGAGTTTCACTATAAACAGTGTCGACTGTATTAGAAAAACTACTAGGTTTAGGTATATAACATTATTAATAAAAAAGTTATAAAATTTTACGCAGAATTTAAAAATAAATTAGAAAATAGGATACCCTGTATTCTCAAAAATAATTTTAAACTGTACACCTTAACATTCCCTAAAACCTTTGTATTTAACATTTTTTCGTCATTCCTAAAACAAATGAGATAATGAACTTTACTCTATCGTTGACTCACCCTGTACAAAGTCAAATTCGGCCAACGATGGAATACTGCTGCCATGTTTGCTCCCAAATATTCACTGTACTTATTGGACTCTATTCAAAAGAGCTGTTCGCGGTTTGCGACTTGAGTCTGTTCTACAGTTATTTTCATGGAAAGTATTCGATGGATGTTTAATTCCTCCCAAAGCAGTGCATGCGTCGCGTTAATACTTCATATCCGTATGAAATTCAAGTTGTCACTCCTCATACAACCCTTGTCAAGCAGTTTTTTACGTGGAGAACCTTATCCCTTTCGAATGATTTGCCCACGACTGTGTTTCCCACCGAGTAAAATTTACAGATATACAGACTAATGTGAATCGCTTTTTCCGCACACGTGTCGTTTCTATAGCCCTTTAGGGATATCCCTGTAGCATGTATGTTATATCCATAAAAAAGCTTAGATACACTCTCCTAGACCTGCGTAATTGTAAATAACTGTTAAAAAGAAACTACACATATTTTTTTATATGTTATTTCTAAAAAATGATCCTTTAGACTGGTTTATAGATTATCAATTATTATGTCATACCCTACATAAAATATCCTTCTAGGACATCTGAATAGCATTGTGAATAATATTGAAATGATTTAAAGCTGATTATCCGGAAATTGTGTAGCTCAGTGATGTATAACCAAATACTGTTTAACATCCTTATTTCTGGCAAGACGCCAGCTATATAAATGGATCTCCCAAACTTTTTATCTATTTTGTTATTATAGCTTCAATTTTCATATTTATTGGAAGAGTAAGTATGCTTTTCGTTTTTCGTCAGCAATTACGTCATAGACTTTTAACCTTTTTTGATTTTTAACCCTAGAAAGATAACCATATTTCATAGTGCGTAAAAGATAACCATACGTTGATTCGACGTGTGTATGTTTGAGTGCATATATTTATAGACTTCTTTTGTAGTATGTTTATGTTAGTGGTAATTTGTCACTATGCATGTCATTGTGTTATGGATAAATAAAAAATATTTTGGTTTATTTATACTTTTATTAAGAAAAATCTTGAAATTACAAAAACAAATAATTCTTACTTTAAAAAACTTAACGTAATATTGAAATAACTTTTTCAGACTTATAATTTTTACTAAACTTTTCAAAATTAACTTTTTATATATATTTAATATGAGAAACAATAAAAAAAAGCATTTTTTATTCAATACAGTCTCAAAGGCACTTAGGGCAAGCGCTTGACTTGTGCTCTCCACAAATGGGATTTTTGCATTTGTCACACATTGATTTTGTCATCCTTCTAATTTTTGATGGACAAAAGGCACAATATTTCCTTTTCTTTGGTTCAGGTACATCTTCGCTTTGTGTAGAAGGTACGACGTCACGTTTTGGTATAATATCATTAATTTTGTCTTTTACATTCCTTAACAAAGTAGGCATTTCCTTCCTAGTCAACATCCACGGAGTCATCAAGCTACTGCTGAGTTTTTTTTCATAAAATTACGACGATTTAGCGGTTTTTCTTGCTTAGTTGTGATATTATCACAGTAAATAATGTATGCGTTTATAAACGCCATATTCAACATCCCATAAAACATGGCCATGGACCATCTGTTCGTTTTGCGACTACAGGACATTATGGAACACATTTGGTCGAACGTATCGTCCCCGCCTTTAGTTTCATTGTAAAAATGGATCATATTTGGCTTTGATGTCGTGGGATGAAGCGTACCTTCTTCATCGCACGATGACAGAACAAAGACCATTTTGCTTGGTTTCGGTTTGTACGACACTAAAGTCAATGGCCCATCGTAACAGAACATACATGTTCCAACACGCCTAGATCGCATATTTTTCAGCTCTTCTGGTATTTCCCGTTTGTTCGACCTTAGAGTGCCAACTAAAGTCAAATTATATGGCTGCTTTAGCAAGCTTTTTGCTAAAGGAACTGAAGTAAACCAATTATCACAGGTCACATTTCTATTACTGCCATGTATAGCTTTTGTAAGTTCCTTCACATAGTATTCGCCGAGAGGCAATCCGTTGGTTTGAGTGCATTTTCCTAGATATGGTATTGCATCAGTCATATACCGTGTGGTGCTGTCGCATATCATTACTATTTTTAGCCCGTATTTATTAGGTTTGTTCGGAATATACATCCGAAAAGGACATCGTCCTCGGAAACCTAGAAGCTGTTCATCTATTGTCACATACGGTCCGGGGATGTAGTTAGAACGACAGTGGCCTATGAAGATTTCCCAAACTTTTCTGATTGGTATAAATGGATCAGCAGTTCTTAGTACTGGTCGCAAAGTTTTATCATCCATACGTAAACACCTTATCAGAAAATCAAATCTGTCTCTGCTCATGGCAGCAGTATATCTGTTTCCTGAATATGAACAATCAAATAGTTCGTCCGTAGTCAAGTGGTTGTCTTTCATAGTCGCCGTAAGTGTCAATATTCCTATAAGAGCACGAATTTCATCACAGGTTGCAGGTTTAAAAGTTGCTTTTATATCAGGCCTTCGAATCTTCAGCTGGATTTCTGCGTTAGTCCATTTTGTTATCTCCTCCACAATGTCGTCAGTTATAAATATACTAAAGCATTCCAGTGGATCATAAAGACTTCTATTCATTCGGGTGGGACCCCTAGAGGTTCGTATAATGTTAGAAGCTGATGTCCTGCCACTTGTTCTGCCTTTAGGAGCCATCCAACGATGACCGTTTTTGCCTCTAAGTGATTGATGTTGTGGCATAACAATAGAATTCGGCATATTAGGCGAAGTGCTATGGAGGCTATCAGACACAACTTGAGACATATTTTCAGTGCTAACGGGAGTTCCCGATACTGGTGGACTCACCTCACAATCTTCGACATCACTTTGGACTTCATCTTGGATCAAATTATCTTCAATTTCACTGTCCGAACCCCCGACCTCATCATCGCTCAATTCTTGTAATAACCGTGTAATTTGTGCATCTTCTAAACGTCATTTTCGCTATAGAAATAAAGCCTACAGAGAAAAATAATAATGTTGTAAAATACATAAATTTCTGTCACAAAAAACATTAGTTGCATATTTCTGACAAATCGTAAAAAACTAACGCAAAAGATAACCATACGTCACTTCGACGTACGGTAGGTATTTATTTACGAAAATAGCGTACTTACCTGAGCGACACAGGTATCCCTTGCAATCTCTGTGGGTCGACTGAGTTGGCAGGAACGGCAAACGCACTGGCGCCATAAACGAGCGAAATATATCGATTTTTCAAAATCGATTACGTCGATTCAACGTAGGTTATCTTTCTAGGGTTAAATTCTACTCGTGTTACAAATCAAATGGATGTTTTTGATTTATCAAAGCAGAATAGTAGTTTGACGTAATTGGAGATGACTTTACATCGATATATATTATAATAGGTTCTAATACGACGAGCAGTATTTTAAGTTTCGCGCATGCGCGCTGAGTACCTTCATCTATTGGCTAATCATAGACGCCATTATGGAAATATTCTTCCGAGTTTACGTTTTGTGCCTGTTTGAAATGCCTCAGACCATTGGAAATCTTGGATATTCCGCGGATTGTGATATACGCACTGCAATTTGTTTCTTAAATACAAGATATGTGAAAGGGGCCGAAATTTATCGGTACAGTAATGAAGTGTATGGGGAAAATGCTATAAGCGATAGACTGGTAAGAAAATGGTTTAAAGCATTTGAAGATGGCTGGACAAACGTACACGAAGAGGGACCAAGTGGACGACAGGCCGTCATTAATGATGACCTGGTGCGGAAGTTGATGAAAAAGTTCGAGAAAATATACGCTTTACGATTATTTTTTTACCATTTATTCCTGCACTTAAAGAAGTACCTTAGTGATCAGCGCTACGAAACCGACGACGACGCCAAAACGGCCGTGCTGCAGTGGTTAGCAAACCAGGTAGCGGATTTATATGGGAATGGAATACAGAACCTGTACTTACGATACAAGTGCCTTCATATAAGTGGAAATCATGTTGAAAAGTAGATTAAGGTTCGGGCGTTCATGTAAAAGTAAAGTTGATAACAAAATGGCCTTGTACTTTTTTAATATCAAAATGGTGCTTATTTTAAAAACGACCTTCCTACTTATGAAGATTTACTAAACTCTGGATAATATATTATAATTCAGTACACTCTTCTCGATATTTCCACATTTAATGTATCTAATTATTACAATTTTTAAACTATTAACAGTGTCGTTGTTGCTACTGAATCGTGTCTCATCGCAATTCCCGCCAGACCTCTCGAGGAATAATGTAGGACTTTTTTTTTATGAGCCTAGCACACGTGCTAAGGGAAGTCCCTAAAGCGCTCCAGGAGCCGCATGTGTGCGGAAAAAGCGATTCACGTTGTTCTTGAATCGCTATAGATTGAACTCGGTGGGAAACACAGCCCTGGGCAAATCATTCCAAAGGGAAGATGTTCTCCGTTTAAAAGACTGCTTGAAAAGCATTGTAGGCGGAGTAACAAGCTGAACCTCATACGGATGTGAAAATATTAGCGCGACGTGTATTTCTAACATGCACTGCTCTGGGAGGAATTAAGCGGGCTACATCCTTGGAACACTTGTAGAACAGACTCAAGTCGCCAACCGTTCTTCGATGTTCCAGCGAATCAAGGCCAGTTTCAGGTCTCCAATCAGACGAACAGCTCTTCTCTGAACAGAATCCAACAAATGCAATGTGTGTTTGGGAGCGGAGCCCTAAACATGGGAGCAGTATTCCATAGTTGGTCGAATTTGAGCTTTGTAAAGAATTAACAGTTGTTGTGGGAGTGTAAAGCTTTCTGGTTCGAAATATTTCCAACTTTTGAGAAGCTCACCTTGCTATGCCTGCAACATGTTCATGCTAGGACATATTTGCTTCCAAATTAACGCCCAACAAATTGAGTGCGATACTAGGGGAATGAAGTGCCCCGACATGACTATGTCGGGTTCAGCAACATTAACTGCCGCCTGGGTTTTTGTAGCGTTAAATTCCACTTGGTTACTGTCACCCCTAGATAGAATTTCTTCCAGGTCTTTGTCTGGTATGACTTCACAAAACACACCCTAAATGAGTTTCCAACAAAGTTTGTTTCCGATCTTCGAAAACTGATGACCTTGATTTTTTTTTTATATACCAGAGAAATTATTAAAGGTAATACACTCGGGATAATTTTCGTTCAATCTACACCCTGTGGAGAATATTCCAGAATTTTTTCAAAATTTTTTGATTAGTCCTTTTCGAGATAACGGGGAGACAGTGAGTTTGGCAATTTTTTAAAAATAATATAAAGCAAAGTGTGCGCAAGTATTACGTTATATATTTTTGAACTCATTTGATACCCCACTCAATGACCACTTCTGATTTCACCCACCAAAACTAATCCTTCAAGTCAAAATTCTTTCAAAAATACACGGCTCTGATCAATTCCTATATCAGTGCCAAATTTCAACTTTCTATATTAGATAGTTTCGGAGAAAATCGGGTGTGACAGACGGACAGATAGAGAGACGAACAGACATCAAAGCGTTCTTACAAGTGTTCCGTACGGAACACTAAAAATATACAAATATGTTCATCTTTATAAAGCTCCGAAAAAAAATTTAATTAGTATTTAATATTATTAGTCGTTCCTTCACTTAGTAACCATACTGTATATTCCCACGGCCCAACATATGATAGAAAGAAAAAACATACGTAGTAGGATTTTCTAAGTCCGGACAGTCTTGAAGGTTTCAGTAATATTCCCAGCATACGTAGTTCATATTTCATTCAAAAACGCCCCTCAATAAATACCAGATAACAACTTCCAGTTTTTTCATTGGGTGATGAATTTCTGCACTTCTAAAACTGAGACCGTGGCAAGAACATATTGTTTTACCTAACACACCAGAAAGTTAAGAAAAATCTGTTGTAGCAGGTCCAAAAACACTAGTATATTCGAAAACGTCAATCCTTTGAACCGATTAGTTACCAAGTTAGCTCTTAGATTGCATAATTTTAGAATTCATCCTAAATTTGCTAGTACTAGCCGGGAATTGCCACATATAGACAACGTTGCAATTTACTCCATTGTTTTCTACTTGTCCATGCTGCACTCATTAAAATTTTAGTTGGTTCATTGATTCGGCGAGAAGAAATGTCAAAAATGACATCCCTTAGGTATAAAACATTTTTGCCACTGACCAAACAAAATTGCGCTGCTCTAGGCTGTCAAATGTCAGTAGGTGTTACAATGATACTTTTAAATTCAATACGGTTTTCCAGGTTTGCCATAAAAATCTGCTCGATAATTACCTCTAATTTCTCATAGTAATCTACAAGGCGACCTGCGAGAAAAAAAAAACCGGTCAAGTGCAAGTTGAACTTGCGCAATTAGTATTCCGTACGTTGATTGCTTTTCAAATAAAAAATGTTGTTACAGAGGTATAAATGATCAGTGACTTCACAAAACACACTCCAAATGAGTTTTCAACAAAGTTTGTTTCCAATCTTTACTGAAAGCTGATGACCTTGAAATTTTTGTTTTTTTTTTATATACCAGATAAGTTATTAAAGGTAATGCACTCGTACTACTCAGTATATATCACCACTACACCAAACACTTTATTTTTGCACTCGACGCGCGTTTCGCTAACCATGTTAGCTTCATCAGGAGCGATGATTGACTAAAGCTAAACTACAAATCTACCCTATTTACACTCAGCCTAACCCTTGAATTACTCAAGCGGAACTAATGACATAGGCCAGGCCATCAGTTCCGGTCAAGTAACCAGTAGAGGGGACTATAAGGAATAGGCCCTCTGTCTTTATTTAAACTACTTTTACATTTTATGATTTCCATACTTTCGTATACGTTCAACAATCTCCTATCAGATACATTTTTTATTAATCTTAGATTATCTAATGTTACAGTATGATCAGCTTCAAGGGCATGTTAGGCAATGCTAGACTTTTCTGTTCTATTGTATTTTAAGTGTGCTAAGTGTTCTTTAAATCTTGTTTTAATTGATTTTTCAGTTTGCCCAACATACTTTTTGTCACAATCATTACAACTAATTTCATAAATTCCACTTTTCTCACAATTAGGAATCTTATCTTTGGGATTTCCTAAGATATTCCTCAGATTGTCTAATGACTTATAGACTAAGGTGAGGCCTACCTTATTAAATGCCTTATTGAGTCCCTTGCTATATTTCGGATTATATGGTATGGAGACATACTATGTCTATGTCATTAGTTCCGCTTGAGTAATTCAAGGGTTAGGCTGAGTATAAATAGGGTAGATTTGTAGTTTAGCTTTAGTCAATCATCGCTCCTGATGAAGCTAACATGGTTAGCGAAACGCGGGTCGAGTGCAGAAATAAAGTGTTTGGTGTAGTTGTGATATATACTGAGTAGTATCATTGTGCCAAAGATTCCACATTCCCAACTTAATGCATCGTGATAATTTTCGTTCAATCTACCCCCGTGGAGAATATTCCAGCATTTTTTCAACATTTTTTGATATGTACTTTTCGAGATAAAGCGGGTGGACAGCGATTTTTCGTGATTTTTTAAAAATAATACAAAGAAAAGTGCGCGCAAGTATTACATTATATATATATTTTTTACTCGTGTTTTCACAAGCTTTCATTTGACATCACACTCAATTACCTAGTAAAAAAATTTTTTTTCACTTCCGATTTCAGCCCCCAAAACTAACCCCTTAAGTCAAAATTTAACTTTCAAAACTACATGGCTCTGATGAGGCTATTAATTCCTATATTATTACCAAATTTCAACTTTCTATGACAAATAGTTTCGGAGAAAATCGGGTGTGACAGACGGACAGACACCGAAGTGATCTTCCGTACAGAACACTAAAAATGCCAATAATGAAATAAAGGAAAATTAGTTTAGTAGGTGAAATCAGTTCTTATTATTTACAGCTTGAACCAATAATTGTTTACAATGTAAGAGGTGTTCACCTAGTTTTGTCCAAGCCAAATATCACACATAGGCGAGACACCCATCAAGCATAATTCCACAGCAGGGCAGCAATGCCATAGTCATTTCCCAGAGCCAAGAATGTCACTATAAAGAAAATAATTTTCCATTAGCTTTACTGCAACGTATTTACGAGTATTGTTTTAGACAAAGTAATGAAGGTAAATTTTAATGTGCAACAATTGACAAAAGACACGCCCGATCATTAAAATGCGTTGGTATTTTGAATATACGTTTTAACTATTGTGAGTTTACAATGTAACATAAATATATCGCTTAGAGTTATAGCGAAATTTCCGGTAATGTCTAGACAGCGCATACATGTATGCATAGTATGTCAGTCAGATTTAACATATTACCTAGTTCATAAAAATTATTATTTATTACGAGTTTTCATATAAAATAAATTTATATTTTAAGATCCGATATCAAAGTGTTATTGGTGTATATTTCGATAATACCAAATTTAGCCACATAAAAACAATAAGCGATATTTGGACACTAAGTTACTAAAAAAGGAAATTAAACTTATTGACCTAAAAGTAAAGGCTTAAAAACAAGAAATCTTTTTAATAGAAGTTTGCAACGTTTATTTTTTACAGTGGTTTAGATGGCAGTATTGGTATAACTAAGAACGAAAAAAATCGTATTTTTAGAAGTTACCAAAGTGTTCTTCGTATTTGCTGAATCATCCCAAGACGCGTTTCGCCGTATCACGGCTCATCAGCTGGGCTAGGTTCAGCCAATACGAGAACACATCTTTAGTCCTTTATCCAAGTAACTAACGGAAAACTAAAGGGTGTTTTTTATAGAGGTATAAAAACTTTAAGTTGGCAACACTTTTTTAACTGGCGGCCATTTTGTCAGCTGTCAAGTGATTTATGTTTAGTTTGGTTTGGCATTTCAACATGAATAGACTGACGCCTGAACAACGCTTCCAAATTGTGCAAATTTATTTTGAAAATCATGGTTCCGTTCGAAATACGTATCGCGCACGACGTCCATTTTACGGTCAACATAATCGTCCATCAGAGCAATTAATTCGATTAACTATGGAACGTTTTCGCACCACGTTTACTCTAAATGATAATATGCATCCACAGAGACGTCGTACAGTGCGTACAGAAGAAGTCATTGCTGCTGTAGTGCGTAGCGTAGAGGAAGACCCGAATCAGTTTATCCGCCATCGTGCACAGGAATTGGATATGTGTCCATCCACTTTATGGAAGATTTTGCGGAAAGATCTTGGTTTGCGTGCTTACAAAATCCAACTCGTACAACAATTGAAGCCACACGATCACCTAGCAAGGAGTAGATTCGGTGAATGGGCCCAAAACAAGATTGCCGTTGATCCCGATTTTCATAAGCGAATTTTGTTTAGCGATGAAGCTCACTTTTGTTTGAATGGATACGTCAATAAACAAAACTGCCGTATTTGGAGTGATGATAATCCTCAAGTGTATGTTGAGACACCGTTACATCCAGAAAAACTGACTGTTTGGTGTGCTTTATGGGCTGGTGGAATCATTGGTCCGTACTTCTTTAAAAACGATGCTGGTCAGAACGTTACAGTCAATGGTGACCGCTATAGAGCCATGATTACTGACTTTTTCGTTCATCAATTGAACAACCATGATGTGCAGGAGCTGTGGTTTCAACAAGACGGCGCAACATGTCACACAGCTCGTGCCACAATTGATTTATTGAAGGAAACGTTTGGTAACCGCATAGTTTCACGTTTCGTACCCGTGAATTGGCCTCCAAGATCGTGCGATTTAACGCCGCTAGACTATTTTCTGTGGGGATATGTGAAGTCGCTAGTCTACGCCGATAAGCCCGAAACGATTGACCACTTGGAGGACAACATTCGCCGCGTTATTGCCGATATACGGCCACAAATGTTGGAAAAAGTCAATGAAAATTGGACCTCCAGATTAGACTACGTCCGAGCCCGCCGTGGTGGTCATATGCCAGAAGTTATATTTAAATTATAATGCCAGAAGATTATCTTTCGAATAAAGTAAATTTCATGTCAATTTAAAAAATTCATCTTTGTTTTATTCCATTTCAAAGTTCTATACCTCTATAAAAAACACCCTATATAACAAATAGATGCTTATACTGCACTCTGTCGATGACTTACTAAGTCTATTCAAGCAGAGCGGCACAGCACGGCTGGCACTTATTGCAGAAACGCACCTTTCTTGAGCTTGCTGCTTGAATAGTCTTAGTAAGTCACCGAGAGAGTGCAGTATAAGCATCTATTTATTATAGTTTTCCGTTAGTTACTTGGATAAAGGACTAAAGATGTTCTCGTATTTGCTGAACCTAGCCCAGCTGATGAGCCGCGATACGGCGAAACGCGTCTTGGGATGGTTCAGCAAATACGAAGAACACTTTGGTAACTTCTAAAAATACGATTTTTTTTCGTTTTTAGTTATACCAATACTGCCATCTATGCCTTCGAGCAGTAAGCTCAAGAAAGGTGCGTTTCTGCAATAAGTGCTAGCCGTGCTGTGCCGCTCTGCTTGAATAGACTTAGTAAGTCACCGACAGAGTGCAGTATAAGCATCTATTTGTTATAGTTTACAGTGGTTCTTTTTTTTACACTACTTTAATGGCTTATTACCAGTATATAACAACAGTCAATTAATAGCATGACTTCTAAATTTCATTAGCTTTTCAAAATAACATTCCTACCAGGAAGGACTCGTTTTTTTTTTGCCTGAGATTTTTTTTTTTTTGGGGTTTTCTAATATTATTAATAATAGGTGACAGAGTGTATTATTTCCTTTTTGTAATCCACTATCAAGTCAGTACATTTGTTTGGTTGCAAATAAATAAAATATTTTACCTTTTTAAGTTTTCTATTTCTGCTCGATTTTCAATGGTACTCTAGCTTGTTGAAGTTAGCCAAAATTTCACCAAATTTACCATACCATCACTCACACGGCCAGATAATTATATTGCAACGACACCTGTTGAAAAAGCGAACTTGTTGGCTGAACTCTTTACTTCACATTTTACTGTCGATTTCTAAGGAAGAACACCACCTACTATTCCCCTAGTACAGTCAAGGATGCCCGATATTGTCTTCAGACAGCGTATCATAAAACGTATTTTAATGAAGCGAGAAACCAAAAAAGCTTCTGGAGCTGACGAAATACCTGCCATAGTTCTCAAAAACTGTACGAGGGAACGAGCACCAGTTTTCTGTAGACTTTTCAACCTATCCTACAGAAAGGGAATATTTCCTTCTTGCTGGAAATGTGCCACAGTTCAGCCGATACCTAAAAAAGGCAAGAAGACCTTGCCAAATAACTACTGACCAGTCAGACTGCTCTCAATAATATCGAAAGTCATGAAAAAGGCTATTAATCAGCATCTTCTAAAACATCTTGAAGGATTCAACATTATTAACGACCACCAATATGGCTTTCGTAAACATAGATCAACAGGAGATCTTCTGACTTATGTAACACCTGTTTACAACAACGCAATTGAACACTTTGGAGAATCTTGAGCGGTCGCTCTTGATATATCTAAGGCATTCGACCGTGTTTGGCACGATGAATTGTTGGCTAAGCTACGCTCTTCTGGTAGGTCTGAAAAGTTCTGTTTGTGGCTCTCATGTTTCCTCAGAGAGCGTTCTTTACTAGTGGCAGTCGACGAATTTTTTTTTAACACCTTCACTGTTAATTCCGGTGTGCCCCAAGGCTCCTTATTGTCTTCTACTATCTTTTTCATTTACATTAACGATGTGCTGGAAAAGGCCGGAAATCCAATCTACAGCTTTGCAGATGATAGTACGCTTATCTCTTCATTCACTTTGAACGCTCGGACATCAGCTACTCAGAGGAATATCCGCAGACAGCAGGAAGTCATTCAATTTAACAAACATCTGGAAAAAATTCTATCTTGGGGGTGATAGTAACCAAGTGGAATTTAACGCTACAAAAACCCAGCCAGCAGTTTTTTCTAAAAAAGTTAACGCTGCTGAACCCGGCATAGTTATGTCGGGACACTCCATTTCTCTAACATCGTCACCCAATTTGTTGGGCGTTAATTTGGGAGCAAATATGTCCTGGCATGACCATGTTGCAAGCATAGCAAGGAGAGCTTCTCAAAAGTTAGGAATATTATTTCGAACCAGAAAGTTTTACACTCGACAACAACTGTTAATTCTGTACAAAGCTCAAATACTCCCAAACATACACTGCATTTGTTGGATTCTATTCAGAAAAGAGCAGTTCGTCTGATTGGAGACCCGGAACTGATCGGTAGCCTTGATCCGTTGGAACATCGAAGAACGGTTGGTGACTTAAGTCTATTTTACAAGTATTTTCATGGATAGTGTTCGGTGAATGTAGTTCGCTTAATTCCTCCCAGAGCGGTGCATGTTAGAAATACATGTCGTGTATGAGGTTCAGCTTATTACTCCTCCTACAACTCTTTTTAAACAGTCTTTTATATGGAGAATCTCATCCCTTTGGTATAATTTGCCCAGGACTGTGTTTCCCAACGAGTACAATTTACAGCGATTCAAGACCAACGTGAATCGCTTTTTCTGCACACACGTCGCTCCTGTAGCGCTTTAGGGACTTCCCTGTAGCACGTGTGCTAGACCCATAAAAAAAAAGCATATACCTTCGCACGTTGTAACCAGCGCTATAGTTTTTTGACAGGCACACCGACTGCAGTGCCGGATCAGTTTTCAATAAAGAGCGTCGAACGATAGCTTGTTGTAGCTTAATTTTGTACCTCTGTTTTTTAAAATGTTACATCCCAAATTACCATTTATTCTGCCCTTTTTGGGTTAGAAAACTCTTACATGGAAAGCGGGCCAACACCATTTTGTAGTAACGTATTTCATCCAAAATACTTCCGCTACATGCTGTAGAGTCGATGAGAGTTTTATTACTTTTACTGTTACTTTGGTTTCCGTAATTTTTACCACCTTCCCACTTTAGTTTTTTCTATCAAGAGGTTTTTAAATCTTCTTTACCACCAGCCTCTTGGTCTTTCGGATATGCTCCTATTTTCCCGATTTATCTGCCAGCTCTTTTTGGAGTCCTACTACCAAAACTTCATGAAGAGTGAAGAAGGAACTTTTAAGGCTATTTTATGAATCTGAAAAACGTTTTTTTTGTAAGACATAAACAATAGTTTAATTGTGTGTATATCTTTTAATTCTATGGCAGTCTCATCTATAATATATATAAAATGCAACGTCTCTCTGTCTGTCTGTCTATCTGTCCGTTAGTGCGCTTATCACTGGAGAACCACTTATCCAATTTACGTACTTTTTTTTTTAAAACATACATATGTTTTCTGGCCAGGTTATAGGCTATATTTTATTACGATAGGTAGCATAGGGAATGAGCAGTGACGATAACAGTGAATGAAGTCGGAAAAAAGTTTGCCGCTAGCGCGGTCCTTTGCAGTACACAGCCTAAACCATTAAATTTGGAACAATATTATGTAGCAGAGAATATCTATAATCTATAATATATAAAATGCAATGTCTCTCTGTCTGTCCATTAGTGCGTTTATCAGGCGAGAACCACTTATCCGATTTACGTGTCTTTTTTTAAATTCATACATATATTCTTTGGCCAGGTTATATAGTAATAATAATAATCTATATCTATAATATATGTAAATTGCAACGTCTCTCTGTCTGTCTGTCTGTCCGTTAGTGCGCTTATCCTTCGAGAACCACTTATCCGATTTACATAATTTTTTAAATTCATACATATGTTCTCTGACCAGGTTATATAATAATAATAGTAATCTATATAATATATATAAAACGTCTCTCTGTCTGTCTGTCCGTTAGTGTGCTTATCATTCGAGAACCACTCATCCGATTTACGTGTTTTTTTTTAAATTCTTAATTTAATATATGTCAAAAAAAATCTATAATATATATATAAAACGTAACGTCTCTCTGTCTGTCTGTCTGTCTATGCATTACTGCGCTTAGCACTCAAAAACCACTTATCCGATTTACGTGTTTTTTTTTTATAAAATACAAAGAGAATAAACAGAGACAAAATGCTAATATGTAGGAAAAAAGATGGAAGTATAGCAGTAAGTTTCGTAGAAAGACTGAATAGATGGGGGAAATACTTTAAAGAAACACTAAATGGAGATGAAAATGAGTTGAGTGAGAAATAGGAAGCAAAATTAACTGAAGGGCAGGAGGAGACAATGACCCTGAATGACACAGAAAATAGAGTGTTGGTTGAGGGCAAAGTATCAGACAAGTTTAAGGTGAAAAGAGGATTAAGACAGGGGAACCAGTCTCGACATGTCTATTTAATTTGGTACTAGAGAAGATAATCCGGGAGTCAGAAATAAAAACAAATGGAACGATGTACCAACAAATCTGCCAATGTTTGGCCTATACGAATGATGTAGCAGTGATTGCAAGAGCAAAAAAGAAACCCAAAAAAGCCATGAGTAGGATAGAAGAAAGGGGAACGATGAGAGGACTAAAGATAAATGAGGAAAAAACAAAATACATGGAAATTACAAAGAAGAAGGATAATAAAACAACAAAAGTTTAGATATCATAAACAACTTAGGGAAAAGATATATGTTTGAAAAAGTAGACAAATTTAATTATCTAGGAGTAACAATAACAGAGAGTGGACAAGAAAGGACGGAGATACAAGAAATAATAGCGAAAGGACAGAGATATTTGGGGGCAATGAATCCAATATTAAAATCAAAGAATGTATCAAGAAAAGCAAAAGAAAGAATCTATACGACAGTTTTCAGTCCCACGGTGACATATATATGGGAAACGTGGAAACTGAATGCAAGAGAAAAGGAGACGTTGGAGGTGTGGGAAAGGAAAACTTTGAGAAGAATCTACGGAGGAAGAAAAGAAGAGGGACTGTGAAGAAGAAGAACAGACTACGAATTAAAATGCCTATATACGAAACCCCTTATAAGTCAAATCATAATAAGCCAACGATTAGGATGGTTGGGACACGTGGCAAGGATGAAAGAAGAAAGACAGGCAAAGCAAGCCGTAATAAGAGGAGTGGTTGGAAGAAGAGGCAAGGGTAGACCTCGATCTACATGGATTCAGGCAGTAAAGCAAGAGCCGGAGTTGATGGGAATCCCGCACTGGGAAAAGCTAACAGGAGACAAAAAGAAGTGGAGACAAGTATGCAACCAAGCCATGGGCCTCTAAGGCCCCTTGAGCTATATAATAATATAAACATAACGACTAAGCAGTGTAATAAAGGTGAATCAAGTCCACGCGAGCGGAGCCGCAGGCACAGCTAGTATTTTAATATTTTTTAGTTCTATACTGGGTTACAGGTCTGATACTTAAATATGTAGAACTAATTGTATGTTCTTTTTTATCTTAATTTCCTTGTTTTATTGTCTAGCCTAGTAATTCCTCAGTTCTGTTTAGTTTAACAGCGTTTTAAAGGATCTAGCATTTCCTATATTTATAATAGGCATACACATTTGCTGAATAAAAACAGGTGTTGCCCAGAATAAATTTAAAAAAAAAAAACGGTTAAGTGCAAGTTGAACTTGCGCAATTAGTGTTCCGTACGTTGATTACTTTTGAAATAAAATTGTTTGTTACGGAGGTATAAAATGACTTCGCAAAACGCACCCTAAATGAGTTTTAAACAAAGTTTGTTTCTGATTTTTATTGAAAACTGATGACCTTGATTTTTTTTTATATAACAGATGAATTATTAAAAGTAATGCACTTGTGACAATTTTCGTTCACTTGAATTACTTCAGCTGATTCTTTGTGGAAATCCATAATCCACAAAAATTGTTTTTTTTTGTAACAAACCATCTGAAGAAGCTGTTCTACGGCGAAACATGTCATAATGTTAAATAAAAATTTAGTGGAAATTTAAGTAGTGTTTTACTTCTTGCAAAACTTCTAATTTTCGTTCAATCTACACCCTGTGGAGAATATTCTAGAATTTTTTCAAAATTTTTTTATCTATACTTTTCGAGATAAGGAGGGACAGCGATTTTTCGCGATTTTTTAAAAATAATACACAAAGAAAAGTCTACGCAAGTATTATATATATATATATATATATATATATATATATATATATATATATATATATAAAGGGTGATTCATTTAGAGGTACTTTTTGTGATGGGGATTTAATTGCAGATTGCGTATGCATCGTGTCAACTGAAGTGGCATTCCTGTTCAGTAGTGTTTGACAATTCATAATGGAAAGACTTAGCCCGGCACAGCGTCTACAAATTGTTCAACTTTATTACGAAAATGGGCGTTCTACGAGGAATGTGTATCGGGCGCTTAGAGCAACTTATGGTGCACATAATCGGCCTACCGAACGCACAATTCGCTCTACCATCAATAAGTTTGAGACCCAATTTTCATTATTGGATAATGCTCGACCGAATAGACCACATCCAGCACGTAGTGAAGAAAATATAGGGGCGGTAGCGGAGAGTGTACGCGAAGACCGTGAAGTGTCGATTCGTCGTCGTTCTCAACAGCTTGGCCTGTCATATTCAACAACTTGGCGTATTTTACGTAAGGATCTTTCTTTAAAAGCATACAAAATTCAACTAGTGCAACAACTGAAGCCGACCGACCTTCCGAATCGTTTCCGTTTTAGTCGTTGGGCTCTTGACAAGCTTGCAGAAGATCCACTGTTTTCGAGAAAAATTTTGTTCACCGATGAGGCCCATTTTTGGCGTAATGGGTTCGCGAATAAAACAAAATACCCGTATTTGGGGTGATGAACAACCTGAAGAGGTTCAAGAGCTGCCATTAAATCTAGAAAAAACAACTGTTTGGTTTGGTTTATGGGCCGGTGGAATAATCGGTCCATATTTCTTCAAAACAGAGGCCGGCCGGAATGTTACTGTGAATGGTGACCGTTATCGCGCCATAATAACAGACTATTTGATGCCAGAAATTGAAGCCCGTGGTCTCGACGAAATTTGGTTCCAACAAGATGGCGCCATTTGCCATACAGTCCGTGAAACCATGGCTTTACTGCGAGAGCAATTCGGCGAACAGATCATTTCACGCTTTGGACCAGTGAATTGGCCGGCTAGATCATGTGACATCACACCTCTTGACTTTTTCCTTTGGGGCTATGTAAAGTCCAAAGTCTACATGGATAAGCCAGCTACAATTGAGGCATTGGAGGCCAATATTACTCGAGTCATTGGCCAAATACCACTCGAAATACTCACACGCGTCATTGAAAATTGGAACTTCAGAATGGACGTTGTTAACCGTAGTCGCGGACAACATTTGAAAGAAATTATCTTTAAGAAATAATTGTAAAGAATGGTTCTTTTATATGATAATAAAGATTATAAAATAAAATTGTTTTTATTCATTTTTTTTTTATTTAAAAAAAAAGTACTTCTAAATGAATCACCCTTTATATATAACAAGGATTTTCTACAGCTAACGCTCTCTTCCTTCTCTCAGCCTTTGATTCCATCCGTTTCTATCTTCCCAGTCTCCATCTGTTAGACCCCTGTCCTCCATAGCCTCGTCCACATCGTCTCTCCACGATCGTCTGGGTCTTCCTCTTTTTTTTCTCCCTATAGGGCTCCACTCCGTTATTTTCTTTATCCGCCTATCCTCTTCGCTTCGTCTTATGTGTCCATACCATTTTAATCGTTTTTTTTCAATGGTGTTTATTGCGTTCTCTTTGATGTTCATTCTTCTTCTTATTTCTTCATTTGTTATTCTCTCCATACGTGTCACTCTACAACATCTTCTCCAATACTCCATCTCTACCGCGTTAATTTTAGATTTATTTCTTTTGTTGATCGTCCATGTTTCTGACCCGTATGTCATTATGCTTTGTATTATTGATTTGTATATGCGTGTTTTGTTTCTCTTTGTAATGTGCTTGTCCCACAGGATCGAGATTAATTGTCTTATGCATGTTCGCGTTTGTCCTAATCTAGCTTTAATCTCTTCTTCTGATGTTGCGTTTTTTGAAATGATGGTTCCTAGATATTTAAATCTATCGGTTCCTTTGATTATTGTTTCGTTATCGACTTCTAGATTGTCCACGTTTCCCTCCTTTGTTGTTAGATATTCCGTTTTATCAAAGTTTATTGCTAATCCTGCTTTAGTATATTCTTCTTTCAGTTTTCTTATCATATAACTGAGGTCTTCCTCATCTTGCGCTATGATTACTTGGTCGTCTGCGAAACTTAGAGTATATAAGTAATCTTCTCGTATTGGGACTCCCATTCCACTACATTTTTGCTTCCATTTTTTTAATGTTTGTTCAAGGTATATTTTGAATAGTGTTGAGGATGTAGAGCATCCTTGTAATAGAGCTTTTACTGCGCATATATGCGCAAGTATTACATTATATATATATTTTTGAACTCTAGCTTTCATTTGACACCCCACTTGATGATCTAGTAAAGAAATATTTTTTCACTTTCAATTTCACCCTAAAAAACTAAACTCTTAAGTCAAAATTTAACTTTCAAAACTACACGGCTCTGATGAGGCCATCAATTCCTATATTAGTATCAAACTTCAACTTTTTATGTCAAACAGTTTCGGAGAAAATCGGGTGTGACAGACCGACAGACGGACGGACAGACACCGAAGTGATCTTATAAGTGTTCCGTACGGAACACTAAAAAAACATATTTAGTAGCCTTTTTATAGCTCGAACCCATTTTCTACGACACAAGAGTAACCGTTTAATAAGGGTGAGTTTTTGTAAAAGAAACTGTCACACCGTGATATTGGTATATATTTTGATAATTCCCAATTTAGCCACACAAGAATAATAAACGATTTTTCAACAATAAGTTAATAAAGGGGGAAATTAAACTTACCTGAAAGTAATGGCCTAAAAACAGGAAATCTGTTTAGTAAAAGTTATATATTTTTAACATCATTCTTGTCTTAAAATTTGTATATACCATATTTGTACAACAAAGTTAATTTCAAGATTTGTAAAAATATTATATTAACTATCTGACATTTCTGATGACAACCTTAAATTTTGTGATGAAATCATTGATAGAATCTCGGTAAAAATATTTCCATGTCGCGGGATTTTGACTTTATATGTACTAAGGAATTAATAAATTTTATACTAGCCGTGCCTGCGGCTCCACTCGCGTGGACTTGATTCACTACTATCGTCAATGCTTATTCCTTATGTTACCTAACGTAATAAAATATCTGCCATTATTTCCCCTTATCTCCCATTATTTCTCCTTATCTCCCATTATCTCTACATAATTTCCATTATCTAGGCTTATCTCTGCTCATCTCCCATTATTTCTCCTTATCTCCCATTATCTCACCTTATCTCCCATTATCTAGGCTTATCTCGACTTATCTCGTAATATCTCTCCTTATCTCCCATTATTTCTCCTAATCTCCCATTATCTCACCATAATTTCCATTATCTAGACTTATCTCTGCTTATCTCCCATTATTTCTCTTTATCTACTATTATTTATTCTTATCTCCCGTTATCTCATCTTATCTCCCATTCTCTAGTCTTATATCGAATTATATAGAACATATGTATAGATTTATAAAAACACGTAAATCTGATAAGTGGTTCTCAAGTGATAAGCGCACTAACGGACAGACAGACAGAGAGACGTTGCATTTTATATATATATATATATTATATTCTCTGCTACATGATATTGTTCTATATTTAATGCTTTAGGCAGTGTATTGCAAGAGAACGCGCTAGCGGCAAACTTTTCTCCGATTTGATTCACTATTATCGTCACTGCTTATTCCTTATATCACCTAACGTAATCAACTATATATAACCTGGACAGAGAACATATGTATGTTTAAAAAAAAGCACGTAAATCGGATAAGTAGTTCTCCAGTGATAAGCGCCCTAACGGACAGACAGACAGACAGAGAGACGTTGTATTTTATATATATTATAGATATTCTTTGCTACATGATATTGTTCCATATTTAATGGTTTAGCATGTTTAAAAAAAAGCACGTAAATCGGATAAGTGGTTCTCCAATGGTAAGCGCACTAACGGACAGACAGACAGAGATACGTTGCATTTTATATATATTATAGATCTAATAAAATATATATCTATAACCTGGTCAGAGAAAATATGTATGAATTTAAAAAATCACGTAAATCGGATAAGTGGTTCTTGAGGGATAAGCGCACTAACGGACAGACAGACAGAGAGACGTTGCTTTTTATATATTATAGATATAGATTATTATTATTATATAACCACTCCAAAGAATATAGGTATGAATTTAAAAAAAGACACGTAAATCAGATAAGGGGTTCTCGCGTGATAAACGCACTAATGGACAGACAGACAGAGAGACATTGCATTTTAGATATATTATAGATTATAGATATTCTCTGCTACATAATATTGTTCCATATTTAATGGTTTAGGCTGTGTAATGCAAGGGAACGCGCTAGCGGTAAACTTTTTTTCTGACTTCATTCACTATTAGCGTCACTGCTCATTCCTTATGCTACCTATCGTAATAAATTATAGCCTATAACCTGGCCAGAGAACATATGTATGTTTTGAAAAAAAAAGTACGTAAATCGGATAAGTGGTTCTCCAGTAATAAGCGTACTAACGGACAGACAGATAGACAGAGAGACGTTACATTTTATATATTATACAGTCCCTGGCCAAATTATTAGACGCACTGTATTTTTTTTAGTAATTTTATGTTTCTTAAGAGTTTTTATGCAATAATGGTATATTTGAACTACAATATTATTGATTTTTATTTAAAAGAATTGTTGTAGACTACATATTTGTATTTATTTTTAACATATGGCAACACTATGTTGACAAAGTGATACATGAACGTAAACAAGTACAAACCTGTATCAGTCGCGATCGGAATCGAGTCAGGTACGGACGTGTTTCTGTGGCTTTATGGACTGTGATTGTTTTATACTACTCAGTTATTAGTTTATTTTGTATGCAGTGTTTTAAAAAAGTAATTGGACTATTTTCATTATGGGTAGAAAAGGCGATCTTTCACCACGTAAAAAAGCTGAAGTGAAGGCCCTTGTGATTGCGAAAACATTTACAAACCGAGAAATATCACGAATATTGGAGGTTTCTGAAGCTAGTGTACGACGCATAAAAAAGAAAATTGAGTCAGGGAAGGAATTAAGCCCGAAAAAGAAAGAAAAGATGCGGTAGAAAACCAATTTTCACTCCACGGTCAGAGAGATGTTTGAAGAAAATTTGTGTAGAAAACAGATTTGCTACCACAAAGGTAATAAAATCACAACTGCTAGCGTAAATGCTTCTGAGCGCAATGTTCGAAGAAAATTGAAAGAATTAGATTTTAAGGCCTGCCGCCCCGCCAGGAAGCCCAAGTTAACAGCTGCAATGAAAGCAAAGCGCCTGAAGTGGGCCAAACAATGGCAAGACAAAGATGTGGACTTCTGGAGATCGGTAAGATTTAATCAATAATTGATACATTATTATCATTTTCAGTTAAATAAAGCAAATAAACATGGAAGTTTATATATTTTTCCTATTTTTGACAGGTCTGCTTCAGTGACGAAAGCACATTCGAAATTTTGCAGAATAAAGCTCAGTATGTGCGTCGTCGTCATGGAGAAAAGTTTCATCCTGATTGTGTCGTCCCGACGGTTAAACATCCCACCAAAGTGATGATTTGGTCAGTCATCAGCGGCAAGGGCACTGGACGTCTGTACGTCGTCAAAGGAATAATGAGGCAAGATCAGTACAAAGAAGTATTACAAAATCGGTTGATTCCGCAGCTCAGAGAATGGTTTCCAAATGGGGAACCATTCACTTTCATGCAAGATGGAGCTCCCTGCCACACTGCTCGGTCTGTTAAAGCTTTTTTGGCAGAAAAAAATATCCCTCTGTTGGATTGGCCCTGATATGAACCCCATTGAAAATGTGTGGGAGCTGATGAAAAGAGAAGTGGCTAAAGATGTGATTACCAACAAAACCCAGCTCCTAGAAAAGATTATTCATGTGTGGAATCATCATCCTCAAATGCAGGAGACAGTATAATATTGCATTGATAGCATGCCGCGCAGAATTAAAGCTTTGATAGCGGCTAAAGGTGGCTCAACTAAATATTGACTTTTACTAACATTAATTTCACTTTTCTTTAAAACTTAATAAACTTATGCTTTTCTAAATTAATGCTGTTTTATTTATGTCAAATAAATAGGTAATTGATTGGATAATATAAAAATAAAAAACAAATCAATTTAAAATAATAAAACGGTACAATATCACTCGGTAATTAATATTTTACATGAAATCTTGCAGTGCGTCTAATAATTTGGCCAGGGACTGTAGATATAGATTATATATTTTTTATTTGCGCATTTATGTGTAAATTACAGGCGTTTCGGTAAAAAACATAAACATAAAAAAGCATTTATTCTGAACATCCAATTACGATAACTTTTAAACAAATTGTTGAAGAATAAAAATAAAACAAGACAAGAAAATTTATTTGTTTCACCGCATGGCTGTCAGCTTTTCTTTACACATGAGTGATTGAGGCAGCCAAAAGGATCCGTTAGAACCTAGGAATACGTCGGATTTACCCCAAAGGCGGGCTAGTGTTTAGTTAATTTCATTGGTGATTTGAATAGATGAAAATACCAGGTGTACAAGTATGAAATGCGGATTTTTTTTTTCTAAAAAAAACATGTTAAATTCGGAAGAATGATAAAAAGTGCTTTCTTCAAAGTATGCTCCATCGCTTGTTATACATTTTTCCCATCTTTCGGGCAATTTGTGAATACCACGCCAGTAAAAATCATCCCCTTTTGCTGCGAACCATTCATCCAGCCATTTTTTCATATCTTTGTACGAACCAAAGCGCTGCTCAGCAAGTGCGTGACCCATCGATGCAAACAAGTGGTAATCGGAAGGAGCCAAGTCTGGTGAGTAAGCTGCATGGGGTAGAACTTCCCAGCTGAGTGCTTCCAACGTGTCGCGAATTGGTTTTGCTGTATGTGATGGAGCATTGTCGTGAAGAAAAATGACTTTGTGTTGCCTCTCTCGGTATTCTGGCCTTTATTCAAGCAGCGAACGGTTCAAATCGGTCAATTGTTGTTGGTAACGTTTAGTATTAACCGTTTCCCCACGTTTTAACAGCTCATAATAGACCACGCTCCTCTAGTCCCATCAAACACAGAGCATCGTCTTTCTGCCAAAGCGATTCGGTCTTGCGGTCGATGTGGATGATGCGCCTGGGTTTACTCATGATTTTATGCGCTTGGAATTCTCAAAACAGATCCACTTTTCATCCCCTGTAACTATACGATGCAAAAACGACTTTCTTTTATACCGAGCGAGCAAAATGTCACACGTGTTCTTGCGCTTTTCCATTTGCCTGTCGTTCAACTCATGTGGTACCCATCTACCGGTCTTCTGAATCTTTCCCATCTTTCGTAGCCGATTGGAAACAGCTTGTTGACTAACGCCCAATTGCTCGGCGAGTTGTTTTTATGTTTGCAAATCATCTTCGTCTAACAATGCTTGCAATTCCACATCTTCGTATTTTTTTGGCGGTTTTCCACGTTCCTTGTGTGCAACATCAAGGTCACAACTTTTGAAACGCCGAAACCATCGTTTACACATATCTTGCGATGGAGCATGTTCACCATAAGCTTCTTGAAGTAATCAGTATGATTCAACAGCAGTTTTCTTCAAATGAAAACAAAAAATTAATGCTGTCCTCGAATGCTCTTTATTCGGTATAAATTTCGACATATTGAACACAACAACATAACACTATGCACACACTTTTCCAATTTATTACTCGTGCGCATCTGACACTTGTTGATGACACAACAAAATTGCGCAGTGTCAAATCTTTATAGCACAAACTGCATTGGTGCACCATCTGAATGTCTGAAATCTGCCTTTCATACTTGTATACCTTGTATTTGTAACTGACATATCTTATGAAATAACAGTAATTAAAACATACAACATACTTTGTTGCGTTGGTTATCTTTTTTTGAGTTTAAGAGGGCTAGAGTTTGTAATATAATGAAATGTTCAATGTTATCGAGAGTGTCAGTGGTTCTGTTATTAATTGGCTGCAATTATTTTTGTGTGTTAGTTATCATAAAGTAATATAAAAATATAATTGTTAATTAATCTGCTAAGGTGCGTATCTAATTCTGCCCTGTTCAGAGTTTGGTCTGAATGAAAATTTACAAATGCTTTGAAGATGAAAAAAAATCTGTGTTAAAACACAAAAGTTTAAAAAAAAGAATACTTGAATGAACGACCGGTGCTTATCACTGGAGAACCACTTATCCGATTTACGTACTTTTTTTTTTAAAACATACATATGTTCTCTGGCCAGGTTATAGGCTATATTTTATTACGATAGGTAGCATAAGGAATGAGCAGTGACGTAAAAATAGTGAGTGAAGTCGGAAAAAAATTTACCGCTAGCGCATTCCCTTGCAATACACAGCCTAAACCATTAAATATGGAACAATATTATGTAGCAGAGAATATCTATAATCTATAATCTATAATATATAAAATGCAACGTCTCTCTGTCTGTCTATTAGTGCGTTTATCCCTCGAGAACCACTTATCCGATTTACGTGATTTTTTAAATTCATACATATGTTCTCTGACCAGGTTATAGATATGTAGTTTATTACATCTATAATATATATAAAATGCAACGTCTCTCTGTCTGTCTGTTAGTGCGCTTATCCCTCGAGAACCACTTATCCGATTTACGTGATTTTTTAAATTATATATATGTTCTCTGACCAGGTTATAGATATATAGTTTATTACATCTATAATATATATAAAATGCAACGTCTCTCTGTCTGTCCGTTAGTGCGCTTATCACTGGAGAACCACTTATCCGATTTACGTACTTTTTTTTTAAAACATACATATGTTCTCTGGTCAGGTTATAGGCTATATTTTATTACGATAGGTAGCATAAGGAATGAGTAGTGACGATAATAGTGAATGAAGTCGGAAAAAAGTTAGACGCTAGCGCGTTCCCTTGCAATACACAGCCTAAACCATTAAATATGGAACAATATTATGTAGTAGAAAATAACTATAATCTAAAATCTATAATATATATAAAATGCAATTTCTCTATGTCTGTCCATTAGTGCGTTTATCACGCGAGAACCACTTATCCAATTTACGTGTCTTTTTTTAAATTCATACATATATTCTCTGACCAGGTTATAGATATATATTTTATTACATCTATAATATATATAAAATGCAACGTATCTCTGTCTGTCCTCTGTCCGTTAATACGCTTATCACTGGAGAACCACTTATCCGATTTACGTGCTTTTTTTAAAACATACATATGTTCTCTGGCCAGGTTATCTATCTATAATATATATAAAATGCAACGTGTCTCTGTCTGTCTGTCCGTTAGTGCGTTACGTACTTTTTTTAAAAACATACATGTGTTCTCTGTCAGTTAGGTTATAGGATATATTTTATTGTGTTAGGTAACATAAAGAATAAACAGTGACGATAATAGTGAATCAAGTCGGAAAAAAGGTTACCGTTAGCGCGTTCTCTTGCAATACACTGCCTAAACCATTAAATATGGAACAATATAATGTTGCAAAGAATATAATATATATATATATATATATATATATATATATATATATATATATATAAAATGCAACATCTCTCTGTCTGTCTGTCTGCCCGTTAGTGCGCTTATCACTTAAGAACCACTTATCCGATTTACGTGTTTTTATAAATTTGTACATATGATATGTTCTATATAATTCGATATAAGCCTATATAATGGGAGATAAGGTGAGATAATGGGAAATAAGTATAAATAATGGGAGATAAGGAGAAATAATGGGAGATAAGGAGAAATAATGGGAGATAAGCAGAGATAAGCCTAGATAATGGGAAATAAGATAAGAAAATGGGAGATAAGTATAAATAATGGGAGATAAGTAGAAATAATGGGATATAAGCAGAGATAAGTCTAAGTAATGGGAGTTATGGTGAGATAATGGGAGATAAGGAGAAATAATGGGAGATAAGGAGAAATAATGGGAGATAAGGAGAAATAATGGGAGATGAGCAGAGATAAGTCGAGATAATGGAAATTATGTAGAGATAATGGGAGATAAGGAGAAATAATGGGAGATAAGGGGAAACAATGGCAGATATTTTATTACGTTAGGTAACATAAGGAATTAGCAGTGACGATAGTAGTGAATCAAGTAGACGCGAGCGGAGCCGCGGGCACGGCTAGTCTTCTGATAAAATAAAATAATGTAACTACTTATCATTTGTATTGAGTTAAACTTTTGTAAACTTCGGTCTAGTGAATTAATCAATAGACATAAACAAACTTTAATAAAGAGTCTAAGTCAGAAATAATATTTTTTTCGGTTCATTGGTCTGAAAAATTTCCACTGAAAATAATCTTAAACCGCCTGCACTAATGCCAAAAATAATGGTTTTTCTACGATTTCAATATCCCACGAGATTTGATAATTCAATAAAAATAAAGTATGAATTGAAATAAGAAGTTAGACATAGCAATAAATTAGTTATTTTGGACCAGAACAAGTTAACACCCGATACAAACTCAAGTTAAATTTATTATATTGATTCAATGTATATTTCGGTAAGATTTTATTTTATCTATAACGCTTGCATAATATTACTAATTAGAAGATCCATAATTTTGTTGATGTAAATTTCGTATTTGCGATAGATGATCTTCCAAGACACTGTAAGTTCAAGACAGTCTTTGATTGCTAGTCTACACTCTGTAAACGATTTGTGTCGCTTAAGAACTTTTGAACTTACTAAATATTGTTAACAGCAACACTTCTTTAACATTTCTAATGTATCAATACAATATATTCCGTTTTCAAGGCAAAATTTAATACCAATTATTCGCCCGATAAATTTATTCAGTTTTAAAATCTCCGAGAAATTTCCGCAATTCCAAAACAGACTTTCATTTTTACCCTAATAAAGTAAGTGTTATAACAATTTTTGTGAGATGTTATTAACCGTTCTACCAACCTAAAAACAAATACTTTAATAAACGTCAATATCGTATTTTTTTTAGTTTAATTTTTGAACATAGTAGAATTTATAATGAAAATCTACTATTCAGCAGTGACCACTGTTTTCTCATCTGTCAATCCATTTCGAGGCGCGTTGCACTGAATCACGGCTTATCAGCGGAGCCAGGATCCACATATGAGAAGACAAAACTCGAAGTACTCATTACAATATTGGCATAATATCTCAGTAAGATACAATAAATTGTATTTCTAGCTCGTGAAGGCGTCCTTAAGTCAGAGATAAAACTTATTGTATCTTACTGCGCATTTATAATGAACTCAGCCAGTATTACTATGCAATTATTATTGTACAAGTAGCATTATACCAATACTTAGAAAGGCCGGGAGTATTTAAGTAGTTATTTTTGAGAAATTTTCTTACAAATTACTCGTGAAATCCTCAAAACTACTTAAAGTTGGGAACATGGAATTTTGTATTTCGGGTGCTTCAGAAAATTGTTTTTAAAAAATACAGAAAAAGAAGTTCTTAGTAAGCTATATATATATACGAGGCTGGTTTGAAAAGTCCGTGCAAAAATAAAAACTACTTATGTGTTTGGGGTAAACCTTTTTTATTTTTCGACATAGTCTCCTTTTAGGCTTATACACTTCGTCCAACGATGTTCTAGTTTGTTGATCCCTTCCGAATAATAGGATTTGTCCAAGTCTGCAAAATATCCATTAGTGTCTGCAATCACCTCCTCGTTTGAATAAAATCTTTGTCCCGCCAGCCATTTCTTCAAATTGGGGAACAAAAATAGTAGTCCGAGGGAGCCAAGTCTGGAGAATAGGGGGGATGTGAAACGAGTTGGAATCCTATTTCCATTAATTTTGCGACCACAACTGCTGAGGTGTGTGCTGGTGCGTTGTCGTGATGGAAAAGGACTTTCTTGTGGGCCAATCGCGGGCGTTTTTCTTGCAGCTCGATTTTCAGACGGTCCAATAACGATGAATAATATTCACCTGTAATAATTTTACCCTTTTCCAGATAGTCGATGAGGATTATCCCTTGCGAATCCCAAAAGACAGTCGCCATAACCTTTCCGGCCGAAGAAACGGTCTTCGCCTTTTTTGGTGCAGATTCCCCCTTGATAACCCATTGTTTAAATTGTTGTTTGGTCTCAGGAGTATAGTAATGTATCCATGTTTCATCCACAGTGACGAAAACGATGCTTAAAGTCCTCCGGATTCTTCTGGAACAGCTGCAAACCATCCTTGCAACACTTCACACGATTCCGTTTTTTGTCAAGCGTGAGCAATCGCGGCACCCATCTTGCGGATAGCTTTCTCATGTCCTAATGTTTATGCAAAATATTATGTACCCGTTCAGTCGAGATGCCCACAGCACTAGCAATCTCACGCACCTTAACTCTTCTGTCATCCATCACCATATCATGGATTTGATCAATGATTTCTGGAGTCGTAACCTCCACAGGCCGTCCAGAACGTTCAGCGTCACTTGTGCCCATATGGCCAGTCCGAAAATTTTGAAACCACTTATAAACTGTTCTAATCGAAGGTGAAGAGTCACCATAATGTTTATCAAGCTTCTCTTTAGTCTCCTGAGGCGTTTTGCCTTTCATAAAGTAATGTTTAATTACCACACGAAATTCTTTTTCGTCCATTTCTTGAAAATCACTCGACTTCCTTGATTCACACGAATGCCAAACACAAAGAAATAGACCAATATGGCTGAAACTTGGTGTGCGTTCATTCAAGAGATGCTACTAACTAAACATGACCTACGCGCCGGTGGTGCCATCTCTCGGACTTTGCACGGACTTTCAAAACCATATATATATATATATATATATATATATATATATATATATATATATATATATATATACATATATATATATATATATATATATATATATATATATATATATATATATATATATATATATATACATACAGTAGAACCCCGGTTATCCGAGGTAACGTGGGGGGCACCCTCCTCGGATAACTGAAAACTCGGATAATCTGGATTTGGTTTTTATTCATTTAAAAAATAAATTCCAATACTTTAAACCGATGTATTAACGTTTTTAACATATAAATAGGTACATACATTATAAAACAGTGAAATAGGTATTTATGCGTTTCTATTTCTCGCTGCAATGTTTCTCCATCTATTAAGAAGCAAATCTGCTAGGGTTGTCTCTGGTTGTTGTTCGATATACCTCAAAGCTTTTTCCAAAGAAGCAAAACCTTCTTGATGAGAGATCTTAGTGGGAGACTGTTTATCCACCGCCGCTTCGTCATCGTCATCTGATTTTTCGGTTTCCTGAAAGGCATTCGTTATTTCTTCAATACTCATTTCTTCTTCTAAATCATCTGCTGTAATCCATTCAACAACATCTTCTCTTGTCACATTTTCGCAACCTTTTAATTTTTTCATTAATTCAAATAAACTTTTTTCTTTTTCTTCTATCTCGCTGTCAAAATTTGAACAGGACATTTCTCCATGGCTTCTCAGTTTCAAAGCTAATTCATTTAATGGAGTATCATCTTCACTGTCATTTTAGTCCTCAAAATCAATAACTTTTGACCAAGATTTTTGAATAGTGGTAGTATGCAGAGAATCCCAAGCTTGACTTACCCAGTAAATAACATTTTTCAGTGTAACCTTTCACATCCCATTGATAATATCCTCCTTTTCTGTGTATTCTAACAGATTCGAACAATTTCGCCTACATGAAGTCCTTCTCCAGGGTGAGAGGGGGCATTATCCATTAACAAAATTGCTTTAATAGGAAGACGGTTTCTGTTCAAAAATTTAGTCACAGATGACACGAACTTTTCTTCAAACCAGTTAGTAAATAAGGTCGCATCGATCCATGCGCTCTTCTGACTTTTATAATAGACTGGTAGGGCTTTGGGTGAGATGTCTTTTAAAGCTCTTGGACGTGCAGACTTGCCAATCACCATCAGTGGGATTTTATGCCTTCCAGATGCATTGAATATACCATTATAGTTAATCTTTCCTTACTTCGTTTGTGCCCAGGAGCTGATTTTTTTTGTCGAGATGTTTTTGATGGAAGCATTTTATAATTCAGACCAGTTTCGCCACAGTTGTAAATTCGATCACATGTGTATCCATAATCTTCGATTTGCTTTTTAAATTTCTGCTTAAACTTGTCAATTGATGACACATCAGAAAGTTTTTCACCACATACAGGCAGTTGTCGTACACCGTACCGTTTTTTCCAGCGGTTAAGCCATCCAGAACTGGCGGTAAACTGATCTATCTCTGGGAATTGCCTACTAATCATTATTGCTTTCCGTTGTAAAATTGGACCTGACAGAGACACACCTTTCGATCTCTGTTGGTTAAACCACATGAATAAAGCTTCGTTAACCTTTTCATAGTCGCCGGTTTTCATTGATTGATTGAGGACGAGGAGGCTTGCTTTATACACCAATCTTCTATTTTTGTACGGTTTCTTTTCCAATCTCCAACGGTTACCTCACTTACTCCATAATCTCGTGCAACAACTTTAATTGTCTCTCCTGCTTCAATTCTTCTAATGGCTTTTAATTTTTCTTCAATAGAAACGATGATTCTTTTATGCTTGTTTTGCTCCCTTATAATACGACAAACAAAAATTCAAACAAAGCAGTTCGTATTAATTACACTTAACTACCAGAACTTCAACCAAATAAATTATGTGAGTATACTCATATTTACATGTTGAACGAGCCCAAAAACGTAAATAGGGGAACCCCTCACACGGGCCAGGGGGATTCCCCGAAGGCCTCGACGATTTTAAATGGAAATATGTACATACATATTTTAGAAGCTCGGTTAATACGCAGCATAGACGCGCGTACCTCGAATAATCAGGTTCTTATATTGGCTCGGTTAATCCGGAATTCGGATAATCGCGACTCGGTTAATCGGAGTTCTACTGTATGTATATATATGTATATATATATATATATATATATATATATATATATATATATATATATATATATATATATATATATATATATATTCTGTACAGGGTGAGTCAATGATAGAGTAAAGTTCATTATCTCATTTGTTTCGGAAATGACGAAAAAATGTTAAATACAATAGTTTTAGGGAATGTTAAGGTGCACAGTTTAAAATTATTATTGAGTATACAGAGTACTTCAAAAAAGTGTGGCCGATATAACAATGTTTTTTTAAATGGAACATCCTATTTTCTACTTTATTTTTAAATTCTGCGTAAAATTTTCTAAATTTTTTTTATTGTTGTTATATACCTGAACCTAGTAGTTTTTCTAATACAGTAGAATCTCACAAATTAGAACCACTTTGTGCACCGGGCAGTTCGAATTTCTAAAAAGTTCGAATTTCTGGCCATTTTTTTTTTACAGAAAATGATAAAATTATAATAAAACTAATTATGTAAGCTTTATTTTAACACAAAACAGTTTTTATTTATTAACATTTAATTAATTGAACATATTAAATTCATAGAAAAACTTTTAAAAAGTTTTTTAATTATTAGGTATTTAATTGGTTTTTAACATAAAATCAGTAATACTTGTTTGTTTTTTTTGATTTATTTAAACTGGATACAACTTTCACACGTATGAACACTTCACTTTGACCTTCAGTCATCAACTGACCCAAATTTGTACAAGCATATCAAATTTCACATGCATATGGCCGAACTGTACACACCACGAATAACTCGGTGATTCCCCGTTTTATTTTTACTTTAATAAGCGAAAAAAAATAATTTGTAGTGAAAATACAAAAAAAAGTAAAAAAACTTCCAGAAATTAGAACCCCCTGTTCTAATTTTAGAGCGTTTAATTTGGTTTTTTTCGCCTATTTAGTTCAAAATCATAGAAAAAAAAATATTTTCTAGTGGAAATAAAAAACCAAAAAAAAAAAAACAACACTTCCAGAAATTAGACCCACAGGTTCTAATTTCAGAGCGTCCAATACATTGAAATGGCCGGTTCTAATTTCAGGACGGTTCGAATTTGTGACGGTTGGAATTTGTGAGATTCTACTGTATTTTAATTTTTTCAAAAAAATACTAGATCGTATCAATACTTTCCGAATTTTAATATTACTCTTTATTTGTTTCAGGTATGATATTCTCAATATTAATTCGCAAGCTTTAAAGAACTGACAAATATCAAGGTAGGGTAAAAATTGCTATGTTGGTTTTTTACAAGTACAAATTATATTTTTAATAATTTCTTAATACCATCACCTAATTACTTTTATAAAAGTTACTATTATCAACTACTAATTGATTATTAATTTGTTTCTACCCTTTCTATAAGAGCAAATTAGTGTCAGAAAAATATTACATGTAAGTAAGTTTGTTTTGGTTTTAGGAGTTTTATATTAGTAGCGTAGAAAAAAATATATCTAAAGGTAAAAAGTTACCCAGTTCTTGATTGCTCCTTAGGTCCACACCAGACAAGACTTGGTAAGAATATTTGCAAGCGTATTCCTTTTTTAGTTGGATCAAACATTTTTATGAAACAATCATTATTTTTTTCATTATGAAGTATTGTGTCGTAGTTATCAGAATTAAATGTCATTTTGGGCCCTAAGAACAACCATATATTATAATAAGAAGTTTTTATTTTAACTTCCTTATAAGCTGAAATTTTGGTGTGAAATGTACTATTTGGTGGCGAAATTCTTTACAACGGCCAAAAGAACTATAAGGATCGATTGTAGGTTATTGCAATGTTCAGCAAAGTTACTCGTGTTTATGCAGAGAACATTTTTGTCGAGACAGTTATGCTAAAATATGCACGGTTTGTGAGTTATGGTCGAAAATGTGAAAAAATTGCATTTTTTCGGGCTTTCTGTACTAAAAACACCCCAAAAGAGTGAAAATCTGGCCTCGACATGTTCACAAAAATTGTATTTTAGTGTGAAGAACATTTCGTCTGAAGATTGCATTGAGAAATTCCTAATAATTTACGAGATATAACCGTGCAAACCAAAGCTCGAGCAAAAAAATTGATGATGGCAAAAAAAAAATTCGAACTAAACTATCAAAGGGTCTTGCTAGTTTGGGTGGGCCCTTCTAGAAACTGAAATCATAATTTAGTTTACATTCGATGACCTCGAAAATGTTGCACAGTGTAATGAGACTAAATCTAGAGAAAATTAAAATTAAATTCGGTATTTTCTTTATATATATCTTCAAAAATAAGATTATTTTTTTATTAGAATATCTGTTTCTCTGAAACTCAACTTATTTAACCATTGAATCACCCAATTCTCTGAAACCTATCTTAATGCGACCGAAGATTAACAGTGGACTTAAGGAAGGGCGACTGGAAACGACGAGTTACCATTTAGTTGAAGGTACGTATTGTTAGATTTCTAAAATTTTTAAAATATTCAATGGTTCATAATATATTCGTTATATTATTAAAACTCTAATCTAATGAAATAAAATTATGGTACAAATGACTTGAATCTGACTGCGAGGCTGAATTGGACGAGAGAAGTATAAGATATAAACAGATGGGTATAATGACGGAAGTCTCTGTTCATAAATGGACGGTCGATATGGACCTTTGAGATATATCTATAATATATATAAAGTGCAATGTCTCTCTGTCTGTCTCTCCGTTAGTGCGCTTATCACTCGAGAACCACTTATCTGATTTACGTGGTTTTTTTTTAAGCATACATATGTTCTCTGGCTAGGTTATCTATAATATATATAAAATGCAACGTCTCTCTGTCTGTCTGTCTGTCTGTCTGTCTGTCCGTTAGTGACCTTATCACTGGAGAACCACTTATCCGATTTACGTACTTTTTTTTTTTAAAACATACATATGTTCTCTGGCCGGGTTATAGGCTATATTTTATTACGATAGGTAGCATAAGGAATGAGCAGTGACGATAATAGTGAATGAAGTCGGAAAAAAGTTTATCGCTAGCGCGTTCCCTTGCAATACACAGTCTAAACCATTAAATATGGAACAATATTATGTAGTAGAGAATACCTAGAATCTATAATATATATAAAATGCAATGTCTCTCTGTCTGTCTGTCTGTCCACTGGTGCGTTTATCACGCGACAACCACTTATCCGATTTACGTCTTTTTTTAAATTCATACATATATTCTTTGGCCAGGTTATATAATAATAATAATAATCTATACCTATAATATAAACAAATTGCAACCTCTCTCTGTCTGTCTGTCTGTCTGTCTGTCTGTCCGTTAGTGCGTTTATCCCTCGAGAACCACTTATCCGATTTACGTGATTGTTTAAATTCGTACATATGTTCTCTGACCAGGTTTTAGATATATATTTTATTACATCTATAATATATATAAAATGCAACGGCTGTCTGTCTGTCTGTCTGTCTGTCTGTCCGTTAGTGCGCCTATCACTGAAAAACCACTTATCCGATTTACGTACTTTTTTTTTTAAAACATACATATGTTCTCTGGCCAGGTTATAGGCTATATTTTATTACGATAGGTAGCATAAAGAATGAGCAGTGACGTAAAATAGTGAATGATGTCGCAAATAAGTTTGCCGTTAGCGCGTGCCTTTGCAAAACCATTAAATATGGAACAATATTATGTATCTGTATATGTATAATCTATAATATATATAAAATGCAATGTCTCTCTGTCTGTCTGTCTGTCCATTAGTGCGTTTATCACGCAGGAACCACTTATCAGATTTACCTGTCTTTTTTTAAATTCATGCATATATTCTTTGGCCAGGTTATATAATAATAAAAATAATCTATATCTATAATATATATAAAATGCAATGTTTGTCTGTCTGTCTGTCTGTCTGTCTGTTAATGCGCTTATCCCTCGAGAACCACTTATCCGATTTACGTGATTTTTTAAATTCATACATATGTTCTCTGACCAGGTTATAGGTATATGTTTTATTACATCTATAATATATATATAAAATGCAACGTATTCTGTCTGTCGGTCTGTCCGTTAGTGCGCTTATCACTGGAGAATCACTTATCCGATTTTCGTACTTTTTTTTTTTTAAACATATATATCTTCTCCGGCCAGGTTATAAGTTATATTTTATTACGATAGGTAGCATAAGGAATGAGCAGTGACAATAATAGTAAATGTAGTTGGACAAAGTTTGCCGCTAGCGCGTTCTCTTGCAATACATAGTCCAAACCATTAAATATGGAATAATATTATGTAGCAGAGAATGTCTATAATATATATAAAATGCAATGTCTCTCTGTCCGTCTGTCTGTCCGTCCGTTAGTGTGCTTATCACTGCAGAACTACTTATCCGATTTACGTGCTTTTTTTTAACCATAAGTATGTTCTCTGGCCAGGTTATAGGCTACATTTTATTAGGTGACATAAGAAATAAGCAGTGACGATAATAGTAAATTAAGTCGGAGAAAAGTTTGCCGCTAGCGCGTTCTCTTGCAATACACTCCCTAAAGCATTAAATATGGAACAATATCATGTAGCAAAGAATACAATATATATAAAATGCAACGTCTCTCTGTCTGTCTGTCTGTCCGTTAGTGCGCTTATCACTCGAGAACCACTTATCCGATTTACGTGTTTTTATAAATTTATTCATATGTTCTATATAATTCGATATAAGCCTAGATAATGGGAGATAAGGTGAGATAATTGGAGATAAGGAGAAATAATGGGAGATAAGTCGAGATAAGCCTCGATAATGGGAGATAAGGTGAGGTAATGGGAGATAAGTATAAATAATGGGAGATAAGGAGAGATAATGAGAGATAAGCAGAGATAAGTCTAAATAATGAGAGTTATGGTGAGATAATGGGAGATAAGGAGAAATAATGGGAGATAAGGAGAAATAATGGGAGATAAGTCGAGATAAGCCTAGATAATGGGAAATAAGGTGAGATAATGGGAGATAAGGAGAAATAATGGGAGATAAGGACAAATAATGGGAGATGAGCAGAGATAAGCCTAGATAATGGAAATTATGTAGAGATAATGGGAAATAAGGAGAAATATTGGGAGATAAGGAGAAATAATGGAAGATATTTTATTACGTTGGGTAACATAAGGAATAAGCAGTGACGATAGTAGTGAATCAAGTCCAAGCGAGCGGAGCCGCGGGCCCGGCTAGTAGGATATATTTTATTACTTTAGGTAACATAAGGAATAAGCAGTGACGATAATAGTGAATCAAGTCGGAAAAAAGTTGGCGCTAGCGCGTTCTCTTGCAATACACTGCCTAAACTATTGAATATGGAACAATATCATGTAGCAAATAATATAATATATATAAAATGCAACGTCTCTGTCTTTTTGTCTGTTCGTTAGTGCGCTTATCACTCGAAAACCACTTATCCGATTTAGGTGTTTTTTTTTTTTTATTTATATATAGAGACCGGACTATATGCAACATAAAAATCTTGAAATATGCATGCAAATATGCATGAAACATGCTTAAAATATGCATGAAAAGGGTCAAAATATGCAATATTAAATAATAATAAAAGTAGTAATATTTAGTTTTTTATTTCAAAATCAGCATAAAATTAACAAGTTATCGACGATGTTTAAATTTAATTAACAATTATTTAACATTTATTAAAATTATTTAACATTTGTATTCTTGTACACGTAAACAATAAGGTATTGTTCCAAATGTTGGATAGTAAGATTGTGTCTTCGATCACTTAAAATATTTTTATAAGTGGAAAAAGACCGTTCCACATCTACTTAGAACACCGAGCCGCCGCCAGGCTTAGAACACCGGGCCGCCAGGCTTAGTAACATCAAGCCGCAGGGGCTAATTTCCACCGAGCCGCAGTAGAGGCTTACGACAATATCTACGAGAGCCAAGTTAAGCACGAGTTTTTTATCATAAAGCCGTAGTGGGTTTTGTGTGTTTTCTAAATGGAGTAGTTAAAGTAGGCTCTTCTCAAAAGTGTGAAATCGGTTTTGTGTTGCATTGAAGGCCTAGAAGCCCATAGGAAGACCGTAAGTTACCAGAACATACATCAATAAATATATTCCCCGCAAATAAGTGTTTTTTTTTTTTTTAACAGCAATTTGAACTGAAAAATCGCGAAGTGAAAATCACGACTCTTCGATTTCGGGTGTAGTCAAGATTTAGAAGTAAAATCTCTGATTTAGGGACTCTAATTTATAAAAACTACTTTTAGGCTAGAATTTTTTTGTATTCCTTAAAACTGCAAAGGTTAGAACTTTTATTTTAAATCATGAATAAATTTTCTTTTTTGTTGATTAAAGCTAGTGTCTCACTGAATACCTATTTTTCTTTTCAGGATTAGAAAAGTTGTACTAGAATAATTCTTTTTAGTAATAACCATAAAACACTTCAGTATTTTTTCATTTTTTTAACTGAAGTTAGATCCTTTCTATTTTAAAATGAATGGTGCCCAAAAATTTGTACAACTGAAGCTTTTTAAAAATAGAAAATAATTCCAAAAAGACGTATAACAATTATCTCTTACCCATATTTCTCTACCAAGGAAAACTGAGCTAGTGTTTGTTTAATTTCTTTAGTTCTTTTAAAATCATTATTCACTCAATTCATTCTCAGAAATTAAAAAGAGGTTGCAAGAAAATCGCGCCCAAGCGTGGGAAAAAACAATTTTCACAGGGTACAAAAAGACGCCGCAAAGTGCGGGCAGTTCTCACGTTACAATGTTCATTGTAAAATAGTACAGCTCCAATCCATGTTCCCCATCGAGTTACCACTGGTTCGGGAGGTAAAGACACATTTGGCAGTTTTTCTTTATAGGCGTTATTGCGAGCAGGTACCTTAAGAAACACTTTCTTTGCTGATGAAATCAGTTTATTTACATTTCCAAACGTGGATTGTACTTCTTCAGCGAGTCGATGGACTCCGTGAGCAAAGCACGTCACATGAATTAAATTTGGATAAAATACTTGGAGGACTTTGGCTGCCTTGATCATATAGGGAGCAGCATCTGAGAGAAATTGAAACACTCTTTCATCTGCAGAAGATTCAGGAAATATTTTTTTAATACCTTCATTCACGAATCTGGCGATTATAGAATGATTTGTCTTGTCAAGTTATTTGCAGGCCACCAAATACGAAAAAGAAGGCTCTAATCTTAATGCACCCACAATTAAATTCGTAATATAACGACCACAACTGTCGGTAGTTTCATCAGCTGAAATCCAAATAATGTCATCCTTAAGGTCATTGCGTATTTCTTCCAGAAGATGTTGGTTAATTGTTGGTATGTAATTTTTACGCAATGTTGATTCGTCTGGTATTTTTTGATTCAAGCAATATTTTCGCAAAATCTTTGAATGTAGGATTTGTAAGTTTGTGGAGAGGAATATTACTTGCAAGCAATGCTTCACATAAATCCATGCTAAAGTGGGTTTTTTGTTTGCCTATAGAAGTGGATTCACTGCTACTTGCTGCTGTTATAAGTTGTTATCGTGGGCCTTTTTTTGCAATCCTGCGATATGAAGACTTGTCTTGACATGCTGGTCAATTTGAAACTTTTTTGGGCACGAAACATTTTTCTCGCAAACTCGACAATATAAAACATTTCCGTCGTATGTAAATGTTCCCGGATAATCAGCTTCCCACGAAGAGATACTTTCTTTTGCGGGTGGCATGGTACACGTTAAACTTTAAAACAGCACGTTAAAAATTGCAAAAAAACTACACTGATGCAAGTGCGTCAACAATAATGTTAAAACTGATATCTTGTTTTAAAATAAAAATCATCTTCGAGAAAATTGTTTATTTGATCCACCCTCAAATAAATATTTTTAGAAACTAACTACTTATCACTTAATATTCCGACCAAGAAACAAAGGAATAAAAAACCGTCGAAATTTTGGGCATTCACTTGGCACTGTAACCTAATCGATGTTTAGACTATTGCAGATAATGTTCCGGCGATAAGATCGGTTCCAGACGGCGACATTAACAATTCCCTGAGCAATTCAACTGCCTAGTAATACCGAGAAATATTATAAATATAGGGAAAATATGCATCATTACTAGATTTAGGGTAAAATATGCCATAATCGGTGAGAATGGTCTAAATATGCAAATGCATATAATCCGGTCTCTATTTATATATATGTTTTCTTTCCAGGTTATATAATAATAATAATAACACAGGCCGACAAAATTTGGCCAAACCTTTTACTTAGAAACCGGAATATACTTTTCCGAAGGTTTTTGACGCGCTGAATTCGAATCTGAGGTCAGAATTTCTCTGATGGCTTCGGTCTTCGAGATATTCTGACCTAAAAGCGCGAAAATCACGGTTTTTCGAGATATTTGAGGTTATGTTACATCGAAAGGTATATTTTTTTTATGAAACCATTAATGGAGTCCGAAAGAACTATTCTGCAAAACGCATTTGGATTTTTCTGGATATATTTTTTTATCTTTGAGAAATCGTATGTTGAATTTAAGTAGTTAGACTTATTTCTCGATTTTTGGAAAACGAAAGGCATCTAATAAATACAACTCTTCGACGCATTAACTTTTATAACGATTGTTAATTTATGGTGAAGGATGTTTCAAATTAGACTTATTTTGAGTTTAATAAACGAATAGAAACAGTTCGTTGAATGGATTATGGAACAACAAGTGGATACTGATTTTTCGAAGAAAATCATCTTCAGCAATGAGGCTCATTTCCATCTTGATGGCTTCGTTAATCGACAAAATTGTCGCATCTGGGGTTCAGACAATCCACACGTGACTGTTTCGAAACAAATGCATCCACAACAAGTGTCACTGTTTGGTGCGGATTTTGGGCTGGAGGCATCATCGGACCATTCTTCTTCGAAAATGCGGTTGGCCAGGCAATAACAGTTAATGATGATCGTTATCGCGATATGATAATCCAGTTTTTTGTGCCTAAATTGCAAGATATGCATGTGGACGACATGTGGTTTCAACAAAACGGTGCCACATGCCATACAGCCCGAGAAACAATTCAATTACTGCATGAGTCATTTCCTGGTCGTGTAATATCCCGTTTTGGTGATCAAAATTGGCCGCCCAGATCATGCGATTTAACGCCGTTCGACAAAAGAGTACGTATGTGCCTGCAAAGCCGTGGAGGCCATTTACGCGATATGTTATTCCGTACGTAACCCTATACTGTATACTTTATGAATCAATAAAAAAAATCACAATTTTTAATTTAAAACCTGTGTTTTCTATCAAAATTTCTTCTTGCGTGAATTTTGGGACACCCTTTACTTGCACTATTTCGGACTTCCATCCCCGTATTTTGCAATCAACTCTTTTAATCGTAACAACATTGTAACTAAAGGCATATATATAATTAAATGAAAAGTTTAACCAAATAAATATAAAAAATGGTACTTACTTTAATGTACGTTTGATGGAAACCTGACTTTAAATACCTCGGTTGAAAGCATGCGCAGTTCTTGCGAAGTTCCGAGCTAGGCTGCGAGAGAGAAACGATCGTCCATACTCTATTCACGGCGACAGACTGCTCTCTCAATCTAGCTGTATAGGAGCAATAAATACATGCGACTGTGGCTGTCTGGTACGATTATTTCGGCCGCGGTTATATTAGACAAGGCGAAATCGGCGCCATCGTTGGAAAAAATTTTCTAATTGAATTTTTTTTCATAACCTTTTCCAGGAGATGCCCCTGAAAGAGGATCAACATGTTGCCGGGCGGTAACCTGGTCCGAATTTGTTTAAACAAATTTTTTTTAAACAAAGTCCAAAAATAGAAATTTTCGCCCCGGAACAAGTTTTTTTAGGTAAATTGGACCATTTTGAACAAAAAATGTCTCTTGTGAATTTTCTCTAAAATGCGCCGTTTTCGAGATATCGGCGATTTTAGGTGCGAGAAAACGCGAAAATGGCCACTTTCACCTCCCAATATCGGGGTCAAAAATTAAAATTTTCAATGTTGCCAAGTGTCCAAATTAAAGTTTGAGATCTCCTCTACAAATTACCGTAGGAAATATTGCAATATCTTCATTTTTAAATATTGTTTTTTAACAGTTAACAAATTGCGTTCGAGCGCCCGCGGCTGCATCGAAACTGTATACATAGATATATACGCAACGCCCGTACGTAGGCGCACGGAACTGTATACGCACTGCGATGCTCTATAAAGCTTTGTTTCTTGATTTCTTATTAAAATTAATATATTTGAAAAGTATGTAAAAAAATATTTATTTATTAAAGAGTAATTGTTATATCAAATTTAATTATTATAACAAATGAATATAAATAAAAATTCAATATTCGATTAGGATGGTAGAAGAATTAAAACAATTTTATGAAATATAACTTATATATATTTAATAGAATTTTCGCAAATATTTAAATTACACCCACACATGAGTATACAACTTACGTTGTTGCTTTTGCAATTACATGCATTAGTTTTACAATTTTTTGTACATTTACATTGCCTAATTAACGAATCTGGTATCGAATTTTTTAACATGAATTTGGGTAACAATTCACCTGTTTCTATAGTGTAACCAAATTCTGTTGCATCTAAATGTCGATACCGAGAATACAATGACATTTTCCATATGTATGTTTTGTAGTGAAGCTCGTGAAATGTGCAATTTTAAAGCATCGGATGTACATGGAATTTTTCCAAAATTAATACCCATCCCACAAGAACGTTCTAAAATTATTTGTCTAGCATTATCTGCTGTTTCTCCAGCTTTATTCAAAATTTTCAAATACAATTTTTCTAATGCATTGAATTCCATGGCATTTAACTGTAAGCCAGTACCAAGTGGGGTTAATGCATTTTGAGTATCTAAATCAAAGACTAAATCTAAAGCTTTATTTTTAGTACCTACTTTACTAGTAGTATCACAGCCTGTAAACGCATGTAAAGCAGGCAAAAGTTGACAAACTTGACTAGTTAAATATTCAGCAGCTACATTACAAGACAATAATCTTGGCTTCTTACCAACTACTTTAAAATACAATCCGGTACAACCAATTAATTTGAAAAAGCTCCAATAATGAATTGCTAATATAAAAATTGAATTTTTTGAAATGATTCAAAATTTGGTTGTTGTACAACATCATCACACTTACCACAGAAAATGCACTTATGATCACATTTAATTCGTTTAATAGAAAAAGACATAATTACACATGTACATACTTGTAAGGGCGGAAAACAAATGAATAAACTATTAAAGTGTCCGACTCTTATTTAAGCAATAGCATGTTTGAACTTTTGCATGATACTTCACGTTACAGCGAGTTGCAGCGCGTATACAGTTCCGCGCGCCTACGTACGGGCGTTGCGTATATATCTATGTATACAGTTTCGATGCGGCCGGCGGGCGCTCGAACGCAATTTGTTAACTGTTAAAAAACAATGTTTAAAAATAAAGATATTGCAATATTTCCTACGGTAATTTGTAGAAGAGATCTCAAACTTTAATTTGGACACTTGGCAACATTGAAAATTTTAATTTTTGACCCCAATATTGGGAGGTGAAAGTGGCCATTTTCGCGTTTTCTCGCACCTAAAATCGCCGATATCTCGAAAACGGCGCATTTTAGAGAAAATTCACAAGAGACATTTTTTGTTCAAAATGGTCCAATTTACCAATTTTTGGACTTTGTTTAAAAAAAATTTGTTTAAACAAATTCGGACCAGGTTACCGCCCGGCAACATGTTGATCCTCTTTCAGGGGCATCTCCTGGAGAAGGTTATGAAAAAAAATTCAATTAGAAAATTTTTTCCAACGATGGGCGCCGATTTCGCCTTGTCTATATGTTGAATATATCTTCAAGAGATTACTCATTTGCCTTACTTCCCTCGAATATTGTTACAGGATGCTATTTTTATACGTTATTTATTATGTAATTATCCACTTCATTGATGGATGTAATTTAGCTGCAATTTCTCGTACTGCTGTTTATCATTTCCTACTTCGGATAATAATTTTCATAAAGGGCGTGATCTATTTAAGTTAAAAGCTGAGCTGATTACCCTATTATCCTTTAGCCCGTTCTCGTTAAAACGGAACGCCTTAAAGTAAACTTTTGAAAATATTATCTTGAAGCACGTCATCGAGGTATAATGAAAGAGAGGCTTAAACGGAATTTTAAATATAAATTTAATATTAATGACATCAACGAACCAATAAAACAATTTTGGGGGACAGTTATTACAAATAATAAGTTTAAAACAGTCTCTTGCTACACTTTCGTTAATTAATTAAAAATTTAATTATCTTAGTAAAATTTACCTATTTGAATAATTGTTTGATAAGGACTTTAGAGTCTTCGGCACAATGACACTACATCTTGGTTATCACCATTACACCAAACACCTTATTTTTGCACTTCACGCCGGTTGCGGTAATCATGTTGACATTGCCAGGAACGATGACTGACTAAACCAAAGATCAAGAACTAGACTATTTATAGTCGGCGGCTATGTTTAGTCCAGTAGTCAACACAGAGAAAGGTGTATATTCTTATAAACCAAATCCTTTATAAGAAAAAACCCTAACAAATGGAACGAATTTTAACTCTAGCCTATATTAATACGATTTTAAAAGTTTTAGTTTGAGAAACTCTTTTATTACGAGCTTTATTTATCTATACTCGTATATGTATCGGTTCCGCTTCATTTCATGTATACAGTTTGATTTAAAAGAGAGTAGTAGTAAGACGTGCATTTTTGAATAACATATCCTGAATTTTGGGCAGTGTTTTATATTCGCTGACATAAAATAACTTGGGAACAAAATTTATTAATTTTTAAGAAAAACAACCATTTTAATAGTTTCTTATAAATTAGCAAAATAATCTAAAATATGTGAATTCGACAATGTTTTTGCGCGTTCAACAAAAATAACACTTAACCTGTTTCTAAATTACTTAAAATTTTACTTAGAGAAGTCATCTAATTCTTATAGATACAAATATTACCATAAGTTAAACTATAATAATTTCGTTGCCTCAAACACAACATATTTACAAATAACCGGTGAAGTGCAAGTTGAACTTGCGCAATTAGTGTTCCGTACGTTGATTGCTTTTAAAATAAAAAATGTTGTAACGGAAGTATAAAATGATCAGTGACTTCACAAAACACACCCCAAATGAGTTTTCAACAAAGTTTGTTTCCAATCTTTACTGAAAATTGATGACCTTGAAATTTCTGTTTTTTTTTTTATATACCAGATAAATTATTAAAGGTAATGCACTCGTGATAATTTTCGTTCAATCTACACCCCGTGGAGAATATTCCAGAATTTTTTCAAAATTTTTTGATAAGTACTTTTCGAGATAAGGCGGGTGGACAGCGATTTTTGGCGATTTTTTAAAAAATAATACAAGGAAAAGTGCGCGCAAGTATTACATTATATATATATATTTTTTACTCGTGTTTCCACAAGCTTTCATTTGACACCACACTCGATTACCTAGTAAAAAAATTTTTTTTTCACTTCCGATTTCACCCCCCAAAACTAACCCTTAAGTTCAAATTTAACTTTCAAAACTACATGGCTCTGATGAGGCCATCAATACCTATTATTATTACCAAATTTCAACTTTCTATCACAAATAGTTTCGGAGAAAATCGGGTGTGACCGACGGACAGACACCGAAGTGATCTTATAAGTGTTCCGTACGGAACACTAAAAAATTGAATTTGAAGCCGGAATTGCTCTATTACAGAGGTTCCCAAACTTTTTTTCTCGTAGATCACCTTCAAAATTTTACTGGTTTCGGTGGACCCCCTGCTGCTACATTTCTACCATATTCCCATAACTCGTCAAAAAATGTGAAGATTAGATCTAACGATGGAAATTTGCGTCGTGGCTGAGTTCCAACCCTAAATTCGGAGTGGTAAAAATAAAAAGAAAAATAATATATTTTCTTGTGTTCTATTTATTGAAATAATATGATTACAGACTTAATAGAATTAAAATTAAACATTAATAACGTACCGTAACTTCAACAATGCAAATCAAACATTAAAAAAAAACAATTATAATCATCTCCGATGGTTTTCCAGATTTGGCTATAAGCAATGAGATATTGTAAGATGCCCGCAAGCCATCATCGTTACTTTGAGACGTTGAAGCGAACATACTGTGCACGGTGGGTCTCTTTTCATATTTTTCCTTCAATGTTTCAAAATATTTTAAATCTTTACCTATTTTATCAGGATGACACCTTCTTAGATGATCTTCGAGCTTCGATGGTTTCATAGAGTCATTGCTCAAAACTTTGTTGCATAAAAGGCATATGGGCAATCGTTTGTCTGCCTTTGATGGAAGAAAACCAAATTTCAAATAATCAACACTGTACTGTCGACATTTCTTCTTAGATTCAGCCATGTTTCGTATCAGTTACCTACCTGTAAAGAAAAAAAATGTTTGTTTTAGTAATCATAAGGCGACTTTAACAGGATATGGCTATTTTAACCCAGAATAAAATAGGATTAATTAATTATTGCAATGAAAAAACCAAAATGCTGGCGGCAAAACTGATTTTAATTATTAAAAGCAATAAACTGCTAAGACCCATATAGAGGTTTCCACAAAACGGCTAAACCTATTTTAATGTAATATAAAATATTTTTTGATTAATTATATTTTGATACATTTCGAGAGAAAATACTTTTTAAAGAATGTTTTGACATCAAAACTCCGCGATTTTAATGATTTATTTATTACTTTGATGTACGTTATGAGTGGTACATAAAGACACGTTCAATTTATGAAAATATTTTTAGTCATTTAGCATTAGCAACTACGAGGGCACTGAAATATGTACAAACAGGCAGGTCAATCATATATCTCTCCTTTAGTGAATCACCACAGTCGGGTAAATAAATAATTTTATAATGAAAAGTACTAAAAGTTCAATCTTTCTCGGCTTTCTGTTCTTTTATAGAATTTAGTATTTAATTTTTATTACGTACCTACTACACGCAAACATCACAAATATAATATTTATTATAATATAAAATAAAAGTATGAATAACAAATAGGCAGGTACTTACTTTTTCCGGCACTGGCAAACACTGACATCGATTCACTCACACTTTTCTTTTCAAAATTTCGGAAACAAATGAGTAACGTTTGTCCTTGGCATTCGTATTTATATTGGTGAAGAATCAAACAAGTTCATGCAAGATTGCAAGCACAGCACAAGTCGTATTTCGTCCCTTTGCACGTCTGAACGGGTTGCGTTGCGGGCGGGCGGGCGGCGCTTTGCAAGTCTCGACGCGCGTTGTACTGAATATCGAATATGCAAGTTTTTACAAGTAGCAGACGCTGACCTTCTTAAAATACACTACTCAAAAAAATTAAGGGAGGTTTTAAAACAAGGAAATTAATGCTAAATAAACAGGCTATCTGATCCATATGCCGGCCTAACTGAAAAAAAATTTTTCAAGCCCGTGAATCAAAAAAAAAAGCAAAATATTTGCAATATTATTTTTTCGCGCTATCTGTTAGGATTGCATGAGAACCGTAGCTCCCAAAAAGATTTAGCCCAAAAACCTAAAAATTAGAATCTTAAAGCTTTAAAATGCTTTTTTTTTAAAGTCTCACTACGACCATTTTTCACCGAAATACAGCCTGTCAAAAATCACCGAAAAATTTGGAATTTTTTTTTGCTCCCTTAATTTTTTTGAGTAGTGTATTATCTGCCTACATTGATAGGTAAAGCCAAGCCAACATTTTTGTTCTTTACTATCGAAACCAGATAAATTTTCGTGGACCCCCCACTTACAACTTGTGAACCTCCATTTTTTTTTCATGCCAACGTAGACCCCCGTCGAGTCTCCTGTGGACCCCTGGCGGTCCACCTGAACCACTTTGGGAAGCACTGCTCTATTAATACTAGGTCGGATCGTTTAAAAAATTCCCCTAATTTGGATATGTTTTGCAAAAATTTTTTTACGAAATTATTATTATTGTAACTGTGTTTTATAATTATTTCATTTTTAGTGTTCCGTACGGAACACCTATAAGATCACTTCGGTGTCTGTCTGTCTGTCTCTCTGCCTGTCACACACCCAATTTTCTCCGAAACTATTTGACATAGAAAGTTGAAATTTGGTAATAATATAGGAATTGATGGCCTCATCAGAGCCATGTAGTTTTGAGAGTTAAATTTTGATTTAAGGGGTTAGTTTTCGGGGGTGAAATCGGAAGTGAAAAAAAAAAATTTTTTACTAGGTCATCGAGTGTGGTGTCAAATGAAAGCTTGTGAAAAGACGACTAAAAAATATATATAATATAATACTTGCGCGCACTTTTCTTTGTATTATTTTTAAAAAATCGCGAAAAATCGCTGTCCACGCGACCTTATCTCGAAAAGTACTTATCAAAAAATTTTGAAAAAATTCTGGAATATTCTCCACGGGGTGTAGATTGAACGAAAATTATCACCAGTGCGTTACCTTTAATAATTTATCTGGTATATAAAAAACAAAAATTTCAAGGTCATCAGATTTCAGTAAAGATTGGAAACAAACTTTGTTGAAGACTCATTTGGGTTGTGTTTTGTGAAGTCACTGATCATTTCATGCCTCTGTAACAAAAATTTTTTATTTTAAAAGCAATCAACGTACGGAACACTAATTGCACAAGTTCAACTTGCACTTGACCACCGGGTATTGTAAATATTAGGACGTACTAGTAATTAAAGAAACTTCAGTAATTAATTCTTAATTAAACCGAAGGGAACCTATTCAACAACGTAACCGTTTAGTTAACTTTATCCATCTAAATAAACTTTTATTATCGTCTCATGACATTTCTTGGGAATATTATCTTGAAGTACATTTCTGAACCAAATAAATTAATATTAGTATAACCAGCGAAAGACAAATTTTATTATAAATAATTAATTTAAGACGACGACATTGCGAGCCTTGGTAAACATTTCATTTCGATTTATTCTAAGCCTCTAATTAATTACTGTTTCCAAAGTATTCCAGGCATGATAATTAAGATGAAAATTAAAATTCTAGGAGGACAGAAATTAGTCACAGTTCTTCGTTAATCCAGTATATAATTTTCCACTCCTTACGTTATATGAGATAACGTGATTACAACATTGTTTTCTGTAAATATACAGTCTGTCAAGTAAGAACGTGACCGCTCGTATCCTTAAAAAATGTGTTTCGGGAATATTTTTTGCTATCAATGTATTCCTTGGTGTGCTAGCAACAGCGCTGTTACCTTAGCAAGTTGTCCAATCGCCTTCTGCATCAATAATCGCCTGGCATCTTCGAGGTATGCTGTCGACGAGATTTTCTGCATACTCTGCAAGGTTTTCGAATCTCGCGAGACAACTGAGTTAAAGTCCTCAGAGTCTCTCCTCTGAGCTTCCACTTTACAAGTGACCAAACGTTTTCAATAGAGTTGGCGTCCAGCGATTGTGAGGATCACTCTAGTATCTTATCATGGGCCCAAACGAGCCGCTTCGCGACTTGATTTTCGTCCAGCAAAAGTTTTTTTCAACGTGCTTTGGAATTTGACGTCATGAGTACGAAAATGTTGTCGAAAGGTCTGATAGGACACATTCAAACCCGATTTTCTTAATTTTGCCGCGCCTTGACGCGGCATCAATTTCAGGTCCCGTGAAAAAACAAAGACACGATTCGTTTTTCGACTTTCAGAGTGATTTTGCCTACCGAGCCACGTTTTATCAAGTAGTCAACATTTTTCGTCTCGTTAAAATGATTTACACACTTCTTCACAAACCACACCGACTTTTTACGAGGATGGATTGAAGAGTCCGCGGCCTAGTCAAGAAAACAAAATAAAATACGTATATAAATATTACCCACCTAGCTCTATGCACTTCTTCCACCTGCTTTCCAAAGCTTCCACACCTATTTGAAAAAAAGATTCCTCAAGATCTTTAAAATACTGGTTAACTGCAGCTTGGACCTCTTCATTTGATGAAAATTTCTGATCACCGAGCTGTTTTTAGTGTTCCGTACGGAATACTTATAAGATCACTTCGGTGTCTGTCTGTCCGTCTGTCACACCCGATTTTCTCCGAAAGTATCGGGTCTTCCATTAAGGACTTGACAACTTTTTTTTTGAAATAAAACGCAACCCATTTGAGACATTTCGAAAATTTTACTATCGGCTTCAAGTACAATCAAAACATTTATGTATGGAATTCGACTTCATTCATATGTCCACCACGGGCACGTTTGCAGCAGTCGATTCGTTGAACCCAATTTTCGATGACTCGGCCACACATTTCGACGGAAACGGCCGCTATCTCTCTTTCAATATTGGCTCTGAGCTCCTCTAACGACGCAGGCTTGTTAGCATAGACCAATGATTTAACTTACCCCCATAAAAAGAAGTCTAGAGGTGTTAAATCACACGATCTAGGCGACAATTCGACGGGACCATTTCCCGATATAACACGTTCACCGAATTTAGATTGCAGTAAGTCGATTGTTACACCCGCTGTGTGGCTTGTGGCGCCGTCTTGTTGAAACCACATATCATTAATGTCTAGCCCATGCAATTGATCAAAGAAATAACGTTGCAACATGCCTCTGTAGCGATCTCCATTGACTGTAACGTGACGGTTATTTTCATTAACGAAAAAGAACGGCCCAATGACACCACCGGCATGAAAAACCGCACCAAACAGTAATTTTTTGTGGATGAAGTGATGTTTCTTCAAGCACGTGAGGGTTTTCACCTGACCAATAACGCATATTCTGTTTGTTGATGAAGCCGTTTATCCAAAAATGCGCTTCATCACTAAAGATGATTTTGCGATGAAATTTGTCATCTTCTTCCAACATTTCTAGAGCCCAATTCGAGAACGTACATTGCTTCGTATGATCGAGTGGCTTTAGTTCTTGAGTTAACTTTAACTTATAAGGGTGCAGGCCAAGATCTTTTCGCAAAATTCGCCATAGTGTGGTCTGAGCGATGCCCAATTCTTGAGAACGCCGTGAAATCGACTGTTTTGGTTCGTTTGAGATGGACGCTTGAACGGCAGCAATATTCTGGCCACTTCGACCAACCCGTTGTCTCACTGGCACGGGAACTTCCAGCAGCGAATATGTTAACTCAAATTTTTTCACTAGACTATGAATTGCTTGTCTACTGGGACGAGAATTACGACCAAAAATTGGCGTTAACGCTCTTAAAGTTGCAGTCACCGACTCCAAATTTTGGTAGTAAATTTTAATTATTTGTAAACGTTGTTCGTTCGTGTACTTCACCATGATGAAAATGTTGACTTTACTGAATGTTTTGACGTTGACAGTTCGGTGATTGGCTTAAGGGTGCTTTCACAGTGAAATTTCAAAGTTGTCAAGTCCCAAATGGAAGACCCTTTATTTGTCATAGAAAGTTGAAATTTGGTAATAATATAGGAATTGATGGCCTCATCAGAGCCATGTAGTTTTGAAAGTTAAATTTTGACTTAAGGGGTTAGTTTTGGGGGGTGAAATCGGAAGTGAAACAATTTTTTTTTTACTAGATAATCGAGTGTGGTGTCAAATGAAAGCTTGTGAAAACCCGAGTAAAATATATATATATATATATATATATATATATATATATATATATATATATATATATATATATATATATATATAATGTAATACTTGCGCGCACTTTTCTTTGTATTATTTTTAAAAAATCGCGAAAAATCGCTGTCCACCCGCCTTATCTCGAAAAGAAATTTTTGAAAAAATTCTGGAATATTCTCCACGGGGTGTAGATTGAACGAAAATTATCACGAGTGCATTACCTGTAATAATTTATCTGGTTTATAAAAAAAAAACAGAAATTTCAAGGTCATCAATTTTCAGTAAAGATTAGAAATAAACTTTGTTGAAAACTCATTTGGGGTGTGTTTTGTGAAGTCACTGATCATTTTATACTTCCGTTACAACATTTTTTATTTTAAAAGCAATCAACGTACGGAACATTAATTGCGCAAGTTCAACTTGCACTTGACCGGTTTTATTTTAGATTTGGAAACAGATAAAAGTCCAAAGATACCAAATCAGGAGAATAAGCCGGGTGAGGCAGCAGTTCGAAACCACAATTACGAATTTGAGCCACAGACTCAACAGACGTGTGAACGTGAGCATTGTGCTGATGGAACAAAACTTTCTTTCTCAGTAATCCTGGGCGTTTCTTTTTAATTTCTTGACGTAAACAACGCAAAAGGGTGTAATAGTAAGTCGAGTTTATTGTTTCGCCTTTCGGAAGGTAGTTCACCATAATAATACGTTTAGCATCCCAAAAAATTAACACCATCACTTTTCCAGCCGACAGAATTGCCTTCGCTGTCTTTGGGGTCGGTTCACCAGATTTTTTCCCCTGCTTGGATTGTTGTTTTGATTCTGGAGTATAGTGGTGAACCCAGGTTTCGTCCATTGTCACAAACCTGTTAAGAAAATCTCAGCCTCAAACATCTCCAAATAGTCGCGAAAAATCGTGAGTCGAATTCGTTTTTGTTCAACTGAAAGCAATCTGGGGATCCACCTAACGGAAACCTTATAAAATCCGCGTTCGCTGGCAATGATGTTTTGTGTTCGTTCTTACGAGATGCCTATAGTGTCTGCAATCTCCCTAATAGTTACTCTACGGTCTTTCAATATGAGATCACGCACTTTGCCGATGTTTTCTTCAATCGTAGACGTCGTGGGCCGGCCGGAGCGAGGGTACATGCTACAAGCCCTTTCTTTTCTCCTCGTGTACCATTCTCTTAACCCTTACTCGCCTCTCTCGATATACCTCTCTGCTTTCCTCCGTCCTTGTTCTAAGCCACCTCAGATACGCTTTTTTTTTTATTTCATCGGCTATTTTGTTATTCCACCACCATTTTTTACTTTCTGTCTTTTTGTCTACTACTCCCAATGCTTCGCTGGCTTCTTTACGTATTTCTCCTTTTATATGTTGGTGTAGTTTTTCAATATCGTCGTAGTGTTCTTCTTTTAGTTTTTTGATTGAGTCTTCGTTTATATAGAAATATAGTACTTTTATCATTTAGACTTGCTAGGTTGTATATTTCTATATCTGTGTCTTCCAATTCCTGCTCTCCGTTTTTTTGCATCGTCTTTTTCATTTATGTTATACGGGAATTGAAGTTTGGATATAACTAGATGATGGTCTGATCCACAGTCGGTTCCACGATATACTCGAACTTTATTCACTCTAATATCTGTCTTGTGCTGTGTTGTTACATAATCTATAATAGGTTTTAACTATCTGATGGGTTTTGTCCAAGTGTATTTATGTATGTTTTTATGTTAGTAAAATCCATTGGTAATTCTAAGTTCATTAGTTCTGTAAAACTCAATTAAGCGCTCTCCACTGTCATTATTATTCTGTGATAACTAAAATAAGATACTCTTCTAGAAAATTAAATATATAAGTTGTAGTTTTCAGTAATATAATATAAAAGAATTTCAATGAAAGCAAACTCCACTAATAACGCTTTAATGTGCCAGAGGAACAAAAAGCTTTTAAAACTATTGATCAATTTGATTGTTGCTAACTCTCATAAAGGGATAAATAAAGTTAAATGAAATTAAATAATTAAATTGTTTTATGCTTCTCTTTTAGCCCTATTTTTCGAATATTCTTTATCATCAACTTTAATTACGAAAAACGTTCTGTTGTTAACTTTTCAATTAATTTAAAACACAAACTGGACTTGCTATTATTGTACCAACTTTTATATAGGGAATCCCATGTTTGCATGTATTCATAGGATATTCATAGGAATGTACTTATAGTACCTATTTACAGGGTGTTATAAAAACAGAACCAGTACTTTTTACTTACAGTTGAACATAGTTCAAAATTTGACAGAAACAAACACTGTGTAAATGATTAAATTTATAAGATTTTGTTATAAAAGTCATATCAACAAAAAGTATGTTGGAAAATATATTATCTTATTTTTTGTCTATAATACGAATTAAGCAAGAAAAGTTGAATTTTCATATTTTTTAGAGCCTTTTGCTGAGCAAAAGACTGTGTTTAGCGCAAGAAACTCTCCAAGCATCAATAAATCAATTCTAGGTAAATTAATGCTATTTGCCTTGATAAATCTGTCTTCCATCGCTAACGTTTCTTGGTTCTAGTTTTTGTAACACAAAACCAGGCAACTCGATAGTTTAAAACCACAAATTAATTGATAAACGGTTCAGAGATTATCGTTAACACAGGAGAAGTTCGACCGAAATAATGTTTACTTAGGCGTGACGTCATTCGCTCTGATTGGTGTTCCGCATAATATGGCAGATTGCTGTATTTTGTATTTTTATATTAACGGAAATAATATTAACCTTGCTTTTAATATAAAAATAAGAATATTTTTTTAGAAACTTTTTAATCTATTTCATTTATGCCTATTATAGCGCATTTCGAGCAGGAAGGAAATAGCCCCTGTAAAATTGGTTGGTTTTATAATTTGATGAATTACAAATATATGAAAAAATGGAAATCTAGATTAATTGAATTTTTGGATGAATATTCATATATCTTGTTATATAAAAGTAACGAGAAATATTATTTTTTGTTCGTATTCGATCATTTTCGTAAATTTTTGTTATTGTACTGCATTTGAAGAAAATTCAGCCCAAGGACAAAGATCGGATTAGTTCATTTAAAACAAGTCCCAAATTCTATTTTCCTATTTGTAATGTATTTCCATTTCTAATTATACAGATGTTTATTTATTTCAACAAATAAATACCGAACGTAACATATTCTATGGTATTCAGTTAAAAAGTCCGACATATGTCGGAAAATAGAAACAGACTCCATAATAAATATGTTCGTTACAGAACAAGATTAATGAAGTTGTTTGGATAATCGACATGAAAAAGCATTGTTCCACGGCTCCTTTTTTTCTAAAAAAAATACTGCTAAAAGTTCAATTAAATTAAAATTCCGGAGTTTCTTGGCATTTACAGCAGAGTATGTTTGCATTTTCTTGTTTACTAACTGTTTAATTAATTTATGCTTTGCTGCTATGTTTCTGTAAACATACTTTGGATATTGCATTCAGTTTATGGAAATAAAAATCTGTAACCAATGCAATTTCGTATTTTAAAATATCTCTGAGAACAAAATGATATTGTGCAGGAAAATGTTAGTGACAGATTCTCAGTCACACCTGTAAGTATTGTCATGTTTATAAGTATTATGAGTTTTGAACAAATACTTGTCCTAGTAAACTAAGGAAAGGAAACTTTTTTATTGATTGCAATTTTATTTAGATATATACATACAATATGCATAAAACTAACTCTATTTAATAAGGGGTTGTCGAAAAACTATTGAGCATTTTAGTGTCAAGGTTTAGTGGCCTGCTATTTTTCTGGCAACACCATTATCCCGTCCCTGTAGATCTTCCGGGTTTTATGAGCAAAAAATTTTGACAAGTGGTTTTCACAGGTCTCTTTCCAAATTAACTTAAGGTAGTTCACTCGTAAATCCACTTTTCTTCTTTTTTTTTTTCATCTTCATAAAACACCTACACAGCTCTCTCTTCCAACTCAAATGCGACTTGGAAGATCCCAACAACAAATTATGGTCCATCAAAACCATTGTATTTCCTCCCCTTAACTCCACAGAATTGAACCGAAGATATAATGTAATAATGAGAAGACTGGCATTGGGACACACCTACTCCACGCATGTACATTAGGGTGACCGCAAAAATCGATGTCGGAATTTTGTTCGTCTGGACCCCACAAAACGATTCCCCTTTCCATATATTGAGATAGCCGAAATTTGAGCTCGATTAAACGACGTTAACCCGTGCCGCTCGTCGCTCAAAGTTTGAAAAAATCCAAATTTTTGTCCAAAAAGCTGACATATGGAGCCATAACTCCAGAACGGTAAATAATAGAAACACGCTTAATATCTCAAAAGAAAGCTAATGTTGTTCTTCAAAATTTATATTCTATACATAATTGTTGTTATTTTAAGTCAAACCGAGTTACAACAGCCTTTAGCCCCAAAAACGTGGCCTGGTACCAGTAGGAGCCAGTTTGGGAGTATTCTAAGAATTTTACGGGTTTTTACATAATGTGTCTCGGAATTAACATTTTTTGTTAAAAAGTATTTTGGAACTCAATTTTCAAACATAAAGAGCCTTTTGTTCAAATTTAATCTTTTATTATATGGGGATTACCTGACTAGTTTACCAAAGAAAGACCCGTTTGACAGGGAAAAAGGAGGGTGAATTTAATTTCTATTTTAGGGATGGTGATTTTACTTCAGCGTACAACCGACCTTTTATTTATTCAGTTTCGTTTCTAAAGTGCCTTTGAGCTGGTTAGATCGAACAATTATCTAGTGAAAATATTTTAAGACACTGAAGAGGACATCATCTACCAGGAACTTGAGAGCTTGGAGGAAATGGACATCCCTGAAGAAGCTGCAGAAGATCCAGGACCATCTGAGAGCAAGAGGATTAAAGTTTCATTTGCAAGGGGCGTTAAAAGAGATTTTAAACATGAAATTGTCCATTTTATTAGATCGATGTAAGTATCCGACAGAAATGCCACAAGAATTTTAATAGCTACTCTAGAAGCACTAAACCTTGACCCTCTTGAGTATAAAGTCTCGAAAACTTTATTACATGATAGAAGGCAAATGTTCAGAGAACAATATAATAAAAAAATTTTTTGATAAAGTAAACATTCCTGAAAAAGAGCCCGTGGTTGTCCATTGGGACGGTAAACTTTTACCGGGTGTTTTAAAAAATGAACAATGTGAGCGAATAGCTATAGCTATTTCATATGGCGAAAAGGAACAGCTGCTGGGAGTTCCTGTAACAGCAAACACCTCTGGAGAGGAGCAAGCCGTAGCCGTATATGAATGCCTACATGAATGGGGTCTTTTCAACACCGTCAAGGCGATGTGCTTCGACACTACAGCATCCAACACGGGAAGACTCAAAGGAGCAAGCGTCATATTGGAGCAAATGTTAGGAAGAGAATTGTTATACCTAGCTTGCCGTCACCATATCTTGGAAATTCTGTTAAGAGGCGTATTCGACACAAAAATGGGATCAACCACTGGACCTTATCCAGACATTTTCAAGAGATTCCTCACTGCGTGGCCCAAGATAGACAAAGGAAAATACGACACAGGTATCAGTGACAATCTAATACAAAAGCAGCTAAGCCCAGAAGTAATTGCAAATGTTACTGCTGAATTCGAGACCAAATTAACTGAGAGCCACCCCAGAGATGATTACAAGAGCTATTGCAGTTGGTTCTCGTATTTGTTGGATCACTAGACGGCAGTGTTGTAGGTTTTAGAACTCCAGGAGCCATTTATCACGCTAGGTGGAGGGCAAAGGCTATTTACTGCTTAAAAATGTTCATTTTTCGTCGTCAATTTAAGATGTCTAAAGAAGAAGAAAGTTCTGTGCGTGCCATTTCTGTTTTCCTAGTTAAAATTTATTGTAAAGCTTGGTTCAATGCTCCAAAAGCTCATCTTGCACCAAAGCAAGATTTAGGTATTTTGCATAGTCTGTTAGACTATAAGGAATGTGACAACGACATTGCAGAAATAGCCCTGACCAAATTTTCGAACCATTTGTGGTATTTGCAATGCAAAGTTGGTGGGATTATCGTTTTTTGATCCCACCATTACAGACGATGAAAAGTTGTTAATGGCTAATAAATTCTTCAGTAGCACAGATGAACCATCACAGCACGCTAGGGTTGTAAATCCAAAAGTTAGGAAAGAAAACTTAAAAGAGGTAGTTGATGGAGGATTGGTAAATTTACTTACCCAAGAAACGTTTACATTCTTTGACCAATTTAATATAAAAACAGATTTCCTAAGACAACATCCAAACACCTGGCCTCAAAATAATGACTTCCAAGAAGGATTGAAAATTGTCAAAACATTAAAAGTAGTTAATGATATGGCTGAGCGTGGTGTTAAATTAATAACCGACTTTAACGACCTTCTGACAAAAGATGAAGACCAAAAGCGATATGTCCTGCAAGTTGTAAGTAAATGCCGAGCATTATATCCTGAACGTTTCAAAAACTACTTTAACAAAAGCTCTAGAATAGATTAGATAACTATGTAAAATTATCAACTCATGTAGGTACTACGTCTGTATCTTTTCTGTGTCTGTTTTGTATGTATTATATACCTAATTTTTATATTTTAAATAAAAAATGTCAGTATTACTTGTTTTTTTATTATATTTATACTTTAAACTCAAAAATATACCAATAAAAAGCAAAATTTATCACTTAATAACAAAATATACGAAGTATGCTCCTAGTGATACCAGGTCACGTTTTTGGGGCTAAAGGCTGTTGTAACTCGGTTTGACTTAAAATAACAACAATTATGTATAGAATATAAATTTTGAAGAATAACATTAGCTTTCTTTTGAGATATTAAGCGTGTTTCTATTATTTACCGTTCTGGACTATAAGGAATGTGACAACGACATTGCAGAAATAGCCCTGACCAAATTTTCGAACCATTTGTGGTATTTGCATGCAAAGTTGGTGGGATTATCGTTTTTTGATCCCACCATTACAGACGATGAAAAGTTGTTAATGGCTAATAAATTCCTCAGTAGCACAGATGAACCATCACAGCACGCTAGGGTTGTAAATCCAAAAGTTAGGAAAGAAAACTTAAAAGAGGTAGTTGATGGAGGATTGGTAAATTTACTTACCCAAGAAACGTTTACATTCTTTGACCAATTTAATATAAAAACAGATTTCCTAAGACAACATCCAAACACCTGGCCTCAAAATAATGACTTCCAAGAAGGATTGAAAATTGTCAAAACATTAAAAGTAGTTAATGATATGGCTGAGCGTGGTGTTAAATTAATAACCGACTTTAACGACCTTCTGACAAAAGATGAAGACCAAAAGCGATATGTCCTGCAAGTTGTAAGTAAATGCCGAGCATTATATCCTGACGTTTCAAAAACTACTTTAATAAAAGCTCTAGAATAGATTAGATAACTATGTAAAATTATCAACTCATGTAGGTACTACGTCTGTATCTTTTCTGTGTCTATTTTGTATGTATTATATACCTAATTTTTATATTTTAAAATAAAAAATGTCAGTATTACTTGTTTTTTTATTATATTTATACTTTAAACTCAAAAATATACCAATAAAAAGCAAAAATTTATCACTTAATAACAAAATATACGAAGTATGCTCCTAGTGATACCAGGTCACGTTTTTGGGGCTAAAGGCTGTTGTAACTCGGTTTGACTTAAAATAACAACAATTATGTATAGAATATAAATTTTGAAGAATAACATTAGCTTTCTTTTGAGATATTAAGCGTGTTTCTATTATTTACCGTTCTGGAGTCATGGCTCCATATGTCAGCTTTTCGGCCAAAAATTTGGATTTTTTCAAACTTTGAGCGACGAGCGGCACGGGTTAACGTCGTTTAATCGAGCTCAAATTTCGGCTATCTCAATATCTGGAAAGGAGAATCGTTTTGTGGGGTCCAGACGAACAAGATTCCGACATTTTTTCCCCCTCTATGTGATCCGGTCACTCTAATGTACATCTATTAAAGAGAGATCCCCCCTCCACTCTGTCCTAAATGTGACTCCTCCTTATCAGTGCTACAATCGAATCCATTCAACATCAAAACTTGAGAGACACCCACGGCATCCCATCCAACATCACCATCCTCATAAAATCTTTTGTCCCACTCAAAGAAAACATAACCAATTACTTAAAAGAATTCAACTTTATAGTCTAATCTATTTATACCAAACTAACTCTAGTGGGCGCTAAATGATCTTAGCTGTCGATGCGCCCTGCCCAACAGAAACAAACAAAAAAAAAAAAAACTTTTCTTAAGAATTTGATGAAATTGAAATATGATGTTAATATAAATGTTATTCGTTTAATTAAAGAAAAAAAAAATGACCGATTGTGAAGCGAGGTATTAATAATTAAAGTGCTCATAATTAACATGCAATAGGCAAATGAAATATAAAAATGCATAGTTTCGTGTATATCTTAAGAACCAGTCTTACGAATTTTAAAAAAAAATTAGAAAAATTTTGAATTAAAAATCATTTTTTTATCGATTTGTTAAAAATATATAAATATTTAAAGATATTTTTTTAAAAGAATAACCGCGTAGTGAGGGACAGATATCACAATTTGACACCGCTGTATATCGTCATACTTTACTCGCCAACATTCAAACAGCATTTAAAATCTATTTCTATTATTTACCGTTCTGGAGTTATGGCTCCATATGTCAGCTTTTTGGCCAAAAATTTGGATTTTTTCAAACTTTGAGCGACGAGCGGCACGGGTTAACGTCGTTTAATCGAGCTCAAATTTCGGCTATCTCAATATCTGGAAAGGAGAATCGTTTTGTGGGTTCCAGACGAACAAAATTCCGACATCGATTTTTTGCGGTCACCCTAGTGTATATATATATATATATTATATATATATATATATATATATATATATATATATATATATATATATATATATATATATATAATGGAGGCTTTACTCAACTATAAAATATGATTTTACCAAATATGTAAGATGTATTTTTTAAATTTAGAAAGTAGTTTGATAATTTTTTATTAAGCTGACTATTATTGTTAAATGACTCAAATTTTGTGAGGACGTATTTATATACAAAAGTTGAAAAATCACGAAAGATAATTGAAATAAATGTTTTTTAAAGAAAAGGAACGAAAACCATTAAGCCAGAGATTAATATTTATACGTTACGTTGCCGGTTTGAAGTAAGATTCTTACTTATATATACGTCGCAATGTTTTCAAATATATATTCCCGGGTCATGGAATACACTGCTTTCGACAAAAGATGAAAAAAATGCACTGAGAATTTATTTCTCCAAAGCAATGCACTTTAGAGTCCAGATTTATAGAACAAGAAAGTTTTGTTTTGCAATAAAGAATACATCATTTTAGCGGTTTTGTTATTTTTTTTTTTAAATTGCGACCTCTATGTCCTGCTATTTTATATGGATTAATACATCTCTCTCATCTGGCAGCTGACATGTTCTTAAAAATTCCTGTAGAATATTAAATAGAACATATTTCAAGAGTTCTTTCCAAATATTCAAATTATGCAACGTTGAACATATCAAAACATAAATAAAGAACAATATTTCAAAATTATGTCCCAAGGATTTCAACGTAAATTTTCCATGGAGAAATTTAGCGCCAATTTTTGAATTTTAGATTTTTTCGTTTGTGCAAAAAATTAGATAAATCGTTTGAAAGATTCTAAAGAAATCAAATAAAGTCCTTATTAAATAACAAATCCGTTTTTTTCCTATAAACCTGGAGCCTGGAGTACGCTGTTTTTGAAAAAAAAAATAAAAAAAATACATTTAAAACTTTTTTCTCGAAAGCAACGCACTTTAGAATCCAGGTTCATACGTATGAATTTCTTTAGATTTTTTTAAAGCGATTTTTCTAATTTTGAATTTTTGCACAAACAAAACCTGTTGTAACTGGCGATCGGGACTTCCAAATAGAATCCACGGAGGGAGTCATTTTTTTTTTTATTATTTTTCGAAAAGGATAATAGTATAGTGACGTTATAAAAAAAAAGTTTTTTTTTTTACTTTTAATGATTTTTTGGGAAGCAGTCTACTTTTGGGGACCTTTGCGCGTGCGCAATATTTTATTTTCAAAATCGCCCAAGGCTTTTAAAACTAGAGTCTTTAAGCTATAATTTGAGCCCACGCAAGTCGGTCTACGTGGCTCCAAATTTTGATTTGGTGGGAGGATCCGGTTTACAAAGAATGACCCATATATATATATATATATATATATATATATATATATATATATATATATATATATATATATATACATACACATATAATTTTAAAAAAAAAAATTTTTTTTATTAACTATGTAAATTAAACTTTGGTAACATTGGTTTCGTCCAGGTATCTGAAGGACAAAGCAAATGTCCCTCAAACTCCCTCAACTAATATGCAACAAAGCTTAAGCCGTGTTGTGAGGGTACATTTGAAAACTTATTTGCGACAATCTTGGATATAAAAAGTTGCTTGTTTTTTCACTAGTGTTCAGGTCAATACTAGTATTATTACCATAACTTTGCTGTTTGCCACTATTAATACTAATATTTAATTCTCCTACCCTTTCGGATTTTGATTTACTTGTTTCTCGTTTTAAAATATATATGGCAATATGTGACTGTTTATGCTGGATCTCCGTAGAATCTGTCGTGTTGATGAAAATTAAGTTTTTTCTCAATGGGTTTTTATACAGTAACTTCATAATTTCACTGCACAACAATTTTTGGATGGGTTGCGTCATTTATATTTAAGACTAGCCGGGCCCGCGGCTCCGCTCGCGTGGACTTGATTCACTACTATCGTCACTGCTTATTCCTTATGTTACCCAACGTAATAAAATATCTCCCATTATTTCCCCTTATCTCCAAATATTTCTCCTTATCTCCCATTATCTCTACATAATTTCCATTACCTAGGCTTATCTCTGCTCATCTCTCATTATTTCTCCTTATCTCCCATTATTTCTTCTTATCTCTCATTATCTCACCTTATTTCCCATTATCTAGGCTTATCTCGACTTATCTCGCAATATTTCTCCTTATCTCCCATCATTTCTCCTTATCTCCCATTATCTCACCATAACTCCCATTATCTAGACTTATCTCTGCTTATCTCCCATTATTTCTCCTTATCTCCCATTATTTATACTTATCTCCCTTTATCTCACCTTATCTCCCATTATCGAGGCTTATCTCCCATTATTTCTCCTTATCTCCCATTATTTCACCTTATCTCCTATTATCTAGGCTTATATCGAATTATATAGAACATATGTATAAATTTATAAAAACACGAAAATCGGATAAGTGGTTCTCGAGTGATAAGAGCACTAACGGACAGATAGACAGACAGAGAGACGTTGCATTTTATATATATTATATACTTTGCTACATGATATTGTTCCATATTTAATGCTTTAGGAAGTGTATTGCAAGAGAACGCGCTAGCGGCAAACTTTTCTCCGACTTGATTCACTATTATCGTCACTGCTTATTCCTTATGTCACCTAACGTAATAAAATATATCCTATAACCTGGCCAGAGAACATACGTATATTTAAAAAACAAAGCACATAAATCGATAAGTGGTTCTCCAGTGATAAGCGCACTAACGGACAGACAGGCAGACAGAGATACATTGCATTTTATATATATTATAGATGTAATAAAATATATATCTATAACCTGGTCAGAGAACATGTATGAATTTAAAAAATCACGTAAATCGGATAACTGGTTCTCGAGGGATAAGCGCACTAACAGACAGACAGACAGACAGAGACGTTGCATTATATATATATATATATATATATATATATATATATATATATATATATATATATATATATATATTATAGATATAGACTATTATTATTATATAACCTGGCCAAAGAATATATGTATGAATTTAAAAAAAAAAAAACGTAAATCGGATAAGTGGTTCTTGCGTGACAAACGCACGAATGGACAGACAGGCAGACAGAGAGATATTGCATTTTATATATACTTATAGATTATAGATATTCTCTGCTACATAATATTGTTCCATATTTAATGGTTTAGGCTGTGTACTGCAAGGCAACGCGCTAGCGGCAAACTTTTTTTTTTTCCGACTTCAATCACTATTTTACGTCACTGCTCATTCCTTATGCTACCTATCGTAATAAAATATAGCCTATAACCTGACTTAATTTTATGTTAAAGAGTATGTATCAGTTTTAATGTCTTTTAGTAGAGGTACATACGCAACGATAACGTTACTACGAGTGCACTTTTTTTATAGTATTGCTTATAGTGCGAAAAAGTGGTTATTTCTTAAAATATGTAAATTTATTTAATCATGTCATTATTATTACATAATCTTTAGTTTTTATCAGTTTAGAATTGTACATTTTGTTGTTGCAAGCCGCTATCCAAAATGTAATTAAAGATTCCTAATATTTTAAAACCGGTACGAGATTCAATAAGTAGTTCAGATAACTATGGAATACTTTTTATAAAAGTACTTATGAATCGACTCACATCGCCAACCGTCCTTTGATATTCTAAGGAATGGTGGTGGCTGGTGAGTTCCGAGCTTTCAATCAGGTGAATATAGAAAAATAACATAACTTTCATTGTCTTTTACTATTAGTTCAAAATATTTTTCTATGATGCTTCTTGGGATATTTCAAAAAATTTATTTAAATATATGGTCCTAGATAGGTGGTAGATCAACAAAGAATCTCCAAAAAAAGGTTACTGTTTTTTTTTTTTATTAAATACGTTTGTTGAATTATAAACTAACCTAAGTATAGGTAGTGCTTATTGAAATCTCGCAAATAAAACTAAATCACAAATCTAGATAAAATATTGATTTAAAAACAAATAAGTTACTAAGCTTAAAATTGGAGACAATATCTTTAAATAGATGAGATCGAAAATCCAAAAAAAAACTCCACCCTTTTTCTCGTCTAACAAAAACACAGGAGTTCAAAATTACCGTAATATAAGCTGAGTAAGCAGCGATATCATTGACTTTACGAGCATCGAGAAAAAAAACACGCTACGTCACTTATAGGTAGTTTAAAATTATCCACCTTATTCTTGTACTTCTTGTTAACGACAATGGCAGTAATAATATGAAGTGACTGTAATCATCTATAACAGAGGTGTCAAACTCAATTTTGCAGAGGGCCATATATTAAATTTAGAATGTGTAGGCGGGCCAGATTCAAATAAAAAAAATGTACTGAATTATAACATTTTATTTATTTAATTATATAGTATATAATATACAGTTGTTAAAAATTATATTAAAGTTATAAAAGAGCGATCGCGGGCCTTATTGATACGTCCCGGGGGCTGGATGCGGCCCGCGGGCCTTATCTTTGACATCCCTGATCTATAATATATATAAAATGCAACGTCTCTCTGTCTGTCTGTCTGTCTGTCCGTTAGTGCGCTTATTACTGGAGAACCACTTATCCGATTTACGTACTTTTTTTTTTAAAACATACATATGTTCTCTGGCCAGGTTATAGGCTATATTTTATTACGATAGGTAGCATAGGGAATGAGCAGTGACGGTAATAGTGAATGAAGTCGGAAAAAAGTTTGCCGCTAGCGCGTTCCTTTGCAGTCCACAGCCTAAACCATTAAATTTGGAACAATATTATGTAGCAGAGAATATCTATAACCTATAATCTATAATATATATAAAATGCAATGTCTCTCTGTTTGTCTGTCTGTCCATTAGTGCGTTTATCAGGCGAGAACTTATCCGATTTACGTGTCTTTTTTAAATGCATACATATATTCTTTGGCCAGGTTATATAGTAATAATAATAATCTACAGTCCCTGGCCAAATTATTAGACGCACTGCAAGATTTCATGTAAAATATTAATTACCGAGTGATATTGTACCGTTTTATTATTTTAAATTGATTTGTTTTTTATTTTTATATTATCCAATCAATTACCTATTTATTTGACATAAATAAAACAGCATTAATTTAGAAAAGCATAAGTTTATTAAGTTTTAAAGAAAAGTGAAATTAATGTTAGTAAAAGTCAATATTTAGTTGAGCCACCTTTAGCCGCTATCAAAGCTTTAATTCTGCGCGGCATGCTATCAATGCAAGATTGTACTGTCTCCTGCATTTGAGGATGATGATTCCACACATGAATAATCTTTTCTAGGAGCTGGGTTTTGTTGGTAATCACATCTTTAGCCACTTCTCTTTTCATCAGCTCCCACACATTTTCAATGAGGTTCATATCAGGGCTATTACCCGGCCAATCCAACAGAGGGATATTTTTTCTGCCAAAAAAGCTTTAAAACAGACCGAGCAGTGTGGCAGGGAGCTCCATCTTGCATGAAAGTGAATGGTTCCCCATTTGGAAACCATTCTCTGAGCTGCGGAATCAACCGATTTTGTAATACTTCTTTGTACTGATCTTGCCTCATTATTCCTTTGACGACGTACAGACGTCCAGTACCCTTGCCGCTGATGACTGACCAAATCATCACTTTGGTGGGATGTTTAACCGTCGGGACGACACAATCAGGATGAAACTTTTCTCCATGACGACGACGCACATACTGAGCTTTATTCTGCAAAATTTCGAATGTGCTTTCGTCACTGAAGCAGACCTGTCAAAAATAGGAAAAATATATAAACTTCCATGTTTATTTGCTTTATTTAACTGAAAATGATAATAATGTATCAATTATTGATTAAATTGCTGTATCTTAACCGATCTCCAGAAGTCCACATCTTTGTATTGCCATTGTTTGGCCCACTTCAGGCGCTTTGCTTTCATTGCAGCTGTTAACTTGGGCTTCCTGGCGGGGCGACAGGCCTTAAAATCTAATTCTTTCAATTTTCTTCCAACAGTGCGCTCAGAAGCATTTACGCTAGCATCCTGGAGTTGTGATTTTATTACCTTTGTGGTAGCAAATCTGTTTTTCTACACAAATTTTCTTCAAACATCTCTCTGACCGTGGAGTGAAAATTGGTTTTTTCTACCGCATCTTTTCTTTCTTTTCGGGCTTAATTCCTTCCCTGACTCAATTTTCTTTTTTATGCGTCGTACACTAGCTTCAGAAACCTCCAATCTTTGTGATATTTCTCGGTTTGTAAATGTTTTCGCAATCACAAGGGCCTTCACTCCAGCTTTTTTACGTGGTGAAAGATCGCCTTTTCTACCCATAATGAAAATAGTCCAATTACTTTTTTAAAACACTGCATACAAAATAAACTAATAACTGAGTAGTATAAAACTGTTAAACAAACAATCACAGTCCATAAAGCCACAGAAACACGTCCGTACCTGACTCGATTCCGATCGCGACTGATACAGGTTTGTACTTGTTTACGTTCATGTATCACTTTGTCAACACAGTGTTGCCATATGTTAAAAATAAATACAAATATGTAGTCTACAACAATTCTTTTAAATAAAAATCAATAATATTGTAGTTTAAATATACCATTATTGCATAAAAACTCTTAAGAAACATAAAATTACTAAAAAATATACAGTGCGTCTAATAATTTGGCCAGGGACTGTATATAATATATATAAAACGCAACGTCTCTCTGTCTGTCTGTCTGTCCGTTAGTGTGCTTATCATTCGAGAACCACTCATCCGATTTACGTGATTTTTTTTTAATTCTTAATTTAATATACTCGTATGTCAAAAAAAATCTATAATATATATATAAAACGTAACGTCTCTCTGTCTGTCTGTCTATCCATTACTGCGCTTAGCACTCAAGAACCACTTATCCGATTTTACGTGTTTTTTTTTTTATAAAATACAAAGGGAATAAACAGAGACAAAATGCTAATATGTAGGAAAAAAGATGGAAGTATAGCAGTAAGCTTCGCAGAAAGACTGAATAGATGGGGGGAATACTTTAAAGAAACACTAAATGGAGATGAAAATGAGTTGAATGAGAAATAGGAAGCAAAATTAACTGAAGGGCAGGAGGAGACAAATAAACCCTGCAACGAAGAAATAAGAGAAATACTCAGAACCCCAAAAAAAATAAAGCCCCGGGTGGAAATTGTAGAACTGATAAAAGCTGGAGGAGTAGATCTGGAAAAATGAAATATGCCGGTTGGTTCAAGAAATATGGGAAACGAAAAAGATGCCAGTGCGCTGAAGAGAGTCGCTCATTTGTCCAATATACAAAAAAGGAGAAAAAAAAACCATATTCGCTAATTATAGACCAATAACTTTACTGGATGTCGTGTAGAAGATAGTAGTGTTGACTATCAAAAAACAGACTAGCAGAGAAAGCAGAATCTATTCTGGGAGACTACCAGTGTGGATTCAGGAAACCAACCACAATTCAACTGATACACTCCAGATTTTTTTGATCAATATAATCTGGAGTGTATCAGTTGAATTGTGGCTTGTCATAAAAGTTACATAGGTCAGACAAGTCGCTCATTCGAAACTCGTATTTTAGAACATAAAAGAAGCTATTTAAAAAACAAAACTGGCTCAGCGTACAGTAATCATTTATCAGAATCAAATCATCTTTTCGACGATAAATTTAAAATTCTATACATACAAAACAAAGGCGTAAAATTAAACCTATTAGAAAATTTAGAAATAAATAGAATTAAAAATTCGGACATCATCTCAAACGAACAAAAAGATACCTGTCTGGCCCATGGTAACTCCCCCTTACTCAATTTATACAATTAATATTCACAATGGATTTCCCAGCAATATTCATTAGCATATAGTATTAATTTTATTACCTATCTACCTTAGGGTATTTGTATAAATGTAACAACACTAATATTCAAATATCAGGAGCAACAAGTCCTCTGATGATGATGCTGCCTCGCAGTCGAAACGTGCAAACAAAAATGCCAACAAAACACCAGCATTCCAGGGCAACGGCTCTACCAAAGATTCAACTGTAGCCACAGCATCAACTGTCCCTCCAGCCACCGCCCTTCTCCAGCCCCAGACAACGCTTTCCACCACGTCAGGGCAGGGGTCGAGGACCAGTCAGGAAGGTGCTGCTAAAAAAGCTGCTGCAGGTAAGTCGCCAGCACACACGGTAACCCCCCCCTCAAACCCATCATCATCTAACACCAAAGTTCCGCCCATTGTACTGCGTGACAAAACGCGCTACAATCAACTCGTCTCAACTTTCAATGCCAAGAAATTCAGGTTTACCCGCGCGGTCACCCTCCCGGAAGGTGTGAGGATACACCCCGAGACCCCCCAGGACTTTAGAAATATAACTAGATTCCTGGAGGAGAACAGGGAACCCTTCCATACCTTCCAGTTCCAGGAGGACAAGTTAAATCACGTCGTGTTGAGGGGAGTCGTAGAGACTCTCACAACCGACGAGATTGCTAGTGACCTGCGTGAAAAAGGCCACAACCCTCATAAAGTTATCCGATGGCACTACAAATCAGGGGACCCCATGCCCATGGTTTTGGTGCTAGTGCCCAAATCCGATAAAGCCATTTTTGCTATTACTGAAGTCAGGCACAACAAAATAAAAGCAGAACCCCAACACTCCAAGTCTAAAAATACCCAATGCTTCAACTGCCAATTATTTGGCCACTCATCCCATCTGTGCAGGGCCCCGCCCAAATGTGTTAAATGCGGGCAGGGGCACCTCACGTCCACAATGCCAAAAAACGCGGGATTTACCTGCCAAATGTGCAAACTGCGAGGGTGAGCATACAGCCTCCTACAGAGGCTGTCCCAAACACCCGTCGCAGCGACCCGCAACCAACCAAGCTAACTCCCAAGCCACCTTCTCCTGGGCAAACCGTCGTCAAACGGCGGCTCCCCCAGCGACCTCAATTCCAACAAACATGACCGACGCCCTTACATCTATCAATAGCATGAATTCTGCCATGCAAACCTTCTTTAAAAACATCCAAAACTTTCAAAAGCTTTCCGCCACTTTCATGCCCCTGGTTAATTCCAACGCCCAAGTATGAGTAAGCGACCAAATAAGATCTCTCCTAAAATGCTAAACATCTTGTCATGGAATGCCAATGGCATTCGCGACAAAAAGCATGAACTTCTCCATTTCCTACAAGACCATAACGTCGACGTAGCTCTAATCCAAGAAACCTTTCTAAAGCCCGGCATCCGATTCAGTCTTCCTAACTACACTGTTTACCGCAACGACAGAATCAGGGCCCGCCTAGGGGGGACCATGATTCTTGTCAAGCACTCCTTAAATCACTACCAACCACCCCCCCCTTCCTCTTGTCCAAACTGAAGCCACGCCTATTGCCATAACCATGGCAAACAACACCACCATCCACCTCTTCTCGGTCTACCAACAAAACGGTGACCAACATCCCATCGATCCTGCAGACTTCCATCTGCTGTTTGGCCCTGTCAATCAAAAGACCGTTCTGGGCGGAGACTTCAATGCCAAAAACGTTCTCTGGGGAAACCTAGCTACGAACGCTAATGGCATTGCTCTCGACGCCATCCAGAACCAAATCCCATTCAATCTCATAGCTCCAGACGAGCCCACCCACATTGGACACGGAAGACCGGACTTTCTAGATATTTTTCTTCTAAAAAATATCAACCTCCGGCATAACATTACTGTCATTCATGACCTTTCGTCTGACCATCTACCGGTCATTTTTACACTGGGAAATCCGGCCGACAAAATGAATGCCACAGTCACCACTTCCAGCACAGACTGGGACCACTTCCAACGCCTCCTGGCGACCACGGGTCCCATCCCAAAAATTTCCACAATCCAGGATCTGGATTCGGCAGTCAATAAACTGACTGCTGATATCCAGACAGCCCTTGCCCAGGCCACAACGTCACGAACCCAACCAGTCTCTTCTCAAGGTAGACTACCCCCAGCTATCAAAGAGCAGATCAGGGATAAAAACCGGCTGCTCAGAAGAGCCCTCAGGACGGGAGACCCCCGCCTCAAAAAGGCTCGCAAATCAAGCAACGCAGCAGGTGAAAGACTCACTTGCTGAATTCCACAGCAGCAGGTGGGAGTCCAAAGTAGAATCCCTCACTACCCAGGACTGTTCTCTTTGGAAAATGGCAACAGCCCTTTCCAATGACGAGCCAAGGTCCATGCCAGCCCTCACCCACGCCGGCACCACAGCCTCCACAACCCAGGAGAAGGCTGACCTTCTGGCAGATCTGCTAGAGGAACAGTTTTCTCCTAACACTCCTGCCCATCCCGATCCAGCCCGTGATCTTAGGGTCGCTACAACCATACAGACCCTAAATCTTGCCCAGCCCCCTCGCAATACGTACTTCACAACCCCCTCCGCTGTTAATGAGATCATTCGATTTATCTCAATCCGAAAAGCCCCAGGTCATGATAAAATTACAAATAAAGCCCTCAAAAAACTCCCCAAGAAACAAATCTCAGAAGCCACCAATATCATTAACAGCATACTGAGACTCAGCTATTTTCCACTCTACTGGAAAAAAGCTGAGGTCATTATGATCAAAAAACCAGGCTCTCCATCCCACGAGGCAAGCAGCTATCGGCCAATCAGCCTACTTCCAGGCCTTGGCAAGATAGCTGAAAAAGTCATCCTCGAAATCGTCAGAGCAAAGTCCACAGCGCTCCGTGTTGTCCCTGACGAACAGTATGGCTTCCAGCCCATTCATGGCACCATCCATCACACCACGAAACTCGCCCAAACCATTTCCAACAGCTTCAACAAACGTCACAAAGTTGGAGCTGTGTTTCTCGATGTAGCAAAGGCCTTTGACCGAGTCTGGCACGAAGGCCTCATTCTGAAACTGATCCGACACGGCTACCCCCTTTTCATTAACAAACTCATTCAATCCTTCGTCTCTGACAGAACATTCCAAGTCAGAGTCGATAAGGCCATCTCCGAAGTCAAGGCCATTAGAGCCGGAGTCCCTCAAGGCTCCGTCCTCTCCCCCCACCTCTTTAACATTTTCACAGCCGACATTCCAAAAACGGATCAGACTACCCTACTCCTGTATGCTGACGACACAGCCATCATAGCAGAATCCAGCAGCTACAGAATCATCACCAGTAGATTGCAGCGCCACCTGAACGTCCTCGCCCCCTGGTTCGACCGATGGAAGATCCAGCTAAACCCATGTAAGACACAGGCCATCGTCTTCGCCAAAGGCAACGGCACTCCTTATGGACAACTCCAGCTCCAGGGATCCCGCATCCAATGGGCAACCACCATCAAGTACCTGGGAATCCAGTATGACAAACACCTCATCTGGAAAGACCAGGTCTGTGCTGCCTCAAGGAAAGCCAAGCAACTACTGGGCAAGCTGTACCCAATCATCAGCCGGTCCAGTAAGTTGCAACCAAAAATCAAGCTGCTAATTTATAAAACCATCGTGAGGGCAGGACTCACACACGCCTGCCCTACTTGGTCTAAACTCACCAAGACACGCAGAGCTCAACTTCAGGCAGTACAGAACAAGGCCCTGAGGATGATCACGGGAGCCCCATGGTTCGTCCGAAACCGGCAATTGCATAGAGACCTCGGTGTGCCAACAATCAAGGCACACATGAGGTCCACCAACATCAAGTTCTTCGCAAAGGCGCTACAACACCCAAACGCCACCATAAGGAGCGCATTCCACGTGCCCGCCAACGCCCGCCATCACTATCCAAGACCTTCTGACCCCATATCCGACGAAGACGATGGCCCTCCCCCACCCCCATGAAGATTGTAACCTAGATTAAGTTTAGAATTAAGTTCTAGATTAGTTTAGAATTAAGCTCTAGTTAAGTTAGATTAGTCAACCAATGTAATTAAAACCCAATGTCCTAGGTTAAGTTAATTAGGATTACTGTATAGAACCTAGGTTAAGTAGTATAGGAATATAAGCTATCATAAATGTAAGTAAGAGGCATAGCCTAACTTAAATTCAATAAAGACAATGACAACAAATTCAAATATCATTTTGTATGAGAAGAAGCTATAGTATAAACGAAACGCGTCATACAGTTTCAGTGAAACTAAATAAAGTGGAAATTTGACAATATCAGTTTTTCATTACATTCGTTATGAATTTCCATCAAGTAACAGCCACAACAATTCAAAATCTCTCGCTTAATGGTTTTCGTTCCTTTTCTTTAAAAAACATTTATTTCAATTATCTTTCGTGATTTTTCAACTTTTGTATATAAATACGTCCTCACAAAATTTGTTATGAAACAGTCATTTAACAATAATAGTCAGCTTAATAAAAAATTATCAAACTACTTTCTAAATTTAAAAAATACATCTTACATATTTGGTAAAATCATTTAAAATTAAATTTTATAGTTGAGTAAAGTCTCCATTATATATATATATATATATATATATATATATATATATATATATATATATATATATATATATATATATACATACATACATACATTAGTCACAAAAATTAAGAGATATTAAAAAAAATTCCAAATTATTGGGTGAGTGATTTTTAAAGAGTTGTAACTTGGAGGGAAATGGCTGTAGAGAGAATCAAAAAAAGCAAATTGAAGCTTCAAGTTTCTAGTTTTTGGATCTGAAGCTTAAAATTTTTTAGCGTCAGCGGTTTTTTGAGTAATCATAAAAAACCAACGAAAAAAAAATTTTCCAAATTTTTGCTTGTCTTTAAAAAGGTCTATGGACTTCAATAATTTTTTTTTGGTAATTTTACCGTAAAGTTCTTTTAGATAATTTAATTCCCTTCAATTTGAGCGGTTCTGAAGCCCTGTACCATGATTTATCGCTGAGTTTCGTCGATTAAAGCAAAAAAGTCATTTTTATATAACTTTTTTGCTTTGTTTTAACGAAAGTGTTTCATTATGTGAAGAACATTTTAAGTTTTCTCCAAGTGATTGCATGTCAACAATTCGACGACCACTGTCACAGAGGTTAGGAGACACTTGATTTTCTGTTCCGTTGTTGGCTTAATCTTTGATTGTATACAGCCTCAGTAACGCGTTTTCGCGTCCACATAATTTTTTTTTTACCATTTTTATCAATATTTGTTGATTTTTGATTATTATCCATTTTTTTTTACTTGCTTACACCAGCTGATCACAATAACCACAAAATTCAATATATCTTGTCAGTAGAGCCAACAGTAAATTACATTACAGAGTTGCTCCTTCCAGACACCAGAATTTTAAGATTTTTAATTATCATTTTTTATTAATTACCTATTTTTTTAACTATTAAAATATTTTTTTTATTCTTTTATTTTTTTCATATTATTTGCTTTGATAATTTTTTAAAAAATATAATTAATTTTTATTTTCCATATTTTTTTTCTATCAGTTTGTACAAAACATCCAAAAGCTAATCCATTCATGTTATATTATTTAATAAAATTAAATAAACAATATATAAGATTTAAAATCTTTCGATAATGAATTTATTATCACAATAATAACCATCGTTAGTCTTATAAAATTTTTTAATTATTTAATTCAAAGCATTTCTAAATGACAACATTCAAAACTTTTGGTTGGGACTATCCCGCCTCAACCTCTTTAAAATGGAATTTAACTTATATCTCAGACAGCTGATCAATAATAATTAGTATTAAATGTAAACAAAGTAAAAACTATTTCTCACCGAAATTTAAAAAAAAAAACAAAATAAAAAATAAACCGAATCAAACACTTCCGGTCGACAGTTCGTAGCACGCGGACGCATTTACCTAGTTGGGGCTTCTGAAGGCGAAATTCGGGCGTTTTGGGGCTTCGGATTGTGGATTGGTGATCAATATTGCTTGTTAGAGGTGCGAATCATATAGGGTTACTAAGCGCTGTGAGGAGTGATTCCTAAAACGTTGGTTTAGGTTATGTGACTGGTACAGTAGGTGAATACGTGTGGCCGTGTTTTTTGTGCTATCTATGTAATCGGACGGGCGGGCTGACAGAAAAGGTTATATCCAAAACCAGTAGCAGTTTCCCGAGGAGTTCCTTTATCAATGCCTTTACAATAGATGAAATTTTTTGAACAATTAGGAGATCTGGTAGAGCGTTGAAGCTCGTCAATACTGGATTTCCATCGGGACCCTAAAAGGGGAGATCCAAATTCGGGAACGTGTAAAGCTTCGCCGAGGGTCGCCGGCGCCCTGCCTAAGCACGAGACGGATCTTGAGCTGGCAAATTGCCTCAGCAGCAGTGCCATTAGTACATACAAACAAACAAACCGAATCAAACATTCATGGAGATATGTCGAGTGCGTGTTGTTCTGTCAGTGACAGTGAAATGTGGAAATAATTTTTATTTTATGTCAGTGACAGTGAAATGTGGAAATAATTTTTATTTTATTGTATATTAACAATATATTTAAATTGTGGTGATATTAATGTTTTATATGACGCTTAATATGTTAGTACCCGTTAAATCATAGAATTTTCTATACTTGTTTGATGAAAAATCCTTTTTGGGTAAGTCCATAATTTTATTAATTTTTGTATTAATTAATTAAACTGTAAAATTTTCAAAAAATGAAAAAAAATTTTTTTTGCTTAAAAAATCCTTTGAACCGTGGAGAAAACGAGGAAAAAACTGTTATACGTGAAAGTAATTTTTTTCCTCGAAATTTCGAGCTATTCACCGAACGCGTCGGGCGGCTTCGAAACGACTACCTGCGTCGGATGGATACTTGCAGAGAAGGTATTGCTAATAATTTGCTTGTTGATTTCTAAGTTCTGTAATACATTAATAGATGTCGCTAGATGGTTTTTATGTAGTATTGGACTCATTTTCATACAGAAGCTGGGATAGCAGATTAATAATAAAAATGTTTTAACAGTTCAATTTTTCATTGTTTCATGTCCATAACGCAATTCAAAACTTTAAACTCGTTTTTCTCGAAACACGTTTTTTCACCGCGGCACGTAGCATAACTTGAACAATTTTCAATATTTTCATTCGAATTTTTTACTGTTCATTCAAAACAATATTTCGATGTACAATACGTAGCGGATTTTCGATACGTTGCGTCAAAAATTTTGTATTGCCAAATAACTGTCATTTTTTTGGTCGAAAAATGAACGACATTATTCAAATACTCGCCAATCACCCAAAAATCAATATTTCTAAAATCCCCTACGTATTATACTAGCTATACCGTTGTAGATTATATGTATTTTTTTTCATTTTTCCATGTGCAAATTTACGTGACCTACACTGCGTGCCGCAGAGCGCCCGAAATTTAAGATGCCTCGGGAGAATGGCTGCCATGCCACCATTTTGTAATATTTTTCGTTCAAAAAATTTCGTGATGTTCTTCAATACATACTTATTAAGTTTTTCACATATTATTAGTTTGTTTCATTTCCTTCCATCAAAATAAAATTGTCGAAAAAGCGCTTTTTTTAGGGCATTGCAGTGGTGTTACCCCTTAAGGTCCATGGGCTCACGTATACATATATTATTTTAGTCATAAATACAACTGATGAAGACCAAGATAATTTGGTTTTTTTTTTTTTTTTTTTTTTTTTTTTTTTATTGGTCTAGCACACGTGCTGCAGGGAATTCCCTAAAGCGCTCCAGGAGCGGCACGAGTGCGGAAAAAAGCGATTCACGTTGTTCTTGGATCAAAATCTTGGTTGAAACGTACTGTAATAAATGTAATCTCAAGAAGTACTTTTCTCATTTATGAACATTAAAAAATATTCAAGAAATCTGAAATAGTATTATATATACATATATATATATATATATATATATATATATATATATATATATATATATATATATATATATATATATACTAGCGACTCGCCCCGGCTTCGCACGGGTAGTAGAGCATATTATGCCTACATGTTTTGTCTGTCGTAGGATCGCATTAGCTTGATGCGTCGAATATGTGGATTAGATTTAAATGTAATATAATGTCTACACTACTTGAAGTATTTTAATGTATTTTATTATGTAGATTAGATATGATTAGGCAGCGTTTTCGATGAAAGCTCCCAGGCGGCTTGACTTTTTCCGACACTTCCAACAATTATCGTTATATTTCAACCAATTTACACAAAACCTTGACAATTTATACACCTAAACCTTCCTCATGATTCACTCTATCTACTGGTGAAAACCGCATAAAAATCCGTTAAATAGTTTTTGAGTTTATCGCGAACAGACAGACAGACAGACGCGGCGGAGGACTTTGTTTTATAATATATATATATATATATATATATATATATATATATATATATATATATATATATATATATATATATATATATATATATGTATACCAGGTGTGCAAGTATGGAATGTGGATTTCAGACAACAGATGGTGCAACAATGCAGTTTGTGCTATAAAGGTTGACACTGCGCCATTTTGTTGTGTCATCAACAATTGTCAGACGCGCACGAGTGATAAATTGGAAAAGTGTGTGCATAGTGTTGTGTTTAATATGTCGAAATTTATACCGAACCAAGAACATTCGCGGACAGCATTAATTTTTTGTTTTCATTTGAAGAAAACGATGGTTTCGGCGTTTCAAAAGTGGTGACTTCGATGTTGCAGACAAGGAACGTGGAAAACCGCCCAAAAAATACGATGTGGAATTGCAAGCATTGTTGGACGAAGATGATTCGCAAATTCAAAAACAACTCGCCGAGCAATTGGGCGTTAGTCAACAAGCTGTTTTCGATCGGCTACGAGAGATGGGAAAGATTCAGAAGACCAGTAGATGGGTACGACATAAGTTTAATGACAGGCAAATGGAAAAGCGCAAAAACACGTGTGTTACAGGGGATGAAAAGTGGATTTATTTTGAGAATCACAAGCGCAAAAAATCATGAGTAGACCCAGGCGCACCATCCACAACGACCGCAAGACCGAATCGCTTTGGCAGAAAGACGATGCTCCGGGTTTGGTGGACCCGGAGGGGCGTGGTCTATTATGAGCTGTTAAAACCTGGGGAAAACGGTAAATACTAAACGTTACCAACAACAATTGACCGATTTGAAACCGTTCGCTGCTTGAAAAAAACGCCAGAATACCGAAAGAGGCAACAAAAAGTCATTTTTCTTCATGACAATGCTCCATCACATACGGTAAAACCAGTTCGCGACACGTTGGAAGCACTATCCCATGCGGCTTACTCACCAGACTTGGCTCCTTCCGATTACCACTTGTTTGAATCGATGGGTCACGCACTTGCTGAGCAGCGCTTTGGTTCGTACGAAGATGTGAAAAAATGGCTCGATGAATGGTCCGCAGCAAAAGGGGAAGATTTTGCTGGCGTGGCATTCACAAATTGCCCGAAAGATGGGAAAAATGTATAACAAACGATGGAGCATACTTTAAAATAAAGCACTTTTTATCATTCTTCCGAATTTAACATGTTTTTTTAGAAAAAAAATCCGCATTTCATACTTGTACACCTGGTATATTATTTTAGTTATAAATACAACTGATGAAGATCAAGATAATTTGGTTAAATCGTACTGTAATAAATGTAACCTCAAGAAGTACTTTTCTCATTTATGAACATTAAAAAATACTCAAGAAAACTCAAATAGTATTATATATATATATATATATATATATATATATATATATATATATATATATATATATATATATATATATATATATATATATATATATATACAGTCCCTGGCCAAATTATTAGACGCACTGCAAGATTTCATGTAAAATATTAATTACCGAGTGATATTGTACCGTTTTATTATTTTAAATTGATTTCTTTTTTATTTTTATATTATCCAATCAATTACCTATTTATTTGACATAAATAAAACAGCATTAATTTAGAAAAGCATAAGTTTATTAAGTTTTAAAGAGAAGTGAAATTAATGTTAGTAAAAGTCAATATTTAGTTGAGTCACCTTTAGCCGCTATCAAAGCTTTAATTCTGCGCGGCATGCTATCAATGCAAGATTGTACTGTCTCCTGCATTTGAGGATGATGATTCCACACATGAATAATCTTTTCTAGGAGCTGAGTTTTGTTGGTAATCACATCTTTAGCCACTTCTCAATCCAACAGAGGGATATTTTTTTCTGCCAAAAAAGCTTTAACAGACCGAGCAGTGTGGCAGGGAGCTCCATCTTGCATGAAAGTGAATGGTTCCCCATTTGGAAACCATTCTCTGAGCTGCGGAATCAACCGATTTTGTAATACTTCTTTCTCCATGACGACGACGCACATACTGAGCTTTATTCTGCAAAATTTCGAATGTGCTTTCGTCACTGAAGCAGACCTGTCAAAAAAATAGGAAAAAAAATATATAAACTTCCATGTTTATTTGCTTTATTTAACTGAAAATGATAATAATGTATCAATTATTGATTAAATTGCTGTATCTTACCGATCTCCAGAAGTCCACATCTTTGTCTTGCCATTGTTTGGCCCACTTCAGGCGCTTTGCTTTCATTGCAGCTGTTAACTTGGGCTTCCTGGCGGGGCGACAGGCCTTAAAATATAATTCTTTCAATTTTCTTCGAACAGTGCGCTCAGAAGCATTTACGCTAGCATCCTGGAGTTGTGATTTTATTACCTTTGTGGTAGCAAATCTGTTTTCTACACAAATTTCCTTCAAACATCTCTCTGACCGTGGAGTAAAAATTGGTTTTCTACCACATCTTTTCTTTCTTTTCGGGCTTAATTCCTTCCCTGACTCAATTTTCTTTTTTATGCGTCGTACACTAGCTTCAGAAACCTCCAATCTTCGTGATATTTCTCGGTTTGTAAATGTTTTCGCAATCACAAGGGCCTTCACTTCAACTTTTTTACGTGGTGAAAGATCGCCTTTTCTACCCATAATGAAAATAGTCCAATTACTTTTTTAAAACACTGCATACAAAATAAACTAATAATTGAGTAGTATAAAACTGTTAAACAAACAATCACAGTCCATAAAACCATAGAAACACGTCCGTACCTGACTCGATTCCGATCGCGACTGATACAGGTTTGTACTTATTTACGTTCATGTATCACTTTGTCAATACAGTGTTACCATATGTTAAAAATAAATACAAATATGTAGTCTACAATAATTCTTTTAAATAAAAATCAATAATATTGTAGTTTAAATATACCATTATTGCATAAAAACTCTTAAGAAACATAAAATTACTAAAAAAAATACAGTGCGTCTAATAATTTGGCCAGGGACTGTATATATATATATATATATATATATATATATATATATATATATATATATATATATATATATACAGTAATACCCCCGCTTTACGCGAGGGATACGTTCCGAAAAAAATCGCGTTAACTGAAATTCGCGTATATCGAGGTTTATGATTAAACATAGTCAAAATTTAATACAAAAAAATACAAATCATTTTAATCAATCACTTTAATTCTAAGAACACTTTATGCAATACATACTCTTATTTTTTACGGAAAAATACATCTATGTCTTTTGGGTAACGTTTTGTTTACGTTCTTGTAAAATACGTTCATAACACCCAACACTGTTTTTAATTGTTTGACACACGGTCAAGACACGGTCATCATTATTGTCTATACTCTGCAATATGTCCAAACCTGAATAAATTTTTGAAAGTGCATTTTGTATTTCCCCTGAAGATAAAACTTTCTCTTCTACTTGTTCTTCCTCATCGTAGATAGGATTATTCTGTAACTCGATCAGATCTTCATTGCTAATAGGATCGTCGTGCGTTGCTACAAGTTCTACGAGATCTTCTACCGTGACATCTTCAAGTTCAGACCCCTCAATCATTGCAGCAATGTCTTCAAGCACTTGTCTCTGCATCTGGACAATTCTTCTAGGTGCTTCCACTACATCTGGCCAAAGATTACGCCACACCCCATTCATACAACTCATTTTAACTTCCTTCCAAGCCTCTTCTATGTTGTGAATAGACTTCATAATGTTGTATGACTTCCACCACTCTCGCATAGACTGTCTTCCTTCCCCGTCAGTTTCATGAATTAGTTGGCTAAAAGTGCGGCGATGGTAATAAGCTTTGAAGTTTGCTATTGCTCCCTGGTCCATAGGTTGTAATATTGACGTAGTGTTTTGGTGGAAGGAACTTTACGTACACTTTTAAGTCTCTGGGCGTATCAAGTGAGGTTGGATGTCCTGGGGCATTGTCTAAGAGTAATATAACTTTAGGTTCAAGCCCATTTCTGTCACAGTATGATTTGACTGATGGGCAAAAACTATTAGAATACCATTCTTGAAAAATTTCCCGTGTAACCCACGCCTTTCTGTTTGATCGCCACACAACTGGTAGACTTGTCTTGTCTGTGCCTCGCATTGCACGGGGTGTTTCTGAATGGTACACTAGTAAAGGTTTCAGTTTGAAATCACCAGTGGCATTACCACCCAGCAGAAGTGTTAGTCGATCTTTCGCAGCTTTGAAACCACTGGCTTGACGTTCTTCCTTAGAAATGAATGTTCGAGATGGCATTTTTTTCCAGTAAAGTGCGGTCTCATCAACATTGAAGATGAGACAAGCAGGAATTTTCTCTCGTCTAACGAAGTCTTGAAACTTGTCTGGAAACTCAGCTGCAGCTTGAATGTCCGCGCTGGCCGCCTCGCCTGTTATGTGGATATTGTGAAGATTAGAACGCTGCTTGAACCGATGGAACCAGCCTCTGCTGGCAGCAAAAGTCGGAGTGGCACTCCCTTCTCCTTCTTTTGTTTTCAGCATCTCATACAAAGATTTTGCTTTTGTGCATATGAGATCTTGACTTAGTGGTGTGTTCTTCTTATTCAAATCTTCGATCCAGACTGACAGTAATTTCTCCATTCTTTCTAAGATAGATGATCTCGAACGAGAAAGTTTTGTTGCACTTATAGGTGTTGAACCTTCGCTGGAGATTTTAATTTTTTCCCGATTTTTATAAATCGTTCTCACAGTCGATTCTGAGAGTCCAAAATCTCTCCCAACAATTGTTGCTTTGCCTCCATTTTCCATTCTTCTTAACACTTTCATCTTCAATTCCAAAGTGACGCTTTTACGCTCTTTTTTCTTTACAGGCGGCATTTTTAACGTAGGGTTAAATTATGTATGTATGTATCTCCAATAAATATTAAAACAAAACTGCCAGCCGACCGAACTAACATTACGGAACAAATGAACACACGAAACGAACGAGGAAATCCCCATAGAACAAAGTCGAAGGACAGGGAATTCCCAATTCTTCAAAGAGAATATTCAGAGAAAGCGGGGATCCCCCCGCGACCATAGAGAAGTTAATGACTACATGAGCGCGAAATTTGAAATTCGCGTTATAGTGAAACCGCGCGTAACGGGGTCGCGCTAAGCGGGGTATTACTGTATATATATATATATATATATATATATAATACTATTTTTTTTTTGGTTAAATAATTGTAAATCGAAATATTTGTTGAAACAAAATAAAACCTTTTTAGTTTTTAAATAATTTGTGTGCAAAAAAGCCAGTATATTGTGTGAATTTCGTTTGTACAAAATCAGTTGTGCAAATATGTTCGTATTATTCCAACCAGAATAAAAACAGTTTTATAAATACCAAAAAATGGAGATTTGTGTATTGAATGCCAATATTTCAATTGTTCTATATATATATATATATATATATATATATATATATATATATATATATATACGAGGTTGGTTTGAAAAGTCCGTGCAAAGTCCGAGAGATGGCACCACCGGCGCGTATCGAGGTCATGTTTAGTTAGTAGCATCTCTTGAATGAACGCACACCAAGTTTCAGCCATATTGGTCTATTTCTTTGTGTTTGGCATTCGTGTGAATCAAGGAAGTCGAGTGATTTTCAAGAAATGGACGAAAAAGAATTTCGTGTGGTGATTAAACATTACTTTATGAAAGGCAAAACGCCTCAGGAGACTAAAGAGAAGCTTGATAAACATTATGGTGACTCTGCACCTGCACCTTCGATTAGAACAGTTTATAAGTGGTTTCAAAATTTTCGGACTGGCCATATGGGCACAAGTGACGCTGAACGTTCTGGACGACCTGTGGAGGTTACGACTCCAGAAATCATTGATCAAATCCATGATATGGTGATGGATGACAGAAGAGTTAAGGTGCGTGAGATTGCTAGTGCTATGGGCATCTCGACTGAACGGGTACATAATATTTTACATAAACATTTGGACATGAGAAAGCTATCCGCAAGATGGGTGCCGCGATTGCTCACGTTTGACCAAAAACGGAATCGTGTGAGTGTGTTGCAAGGATGGTTTGCAGCTGTTCCAGAAGAATCCGTCGTTTCGTCACTGTGGATAAAACATGGATACATTACTTTACTCCTGAGACCAAACAACAATCTAAACAATGGGTTACCAAGGGGGAATCTGCACCAAAAAAGGCGAAGACCGTTCCTTCGGCCGGAAAGGTTATGGCGACTGTCTTTTGGGATTCGCAAGGGATAATCCTCATCGACTATCTGGAAAAGGGTAAAACTATTACAGGTGAATATTATTCATCGTTATTGGACCGTTTGAAAACCGAGCTGCAAGAAAAACGCCCGCGATTGGCCCACAAGAAAGTCCTTTTCCATCACGACAACGCACCAGCACACACGTCAGCAGTTGTGGTCGCAAAATTAATGGAAATAGGATTCCAACTCGTTTCACATCCCCCCTATTCTCCAGACTTGGCTCCCTCGGACTACTATTTGTTCCCCAATTTGAAGAAATGGCTGGCGGGACAAAGATTTTATTCAAACGAGGAGGTGATTGCAGATACTAATGGATATTTTGCAGACTTGGACAAATCCTATTATTCGGAAGAGATCAACAAACTAGAACATCGTTGGACGAAGTGTATAAGCCTAAAAGGAGACTATGTCGAAAAATAAAAAAGGTTTACCCCAAACACATAAGTAGTTTTTATTTTTGCACGGACTTTTCAAACCAGCCTCGTATATATATATATATATATATATATATATATATATATATATATATATATATATATATAATAAAACGTTCCGTAGTTGTTTTTAATACTAATCCTCTTTGGTTAAGTTTCAAATATTAATTTAAACATGTTTTCTCATAGTTCCGATTAATTAGTTTAGTAACAGTAGTAAAAGAAAAATAGTACAAAAAGTAAGTGGTGTATGGAGACTTTTTGACTAACTGTATATATATATATATATATATATAGATATATATATATATATATATATATATATATATATATATATATATATATATATATATATCTATATATATATATATATATATATATATATATATATATATATATATATATATATATATAAATATATATATAAATATATATATATATATATATATATATATATATATATATATATATATATATATATATAAATATATATATATATATATATATATATATATATATATATATATATATGTATATATATATATATATATATATATATATATATATATATATATATATGTGTGTATATATATATATATATATATATATATATATATATATATATATTTATATTTATATGTTAGACAAGTAAAAGACAAAGATGAAGTCACAAAGGTTTCAGAAATAGTTTACAGCATCCCTTGCTCTCAGTGTGAAAAAATCTATATAGGACAAACATCTAGAGTCCTAAAGGACAGAATCACTTCCCACAAAAGTAATTGCAGATTAAAGAAAAACTCTTGTGCGCTTGCTCAGCATAGTAGCCAATTTTCACATGAATTTAATTTTGCTGAAACCAAAATCCTATGTAAAGAGAGAAATCTCGGCAGGAGAATCTTTAGGGAGATGGTGGAAATCCACCTGGAACCGAACTCGATCAATAAAAAAACTGACATTGAAGATCTGAGTTTAATTTTCTCCAATCTATTACAAATAGGCAGTCAAAATGAAAATTCTTACAATATCTCTGACATATCTTTTTGATAATAATCCCACTGATTTTCACTAACTTTTAACTTTAAAACGATCAAACAAAATGTCAACGTCATTCTACTTTCAAATATAAATTAACCACAACTTAACTAAGAGATAGAAACACACTGCCCTTAGCAAAATGACAAGAAAACATAACAAAAAAATCCTTTATAAATTAAAATCATTTTACGACCACACAATTCTCTGTACTCTTCCAACAAAATGAAGTAAAAATTTATTATATTTTCCAGAGATGAATATGTCGAGTTTTCTTGTGTTTTTTCCTGTTTTTTTCTGATGAATAAGTGCAATAAAGTGTCCCCACAAACAACAATTTTTGAACACACCACTTAGCAGTAAGTACTTTAATGTTACATATAAAATAGGGTTGTTCTTTACTTCTAATCTCAAAAATACTGATATTCTACTGTAATTGTAGCCCTGATGAAGAAAATGAAATATTTTCACAAGCTTGGCGTAGCTAAAAAGATGTCCAAAACTTTTTAATTCTTTTCCAAAGACCGCTTACCCCAAGAACACAATACTGCTGTTTAACTAGTCGGTCAAGACTACCCTTCTCCTCTATATATATATATATATATATATATATATATATATATATATATATATATATATATATATATATATAAATATATATATATATATATATATATATATATATATATATATATATATATATATAAATATATAAATATATATATATATATATATATATATATATATATATATATATATATATATATATATATAAATATATAATATATATAAATATATATATATATATATATATATATATATATATATATATATATATATATATATATATAAATAAAATTAATATTTTAATGGATTCTGGTAGGCGGGTAGATCAAGCGTACCACCGATTTAAAATTTCAATCGCCCCTAGGTTCGTTCTTCTGGAATTCCCAACAGCTCTGGCTTCGGGCAGATCAGAAGCCATCTGGTATCATAAAAAAAGTAGGCTATAACACTTCTTTTTTATAATAAGGTAAGTCAGTAATACTCGTATATATGGTACGTAACTTTTCGATTCAGTAAAGTCTTAAGTTTTGAAGTAATTTTCTGCTAGCTAGGTGTCGAACAACTTTTTGTATACGAGTTCATTGTTATAAATATAAGGGTATACATAAAAGTTATTTTAAAAGTTCTAGAATCTAAAGGAAACTTTTTAAATAAAACTTACAGTATGCTTCATAAGAAGTATAACAGCACTTAGAATATCTACGCTTTTAAAGTAATAAATAATAAAAAATATGGGTTGCAGACGGTAGAGAGAATAAATTGAAATGTTTTGCTGCTGTAGGAGTATAATAAAAATTAAAAGTTAATAATTTGAGGCAAAAATATGGAAAAATTATATAATATTACGCTAGAATTTAAGTTACATTCAAGAAATATTCATACTTATAACCAACACTTCCGCTTCTGTATTTTAACATCCCCAGAGGACGATTGTGTTTTTAACTTAATTAAGGTTTAAGTTCTTCATAGTGCACAAATATTGATAAACAACTTTCTTCTATAATATATATAAAATGCAACGTCTCTCTGCCTGTCTGTCTGTCTGTCCGTTAGTGCGCTTATCACTGGAGAACCACTTATCCGATTTACGTACTTTTTTTTTAAACATACATATGTTCTCTGGCCAGGTTATAGGCTATATTTTATTACGATAGGTAGCATAAGGAATGAGCAGTGACGATTATAAGTGAATGAAGTCGGAAAAAATTTTGCCGCTAGCGCGTTCTCTTGCAATACACTGCCTAAAACCATTAAATATGGAACAATATTATGTAGCAGAGAATATCTATAATCTATAATATATATAAAATGCAATCTCTCTCTGTCTGTCTGTCTGCCTGTCCATTAGTGTATTTATCACGCGAGAACCACTTATCCGATTTACGTGTCTTTTTTTAAATTCATACATATATTCTTTGGCCAGGTTATATAATAATAATAATAATCTATATCTATAATATATATAAAATACAGCGTCTCTCTGTCTGTCTGTCCGTTAGTGCGCTTATCACTGAAGAAAATCTTATCCGATTTACGTACTTTTTTTTTTAAAACATATATATGTTCTCTGGCCAGGTTATCTATCTATAATATATATAAAATGCAACGTCTCTCTTTCTGTCTGTCCGTTAGTGTGTTACGTACTTTTTTTTTAAACATACATATGTTCTCTGGCCAGGTTATAGGATATATTTTATTTCGTTAGGTAACATAAAGAATAAGCAGTGACGATTATAGTGAATCAAGTCGGAAAAAAGGTTACCGTTAGCGCGTTCTCTTGCAATACACTGCCCAAACCATTAAATATGGAACAATATCATGTTGCAAAGAATATAATATATATAAAATGCAACGTCTCTCTGTCTGTCTGTCTGTCCGTTAGTGCGCTTATCACTTGAGAACCACTTATCCGATTTACGTGTTTTTATAAATTTATACGTATGATATGTATGATAATGGGAGATAAGGTGAGATAAGTATAAATAATGCGGGGTAAGGAGAAATAATGGGAGATAAGCAGAGATAAGTCTAGGTAATGGGAGTTATGGTGAGATAATGGGAGATAAGGAGAAATAATAGGAGATAAGGAGAAATATTGCGAGATAGGTCGAGATAAGTCTAGATAATGGGAAATAAGGTGAGATAATGGGAGATAAGTATAAATAAGGGGAGATAAGGAGAAATAATGGAAGATAAGCAGAGATAAGTCTAGGTAATGGGAATTATGGTGAGATAATGGGAGATAAGGAGAAATAATGGGAGATAAGGGGAAATAATGGGAGATGAGTAGAGATAAGCCGAGATAATGGAAATTATGTAGAGATAATGGGAGATAAGAAGAAATAATGAGAGATAAGGGGAAATAATGGCAGATATTTTATTACGTTAGGTAACATAAGGAATAAGCAGTGACGATAGTAGTGAATCAAGTCCACGCGAACGGAGCCGCGGGCACGGCTAGTTGATAAATAAAGATTAAATTTATTTAGAAATAAAGCTTGCCTTTTTAAGTTTTAAAAAGATTAAATGTATTAATAATGAATGTTCATACTGATTGCCCAATTTGGGATCACAAGGTGAGGGAAGTTGAACGCTCGAAGTGTTACTACTGGATTCATAAAGGCTGCTCAAAACTCTCTACAGCCGAGTTTAATAAGGTTTTTTGTCTGATTGTCTGACGAACTGGGTCCCATTCTTAGGAATGCATCTCTTCTCGCAAAATTGATGTTAGAAGAGCTTCATTGGGTAAATAGTCACATGAAAATCCCTCCAAAAAACACCCTCAAGGGTGGGCGATCGGAACCTCACAGCTCGAAAGCATGTCGTTTCGGAAATGCAAAGGGCCTTGCATTACAGACAGCCTGATTACGATCACAAAAACTCATCCCTTTACTACGACAACATTGCAAATTTAAACCGAAATATAGTATATCCAACACCTATGAACTAATTGATAAAATTAAAAATATTAACTTACCGGAAAATTCTAGAATTATCTCATTTGATGTACAAAACTTATTTTCTAGTATCCCACCATATGAAGTCATAGAATTAGTAGATAAGCTCTCAATCAAGAATAAAGTAAACGAAATTATTAAGCGGGATATTTTAGATTTACTTACGACGCTTGGATCAAAACTATTTTGAATTCAACGATAACTTTTATACATCTAAAGAAGCTCTGATAATGGGTAATCCTTTAAGCCCTTTACTAGTGGAAATTTTTATGGATCATTTAGAACTAAAAATTCATCAAAACGTGGTAAGCAAAAATATTGTTTACTGGTGTAGATATGTTGACGATATCATTTCCTGTTTCACGGGAACAGATAGACAACTAACAATCCTCCTTAACTTCCTAAATAATTTGCATCCTAATATTAAATTTACTATAGAATTAGAAATCAATAACTCTATAAATTTCTTAGACATATCTATATCAAAAGTGAACAATAAACACGATTTCTCGATTTTTCACAAACCTTCACATACTGACACACTCCTACACAATAGTTCATCCCACCCTTATCCTCACAAAATGGCAGCTTTTAACTCTTTCATACATAGATTGTTACATATCCCTATGACTAAAACTAATTTTAACAAAGAATTCAACATAATCAAACAAATAGCAATTAATAATGGATATGACCCCAACATTCTAGATAATATCTTGAATAAAAAATTCGTTAAACAAGCAATCTCTCTAATTTATCCCACAATTAATGACAAAAAAGAAAAATTTAGTACACTCACATACACAGGGAAAATAACTAGAACAATTTCCAAACATTTAATAAAAAGGAACAATAAAATAGCATTCAAAACCATTAATTCCTTAGGGAGTATAATTTTGAATAACAGAACCAAATCTAAGAAATCCTTAAAATCAGGAGTTTATTTATTAAATTGTGGATCTTGTACTAAAATCTATGTAGGACAAACTGGTAGATCTTTTGAAACTCGCATTAAAGAACATAAACATAGTTATTTAAAAAATAAGAACAATTCGCATTACGCAACCCATATAATAAACGAATCCCATAATTTTGATAATACGTTAAAAATCCTACATGTAGAAAAAAAATCCAAAAAATTAAATTTGCTTGAATGTCTTGAAATTAACAAACGGAAAAACTCCTATCAATTATTAAACGAACAGGTAGACTTAAACCATTAACCCTTACTTAATCTTTATTAGTTCTCTGAAATAGTACCACAGATTTGCATTCTTAAAATAATTCTGTCTGTAAATAATATAATAAAATGATTAACATAATCTTAGGTAATTAAGGATAGTTTTAAGCACTATATAACCAGGATTACTACTAAATATTTGTATGGTGAAACAATTGTCAAGTGACTTTAATATAATGGAAATTAAAACATAGTGTTGTTTTTTATATAATTTTATTATGAATTTCCAACAAGTATCGGCTAACACAATCAAAGATGATTACGATCTGTTTAACACTAGTATTTTCTCAGTGAAATCCAAAACTAATGTGAGCAACAAAGACGTTCTACTTATGCTGGACCAGCTATTTGAATTGGTTCTGTGATCAGAAAAATGAAAATATCACTCTTATAAAGGGAAGTCCAAAACTTAAAGAACGATTTAGTTCATTATAAAATTGTATCAACCGGTCAAACCAACAATAGACATGCAGATTCCAATCAAATAAATGCACATACAAATTCAAGGTCGAAGCTCTAGAAGTAAACACTTCATTGTACACAACGTATTTACCTCAAAATAAAGAACCGAAAAAAACTCGATTTTGACGGGCATCAACTACCAGAAGATCTGAACGTGAAGTCGGATATTGAGTTCAGGGTAATCCAAATTGGTAAAGAAATAAAGTCAATAAATTACGATCTATGAAGGTAATTTTTACTACTACTATTCTAATGAAATGTTTAGAAAATAAGAAAAAGCTTGAAAATACACAAACGAAGATCATTGCCGATTCGATGTATATGCAACGACAAGACCTGAAAAATTTTACGAAGAATTGACTAATAGGAGAAATAATAGGAAAGAGGCATTGGTTGTCAGATATTCGATTCCTTCCATACATTCTCTAAAAACAACAAAAGTTTAAAAGAACAAAATTAAACGCGGTTTATGCGGACGCATTGTTTTCAAAAACAGCATTCCTTTATATACTTTTCCTCCGCATTTTGTACAATTTTTTGGTCAAGTTTAGTTAATATTGAAAACTAATATTTTGCAGTTATTGCTTCACTGCTATCACTCCAAGTAATCTGTAAAGAATCTCTCACCCTTATACTCAAAAACAGAAGAAGTTTTCCTGCTGATTTTTGTAAGCGAAATTTCTTGAGATGAGGTAAGCCAACATGTTTCCACTCCTGCCACTCTTCCTATGTCTCTGGATCATTAGAATGGACTCACGTTTTATCAATAGTTTACCTTTCGATTCAAAATTTAGATAAATCATATTCAAAACCGCGAGAAATCAACTTAGATGTTGAGACAGTCGTTCAGACATTTCCTCTTACCCTAATCAGAATGGACAATATGAAAAACACGTTCGCATGAACTGTTCAGCCTCTGCTATACAGTTCAACCCAATTCATGAATTTTGCATAATTATTTCATGCACAACCATTCTCTCTGGACGGAAGAAGAAACTTTCATGTTTTCTTTTGTTTTTAACGTTTGGTATTTAAAAAAATAACTAGTCATCACTTCAAAAAGTTGAATTTAGCGTCAAGTAGAATGTAACATTTTGGCAAGGTTAAGTATCCTACCACGTAGAATATAAATATTTTTTTTAAGCATTTTTAAAACCTCAATATATAATTTGTATTGAAATATCTTTCTCTGTTTTACAATGAAATTTAAATTTTAACATTATTTACTATTAAAATCCATAAATTAAACAGAAATTCATCACTACTACGAAGGCTGTCATGGTGTTTCGATTTTGATAATTGTATCTACATTAAATTGCTAATTTGTGCATTGATTTCTACTAATTTCGGATAAATATTATATTTAAAATAATATATTTGTGCAAACACAACATTTAAAATAATATTTTAAATACTTATGTCATGTGTAGTGTGTTTTTATATATAGAAGAAATAGAACTTTAAATTGAACAAAATCTAAAAGCAGTTTAAGCAATGATTTGTTCAAATATCATATAAATCTTAACTACATTAAATAGCAAGGAAAGTAAATACAATAATTTACCTGCTATGGCATAAGTACATTTCTGTCATCTTAACCGTTTGTATATAATAAAAGACTGTTTTTAGTCAATTTCCACTGGTTTATTTAAATTGCGATGACGCGTTTCGCTGTCGATGCAGCTTCTTCAGATCTACATTTTACACTGTCAAGTTAGGTTTAATGTTCACAATTTTATATAATTTCTTAATTATAATATTACACCTAATTAAATTACATTGATAGTATTGGAAAACCCACACAGATTTGGAATTAGGAGAATAAATTCAATAACGGTGAATTGCTTAAATCTACCTGGTCGTTGAGTAAAGTACATGTAGTCCTTAATCGATTTATTTGCATTGACTCTAAAAGGTTTAGTTTTAAACCTTTTTGTTGGGTGTGTAAAATTTTGAAATTCTTATTAAATGTGTGATTTTCTGTTAAAAGATGATTAGCATATGTTGAATTAGATTTTCTATGGATGAAACTTTTTTCGTGTTCTGTAATTCTTTGTGTAAATGTACGTCCAGTTTGTCCGATGTATGTTTTAGGACATGGCCCACATGTTAATTGATAAACCCCTGATTTATTGTCTTTATTGATTTGTGATTTGTAGTTTTTAAGATATTTCCCTATAGTATTGTTAGTCTTGTAAGCTATGTTGATATTTTTTTGATTTAAAAATTTCCCTAGTTTTTCCGTTGGTTTGTCGAAATAGGTTAAGCATTTAAATGTGGTATTTCTGTCCTTAAAACGTGGGTATATTTCAGAGATTGCCTTGTTTCTATGTTTTTTCCTAACGATATTATTGATTAAAGTAACCGAATAACCGTTGTTAACGACTACTTGTTTTATGTAGTTTAATTCTTTAGTAAAATTTTCCTCTGATAAGTGGATATTAGTTAGTCTATGTATAAAACTATGATAAGCTGCTAGTTTATGATGATTAGGGTGGTGAGAACTATTGTGAATTGTGGTATCTCTATGACAAGGTTTGTGATATATTGCAAATTCATGTTTTTTCATGGTTTTACTGATTGTTAAGTCTAGGAAGTTGATTTTCCCTTCGACTTCTTCTTCCATTGTAAAACTGATATTTCTATGTAAAGAATTAATATACTGTAAAAAGTGAGTTAATTGTCTGTCCGTACCTGTAAAGCATACAATTATATCGTCTACGTATCGATACCACTATAGACAATTATTACTATTGTTATTATGGTTGTTAAATATCATTGTTTTAATACTGCCCATGAAAATTTCGGCAAGTAATGGACTCCCCATAATTAACTCTTCCTTACTATTGTAGAATGTATTGTTAAATGAAAAATAATTTTGTCCTAGGCAAGTTCTTAATAAATTAATTATGTCCATTCTTATAACTTCATTTACTTTGTTTTTTTGTTAATAGGTTCTCTATTAAAATTATAATTTCGTCTGGGGGAACACTTGGAAATAAGTTTTTGACATCGAAAGAGACTAATTTAGAATTATCTGGTATTGTTATATTCTTAACTTTATTCACGAGTTCGTATGAGTTTTTGATACTATATTTAGGTTCAAATTTGGTATGATATTTGATTAAATCAATTAAAAAGGATGACGTCTTATATGCTGGAGCAGACATACAGGAAACAACTGGTCTGATTGGATGGTCAAGTTTGTATAGTTTTATAAGTGAATAAAGTTGTGGGATTTGTGGATTCATATTTATTAATTTAAATTTTTCTTTATCGTGAATGATACTTTTAGCCTGTTCAATTTGTTGTTTTATTTCTTTTTGAAAAATATTTGGTGAATCTTTATTTAAAATTTCGTCTGTCTTGTCTTGAAAAAATCTAACGTTTTATTAATATAGTCGAGTTTGTCTATTGCTATTACTGTGTTGCCTTTATCTGCTTTGGTAAAGATTACATCATTTTGTTTTGCTTTACTCTGAATGGTTTTTATTGTCCTTAAGTCTTGGTTGATGTTGTTATTGTTAGATATGAATTCTTTTTTAATAATTTCGACTGTTTGAAATTTTGATAATATGTTGTTAGGACTATCTTTCATCTTACAACCATCCAAAATTTATTTCTATATTCAGCTCAACATTTATTTGGGTTACTTTGTTTTGTTGTCTGTTAAAATTGGAAATAATAAAAAGACAATAATATTAAAACAAGAGTATATTACGACATACACGCAATCACCTTTAGAGCCCTACCTCGTTTTTTTTCACCCCAGATATATTTTACTATAGAAAAATTATATTAAACATCCAAATTTAGGAAAAATTGTGATAACACTATTGAGGCAATACAATGACTCCACACAAATATGAAATCATTCTTCTACCTCCCTTCTTTCCCCCTCTTATATGCTTCAGTATAAATGATTATGCTTAAAATTTGCCCACTCTCCCATTAAAATTGATAGTAATGAAAAAACAACTTAATTTTCATGTTCTCACAGTCCAATAATCCTAAAAAGAACTGTAATTATTTACTTGGTTTTTAGGGGTTGTAGAGAGGATTCACTCGAACATATTTCCGTTGGCATTAGCCGTCGGTTACCCCTCATAAAAAGTTATTAAGCGTTGAAATTTTTATAAAAATAGCTGTGCCGAAATACAGCAAAATCAAATATTTTTGATTTAATTTTTTTTTTATGACAAATGTTTCACCCCTTAAAAAACCCTTAAATGAGGTAAAGTAAAGGGGCGCTGTCTCTGGATTTTGACTGCCTCTGATTCTGATTTCGCCGTTAACCCCCCCCCCCCTCTCGTTTTATTCAAAATATAAAATTGTCGTTTATATTTTCGAGAATATTCCACTCCAAAATATAAGTTTTTCATTAGCGCTGAATAATAGATGACACGAATGTAAACAAACGGGTCTTTGTTTACATTTTCGCTTAACTTTTTTCTAGCAATTTTAGGCTTGAAACGTGCGGTTAAATAGTTTATAGCTACAAATTATTGTTGTATAGCGATAATAAATATGATAAATTCGATTTAGTTTATCGATGTTCATCGAGCAGCAAACATACGCTTGTTCAATTTATTACACCCGTGCAAAATTACGAAGAATTGATAGATTTCTTGTGACAACGGCGGTTAATTCGCGAGCATATTATGTGTCGACAGTACGTGGATCAGTGTAAATCGCGAGACATTAATTTTACAATATCCGGCATCTACTGTCAAAGTAGTTGCCAAACGAAAACGCCAGCGAGTTGGATGCATGCACCGTCTTTCTGCATTATCGTTAGCCTGGTTTCAAGGAACACGAGAAATCGGAAAACAACTGTGTAAATTTATCGATTTCTTCATGTGTTTCCACCTCCACATGTCGAAGTATTGATGGCGATGCAATTTCCATCAGAACTTGCATAGACTGTTCTCATCCTTTTGTCGTCAGGTATACATAAATACATAAGTACTAATGATTATAATTTATAGTACACTATGTTGATGTTCTACAAATCACCGTTATTGTTTAGGTTTGCCTTCATTGGGTACAAAACCGTGAACAACGAATCGGTGGAGTCGGACGTATAGTTGAAATAGATCAAGCGAAGTTAGGCAAACGTAAACATCATAAAGGTCGTCGTCTGATAACTGGTCAATGGCAAGTGTTTGGTGGCATAAAGGAGGTCTTTATTGAACCCGTAGAAGCACGAGATGTTGCTTTTTTTTTGTGGGTCTAGCACACGTGCTGCAGGGAAGTCCCTAAAGCGCTCCAGGAGCGGCATGAGTGCGGAAAAAAAAAAAAAAAGCGATTCACGTTGTTCTTGAATCGCTGTAAATTGTACTCGGGAAACACAGCGCTGGGCAAATTATTCCAAAGGGATGACGTTCTCTATATAAAAGATTGCTTGAAAAGCGTTGTACGCGGAGTAACAAGCTGAACCTCATACGGATGTAAAGCACCAGCGCGACGTGTATTTCTAACATGCACCGCTTTGGGAGGAATTAAGCGGGTTACATCCTTCGAACACTTTCCATTGCTCCATGCTACCTCGTTGTCAGTCATTCGGCGATGTGTCGCAGACGGTACGACTATACTGTTCGACTGTTAGCGCGCGCGTATGGCTGTTTGAACGATAGTAGCTATCGACATTAACAATTTAATAATTCAGTAGATCCTGAGACTGGTGCCCACACTCAGAACATTGAACAAGTGAGGAGGGAGCTACGTGGTGCAGTCCCTATGTACGGTAGAACAAAGGCCAATTGGCCTTTGTATATCGCCGAGTATTTGTTTAAACGGCAATACGAATACTGCGATAGAATTGAGGCTTTTTTCATCGTAATGTACCCGATAACACTCACTTCACCTCAGGATCATCATCCTCCTAAGTTGAAGCCACCCGATGATGCGAGGATTAACCGCAACATACCTGGTGAGTGAATTATAGTTGTTAGAAATACTGTAAAAATGGCAAGGGTGGAGACGAAGGGGGGTTGGTTGAGGGCGAAAGGAGAGGGGTGATCAAGTGAATAATTACCAAATTAGAAAGTGTAGAAAATTATTTATTTAGTAATTCATACCTAGTCTTTTTTGCAAATATACATCGCGTTCAAAACTTGCAGTAAGATATTAAAATAAAGTAAAACCACAACTTAATTGTTGCTATCGTATTATCATAAACTGTACGTTAAAAATCGCAGTGAAATTATGTGATACAAATTATCGAGGACATACAGCACCCAATAAAATAAAATAGTATACTAAAAAGGTTACAACAAGATCATAAAATAAACCCTAATTTAAAAAATTAAAATATTTTATTATCAATAGCAATCGTAATATAGCTTTACGAAGATTACTTTCCTGTAAATTGAAGTAAAAATACAAATAAATTATTACAATCATACTATTACAAATTGTCATTAAACAAAATAACTATCACATTATTAGTTATTGTTATTTGAAAATATGTAGATAAAGACATGATTTATAGTTATAGACAAGTGATTCGTGACAATTTCGTTATATTTATAACAAGCAACTGATCAATATCAAATATAAATTGAATAAAAAAAGAAATATATATTGCACGTTGGATGCAATTATGATATATATATATATATATATATATATATATATATATATATATATATATATATGTGCATATATATATATATATATATATATATATATATATATATATATATATATAAATGTGCATATATATATATATATATATATATATATATATATATATATATATATGTGCATATATATATATATATATATATATATATATATATATATTATATATATATATATATATATATATATATATATATATATATATATATATATATATATATATATATATATATATATATATATATATATATATATATATATATATATATATATATATATATATATATATATATATATATGTGCATATATATATATATATATATATATATATATATATATATATATATATATATATATATATACAGGGTGGCATCGATCCAAATTTATGACTTATACTAAATACCTTTATTTCAAACGAAGATCGAGGTGGCATTTTCATATATGTGTCTGATAATTTAGATGTATCGAATATCAATTCTAACATTTGATAGTGATCTTATTATGACCCAATATTTGAGCTTGTCAAACGCTTTTTGGTAATCCATAAACGTTAGACACATATGCATATTGTATTCTATTCTTTTTCCATTAGGATTCGCATTGTTAATAGGTGATTGCAAGTATCGTACTGTTTTCTGAATCCAGCCTGTTCTTTTGATTGGTACTGGTCTAATTTATTTGTAAATTTATTGGTAATAAATATAGAAAATAACTTATATAACTCAGACAAGAGTGAAATGGATCTGTAATTTTCTAGGTTGGTTTTGTAATAATTTCTTTACAGTAGTACACAATTGCACAACGTGCCCAAATCGTTGAACTTTATTTCTCAAATCAACGGTCCATTGTTTTGACTCAGCGTACATATCGTCGTTATTTTAATGTGCGGGTTGGACCCTCAAAGTCAACAATAAACCGTCTGGTTGCAAATTTTCGACAACAAGGGGCAGTAAGGAACCTTCCTGATGCCGGCAGACGATGAACGGTGCACACGGATGACAATATTGAACGGGTACAGGAGAGTATTCGGGAAGATGGAGAAACATCAACCAGGAGACGTTCGACACAACTTGGCCTCTCACGAGGGTCGCTGCAGAGAATTTTACATACAATAAAAATGTTTCCATACAAAATTCAGCTTGTCCAAGAATTGAAACCGACAGATTACCAGCAATGACTTGATTATGTAATTTATTTCCGGCAAAAAGCAGTAGAAAATCATGATTTTATTCATAATTTAATTATGAGCGACGAAGCCCATTTCCAATTAAATGGGTTCGTTAATAGGAAAAACTGCAGGATATGGGCTACGGAAAATCCAAGAGTAGTTCAACAGCGACAATTACACCCACATAAGAGTACTGTTTGGTGCGGTGTTTCGTCGGAAAGGATAATTGGCCCATATTTTTTTAAAAATGAACACGGTGTCGCCGTTTCCATCACTGGTGTCCGATATCGGACAATGTTGGAAAATTTTTTAAGGCCAGCCGTGGAAAACCATCCGCAAGTATGGTTCCAACAGGATGGAGCCACAGCGCACACTGCGAGGGATACAATGGCTCTTTTACGCGACATCTTTGGTGAACGAATTATTTCGCGTACAAGCGATTTTAATTGGCCTCCGCGTTCACCGGATTTAACCGCTCCAGACTTTTTCCTTTGGGGTTATTTGAAAGGAAAAGTCTATATTAATAAGCCTAGAACCATCCAGCAATTAAAAAACAATATACGCGACGAAATCAACAACATAACACCTGAAGTTTTGCGAAAGGTTATGGAAAATGTTTTGGAAAGAGCACGAATATGCGAAGCAGAAAATGGCCACCACTTGCGAGATATAATTTTTCATAATTAAATTAAAAATATTCTCCATTAATATACTGTATTTAAAAATAAAAAAAATTATAATTATGTCTTAAATAAAAAGTTATAATGAACTCAAACCTCTTCGGTAATTTTGGGCCACCCTGTGTATATATATATATATATATATATATATATATATATATATATATATATATATATATATATATATATATATATATACAGTGGCGAATAAAAAACACAATGCCTATTTTTCGGCAATAGAATAGAAAATACTTTATCTTTTACATATCGAAATATTAATATCCAATCGTCCGAACGTGTTTCCTTCTTGGGGGTGGAAATAGATCAGAGCCTGGACTGGAGAGCGCATGTTGAGAGTGTTGCGTTGAATGTTTCAAGGTATTGCTATGCGCTTTAAGAATTACTTCTGAAAATGTTGGAGTCGATGCCGCTTTGTCAGCTTATCATGCCTTCATATAGTCAAGAATAAGATACGGTCTTATCTTTTGGGGTAATTCACCAGAAATTGAAAGAGTTGTAATTCTTCAGAAAAAATGTTTTAGAGGTATATTTGGAATGAAGCCGCGTGATAGCTGTAGGAATGTATTTAGAGACAGAAAGATCTTGTATATCTTGGACAGTTTTATGTTTGTTCACACCAATAGCGATATTTTTGAGACTTACATGAACAATCACAGGTATGCCACTAGACATAAATTGAATCTGCTTCCCGAAAAGTGTAATTACTGCTACATACAGAAAAAAATGTTAATTATGTCATATTAAAGATATATAATAGGATCCCAGAGAGTGTACGTGCGTTTATGTAAAACAGAAGTAAAGAGACTTTTAACCAAATATCTACTTCAAGGAGCTTATTACTCATTAAATGAATTTTTCTTAAGTCCAGTTGAAATTAGCACAGGGATTTGATGGCTCTGTCAACAGAGGTGGTTTCTTGCCTTTTCCGTTGTGCCTCTTATTTCATTGTGTCTTTGTTACTATATTGTAATTTTGCTTTTAAAGTGTTTTTACTTACTTACTATTTTTTCTTTTTCTTTTATTTAATTATAGGTTATTGTAATCTTATTTAACATTGTTTAATGCCTATTGGCTATAAGTGTAACCTATTGTTACATGAAAACAAATAAATTATTGTCTATCTATCTATCTAACATTTAAACGATTTACAATTACAATATTTATTTATTAATCGTGTACATGCTAATAAACATTTTGAAGACTAAAACAGTTATTATTTGTTAGAAATGTGCTTAGTCTTTAACGTAACAAAATTGTGCACAAAGAAAAGTATGGAAACACTTTTTTTATAAAATAAAAATTCCACTTAGACGACTAAGATGTCGAAAATATTTAATATTTAGTGGGATATCCTTTTCCGTCAATCGCTGCTTGACATCTTCTGCCCATAGAGTCAATAAGCCTATCATAAAAATCGGGTGGTATTTTTTCCCATTCTTGTTTTAATGCGATCCAAAGTTTGTCCCGGTTCTTTATATTTCTTTTCCTAATTTGTTTATCTAGATAATGCAAAGATTCAAATCAGGTGATTGCGAAGGCCAGCGCATCATCAGAATCATTTGCTCAGAAAACCAATTCTTGGCTAAGCGAGATGTGTGTTTTGGGTCATTGTCCATAATAGTGGCAAATCTTCTTCATAAGGAATCAAATTATTTTCCAATATCTCAAGATACATTTAAGCATCCAAAATGCCATTTATCTTTGCCGGCTCCGTACCAGACCGTCGAAAACAACTCCATACCATGATATTTCCGCCGCCATGTTTGACAGTAGGTACAAAGTATTTTGGGTCATATCTTAGACCAGGGATGTCAAAGATAGGCCCGCGGGCCGCATCCGGCCCCCGGGACGTATCAATCAACGATCGCAATGTGTCACAGAAAGAAGAATCATGTTTTTTAGAGTATTATATACTATATAATTAAATAAATAAAATGTTATAATAATTCAGTACATTTTTTTTATTTGAATCTGGCCCGCCTACACATTCTAAATTTAATATATGGCCCTCTGCAAAATTGAGTTTAACACCTCTGTCTTAGACCATCTGGTCTTCTTATATAACCAGTAGAATCACTTCCAAAGAGATTGAACCTACTTTCGTCACTAAAGATTACCAGAGACCACTGATTTTGAGACCACTGATTTTGAGACCACTGATTTTGAGTCCACTCTTTATGTTCCTTAGCAAATTTCAATCTCTCTTTTCTGTGACGCTTTGTAAGGAGTGGCTTTTTAACAGTACGCCTACCATAAAGATTTTCAGATAACAGACGACCCCTAATAGTCATGTCTAACACCAACACACCCTCCTACCACTTTTAAATGCCGGATCAACAATGCCCCTTCTCGAGAACTTCTTAACAATTTTGCTGACCCTATGCATGTTTAAAGATTTTGCTTCTTTCCACTTTGATACAGAGAAATAATTTTATGTTTCAGATTTGAACTGTAATATTTGCACTTTGGCATTTTGGCAAAAACCGCACTCTTAAACAATGCTACTAAATTACTTCGTATCAACAATAACGTACTCTTAAAGCAGAATGATAAAATTATTTCAATGCTTTCGATAAGGACAAAACGCGTTTCTTAAAAACGTTATCTACCAGAAAAGGTAAACAAAGTTTCTATTGTCAATAATAAAATTCTCTAAAGAAATTGTCAACAAAACAAGACTAGTTTTTTTATTCCTAAAGGATAATATTTTATATTTTTGATTAAGAAAATGTTTCCATACTTTTGTTCGCCACTATATATATATATATATATATATATATATATATATATATATATATATATATATATAGAGGTTTTCACGGATGGTGGAATGTAATACATTAAAATTCCGGGTGTCAATCCGTTTGCCTAACGATGAATTTGCACGACGTTTCGCCAAAATCTTATTTGGCATTTTCAAGTGCTCTTTCCGCTGCTGCTACTCGATACTGTAATTTTATTGCTGTTGCAGCTCGGAGCTAAGTCTAAGCTAACTCCCTCCCTCCTGTTAGTCCAGAATGCAACAATAATACAAATGTGTGCTGTAATAATTCACATACAATGGTAATATCATCACCTCCTCATTAGGTCGTATGAAGAAGTGCCTAATACTTTAATAAAATTTCAAATATAGTATAATATATAAATATATTTAGGACTGAGAGACATTAAAACTCTATTAAAACAAAATGACTGTACGGTATTAATGATATGAGATGTAGTGAAAAATACTGGTTATTTTTTGAGAATTCGACTTAACAATGTAACCTATAGAATGCCTCCAAAAATGAAACAAATTTTTAATTTTTAAAATATCCCTGACGAAGTCTTAAAAGCTTTAGATGCAAATCTACTAGTTTCGAGACACGACGATCACATTAGTTTCAAACTCTTATAAATTTGTATAAAAAATAATAAATAAATAACTGCATGACAGATACAACATATGGACAAAATATTTCGTTGCACGCTATGCGAGGATTACTGTTTTAATTCGTGCTTTATCTTTATGGGTTTGCCTTATCTGATGAAATACTTAAATCATACTGGGTTGAAAAGACATAAAAAATTATTTACCATACACTTTTACGACATTATGTTTCCTTAAAGTATCAGAAAATGGTACGGAACACTAAGATCATCTAACTTTTTTCAGCCTAAAACAAATAAGGGACAAATATTTTTCGCACATCGATCGTGCCAAGTGCCTTTTACCCTCCGTAATGGATTACGATTGCCCTTTTACAGGATTCACGTAAGAAATATCACAATTTGTAACATTTCCGAATCGAATCTATACGATCGGAGATTCAGTGACCTTTTTCTTGTCCGGAAATAAAATTTTGCTATATATCAATCCATGTAAACCTTCTGAAATTTTTTTCATGTAAGTGGCTTTCGAGATTTACTACAATAGATAATAATTTGTTAGGTGATTTGCAGAAAAAATATTTTCTTAAGATATTATGGTGGCCAAATTTATTGAAAAATGTAATGTCTCTTAACTAAACCGGTAATCACGATATTCGCATATAGAATATATATGAGGAGCAGACTTTCTATATGCATTTTGTCCATTTTTTCACATTTTCAACCAAAGATGCCAACGCAAACTACATACATAGAGCAACAATATTATGCCCCAAACGACGTTCTAAATGCATTTTCTCCCATACAAATTAAATGTTAAAAATACCTCGGACTTTCTATATGCTATATGTCAATTGGCGCTAGACGAACTAACGGAAGTTTGTCCTTGCGCCGTGGACTAATTTCGATTTGTTTGTCATTGCACTTGTTGCTGTCTGCAGTGTTTGTTTTATGTGCGTTTATTTTTCCGTTTTTCTACAAAACAATCTCAAATAATGGATGTGACTGTGACAGGGGATCACGTAGTTGGTGATACGGACCGTGGTAGTAGAAAAAGAAAAAGAAATTTCATGTCTAAAGAGTGTAAAAGCAACGTAAGGTAAGCCTTAATGATTTTTAGGTTAGGTTTACATTATGCTATTATTGTTTACCTAATAGGTACACTAAAGTTCTCAAGTTCTTATGTTGTCGTTAATGTTTTAATATTATTCTCTTTTAAAGGCATTCAGATCATTATCCTAATTTGGAACATTTTGTTGATTTTTCCTGTACTCACCCTAAACGAAAGGATTTCTTTTGCCATGAATTATCCCAAGACGATATCAGGACAATCAGAAATACGTTTTATAAGACAACAAAGAAAAATGTACAGGACAATAAATTGGGGCATTTTATGAATGTTGGAAAACCAGATAGAAGTCGTAACCGAAAACTAGGAGGAAAATCCCACAATTTCTCTATAAGATATCATGTAAATTTTAGTTTTAAATAATTTTATTTAGCTTATTTTTAAAAGCCCCCCTTAGCTAACTTCTATCGAAGAGTGAAAAAAATTTAACCTAGAAATCCATTAAAATTTATGGTTTAAATTTTAATTTAAAAAGAATTTTATTGTCACCATAATGTATAGTGTAGTGGTTTAAGCAACGCTTAACTGGCGGAAGGTCCGATTTTATTTTAGGTAATATTCTTTATTTTAGGTTTGGAAGAATGGAAAAAAATTTACATTTGCCAGAAGTTATTCTTATCAATATTTAGTGTCAGTCAGAGACGCGTAAATACTATTGCTCGAAAAATGCAATCTGGAAGTGGTATTGTTGAGAAGCGTGGAGGGGACCAACAGTCTTTTAGGAATGTTAATAAATTTGAAGCTGTGAAAAAATTTATAGCCAGTTTAAAAGGACACGAAAGTCATTACGGGCGTGCTAAATCTCGGCGCATTTATCTATCATCCGAAAATAATATTACTGCTTTATGGAATCTGTACAATCAGAGTACAGTTGAAAATTTGAAAGTAAATTACAAGTATTTTAGTAAAATTTTTAATAATCATTTTAATATTGCATTTGGAAGCCCTGCCACCGACGTATGTGGCTTTTGTGTTAGGACCCAAACTTCTATTAGCATTTGCAAAGACAAAACTGAAATAGACAAACTAAAAACTTCTCTACGTGTACATAAATTACGAGCCAAACAATTTTTCAACCTAATGAATGAAAAGCCGGCACAGAGTGCTTCGTATTGTTTTGACCTTCAAGGTTCAAGTCTTACCGAAAGTGCCAATTCAAGATGCATTTTATGCCCAGCAGTTGTCTTTTTATTGTTTTTGTGTAACCGACGTGGATATTAAAAAACCAGTTTTCTACACCTGGATGGAACATCAAGCAAAAAGGGGATCTGCAGAGACAAGTTCTGCTCTACGTGATTTTCTTAATAAAGCAGAATTTGGACCAGATAGAAAACAGTTGCGACTATTCGCAGATGGTTGTGCCGGGCAGAATAAAAATGCACACGTGATGCATATGCTTATGCTATGGCTGTACGGAGATGCCCCGCAAAATATTAAATCCGTGGTACTTACCTTTCCGGTACGCGGACACTCATATTTGCCAGCAGACCGTGTTTTCGGGCAAATAGAAAAAGTTATGCGATCATACAGTTCAATAAAAACACCTACACAATATTATGACATTTACTCCAAGAAGGGAGACGTTAGACAACTTGGTAGGGACTAGGTTGTTTACGATATAAAAATGGCGTTAACTTCTTTAAAAAAAATTGAAGGGATCAGTGCGGCCAAACGGATTATTATTAAAAGATCACAAAACAACACCGACATTTTGCTTAAGACCGAGTTGTTTTATAGAAATGACGATCCGTCCAAACAATTTCAAACGTTATTAAAACGTGGAAAGAAGCTTTCGACTTTACACTTACCTGCTGTAGAACTTCAAAACAAAATTAAACCAAAAAAACTCCTGAGTCTCTCGAAATTATTAGTGGAACTGTCAGGGACAAATTGGGTCAACGATCCTGAGCTAACATGGTTACAGCCAATTCTCTCTGACAATCGTGTGCAAATTGACAATCAAGCTAACCATGGTGAATCTGACGATGATGATGTTATCGAAGAACCTGACATGTTATGCGATTGCAATAATGATGAAGATGGTGACCTTTATGACATGTAAAATGCCATTATTGTTGATTTAGTTTATAAACATTATTGTGTATTTAAAAATAAAACACTATTTTTATAAAGCTACAAGTTTTTTTATATCGTTACTATCAAAAGTCAGTAATGCCGCTTTGTGTAGACGATCAAAATGCATTTTGTCCCAGGATGACAATCTAAATGCAGTTTGTCCATCAGTTTTTTTCAATTTTTTGGGATATTATCAATACTAGATTTTTCGCATATACGTCTAATCCTTGAATTATTTTTTTATTCACATTTTAAGTATATCAACTTTTCGGTTAATATCTTGCCAAACGCATAGCAGTTTTTCTTCGTTTCCCAAAATTACAAAAAATGGACAAAATGCATTTAGAAAGTCTGCTCCTCATATATATATACAGTAATACCCCGCTTTACGCGAGGGATACGTTCCGAAAAAAATCGCGTTAACTGAAATTCGCGTATATCGAGGTTTATGATTAAACATAGTCAAAATTTAATACAAAAAAATACAAATCATTTTAATCAATCACTTTAATTATAAGAACACTTTATGCAATACATACTCTTATTTTTTACGGAAAAATACATCTATTGTCTTTTGGGTAACGTTTTGTTTACGTTCTTGTAAAATACGTTCATAACACCTAACACTGTTTTTAATTGTTTGACACACGGTCAAGACACGGTCATCATTATTGTCTATACTCTGCAATATGTCCAAACCTGAATAAATTTTTGAAAGTGCATTTTGTATTTCCCCTGAAGATAAAACTTTCTCTTCTACTTGTTCTTCCTCATCGTAGATAGGATTATTCTGTAACTCGATCAGATCTTCATTGCTAATAGGATCGTCGTGCGTTGCTACAAGTTCTACGAGATCTTCTACCGTGACATCTTCAAGTTCAGACCCCTCAATCATTGCAGCAATGTCTTCAAGCACTTGTCTCTGCATCTGGACAATTCTTCTAGGTGCTTCCACTACATCTGGCCAAAGATTACGCCACACCCCATTCATACAACTCATTTTAACTTCCTTCCAAGCCTCTTCTATGTTGTGAATAGACTTCATAATGTTGTATGACTTCCACCACTCTCGCATAGACTGTCTTCCTTCCCCGTCAGTTTCATGAATTAGTTGGCTAAAAGTGCGGCGATGGTAATAAGCTTTGAAGTTTGCTATTGCTCCCTGGTCCATAGGTTGTAATATTGACGTAGTGTTTGGTGGAAGGAACTTTACGTACACTTTTAAGTCTCTGGGCGTATCAAGTGAGGTTGGATGTCCTGGGGCATTGTCTAAGAGTAATATAACTTTAGGTTCAAGCCCATTTCTGTCACAGTATGATTTGACTGATGGGCAAAAACTATTAGAATACCATTCTTGAAAAATTTCCCGTGTAACCCACGCCTTTCTGTTTGATCGCCACACAACTGGTAGACTTGTCTTGTCTGTGCCTCGCATTGCACGGGGTGTTTCTGAATGGTACACTAGTAAAGGTTTCAGTTTGAAATCACCAGTGGCATTACCACCCAGCAGAAGTGTTAGTCGATCTTTCGCAGCTTTGAAACCACTGGCTTGACGTTCTTCCTTAGAAATGAATGTTCGAGATGGCATTTTTTTCCAGTAAAGTGCGGTCTCATCAACATTGAAGATGAGACAAGCAGGAATTTTCTCTCGTCTAACGAAGTCTTGAAACTTGTCTGGAAACTCAGCTGCAGCTTGAATGTCCGCGCTGGCCGCCTCGCCTGTTATGTGGATATTGTGAAGATTAGAACGCTGCTTGAACCGATGGAACCAGCCTCTGCTGGCAGCAAAAGTCGGAGTGGCACTCCCTTCTCCTTCTTTTGTTTTCAGCATCTCATACAAAGATTTTGCTTTTGTGCATATGAGATCTTGACTTAGTGGTGTGTTCTTCTTATTCAAATCTTCGATCCAGACTGACAGTAATTTCTCCATTCTTTCTAAGATAGATGATCTCGAACGAGAAAGTTTTGTTGCACTTATAGGTGTTGAACCTTCGCTGGAGATTTTAATTTTTTCCCGATTTTTATAAATCGTTCTCACAGTCGATTCTGAGAGTCCAAAATCTCTCCCAACAATTGTTGCTTTGCCTCCATTTTCCATTCTTCTTAACACTTTCATCTTCAATTCCAAAGTGACGCTTTTACGCTCTTTTTTTCTTTACAGGCGGCATTTTTAACGTAGGGTTAAATTATGTATGTATGTATCTCCAATAAATATTAAAACAAAACTGCCAGCCGACCGAACTAATATTACGGAACAAATGAACACACGAAACGAACGAGGAAATCCCCATAGAACAAAGTCGAAGGACAGGGAATTCCCAATTCTTCAAAGAGAATATTCAGAGAAAGCGGGGATCCCCCCGCGACCATAGAGAAGTTAATGACTACATGAGCGCGAAATTTGAAATTCGCGTTATAGTGAAACCGCGCGTAACGGGGTCGCGCTAAGCGGGGTATTTAAAATTCGCGTTATAGTGAAACCGCGCGTAACGGGGTCGCGCTAAGCGGGGTATTACTGTATATATATATATATATATATATATATATATATATATATATATATATATATATATATATATACAATACTTTAAGAATTTTCTTGAACCATCAATTTATATTTGTTTTCAATTCTTGGGCTTTGGGTTCGTTTTTATGAATATTTGGTATTTAAATTAAACTTAAATTGACGTTTCGCCCTTTGGTTTAGAGCATTTTCATTTTTTTTCTTTAATTCTACAAATTATACAAAATATAAAATATAAAACTATAAAAATAATTTACATTTAGGTACACTAGTACAATACAAATTATTTAACACACACAACCATAAACTATTTACATAAATTCTTAGTTCTATCTTTAAAAATTAAAATCACATGGGACCTACCTTGAATCTCACATATTTTATTTACTACTGACAAGTCGTAGTGGCATTCTTATCGAATGTAGATTTTATTTTGTATTATTGATCCGCAATTTTTTTTTTTTTTTTTTTGTTTTTTGAATATTAAGCAGGTAGTCTTTTTGTTAATATATTAAGGATGAGTATACACTTTAAAATATTACCTTATTAAATTTGTATAAATATGGCTAATTCCTTTTATATCACTTTTATCATTCACTGTAAATTTCTCATTTTTTTTAATTTCGATCATTTCTTTTATTGCAAGTTTTCCAATATTAATGTCCCTGTTTAAAATCTTTGTTTCATTAAAGTTGTCTATCAATAAATAGAAGGGTGTGTCATGGGCTCTCCTATATCCTCAGTAATAGCTCAATTGGTTATGGAGCATTTAGAAGAAAGTGTTATAAATAATTTAGAATACAACATACTATTTTTCAAAAGATTTGTGGATGATTGTTTATTGGCAGTTAAAACAGATAACACTGATAAAGTCCTGCATGATTTCAACAGTTTCCATCAAAAATTGCAATTTACTTCAGAAATCGAAAATAACAATGAAATACATTTCCTGGATACAACTTTAATTAGAAAACATAACAAAATAATCACTAAATGGTATACTAAAGCAACGTGGTCTGGCAGGTATTTGAATTTCTACTCTAATCACACAAAGGCACAAAAGGTAAGTGTTATTGTCGGTTTAACAGACCGAGCAATAGCGCTGACCTCACCAAATTTAAGACCGAAAGCACTGAATCAAATGAAATCAGTGTTAATACAAAATGGATTTAGAGAAAAAGACATCAACCAAACAATAAGAACAAGAACCTACAAATTCTATAATAAAAAAATCAAAAAAGAGGAAACCAAAGAACAAAATCAGATCAAATTTCTCCCACTACCTTATACACGCGATTTATCAGAAAAACTAGGGGGCACTCTAAAAAAATATGACATAACTGTTTGTCACAAAACGCAGAATAAACTAAGCTCACTATTTACAAACTTGAAAAGCCAGGTACCAATCATGAACCAATCCAACGTAGTTTATTCGGTACCTTGTGCAGATTGCCCAATGCATTATATTGGTATGACGACCCAATTATTAAAAACAGACTCAATGGACACAAGTATACAAAAAATGCAACAACGGCACTTCATAAACACACAATGGAACTTGGACATGACTTCAACTTTAATGAAACAAAGATTTTAAACAGGGACATTAATATTGGAAAACTTGCAATAAAAGAAATGATCGAAATTAAAAAAAATGAGAAATTTACAGTGAATGATAAAAGTGATATTAAAGGAATTAGCCATATTTATACAAATTTAATAAGGTAATATTTTTAAAGTGTATACTCATCCTTAATATATTAACAAAAAGACTACCTGCTTAATATTCAAAAAACAAACAAAAAAAAAAAAAATTGCGGATCAATAATACAAAATAAAATCTACATTCGATAAGAATGCCACTACGACTTGTCAGTAGTAAATAAAATATGTGAGATTCAAGGTAGGTCCCATGTGATTTTAATTTTTAAAGATAGAACTAAGAATTTATGTAAATAGTTTATGGTTGTGTGTGTTAAATAATTTGTATTGTACTAGTGTACCTAAATGTAAATTATTTTTTATAGTTTTATATTTTATATTTTGTATAATTTGTAGAATTAAAGAAAAAAAAATGAAAATGCTCTAAATCAAAGGGCGAAACGTCAATTTAAGTTTAATTTAAATACCAAATATTCATAAAACGAACCCAAAGCCCAAGAATTGAAAACAAATATATATATATATATATATATATATATATATATATATATATATAAATATATATATATATATATATATATATATATATATATATATATAAATATATATATATATAATCGTATATCCCTTCTACCATATGGTGTAGGGCAGTTATACCTTCTGCTTTTTTTTCCCTCCCAATCTCCACATATAAACTTCCATCTGTCTCTATTCTTTGCCATTTTCACTGCTTCTTTAGAAGATTTTCCCTTCTCCTTAAGTATACCTCCAATACTCCAGGTCTTCCTCGTTTCTATTTTCCCTGTTTTTAGTCTTCATACACTTGTTTCACCTGTCTATCATCCTTCATTCTCTGTATATGTCCCCACCATCCCAGCTGTCTCTGTTGTATATATTTCATAATTGCTTGTACTCTCAGCCTTCTTCTTACTTCTGTATTCCTTATTCTGTCCTTCGGTGTAATTCCTTGTACTGCTCTCAGGTATTTCATTTCGACGGTTTGTATCTTGTTTTTCTGCCTGTCTTTTAGGGTCCATGATTCACATCCATATGTTAGGATTGTCCTATAAATTGCTTTGAACACTTTTATTTTTGTTTCTTTCGCCACTTCTTTCTTTCTAATGAGTTTATTACTTATTGCACAGTAAAGTTTGTTCGTTCTTTCGATTCTTTCATTAATTTCTTTGTCTTGCTTTCCAGTTTTATCTGTTATCACTCTCAAATACTTATACAGTTCTACTTGTATTTTATTTCCTTCTTTGTAAATGTTCGTTTGTTGGTTTTCCGTTGTCATTATTTTTACTTTATCTATATTAATTTTTATACCTTCTTCTTTTAAACGCTTTATTCCAAATATCGAGGTTTTCTTGTAATTGTCTCCCATTTTCCGCCACTAACACAATATCATCAGCAAAAGCCGCTTCAGATATTTCTATTCTTTTTAGCTTCCAGCATCCAATTGTCATTCTTTTCAGTTTTATTTCGCACTTTCTGATTATTTCATCCATGTATACATTGAACGTACTGAAAATTTTTTAGCTAAATTTAATAAATATTGTCACTAATTTAAAAATGGTTTGTTAGATATGAAATTTGAACAAAAAATAAAAAAAAGCCTAAATGCCAATTATACCGGGCATTCTATAATCATTTTGCCAATGTTTTACTCTACTCAAAATTTGTAGTTGTGATATTTCTGTTTATTAAAAGTGTAATATTGATCGTTAGATAGATTTCTAGGGGTATGTTTGAGATTTTGGGCTAATCGTTGATATTACGAATACAGTAATACCCCGCTTAGCGCGACCCCGTTACGCGCGGTTTCACTATAACGCGAATTTCAAATTTCGCGCTCATGTAGTCATTAACTTCTCTATGGTCGCGGGGGGATCCCCGCTTTCTCTGAATATTCTCTTTGAAGAATTGGGAATTCCCTGTCCTTCGACTTTGTTCTATGGGGATTTCCTCGTTCGTTTCGTGTGTTCATTTGTTCCGTAATGTTAGTTCGGTCGGCTGGCAGTTTTGTTTTAATATTTATTGGAGATACATACATACATAATTTAACCCTACGTTAAAAATGCCGCCTGTAAAGAAAAAAGAGCGTAAAAGCGTCACTTTGGAATTGAAGATGAAAGTGTTAAGAAGAATGGAAAATGGAGGCAAAGCAACAATTGTTGGGAGAGATTTTGGACTCTCAGAATCGACTGTGAGAACGATTTATAAAAATCGGGAAAAAATTAAAATCTCCAGCGAAGGTTCAACACCTATAAGTGCAACAAAACTTTCTCGTTCGAGATCATCTATCTTAGAAAGAATGGAGAAATTACTGTCAGTCTGGATCGAAGATTTGAATAAGAAGAACACACCACTAAGTCAAGATCTCATATGCACAAAAGCAAAATCTTTGTATGAGATGCTGAAAACAAAAGAAGGAGAAGGGAGTGCCACTCCGACTTTTGCTGCCAGCAGAGGCTGGTTCCATCGGTTCAAGCAGCGTTCTAATCTTCACAATATCCACATAACAGGCGAGGCGGCCAGCGCGGACATTCAAGCTGCAGCTGAGTTTCCAGACAAGTTTCAAGACTTCGTTAGACGAGAGAAAATTCCTGCTTGTCTCATCTTCAATGTTGATGAGACCGCACTTTACTGGAAAAAAAATGCCATCTCGAACATTCATTTCTAAGGAAGAACGTCAAGCCAGTGGTTTCAAAGCTGCGAAAGATCGACTAACACTTCTGCTGGGTGGTAATGCCACTGGTGATTTCAAACTGAAACCTTTACTAGTGTACCATTCAGAAACACCCCGTGCAATGCGAGGCACAGACAAGACAAGTCTACCAGTTGTGTGGCGATCAAACAGAAAGGCGTGGGTTACACGGGAAATTTTTCAAGAATGGTATTCTAATAGTTTTTGCCCATCAGTCAAATCATACTGTGACAGAAATGGGCTTGAACCTAAAGTTATATTACTCTTAGACAATGCCCCAGGACATCCAACCTCACTTGATACGCCCAGAGACTTAAAAGTGTACGTAAAGTTCCTTCCACCAAACACTACGTCAATATTACAACCTATGGACCAGGGAGCAATAGCAAACTTCAAAGCTTATTACCATCGCCGCACTTTTAGCCAACTAATTCATGAAACTGACGGGGAAGGAAGACAGTCTATGCGAGAGTGGTGGAAGTCATACAACATTATGAAGTCTATTCACAACATAGAAGAGGCTTGGAAGGAAGTTAAAATGAGTTGTATGAATGGGGTGTGGCGTAATCTTTGGCCAGATGTAGTGGAAGCACCTAGAAGAATTGTCCAGATGCAGAGACAAGTGCTTGAAGACATTGCTGCAATGATTGAGGGGTCTGAACTTGAAGATGTCACGGTAGAAGATCTCGTAGAACTTGTAGCAACGCACGACGATCCTATTAGCAATGAAGATCTGATCGAGTTACAGAATAATCCTATCTACGATGAGGAAGAACAAGTAGAAGAGAAAGTTTTATCTTCAGGGGAAATACAAAATGCACTTTCAAAAATTTATTCAGGTTTGGACATATTGCAGAGTATAGACAATAATGATGACCGTGTCTTGACCGTGTGTCAAACAATTAAAAACAGTGTTGGGTGTTATGAACGTATTTTACAAGAACGTAAACAAAACGTTACCCAAAAGACAATAGATGTATTTTTCCGTAAAAAATAAGAGTATGTATTGCATAAAGTGTTCTTAGAATTAAAGTGATTGATTAAAATGATTTGTATTTTTTTGTATTAAATTTTGACTATGTTTAATCATAAACCTCGATATACGCGAATTTCAGTTAACGCGATTTTTTTCGGAACGTATCCCTCGCGTAAAGCGGGGTATTACTGTATATTATGTCCTTTTAATATTATATTATATTATATATATATATATATATATATATATATATATATATATATATATATATATATATATATATATATATGTATATATATATATATATATATATATATATATATATATATATATATATGTATATATATATATATATATATATATATATATATATATATATATATATATATATATATATATACTAGCCGGGCCGCGGCTCCGCTCGCGTGGACTTGATTCACTACTATCCACACTGCTTATTCCTTATGTTACTCAACATAATAAAATATCTCCCATTATTTCCCCTTATCTCCCAATATTTCTCCTTATCTCCCATTATCTCTACATAATTTCCATTATCTAGGCTTATCTCTCCTCATCTCCCATTATTTTTCCTTATCTCCCATTATTTCTCCTCATCTCCCATTATCTCATCTTATCTCGACTTATCTCGCAATATTTCTCCTTATCTCCCATTATTTCTCCTTATCTCCATTACCTCACCATAACTCCCATTATCTAGACTTATCTCTGCTTATCTCCCATTATTTCTCCTTATCTCCCATTATCGAGGCTTATTTCGACTTATCTCCCATTATTTCTCCTTATCTCCCATTATTTCACCTTATCTCCCATTATCTAGGCTTATATCGAATTATATAGAACATATGTATAAATTTATATATTCTAGATAGAAGATTATAGATAACCTGGCCAGAGAACAAATGAATGAATTAAAAAAAAAACACGTAAATCGGATAAGGGGTTCTCGAGTGATAGCGCACTAACGGACAGACACACAGACAGAGAGACGTTGCATATTATATATATTATATTCTTTGCTACATGATATTGTTTCATATTTAATGCTTTAGGCAGTGCATTGCAAGAGAACGCCCTAGCGGCAAACTTTTCTCCGACTTGATTCACTATTATCGTCACTGTTTATTCCTTATGTCACCTAACGTAATAAAATATATCCTATAACCTGGCCAGAGAACATATGTATGTTAAAAAAAAAAGCACGTAAATCGGATAAGTGGTTTTCTAGTGATAAGCGCACTAACGGACAGACAGGCAGACAGAGAGACGTTGCATTTTATATATATTATAGATATTATTTGCTACATGATATTGTTCCATATTTAATGGTTTAGCATGTTTAAAAAAAAGCACGTAATTCGGATAAGTGGTTCTTCAGTGATAAGCGCACAAACGGACAAACAGACAGAGATACGTTGGTTTTTATATATATTATAGATGTAATAAAATATATATTTATAACCTGGTCAGAGAACATATGTATGAATTTAAAAAATCACGTAAATCGGATAAGTGGATCTCGAGGAATAAGCGCACTAACGGACAGACAGACAGACAGAGAGACGTTGCATTTTATATATATCATAGATATAGTTTTTATTATTATTATTATATATAACCTGGCCAAAGAATATATGTATGAATTTAAAAAAAAGACACATAAATCGGATATGTAGTTTTCGCGTGATAAACGCACTAATGGACAGACAGACAGAGAGACATTGCATTTTATATATATTATAGATTACACAGGGTAACAAAAAAATATTTTTGTTTTGGTGCCTGGGATTTTAGAGCTGATTTTAACTATATTTGGGACGCTAAATCTATACATGCAATCCGTTTTTCTCTATCAGCTCTACTTTTTTAGATACATCAACTTATCTACCAATGTGGTTTTTATTCAGTATATTCATTTATGAGAGTTCTAAAATTATTATATATTCATTAATGTAGGTACAATGGTTTTATTGTCAGTCTGTAATTGAGTAAATTCCAGGTAAATCTATAAATAGTGGAACCATTGCCTATCAGGTACCTGAACTGACCCTTTTAATCACCTAACTCGGGTAAGTCTCGTCAGTTTGTGCGTTCTTACTAATGAGAGTAGATCGAATTCGGCGTGTTATTTTATGTTAAGAAAAGAGTGTTTTTGTGTTATTGAACAGAATTAAAATGAGTTCAGGTTCCAGTTCAAGAAGAAGTTGTGTAAATCAACCTGATGTGTTTTGCTATATATGCGGAGAATACATGTTTCAACAAAACAGACAAACTATTACTGACTTTGTAAAGCGAGCGTATCTTGGATACTTTGGAGTTAAGCTTGGTGATCAGGACAAAACGTGCGCCCGCATCTCGTATGTAAAACTTGTACAGAGCATTTACGGCAGTGGACTACCGGGAAAAGAAAATGTCTAAAATTCGGCGTACCAATGGTTTGGAGAGAACCAAAAAACCACTTCAATGATTGTTATTTCTGTTTAGTAAATACTAATGGAATCGATCGAAATAACCGCAGTAAGTGGACTTATCCCAATTTAGACTCGGCAATACGCCCTATCCCGCACTCAGATGAAATACCGATTCCAACATTTCATCAGCTACCACATATCTCTGATGACGAATATTTTCCCTCTGATCGCTCTTCTGATGCTAATAAAAGTTCTGATGCTAATGAAACTAACAGTGACTATGAGGCGACGTCATCAGTTCCTCAACGCTTCAATCAAAATGAATTAAATGATCTCACCAGGGATCTCAATTTATCGAAAAAAGCTTCTGAAGTACTGGCTTCTAGGTTGAACGACAAAAATTTACTGGAACAAGGAACCAAAATTACCTTTTACCGTACAAGAGAAAAAGATCTGCTACCATTCTTTTCTCAAGAAGACAATCTTGTATTTTGTCACGAAATTAGGGGACTCATGAAAGAAATGGGACTTTCTGAATATATTCCAGATGATTGGCGCCTATTTATTGACAGTTCAAAGCAAAGTTTAAAATGTGTCCTTCTACATAATGGGAATAAATATGGTTCAATACCACTAGCTCACTCAACGAAACTGAAAGAAGAATATAATACCATAGCTTTGGTCTTGCAGAAGATAAAGTATTACGAACATCAATGGATGATTTGTATAGACTTAAAAATGGCAAACTTTCTTCTTGGGCAGCAAAGTGGTTACACGAAATATCCGTGTTTCTTGTGCCTCTAGGATAGTAGGGAGAAAACACACCACTGGGTTAGAAAAGATGGGCCTCAGAGAGAAAACATGGACGTTGGGGAAAGGAATGTCATTAACGACGCTTTGGTTGAAAGAGAAAAAATCATACTTCCTCCGTTACATATAAAGTTGGGCTTAATGAAGCAATTTGTAAAGGCTCTTGATAAGAATGGGTCTTGTTTTGCATATATAGGGGTAAAAATGCATCAGTTGAGCACAGAAAAACTCAAAGCAGGGATATTTGACGGCCCACAAATAAGACAATTAATTAAGGATCCTGCCTTCATAAATTCGATGAATTAAGTTGAACGAGAAGCTTGGACATCATTTGTTGCAGTTGTAGAAAATTTTCTAGGCAAACATAAAGCTCAAAACTATGTTGAAATGGTTAACAAGATGCTTAATAGTTTCAAATCCTTAGGGTGCAATATGAGTATTAAAATACACTATTTACACAGCCACTTAGACCGTTTTCCAGAAAATTTAGGAGACATGAGTGAGGAACAAGGTGAAAGATTTCACCAAGATATTAAAGTTATGGAGGACCGCTACCAAGGAAGATGGGACATGCACATGATGGCAGATTACTGCTGGAGTTTAAAAAGGGACTGTTTAAAAAAACATTCAAGAATGTCGCGGAAAAGAAGCTTTCCAAGTGTTGAGTGACTATTTCATTTCTTCAATGTTTTTTTTTTGTTTGTAAGTACGACATAATATTGTATTTTGTATAACTAAAATAAAAATTTCGTATCTACTTTTGTTTGCTACACTTACGGATTTGAGTTACAATAATGTAACTTATATTTCTCTAAAATTGTATATCTTAAATATTTGAGCTCCTAGGTACAAATGAATACGTTATTTGAATTCAGGACGTCAAATTTATATAGAATCAGCTCAAAAAACCTCGACACCAAAACAGCTGTTCCCCTGTGTTATAGATATTCAAAAAAAAGTACGTAAATCGGATAAGTGGTTTTCTAGTGATAAGCGCACTAACGGACAGACAGACAGACAGATAAAGAGACGTTGTATTTTATACATAATATAGATAAATAATATTCTAGACAGAATCGTTATGAAAAATACTCAGGGTTCGACCCTTCTATTCCTTAATATTAGTTGTTTCAAACCATATTGGTAACTATGTTCGGTTAAAACGATCAGAGTCAATTGGGTTTGGTTGGTACAAAAACTGGACATAAAATTTAATACTTTATTCAATTACTAATAAAAATATTTGATTTCAGTTCGTTGAAAATTGTCAAAAATACCATGAAAAGAGAAGCTCTCAGCCGGACTGCAAAATTCGTAATTTAATTCTCATGTGTCAGTGCCGTGTGTTCGATTAACAGTTTTGTTTGGATTTTGCAATATCCAGTTAACTAGGTCACGTGTTTCGAAATTTGAATTTGATAGCTAATTGCGACCATTTTTCGTAACAAGTCAATATTCGATTTTGTATTATACTTTTGTACATGCTTTCATTGTAATTGACTCGAGCATATTTGTTCTACAAGAGAAAAAATAATTGCTTTGTATAATTAAAGAATGAACATTTATAGGTCTGTAACTCCATTTTCTAAAATTTGAGGTTTTCTTGATTTTTTATTCTTTGTATCACACAATCAATGTGGTTTAGTTTATGAACGTTTATCTACAACATATAATTAATTAAAGATAAAAAAAAATACATTTGAGTGAATGTTAATAAACGAAAAGTTAATGACCTTATTCATACATATTTATTTATTTTTCTTCTCAGCTGTATTTGTGAAATTGATAGGTAGTAATTTTAAGTAATTTGGAGCTATTTAAAGTTATCCAATGTTTTTGTGTAAGGGGTTACATCACCTCGGCGCTCGGAAAAATAGGTATAAAAATAAGAAAAAATTTGGACGCACCTATTAAATATATAAAATATTTTTTTTTTTACACATATACATAATAGCTTTATGAATAATTTGAAATAATAACGAATAAAAAACATTAATAAATGACGGAGATATGAGCCATCAAGTAGGACCCTCTTTTGAAAATCCTGGTTGATGGTGTTATTTTCTTTGTCAGGCATCGTCTGAAAAATAAAAAATATATTTTTTTCTTATTTAGAAAGGTAATAGCATAGGAAAAAAAAAAAATTTTTTTTTGGTAGAAATGACAACTGTCTGCGAAAAAAACTCTGATTTTTATTGAAATTTTCAAATAGATCAACACCAAACTCTTCTAGTGAATCCATCCTAGAACTGACCACCAACGACATCACCATGGACGATTCTCCCCAGTCTAAGAATAATCCTTCTAAGAAGAAATAAGTAGTTAAACTCCTAACCAAAATTCAATTCCATCATGCAATGGAATATGAATGGCTTCTCCCCAAGACTGGAGGATCTACAAATAATAATAAAAAACAACAATCCTTCAATTATGGTATTTCAAGAAACAAATTTCAAGAACCAAAACTCAATAAAAATCAAAAATTACAATATGGTTTATAAGAATCGAAATGATCAAAACAGAGCCTCTGGTGGTGTAGCTATCTATACTTACAAAATCTTCGAATTTAACGAAATTCAACTACAGACCCATCTTGAGGTAGTGGCAATCAGAATTCTTCTGCACATCCCAATTACCATCTGTTGTATATACCTTCCTCCCAATCATAATTACTCTCCAAACGACATTGAAAACATTATCAATCAACTTCCACCACCATACATCATTCTAGGGGACTTTAACTCCCACAATACTCTATGGGGTTCTCAAAACACATCACCCAGAGGAACAATGATTGAAAGGATCATAAATCAAAATCACATCCACATCCTAAACCATCCGACACCAACATACATCAACTCTTCAACTGGCTCTCACTCTAACATCGATTTAACCCTTTGCAGTCAATCGATCGCTCCCACTTTGCAATGGGATATCTCTTCCGATACCTGGGGTAGTGACCACTACCCCATTTTTATCCGATTCACCTCCACGATTAAAGACATCCCTCTGACAAAAAAAAAATGGAACCTAATTAAAGCAAACTGGATTAAATATCAAGAATCACTAAATCCTCCAAAAACAGAATTTCATGATATAGACAACTTCATTCAAGAATTTTCAACTAATATCATAGAAGCTTCCCAAAAGTCCATCCCACTCTCAAACAACCATAAAATCAAAAATCCGGTCCCTTGGTGGACAAAAGAGTGCGCAGAAGCTATCAAAGAACGCAAGAGGGCTTTAAATCTCTTTAAGCACCACCCTACACAGGCCAACTTTATAGAATTTAAAAGGAGGAGAGCACTGTCCAAGAGAGTTCTCAGAGAGGCCAAATCCACCTCTTGGAGAAATTTAGTATCCTCACTTAACCACCCCATATCATCTGGGTCACTATGGAAGCTCATCAGAAAAATGAAAGGTGCTGACTCTAACTCAATTCCTACCCTTATAGTAAACAATGAGTATATTTCCGACCCTTTAGGCAAAATCAACGCCATTGCAGATTATTACCAAAAGAAGTCGTCTATAATCCAATCAGATTCCCAACCCGAAACAATGCAAATAAATTTCGATCCAGACGATTCTCTCAACTACAATCAACCATTCACTTTTCAAGAACTTAATCAAGCCATCAGCAATTCTAGAAATTCAGCCCCAGGTCCTGACGGAATCCTACTCCCAATGATCCAGAACCTATCCAACAATTACAAGTCCATTCTACTACAATACTATAACTACCTTTGGACTAAATCAAAATTTCCTAAAGCTTGGCTGAGATCAATCATCATTCCAATCCATAAACCGGGAAAGCCTAGAAGTTCTCCTGAAAACTATCGACCAATTTCACTGACCAACCATTTATGCAAAATCCTGGAGAGAATGGTTCACTCACGCCTATCATGGGTCCTTGAAACAAACAAAATGTTATCAGAACAACAATATGGATTCAGGAAACACAGATCAGCTATGGATTATCTATCCTCCCTTGAGAATGACATCAGAACATCAATGCATAGAAAAAACAACACTTGTGTCTAATCTCGATGGACCTACAAAACGCATTTGATTCGATCAACAATAATCAAATCCTTAGGCAAATAAAAGATCTTGGATTTAAAGGTTACCTTCCTAAATTTATACAAAATTTTTTAACTCCAAGAGTCTTCCAAACTAGAATAAATGGCCTCCTTTCCAATCTGCACTTTCTAAACAGAGGTGTTCCACAAGGGTCAGTATTAAGTCCTACCCTTTTTAACCTAGCAATTCTATCCCTAACAAAAGAGATCTCTCCCTCAATAAAGTTCAAGTTATTTGCTGATGATTTCATCATATATAAATCCGATTCAATCTCAACGAATTTAACTCGTGACTTGCAATCCGTAATAACAAAAGTCAATGCATGGGCTTGCAACAATAAACTTTCCTTCTCCCCTCCCAAATCAGCCAGCATACATTTCTGCAAAATTCGAAGTTGCCCAAAAATAAACGCATTCACACTAAATAACCTTCCTATTCCTTCACTGAACTCAGTCAAACTACTTGGACTTATATTTGATAGCAAGCTTAATTGGGCTCCACACATTAAGAATCTAAAAATCCGAACCACTCAGGACCTAAACCTTTTGAAAACATTGTGTAGTACCAAATGGGGCTCGGATCTTCCCACACTTATTAAATTATATAAATCAATTATATTACCCAAACTAAGATATGGAGATTTTCTATATGATTCGGCCCCTCAAGGAACAAAGAGATCTCTAAACCCTATTCAAAATCAAGCCCTGAGACTAGCTACAGGAGCATTCCGAACATCACCCATAGCAAGTTTACAATGTATAACATCAACTCCTCCGCTCTACCTAGACAGGCAATTCTCCCTGATGAAATTTTACGCATCCTCGCTCCAGAAATCCTATACAAAATGTACAGTTAACTTCTCAAATTCTCATCGCCCCAACATGATAGCACCCAAAGATTCAATCCACAACAGAATAAACAAATTCATGCTACTGCATAACCTCTCACCACCAATATTTGATTACCCTCTCTGGAAAAACTTTCCTCCTTGGATCTCCCCAACCCCAAAGGTAGACTTTCATCTCCATTCCAACAATATAAAAGATAATAACCCAACAGAAACTAAGTCAGCATTCCTTGAAAGAATCTATTCTAAATACTCGGATCACTCTATAATATTCACCGATGGCTCTAAATCAGATCAGGGAGTGGGTGCAGCTTACGTCCACGACAGAATCATTAAACGCCTTAAACTACACCCATATAATTCCATCTTCACAGCAGAATTACTTGCAATCAAGGAAGCTCTCAAGTCTTCAATTACCTCAACTCAAGGGACAAAAAAACTTCTTATAGCTTCTGATTCCTTGAGTTCGCTAAAATACATTGTCTCCAACAAAGACAACAGTATTTACTTAAGTCAGATCAGCGATCTCCTATATATTGCAAAATTGAGAGGAATTGAAATTTCATTCATGTGGATCCCTGGTCACATGAACATTAAAGGTAATGACAAAGCTGACAAAGAGGCTAAACGAGCGGTAACAAACGGAACACTCTTCACGGGAGAAAATAACAGTCATGATTATATTAAAATGCTAAGCTCAATAAAAAGAGACTTATTCCAGCTGGAGTGGGACTTGGAGCATAACGAAAATAAACTATGGTCAATAAAACCTCAAGTATTCCCGCCTCTTCATAACCCAAACGATAAAAGATCAGAAAATGTTTTGCTGAGAAGATTGGCTATAGGCCATACATACCACACTCACTCACATCTCCTAAAAAAAGAAACAGCACCGAAGTGTGTGGTATGCAACTCCTCCTTGACGGTAAAACACATATTTGAGGCAAATCACTCCTCTCACCTGAGAAATAAACACAACATCCCTCACTCTCTCAAACAGAATATTGATCAATTCTCATCAATCAAGGAAAAAAATCCACAAATACTTAAAAGACCAAAAAATATCTATATAACAGTTAAACACATTCAATAAGGGGCGCTAAATGACCACAGAAGTCGATGCGCTCTGACCAACAAAAACAAACAAACAAACAAACAATAATAGCTTTATGAATAATTTGAAATAATAACGAATAAAAAACATTAAAAAATGACGGAGATATGAGCCATCAAGTAGGACCCTCTTTTGAAAATCCTGGCTGATGGTGTTATTTTCTTTGTCAGGCATCGTCTGAAAAATAAAAAATATATTTTTTTCTTATTTAGAAAGGTAATAGCATAGGAAAAAAAAAATTTTTTTTGGTAGAAATGACAACTGTCTGCGAAAAAAACTCTGATTTTTATTGAAATTTTGAGTTTAAAAATTTATAACTTATGAACATGGCACCCAATCAAAAAAATCCTATGGTATATTTTAGAAAATATTATAAAGAATAACAAACAACAAAATCAATTAAGTAGATCGTAAAATATCTTCTACACCAGTTTGAAAAAAATAGTTTCGAAAAAAACGCAAAAGAAAAAACAGTACGGCGTCAGCGTATTAAAACCAAACGTTTTCTTAAATTACCTTTAATATGCGATTCCGGAACCGTACAAGGTGAGTCAACGATAGAGTAAAGTTCATTATCTCATTTGTTTCAGGAATGACGAAAAAGTGTGAAATACAATAGTTTTAGGGAATATTAAGGTGCACAGTTTAAAATTATTTTTGAGTATACAGCGTACTTCAAAAAAGTGTGACCGACATAACATATGTTTTTTTAAATGGAACAACGTATTTTCCAATTTATTTTTGAATTCTGCGTAAAATTTTATAACTTTTTCATTAATAGTGTTATATACCTAAACCTAGTAGTTTTTTAATATTTCAATTTTTTAAAAAAAAATACTAGTTTTCAGTTTTGTAAAAAATTGCCACTAGCGCCATTGTTTCTGAAGGTGGAATACTCATAACTGATATGAGCGTTCTATAGAGATCTATGTAAAGAAATTTGGGTTAGATGCTACAGGGTGTTTAAAATAAATGTATACATTTCGACTATTTTGAATTGAAAAATCTCAAATTTTTCAAATGGCACATCCTGTATAATATTATTTTTTCTGACAGATTTTCCAAAATCCTCCAACTTTTATTAAGTATGTCATATACCTATTGCTAATAGTTTTCGATTTATTTTAAATTTTTCAATTTTTACCCTTTTTTTAATATACTTACGCTATTGTGAAAACATGAACAAATAGTTAATAATAATTTTATTATAGTTTAATTTATCTAATGATTAATTATTATGACGTAATAAATGTCCCAAAAAAAATGCCGGTCTACTTGAATACACATGTTTAGTCGTTTTACTATATTTTCCTTCACTTTCCTTAGCATAAAGGGCCTTATTGCCCTGCACTCAACCAGTATCCTATTTTCCATATCTACTGGTATTATAGGGGGTTCACATAAACACGATCTTTAATGTAGCCCCACAAAAAGAAGTCTAAAGGTATTAAGTCACATGATCGAGGGGGCCACTGAATGAATCCATCCCTACCGATCCATTTTTGTGGGTAAATATCATTTAAAAATTCCCATGCTTCCCGGTGGTAATGAGCAGGTGCTTCGTCTTGTTAAATCCACATTTGTTCCCTTTCAAAGTTATCAACTTCTTCAAGAAGTTGGGGTGATTCGTTTTGCAAAAAATTTAGATATCTAGGCCCGTTAAGCGGTTCGCGGAAAAAATATGGACCAATAATTCGAAATTTTAATATTCCACACCATATATTAAGCGACCAATAGTTTTGGTTTTGAACTTTCCGGACCCAAAATGGATTAACTGTTGAATAATAATGCATGTTATGGCTGTTAACTGCTCCATTACTGCGAAAAGTAGTTTTATCAGAAAACATTATTTTGGATAAATAATTTGGATCGGCCTCTATTGCTCCATTCATGGTGGTACAAAAGTTTACTGATCGTTCAAAATCACGGTCTAGTTCCATATGAAAAGGATGATACTTATATTTTCTCGTGGTGCGATTAGCCGTAGATTGGGATGTGTCAGATAAGTCAGCTAGTTGACGGCTGTTGACCTAGGGATTATCTTCAACCTGAAGTGAAATCTCCATTTCTTTCTCCTCATTGGCAGCATTCTGGTTTATTAGTTTCCGTTTCGTATACTCAATGCTACGACTACCATTAAACTGTTCCATTAATCACTGAAAAGATTTTCTAGATGTATACGTCTATTAGGGTACTTCGCTCCGTAAAGCCTTACTGCCAAAAGACAATTTTTTCCCGCCTCGCCCAGTATATAAGCCATATCAATTAATTTATTTTTAGGAAAATCCATAACTATTACCTTTATACGTCACTTACTACAACAAATTAAACTATTTTTACTTGCTTAATAGACATGTCAAAATTTGACAATGCCTACATTTTTGTTTTGTCTTGGCAACTATGATGTTATAGCGTACGTGTATTAAAAATAAGGGTAAAAATTGAAAAAGATTTTTCAATTTAAAATAGTCGAAATGCATAAATTTTGGACACCCTGTAGCATCTAACTCAAATTTCTTTACCTTCACCTTTTTTTCATCTCTATATAACCCTCGTACCAATTATGAGTATTCCACCTTCAGAAACAATAGCGCTACTGGCAATTTTTTACAAAACTGAAAACTAGTATTTTTTAAAAAAAATTGAAATATTATAAAAACTATTAGGTTTAGGTATATAACATTAATAATAAAAAAGTTATAAAATTTTACGCAGAATTTAAAAATAAATTAGAAAATAGGATGTTCCATTTAAAAAAACATATGTTATATCGGCCACACTTTTTTGAAGTACCCTGTATATTCAAAAATAATTTTAAACTGTGCACTTTAACATTCCCTAAAACTATTGTATTTAACATTTTTTCGTCATTCCCGAAACAAATGATATAATGAACTTTACTCTATCGTTGACTCACCCTGTACACACATACAATTCGACAGATACTAAAATTAAATGACATCCTTTCTGAAGAGACAATACTAATTCTTTTGTTTCGTCCTTCGTCAATTTTACGAAGAGCTAAAGCAAAATTGCATTATGTTATTTACGGCAAGTATGTAGTAAGTTATTAGGAAAAAGATATTAAATTTTTGGGAAAAAATAGTTACCTGAACATTGTGAATGGGTTGTATGTTTTGTGTAATTGTATACATAGCATGTCATTATACGAGAATACAAATTTGTACCTGTAAGGGATCTTGAAAACAATCAAAGTGTTGAAATACTCGTAAATTTATCGTTCGTTAATAAATCCTAATGTACTTGTTTTACTCTATGTCTTGCAATAAAGTATGAATAAAAACCTCAAACTGCAAGTCATAGGGTAAACATATTCTATAATTATCCGTTCTATAGTTGCGATTTTAGGATAATCAAAATTTTTTAATTATTAATTGTAACACAAATAAAACATAACTTGGAATCAAAAAATAAATATTTAAATTCTTGTACTATGCTAACAAATATATATATATATATATATATATATATATATATATATATATACGAGGCTGGTTTGAAAAGTCCGAGAGATGGCACCACCGGCAAGCATCGAGGTCATGTTTAGTTAGTAGCATCTCTTGAATGAACGCACACCAAGTTTCAGCCATATTGGTCTATTTATTTGTGTTTGGCATTCGTGTGAATCAAAGAAGTCGAGTGATTTTCAAGAAATGGACGAAAAAGAATTTCGTGTGGTGATTAAACATTACTTTATGAAAGGCAAAACGCCTCAGGAGACTAAAGAGAAGCTTGATAAACATTATGGTGACTCTGCACCTTTGATTAGAACAGTTTATAAGTGGTTTCAAAATTTTCGGACTGGCCATATGGGCACAAGTGACGCTGAAAGTTCTGGACGGCCTGTGGAGGTTACGACTCCAGAAATCATTGATCAAATCCATGATATGGTGATGGATGACAGAAGAGTTAAGGTGCGTGAGATTGCTAGTGCTGTGGGCATCTCGACTGAACGGGTACATAATATTTTGCATAAACATTTGGACATGAGAAAGCTATCCGCAAGATGAGTGCCGCGATTGCTCACGCTTGACCAAAAACGGAATCGTGTGAAGTGTTGCAAGGATGGTTTGCAGCTGTTCTAGAAGAATCCGGAGGACTTTAAGCGTCGTTCCGTCACTGTGGATGAAACATGGATACATTACTATACTCCTGAGACCAAACAACAATCTAAACAATGGGTTACCAAGGGGGAATCTGCACCAAAAAAGGCGAAGACCGTTCCTTCGACCGGAAAGGTTATGGCGACTGTCTTTTGGGATTCGCAAGGGATAATCCTCATCGACTATCTGGAAAAGGGTAAAACTATTACAGGTGAATATTATTCATCGTTATTGGACCGTTTGAAAACCGAGTTGCAAGAAAAACGCCCGCGACTGGCCCACAAGAAAGTCCTTTTCCATCACGACAACGCACCAGCACACATCTCAGCAGTTGTGGTCACATGCCCCCTATTCTCCAGACTTGGCTCCCTCGGACTACTATTTGTTCCCCAATTTGAAGAAATGGCTGGCGGGACAAAGATTTTATTCAAACGAGGAGGTGATTGCAGACACTAATGGATATTTTGCAGACTTGGACAAATCCTATTATTCGGAAGGGATCAACAAACTAGAACATCGTTGGACGAAGTGTATAAGCCTAAAAGGAGACTATGTCGAAAAATAAAAAAGGTTTACCCCAAACACATAAGTAGTTTTTATTTTTGCACGGACTTTTCAAACCAGCCTCGTATATATATATATATATATATATATATATATATATATATATATATATATATATATATATATATAGTATTTTCCTAAACATTCTCGTTACATTTGAAAATTCGCCATCGATGATATTGGGTTACATTTGAGTTTAGCTGCTTCAATAGATTAAAATCGACTCGATGGTGGTCATGTGAGTTCCGCTACGGGTTAAATTGAAAAAGTTGTGGATATCGATGCAAAATAATTTCGTCAGAAAATTTTCTGTTATTCGACAGTTTTGAGAATATTGCAATAACGAAAAAAGAAAGAATATTTCTTTATATAAATTTTCAGAATCTTAACAAATGGGAAAAAATGTCAGGATAACGGAGAGAACGAAATAGCCGGGACCACCTTCTATTAAATTTTCAGTTTCACTACAGTAATTTAAATCGATCCGAGAAAAACAGAAGAAAAAGTAGGATTCCTATGATCTTGAAAAATTATTCACGTTTAGTTTTTATTTACACAATTTTGATTGAATTTTTATGTGTTAAACATAAGAAAATAAGAAGCCCTGCGAATAATTTTTGAAATATATGTCTAATATCGCCTAGTATATCGTTTTTTTAGTGTTCCGTACGGAACACTTATAAGATCACTTCGGTGCCTGTCTGTCTGCCTGTCTGTCGAGATACTGGGAGTTAATGTGCCATAATTGGGGATAAAGCGAAATAATGACAGATAAGTCAATATAACCCTAGATAATTTGAAACAAATCGAGATATTGGGAGTTAATGTGCCATAATTGGGGATAAGGCGAAATAATGACAGATGAGTCAATATAAGCCTAGATAATTTGAAACAAATCGAGATATTGGGAGTTAATGTGCCATAATTGGGGATAAGGCGAAATAATGACAGATGAGTCAATATAAGCCTATATAATTTTAAACAAGTCGAGATAATGGGAGTTGACGTGTCATAATTGGGGATAAGGCGAAATAATGACAGATAAGTCGATATAAGCCTAGATAATTTGAAACAAGTCGAGATATTGGGAGTTAATGTGCCTGTCACACCTGATTTTCTCCGAAACTATTTGACATAGAAAGTTGAAATTTGGTAATAATATAGGAATTGATGGCCTCATCAGAGCCATGTAGTTTTAAGAGTTAAATTTTGACTTAAGGGGTTAGTTTTGGGGGGTGAAATCGGAAGTGAAAAAAATTTTTTTACTAGGTCATCGAGTGTGGTGTCAAATGAAAGCTTGTGAAAACACGAGTAAAAAATGTATATATAATGTAATACTTGCGCGCACTTTTATTTGTATTATTTTTAAAAAATCGCGAAAAATCGCTGTCCCGCGCCTTATCTCGAAAAGTACTTATCAAACAATTTTGAAAAAATTCCGGAATATTTTCCACGGGGTGTAGATTGAACGAAAATTATCACACATTACCTTTAATAATTTTTCTGGTATTTAAAAAAAACAAAAATTTCAAGGTCATCAGATTTCAGTAAAGATGGAAACAAGCTTTGTTGAAAACTCATTTGGGGTGTGTTTTGTGAAGTCACTGATCATTTTATACATCGGTAACAAAATTTTTTATTTTAAGAGCAATCAACGTACGGAACACTAATTGCGCAAGTTCAACTTGCACTTGACCGGTTATTGTAGTATACTGTGTAGTTAATATATGTGCTCTCATTGAATCGTTTTACAAATGTGTTTAATAAAAAACTTTACTTTTTATTTTACGCACTTAAAATGATTTTTATTACTTCCATTGTCACAAAAAAACTTTCTCTGAAACAATTTAATGGTGCCATATAAACCGCGGTTTTGTTTATATTTTAAATTTTCAGATATGATTTCCCACATAGCAAATTAAGCTGACCCAGTATAGTAGAACATAAACTTCGTTTTGATTTAACATTTTACGATGGTAGTTAGAAATGATTTCATTGTCTTCTTTATAATGTCCATTGTTACTTTTTAATTATAAAACTTTTAATAAATGAACACAAGTTATAAATATTGTTTGCAAAATACAAAACACTATGGTATAAATAAGCAGTAACTAAATTCAGAAAATTGTCCAATTTACGTCACGAAAAATCTTTATTTTTTTTTTATTTTATGACTTTAAGATAATAATGCGTGTAAGGGTGAAGGCCACTGTAAAATTTTCAAAAAAATCGGTTTTTTTTTGGCTTAAATTATTCTTTATGTTGCCTAGAATGTGGTGCAAGTCTCGCAGAGTAAAGGTATATACAAAATTTTTTACGATAAATTACAACTAAAACTTTAAACGCGTTTTTCTCGAAACCACGTTTTTTCACCTTACCGGTAACATAACTCAAACAGTTTTCAATCAATCGACTAATAATTTTGTAGACAGCTTTAGGAGGTCATAACTCAACCTTCTATTCCCGATTTAGGTGTAACTTTGGAATCTGCCTTTTTGTCAAAAGCGACCTACCTCTTTTGTCAACGAGAAGAGGCTCTGGAGCCCCCAAACATTGTAAAAATAACACAAAACATCAAAGGTTCATTTGTATCCTGTATCGACCACCAAGTGATACCAATTTTGAACACTTTTCGCTTCTCTTGCAGACACCATCGATCATTTACAAATTAACTATCCAAGTGCCGAGATTGCCATCCTGGGCGACTTTAATGTCCACAATATCAACTGGCTTAAATATTCAAATACTACCGACGAACAAGGTCGTGAAGCTGAATCATTCTCAATCAGTTGTGGCTTTACTTAGCTTATTGACGAACCAACACGGATCTCTGGTCGAGACGTGGAGTTCGCCAGTCTTCTTGATCTGTTTTTAACCACCAATCCGGAGATTTATACGGTCACCGTAAATCCGCCGTTAGGTTCTTCTGACCATAAACTGCTTTCGACATCAAGTATCCTGCCAATCAGTGACAGAGAGGCGCCTAGGCCGCTCAAGATTTGGCACTACAAATGTGCTGAATGGGAAGATCTCATGGAATATTTTCGAACTTTCCCTTGGATGGACGTTTGTTTTCGATCCGACAACCCATCTGACTGCGCCAGGAAGGTCTCCGATGTTATTTCGGCTGGTATGGAAGCTTACATCCCTTTTTCGAAGAAATGCCCCTCCAACGGCAAGCTTTGGTTTGACCGAAAATGCAAAGAAGCTATTGCTTCTAAACATATTGCCTACCGACAATGGCGTGAAAATCCTAACACCTTAAATCGTAACACGTTTGTTCGTACCCGGAACAGATGCAAAGGAATTATCGACGAAACCAAGGAGGCACACAATCAACGAATTAGAAACAAACTTCTCGCTTGTCCCAACAATTCCAGGTCCTTTTGAGCAGTCGCTAAGGAGGTTAGTCAAAATTTGACCAAATCCACCATACCACCACTCACAGGGCCAGATAATTCCATTGCAACCACATCTGTTGAGAGAGCGAACTTGTCGGCTGAACTCTTTGCTTCACATTCTACTGTCGATTTCCAAGGAAAAAGACCATTTATTATTCCCATATTGCAGTCAAAGATGCCCGATGTTGTCTTCAAACAGCATATTATTTAAGAACAACGTGAATCGCTTTTTTCGCACACGTGTCGCTCCTGTAGCGCTTTAGGGACTTCCCTGCAGTACGTGTGCTAGACCCATAAAAAAAAATGCAAAATTTTTCGTCATTTTTTTTTTCGTTTAGTTTATTTGCCTGCCCAATTGTCAGAAATTAATATTTCTTCGTTTCCCTACGTCATTCCTTAGATTTTTACTTATACCATAAAAAAAAGAATATTTTTGTTTCATCCCTTTGTGAAAAATCTTTCCGGTAGTGCAAAAAAGAGGTTTTTGTTCACCGAGGGCTACAGCAGTTCTGAAAAAAATCATTTTCAATCGCAAGTCGTTATCTTGAGTTACATTCTGATAATATGCTTAAAATGTATAAAATATACTGATGCAGATTTCGTTTATCTAAAAACACCGTTCTGCATAATAGACATAAAAAGTTTATAAATACGAGTATAAGTCGCCCACCAGTGCAGGACGAAGTGTCTGTTGTATCGAGTTTAATAAAGTTTTCCGTAACGAACAAAAATAAAAGTTTTTGAAAAGCAAACGTTATAATCGGCCCGACAATTATAACTCTTGTATAGTTTTTCTTAACAACATTTTTAAAGTTCACTTTTTTTTGACCTTTATAGTGGTGTTCACCCTTAATGACAAACCATATTTTAAGGTTGTTGATAATTATATTAATTCGATCTAAATGTATAAATGTTCAGATGGTTTTGTTAGTTTATGATTTAGTAGTGCAAAAAAAAAAATCGGTAGTGAAAGCACAAACGATAGACGACAGAGAATAAAAAGATGTTTTTATGGGTACTGCTGGCTGTTTCGTGTGGTAGTATCATTCCATATCTTTATTGAGGGCCGAATTAAGGGCTTTGAACTCTTTTAATATAGGTAGTGACCACAGACTACTTAGAGCAATAATTCGTGTTGCCAGCGAGAACAAGCATCGCCATAAAAAACAGAAATATACTAAAATATATACGAACAAACTGAAATCGAATATCTCAGAATTGAACCAAGAAATTAGACGGGGTCTAGATAATCTGGCTGATAGTTGGCCAGAGGACGATTTGAATAGAAGGAATGAATCGTTGACGGCAGTTCTTAGAGAAGCAGCTGAGAAAGTAGCAGAGAGGCAAAGACTTGATAAGCTAAGCGACGAGACAAAGGCAAGGATTGAGTTTAAACGAAAACTATTTAGAGAGGGCAGATACCATGAATTTAAAGAGGTAGCGAAAGAGACAAGACGAATGGCGAGAAGAGACCTGCGAAGATACTATGAGACTGAAGCAGAGAAACTAATTGAAAACAACAAAGGGTTGAAAAGTCTCAGAAACAATAATAAACGTTACATCCTTAGCCTAAAGAACGAAAATGGAGTAGAGACGAGAGATAGGAACGAGATGCTAGAAATTTCAAGAGAGTTCTATGAAAGACTCTATGAGAGCGTAATACAGGACAATACAGAATATCGCACAGAACAACCTAAGATACGAGTAATGAATGTTGGATCTGAGGAAATACCCATCATAACCATCGATGAAATACTGTATGCGTTGAAGAACATGAAAAACAATAAAGCAGCAGGAGAAGACGGAGTGGTTATTGAAGTTTTGAAACTTGCAGACAACGATACACTTATAAGACTCTGCGAACTTTTTAACCAACGCTTAGAAGAGGGGAAGATACCGAACGGTTGGAACAACTCAATTATTGTGCTTTTATATAAAACTAGCCGTGCCTCCTCTCGCGTGGACTTGATTCACCTTTATCATCACTGCTTATTCGTTATGTTTGTATTATTATACAGCTCGAGGGGCCTTAGAGGCCCATGGCTTGGTTGCATACTTGTCTCCACTTCTTTTTGTCTCCTGTTAGCTTTTCCTAGTGCGGGATTCCCATCAACTCCGGATTTTGCTTTACTGCCTGAATCCATGTAGATCGAGGTCTACCCTTGCCTCTTCCTCCAACCACTCCTGTTATTAGAGCTTGCTTTGCCTGTCTTTCTTCCTTCATCCTTGCCAGGTGTCCCAACCATCTAATCGCTGGCTTATTATGATTTGGCTTGTAAGGGGTTTCGTATATAGGAATTTTAATTCGTAGTTTGTTCTTCTTCTCCACAGTCCCTCTTCTATCCTTCCTCCGTAGATTCTTCTCAAAAGCTTTCCTTTCCCACACCTCCAACGTCTCCTTTTTTCTTGCATTCAGTTTCCACCTTTCGCATCCATATGTCACCGTGGGTCTGACAACTGTCGTATATATTCTTTCTTTTACTTTTCTTGATACATTCTTGGATTTCAATATTGGATTCATTGTCCCCAAACATCTCTGGCCTTTCGCTATTCTTTCTTATATCTCCGTCCTTTCTTGTCCACTCTCTGTTATTGTTACCCCCAGATAATAAAATTTGTCTACTTTTTCAAATATATATCTTTTCCCTAAGTTGTTTATTATATCTAAACCTTTGTTGTTTTTATTATCCTTCTTCTTTGTAATTTCCATGTATTTTGTTTTTTCGTCATTTATTTTTAGTCCTCTCATCCTTCCCCTTTCTTCTATCCTGCTTATGGCTTTTCTGAGGTTTTCTTTTGCTCTTGCAATCCCTGCTACATCAACCTCATAGGCCAAGCATTGGCAGGTTTGTTGGTATATCGTTCCATTTGTTGTTATTTCTGACTGCTGAATTATCTTCTCTAGTACCAAATTAAAAAGACATGTCGATACTGGTTGCCCCTGTCTTAATCCTCTCTTCACCTTAAACTCGTCTGATACTTTGCTCTCGACCAACACTCTATTTTCTGTGTCATTCAGAGTCATTCTCACTATGCGAATCAATTTACTTGGAAGTTTTAGTTCTTCCATTATCTTGTAGAGTCATTCTCTATTTACAGAGTCATTTACTTCTCTGAAATCCACAAAGACCAAGTGTAGTGCCAAATTTATTTCTAAGCTATTATCTTAGATTTGCTTAATCGAAAATATCTGGTCTGTAACCGATCTATTTTTCCTCAGTCCACACTGGTACTCTCCCAGGATCGACTCGGCTTTCTCTGCTAGTCTGTTTTTGATAGTCAACACTACTATCTTGTACACGACATCCAGTAAGGCTATTGGTCTATAATTAGCACATATAGTTTTTTCTCCTTTTTTGTATATTGGACAAATGAGCGACTCTCTCCAGCTCACTGGCGCCTGTTTCCCATATTTCTTGCACCAACTGGCATATTTCATTTTCCAGATCTACTACTCCAGCTTCTATCAGTTCTACAATTTCCACCGGGGGCCTTATTTTTTTTGGGTTCTGAGTATTTCTCTTATTTCTTCTTTGCAGAGTTTATTTGTCTCCTCCTGCCCTTCAGTTAATTTTGCTTCCTATTTCTCCTTTAACTCATTTTCATCTCCATTTAGTGTTTCTTTAAAGTATTCCCCCATCTATTCAGTCTTTCGGCGAAGCTTACTGCTAAACTTCCATCTTTTTTCCTACATATTAGCATTTTGTCTCTGTTTATTCCCTTTGTATTTTATAAAAAAAAAATACGGAAATCGGATAAGTGGTTCTTGAGTGCTAAGCGCAGTAATGGATAGATAGACAGACAGAGATGTTACGTTTTATATATTATAGATTTTTTTTTACATATATTAAATTAAGAATTAAAAAAAAATCACGTAAATCGGATGAGTGGTTCTCGAATGATAAGCACATTAACGGACAGACAGACAAAGAGACTTTGCGTTCTATATATATATATATAGATTATTATTATTATTATATAACCTGGTCAGAGAACATATGTATGAATTTAAAAAATCACGTAAATCGTATAAGTGGTTCTAGAGGGATAAGCGCACTAACGGACAGACAGACAGACAGAGAGACGTTGTATTTTACATATATTATAGATATAGATTATTATTATTACTATATAACCTGACTAAAGAATATATGTATGTATGAATTTAAAAAAAGACACGTAAATTGGAAAAGTGGTTCTCGCCTGATAAACGCACTAATGGACAGAAAAAGAGACATTGCATTTTATATATATTATAGATTATAGATATTCTCTGCTACATAATATTGTTCCAAATTTAATGGTTTAGGCTGTGTACTGCAAGGGAAAGCGCCAGCGGCAAACTTTTTTCCGACTTCATTCACTATTATCGTCACTGCTCATTCCCTATGCTACCTATCGTAATAAAATATAGCCTATAACCTGGCCAGAGACCATATGTATGTTTTAAAAAAAAAAGTACGTAAATCGGATAAGTGGTTCTCCAGTGATAAGCGCACTAACGGACAGACAGACAGAGAGACGTTGCATTTTATATATATTATAGAAGGGAGATAATGCTGATTTGGAGAACTATCGGCCCATCAGCCTTCTTTCCCAGATCTACAAGTTATTTATAAAAATACTCACGAATAGAATAACAAGAAAATTGGACGACTATCAATCAATAGAACAAGCTGCTTTTAGAAGAGAATATTGTACATGCGAGCATCTCCTAACAATGAGAATCTTGATAGAGAAGGCTGTAGAGTCTAACTTTGAGATTTGCTTAGCTTTTGTCGACTTTCGAAAGGCATTCGACACAGTGGAACATTGGGCTTTTTTTAGAGCACTGGAAAATGCGAGGGTGGATTCCAGATATGTGAAACTCTTAAAGTATATATATATATATATATATATATATATATATATATATATATATATATATATATATATATATATATATAATAACGCCACTTCAACTGTTTATATGAATGAAAAAACCAGGCCGATTAGAATAAAACGAGGCATAAGACAGGGAGATGTATTGTCACCAAAGATGTTTACGTTGGCTCTTGAAGATGCATTCAAAAGGTTAGATTGGCATGATAGAGGTATTCTAATAGATGGAAAGCGGCTGAATCACCTGAGATATGCCGATGATATCGTTATCATAGCTGAAAATACTGAAGATCACCAGCAGATGCTGATAGAACTAGACATCGAATGTTCGAAAATAGGCCTCACATGAACATCTCCAAGACCAAAGTCATGTGGAGCACGGATCCATTGATCGAAATAAATAACGAAATACTTGTAAATATGGAAAGTTATGTATATCTGCAACACACAATTGCATTAGGCAAAGAAAACCAAACAGTTGAAATCGACAGACGAAGGAGACTCGCGTGGGGTGCATTTGGAGACTCGGAGACACCCTCAGGAATAAAAATATACCAATGACTATATGGTCAAAAATCTTCGATCAGTGTGTTCTGCCGATTTTGACATATGGGGCTCAGACATTGACTCTAACGAAAAAATCTATGCACAAGCTTAGAGTTACACAAAGAGCAGATGCTGGGAATATCTGTAAGGGACCGAAAGAGAAATGACTGGATCCGAGGGGTGACAAAATGCACAGATGTAGCAGAGGCCGTGGCAGAACTGAAATGGAATTACGCGGGACATATAGCTCGTGATCAAGAGAGAAGATTGCCACACGCCACTCACCCGATGGATAGACGATATCAAGAGGTCAGCGGGATTAATGTGGTATAGAATTGCTCAATGCCGAGAAAGATGGCGATCAATGAGGGAAGCCTATGTTCAGGAATGGACTTCGGAAGGCTTATGAGATGATATATATATATATATATATATATATATATATATATATATATATATATATATATATATATATATATATATATATATATATATATATATATATACATATATATATATATATATATATATATATATATATATATATATATATATATATATATATATACATATATATATACATATATATATATATATATATATATATATATATATATATATATATATATATATATATATATATATACAGTGCCGGCCAAAAGTGGAGAAACTTTTAATATTATTATTTTTGTCTTATTGGAGTGAATTCGAAGCAATTTTAAATAATATTTATGGTTACCTATAAACCTCACCTAATTAATGAAACAACAAATTTCGAAAAAAACAAATAATTTATTGTGAAATGTACAAATAAAATGTATTTATTCTAGGGACAAAAATGGAGAAACTTTACAGTTTTATGCCATATTATGTATTATTAGATAGGAAATTAAAAAAAAAACATACTAGTACTTTGTGGCATAACCCTTATTCTTCACAACCTCAGCACATCTTCTTGGCATGGACTCAAGAAGATTGTGAATAACATCTTCGGAAATTTCATTGCATGCCTCTTCCAAGGCTTGGAATAATTCATCTTTATTTCGAAACTTATTGGGATTATTTTATCTAACTTTTCTGTCTAGGTGCTCCCACATGTTCTCGATAGGATTCAAGTCCGGACTTTGAACTGGACACCTCAGAACCTACATTTGTTGAGAGGTAAAAAAATGTTTAACATTTTTTGAATTATGCTTCGGGTCGTTATCATGCTGAAATTTCCAAATTAACGGCAGATTATCCTAGGCATATGCAAGCATAATATTCCTTAAGATGTTTAGATAATATTGGCTATCCATGATCGACACCAGTGGGCCAACGCCGTGGCCTGAAAAACATCCCCACACCAAGACATTACCACCTCCATGTTTGAATGTGGGTGTAGTGGACTGGACGTCTAACCCATCTCATACCATCTGATCTAAATAAATTAAATTTACTCTCATCCGACCATAAAACGTTTTTCCATTGATTGTAGGTCCAGTGTAAATGCTCTGTTGCGAATCTCAAACGAGCTGGTATATTTTTCGTTGAAATAAAAGGTTTTTTGACTGGTCTCCTGGTCTTTAAGTTTGCGTCGCATAAACGTCTTCGAATAGAGGAATGCTGGGGTATGCCTTTTTTGTATCTTCAGCAGAGAAAAATGGATTTTTTATAGAACATCTTCTAATCAGCTTACGGTTCCAGATATTGTTTTTTTTAGGTCTACCTGGCTTAGGAGTGCTACTAGTAGTGCCCCTAGCTTGCCACAATTTGATTTGTTTACAAACAACACTTTTACGTAGATTTAGGTCCTTAGCAATTGCCACTTGTTTCACTCCCGCGTTGTGCTTCTCAATTATAAGTTTTTTTATTTGTTGTGATAAGTTTCTACCTCGAGGCAGTTTGGTAAGTAATTGAGCTTCGCAACACTGCAAAACGAACTGCTTCGAACGAAAACCATTCAATTTATAATTTATACATAAAAAGTTTCTCCATTTATGTCCGCAAGAAAAAGAAACATTGTTTACTAATCACATTCCTTGGATAAAATTCTAAGTTGTTTTTATATGCATTTATTACACAGGCTAAGATAAACCTTTTTATTACATAGTCGCATAAAAATTTTGAATATATTATAAAATTAGAAAATAAATTAAAAGTTTCTCCACTTTTGGCCGGCACTGTATATATATATATATATATATATATATATATATATATATATATATATATATATATATATATATATATATATATATATATATATATAATGCACCGTCTCTCTGTCTATCTGTCTGTCCGTTAGTGCGCTCATTTTATATATATATATATATATATATATATAATGCATTGTCTCTCTGTCTATCCGTTAGTGCACTTATCACTCGAGAACCACTTATCCGATTTACTTGCTTTTTTTTTTAAATACATACGAGTATGTTCTCTGGCCAGGTTATAGGATATATTTTACTACGTTAGGTAACATAAGGAATATGCAGTGACGATAATAGTGAATCAAGTCCACGCGAGCGGAGTCGCGGGCACGGCTAGTTTGCAGTATAATAGTTTAAGAGGAACGTAACAAGATCATATCAAAATTTCCGCTAATTTAGTCAGCCCCCAAATGGCATAAAATCTACGTACCTCTGTATATTGACATTCATTAACACAGTAACAAGCTGTTTTAATATTAACGATCAATCTTTGAAAATGTAATAATAAACCAATTATTTTACTTTTCAAAATTTATTTATAAAGAACTAAGGGCATTTTTAGACTACCAATTAATTTAATTAATTAATTGTATTCCAGTTTAACAAAAATTACTGAAAATGAAAATAAATTGTTAAAAGATTCCTTTAAAAATACAAGAAAAACATTTTGATATTCTTGTAATTAATATGTATTTAAATCAATTGTTCTACATTCAATCACTCTACAAACAAAACGAAATAAACTAAATTAACTTGCACTTATGCTTCGCGTGGGTTGATAAAATCGTTTAATAATCTCGAACTATGCCAATTTCAAGTCAATTCAGTGTTTTGATTAAACTGCTTCAATTTTTCTTCAGCATTGTGTTACTCGTATAAATAGTTCGAGTTGTGATGTCGCCGCATTGGAGTTTATTTAGATTAGCAGAATTTAAGCTCGAATTCACTTTAAATTCAAAGCAACTTCAGTCAGAAGCCACGTTGAAATAGTTCACAGTTTGTTTCTGTAATAATTTTAACCTTGTGAGTGCCAATATAATAGAATTCAGCCAATTAACTAGTTTTCGACCATTTTGCTGGCGTACTGGGGCTTTCTCAAAACATTTAATTATTTAGTAAATTTAATGAATGGTTTAAACAAACCTTGTTAGTATCTTTTGTTTCTCTAAAGTCAAAGTTTAAATGTTCTTCGTTAGTTAATTACACAGCCCCACAAAAAAAAAGTGGGGTATACTTTTGATGCGATATATCAGATCCGTAGTATTTTTGCCCGCTGATCACGAATCTGACGTCAGAATATCGCCATCACATCTCAATTTTTTTCTAGCCTCAAAAAATAGGTAAAAATTAGTAAAAATTGAGAAAAATATACTCCTAAAAAATTGATTCAAGCTTTTTCATGAATCCAAAGATGTCTTAATATGTATTCGGACACGCTAAGCTAATATTCATCGGTTGGATTGAGTCATACAGTTCTGTTTTCTTTCTAACTTCAATAAATCAGACAGATATAGTGCTTCTCGAATGCAAAAAAAAAACGAATTCAAATTAAAATTCAACCGATCCTTACCAAATTTGGTACACGGGGATTTTTTGGGTCGCTGATCACGAATCTGAGGTTGGATTTGCAAAATTCAAGATGGCAGATGTTTTCGGGCCATTTTGAACGCCGAGAAAATTCATCGGTCGATTTTTATTCTTCTACCTGCATTCAGGGCACCTCCACGTGGTGACGGTGGGCAACGGTGTTACTCCACTAGCCGGCAGAGTCCCTGGATAACTGCTTAGATGCCGTCATGGCAGGTAGAAGAAAGAGAATTACGATGCAGGGACTCGGAAACCCAGTATCGGCGGTTGGTCAGGGTGGGCAAGCGGGCCCGCAGCTGTCGTCATCCAGCGACCGTAGCTCTTCATGTGTGGGTGACTTGGCTCATGTAGAGTATAATGCTACAAGAAAATGGTCTCACGGTACAAGGACTTTTCATAAGTGCGATAAAAACAGTGATTCATTTTGTTATATTTGCTGTCAACACGTATTGAGGATACAGGATACAAATTGGGTTCCCCACATCATTTGCAGTTCTTGCAAAATAATGTTGTACATCAATAAGAAGGCGATTAAATATTCCAGACCAGCAATATGGAATAGACCATACAGTGAAAAATGATTGCTACTTTTGTATGAATGTTGTATCTAGGCATAACCGAAAAAATAAAAGAACTATTACTTATAACGATGTTTCGACAGTAACAAGACCAACTAAACTAATTCCGCCTCCTGAACCACTTGATGCTGATGTTATGGAAACAAATGATTTCACCTTATCAGTTCATGCCGAAAACATTGAGACTGTCGAAAAAGATTCAAACACTGTTACTAATGAATGTTCTAGTGACAACCTATCATATACTAGTGACACAGATAAAGAATTTCTACCATACAACCGTAAACCAGAACCAATACTCGTATCACAGTCAGAACTTAGTGATCTAGTCAGAGATTTAGGCTTATCTAAAGATGGTTCAGAGCATCTTGCTTCCTTTTTAAGGAAAAGACATTTACTTAAGCCAGAAGCTACGATTTCTTATTATAGAAACAGAGATGAAGAATTTCGAAAATATTTCACAATGGACGAGGAATTGTCACTTTCATATTGTACCGATGTAAAAGGTCTAATGGATGAATTTCAAAATAACTCATACGATCCTGAAGAATGGAGACTGTTCATTGATTCTTCTAAACGGAGCATTAAGGCAGTTTTGCTGCATAATACCAACGTTTCCGCTCTCATTCCGAATGCTCATTCCACAGTTATGGAAGAGCAATATGAAAAAATGAAGCAGCTTTTGATAAAAATAAAATATGCTGATCGTAACTGGAAAATTTGTGGAGATCTGAAAATTGTAACAATATTGCTTGGCCAACAGTCACGGTTTACACTTTATCCCTGTTATAAATGTCTGTGGAATAGCAGAGACAGGGAACGTCATTATAAGAAAAAAATTTGGCCAACAAGAGAATTGTTCACTTCTGGTGAAAATAATGTATTGTTTCCACCATTGGTAGATCCAGGAAAAGTTCTTATTCCCCCGCTTCACATTAAGCTTGGACTTATGAAGCAATTCACGAGAGCATTAGATACAAACGGCCCATGTTTCAAATAATTGCATAAAAAATTTCCGAAATTTTCTGAAGCTAAAATTAAGGCAGGCGTATTTACGGGCCACAAATAAGAAAATTGTTTCAAGATTCATTATTTGTTACTAAAATGAATAAAGTTGAAAAAGCTGCTTGGCTTAGTTTTAAAGAAGTCGCAACAAAATTTTTGGGAAATAATAAAAGTCCTAAGTACAAAGAAATAGTCGAGAAAATGGTAAAAAATTTTCAAACATTAGGTTGCTTAATGAATCTAAAATTACATTTCCTGGACTCCCACATCGATGATTTCCCAGATAATCTTGGCGACTACAGTGAGGAGCAAGGGGAACGTTTTCACCAAGATCTGAAAATCATAGAAAATCGGTATCAAGGATGATGGGATGACCATATGCTAGCGGACTATTGCTGGTCGCTAAAAAGAGAAACAAGTCCTCAAAAGCGTTTGGGCAGAAAGCCTTTGAATAGGTCATTCGCGGAAAAAAGAACAAGATACAGCCAAAAAAAGGAAAGTTAGGCGCGGGTCTAACCTTCGCAATTCTAGGGCTTAAGGGTCTACTATTTGAGAGTATATGGTTTAAAAGTCCTGGTTTTGAGTTTATTGGGTCTCATTTTTAAAGTTACAGGGTTATTGAGGTCTATTTTTTGAGGTTACAGGGTGTGGGAGTCTAAGGTTTCAGGGTTTAGGGTTTAAGAGTATCAGGTTTGAGGATTCCCCAACTGTATACCAAATTTGGTAGGAATCGGTTGGTTTTCAAAAATTTTGTCCGCCATCTTGGATCCGCCATTTTGAATTTTGCAAATCCGACCTCAGATTCATGATCAGCAACCCAAAAAACCCCCGTGTACCAAATTTGGTAAGAATCGGTTGAATTTTAATTTGAATTCGTTTTTGCATTCGAGAAGCACTATATCTGTCTGATTTATTGAGGTTAGAAAGAAAACAGAACTGTATGGCTCAATCCAACCGATGAATATTAGCTTAGCGTGTCCGAATACATATTAATACATCTTTGGATTCATGAAAAAGCTTGAATCAATTTTTTAGGAGTATATTATTCTTAATTTTTACTAATTTTTACCTATTTTTTGAGGTTAGAAAAAAATTGAGATGTGATGGCGATATTCTGACGTCAGATTCGTGATCAGCGGGCAAAAATACTACGGATCTGATATATCGCATCAAAAGTATACCCCACTTTTTTTTTTGTGTGGGGCTGTGTTATTAAATAGACAGTTAGTCTAATTTGATTCTATTTGTAAAAATAGAGTTCAGGGGATTAACTTCGGATATGTTTTTATATTTGTTTTGTTTAATTTGTTTTGTACTGTAAACCAATTTGATAAATTTAAGGCTGATTATTATAAGATCTATATTGCACCATCACATGATAATATTTTTTCCAAAAGACGAGGATAGATGATAAAAAATTATAATGAACTGCGTGAGCCCAATTTTTTGAAATTGAATAAAAAAATGAAAATATTAAAATTTTGTCAATACAGTTTGAAATATAACACAATTTAAGAGTTTTTTTAAATCTTTTTAAGAAAATATAAACCACTGAAAACACGCAAAAAATGAAAGTTAAAAATAGTAATTACAACAAATGCCGTTATTCAAAAAATTATCTGAATTTTATTAGAAAAATTTATTTATATACATTATATATATACAGTAGAACCCCGATTAACCGAGCTCCGGATTAACCAAGCCAATATAAGAACCTGATTATCCGAGGTACGCGCGTCTATGCTGCGTATTAACAGAGCTTCTAAATACATGTACATATTTCCATTTAAAATCGTCGGGGCCTTCGGGGAATCCCCCTACCTCGTGTGAGGGGTTTCCCTATTTATGTTTTTAGACTCTTTCAGCATGTAAATTTGCGTGAATGCAGTGCGTTATAGCGTTTACTACGGAGAAGTACGATTTATACTCACATAATTTATTTGGTTGGAGTTCTGGTAGTTAAGTGTAATTAATACGAACTGCTTTGTTTGAATTTTTGTTTGTCGTATTATAATGGAGCAAAACAAGCGTAAAAGAATCGTCGTTCCTATTGAAGAAAAATTAAAAGCCATCAGGAGAATTGAAGCAGGAGAGACAATTAAAGTTGTTGCACGAGAATGAAGTAGGTGAGGTAACAGTTGGAGATTGGAAAAGAAACCGCACAAAAATAGAAGAGTGGTGTATAAATCAAGCCTCCTCGTCCTCAGGAAGAAAATCAATGAAAACCGGCCACTATGAAAAGGTTAACGAAGCTTTATTCATGTGGTTTAACCAACAGAGATCAAAAGGTGTGCCTCTGTCAGGTCCAATTTTACAACAGAAAGCAACAATTCCCAGAGATAGATCAGTTTACCGCCAGTTCTAGATGGCTTGACCGCTGGAAAAAACGGTACGGTGTACAACTGACTGTATGTGGTGAAAAACTTTCTGCTGATGTGTCAATAATTGAGAAGTTTAAGCAGAACTTTAAAAAGTAAATCGAAGATTGTGGATACACATGTGATCAAATTTACAACTGTGACGAAACTGGTCTGAATTATAAAATGCTTCCAATAAAAACATTGGCATCTCGACAGGAAAAATCAGGTCCTGGGCACACACGAAGCAAGGAAAGATTAACTATAATGGTATGTTCCAATGCATCTGGCAAGCAAAAATCCCATGGATGGTGATTGGCAAGTCTGCATGTCCAAGAGTTTTAAAAGACATCTCACCCAAAGCCCTACCGGTCTATTACAAAAGTCAGAAGAGCGCATGGATGGATGCGACCTTATTTACTAACTGGTTTGAAGAAGAGTTCGTGCCATCTGTGACTAAATTTTTGAACAGAAACCGTCTTCCTATTAAAGCAATTTTGTAAATGGATAATGCCCCCTCTCACCCTGGAGAAGGACTTCATGTGGGCGAAATTGTAAAATTTTTTCTTCCAAATGTAACCAGCATAATGCAACCGATGGATCAAAACATCCTCGAAAACATTAAAAAAAATTATAGGCGTTTATATCTTGAACATCTGTTAGAATACACAGAAAAGGAGGATATTATCAATGGGATGAGAAAGGTTATACTGAAAAATGTTATTTACTGGGTAAGTCAAGTTTGGTATTCTGTGCGTACTACCACTATTCAAAAATCTTGGTCAAAAGTTATTGATTTTGAGGACTATAATGACAGTGAAGATGATACTCCATTAAATGAATTAGCTTTGAAATTGAGAAGCCATGGAGAAATGTCCTGTTCAAATTTTGACAGCAAGATAGAAGAAAAAAGTTTATTTGAATTAATGCAAAAATTAAAAGGTTGCGAAAATGTGACAAGAGAAGATGTTGAATGGATTACAGCAGATGATTTAGAAGAAGAAATGAGTATTGAAGAAATAACGAATGCCTTTCAGGAAACCGAAAAATCAGATGACGATGACGAAGCGGCGGTGGATGAACAGTCTCCCACTAAGATTTCTCATCAAGAAGGTTTTGCTTCTTTGGAAAAAGCTTTGAGATATATCGAACAACAACCAGAGGCAACCCCAGCGGATTTGCTTCTTCTTAATAGATGGAGAAACATTGCAGCGAGAAAGAGAAGATGCAATATGAAATAGAAGCGCATAGATACCTATTTCACTGTTTTATAATGTATGTACCTATTTATATGTTAAAAACGTTAATACATCGGTTTAAAGTATTGCTGTTTATTTTTTGAATGAATAAAAAACAAATCCGGATTAACCAAGTTTTCAGTTATCCGAGGAGGGTGCCCCCCCACGTTATCTCGGATAACCGGGGTTCTACTGTGTATATATATATATATATATATATATATATATATATATATATATATATATATATATATATATATATATATAAAATAAAGAGAGAGAAAGCGTAGTATCTAATTTGTACTAAACCAGTTCTTTCCTGGTTGCTTCACCTTTTTCCTTTTATTTATTTTGAGTGATCCCTTACATCTGTCAGGTGGTCGTCCTTTGTCAGCGCCCTGTCAAAATTCTCACTTTTCTTTAAGATGGCAGATGGTTAATTAATTTTGATCTTTCAGCATCCAACGGTTCTAAAGGCATCCTTGCTGTAAATGCCATATTTTTATATTAATATGTTAGTGAATAGTGGCTGTTTTATTTCAGTGTTGGTCTTTGTTATGGCAATTGTTATTTATGGTCATTCTTGTTAGATTAATTTGCATACTACATGTGAGTCACTTGCATTTTGTTTTTGACAATTCTTCATAATGATAATAATAATAATAATTTATGATCTTTTAGAACAATAATGCTATTAAATTACAATAGTTTTTATTAATAATTATAAGATTGAAATTAAAAATTACAAATTAAAAATTAAAAATTGGACTCAACAATACCAATTCTTCTTGCCTAATTCTCTTTATTGGTTGCTTCGTTATCTCTTTTTCAGTTTGTGCCCTGATGAAGGTCCCAACCTAGGACCGAAATATTGGCTAAATGAATATAGTATGAACATCTGTTGATGCCCTTTTTGCCGAGTTCCCCAACTAGTTTCATAACTTAGGATTATATATATATATATATATATATATATATATATATATATATATATATATATATATATATATATATATATATATAGTGGCGAACAAAAACATTTTTCTTAATTAAAAATATAAAATACTATCCTTTAGGAATAAAAAACACTAGTCTTGTGTTGTTGACAATTTCTTTATAGAATTTTATTATTTACTATAAAAACTTTGTTTATCTTTTCTGGTAGATAAGGTTTTTAAGAAACGCGTGTTGTCCTTATCGAAAGCATCGAAATAATTTTATCATTCTGCTTTAAGAGTACGTTATTATTGATACGAAGTAATTTAGTAGCATTATTTAAGAGTGCGGTTTTTGCCAAAATGCCAAAGTGCAAATATTACAGTTCAGATCTGAAACATAAAATTATTTCTCTGTATCAAAGTGGAAAGAAGCAAATTGAAATAGCAAAATCTTTAAACATGCATAGGGTCAGCAAAATTGTTAAGAAGTTCTCGAGAAGGGGCATTGTTGATCCGGCATTTAAAAGTGGTAGACCTCGAAAAACAAGTAAGAGAGTAGACAAAATTAGAATTCGAAAAGCGAAAAATGATCTCAAGAAAACTGCTGTTGATATTAATAAAGAATTAAGGCAGGAATATCAGGGTGTGTTGGTGTTAGACATGACTATTAGGGGTCCTCTGTTATCTGAAAATCTTTATGGTAGGCGTGGTGTTAAAAAGCCACTCCTTACAAAGCGTCACAGGAAAGAAAGATTGAAATTTGCTAAGGAACATAAAGACTGGGCTCAAAATCAGTGGTCTCTAGTAATCTTTAGTGACGAAAGTAGGATCAATCTCTTTGGAAGTGATTCTACTGGTTATGCAACAAGACCAGTTGGTCTAAGATATGACCCAAAGTACCTTGTACCTACTGTTAAACATGGCGGTGGAAATATCATGGTATGGGATTGTTTTCGACGGTCTGATACGGGGCCATTGGCAAAGATAAACGGCAGAATGGATGCCTAAATGTATCTGGAGATATTGGAAAATAATTTGATTCCTTATGAAGAAGATTTGCCACTGTCATGGATTTTTAAACAAGACAATGAGCCAAAACACACATCTCGCTTGGCCAAGAATTGGTTGTCTGAACAAAGGATTCGGGTGTTGCGTTGGCCTTCACAATCACTTGATTTGAACCCGATAGAGAATCTTTGGAACTATCTGGATAAACAAATTAGGAAAAGAAATATAAAAAACCGAGACGAACTTTGGATTGCACCACTCGATTTTTGTGCTAGGCTTACTGCCATGACATTGGTAGTCTAATGAACGAATTGGCATTGAGTACAAGAAGGAAGACTGGAAGATAGACTCATCAAAAACTAGTTTAAAAGGTGTTCTGTTACACAACGTAAATACTTATGCTTCACTGTCTGTTGCGCATTCAGTCCATATGAAGGAAACTTACGAAATTCTTAACATGATTTTACAGAAAATTAATTATCCAGCTCACGATTGGATGCTATGTGTAGATTTAAAAGTTGTCTCCATGGTTAACAAAAGGGATTTACAAAGTTTCCATGTTTTATATGTGAGTGGGACAGCAGAGCAAGGGATCAACATTGGTCCAAAAAACAATGGCCTGTAAGAAAAACTTTAACACCTGGCGAGAAGAACATTTTGCATAAAACTTTAGTAGACCCAAAAAAGATTCTTCTACCACCACCACACATCAAGTTAGGCGTAATGAAACAATTTGTGAAAGCTTGCCTAAAGATGGTGAATGTTTTAAATATTTGTGTAAAAGATTTCCTCATTTATCAGAAGCCAAACTAAAAGAAGGGGTTTTCGTGTGGCCTGATATTCGTAAAATGATGTTCGATTCCAACTTTGAAGCAAGGATGATTACAAAGGAAAATGAGGCTTGGATATCATTTAAAGAAGTTGTGTGAAGTTTTTGGGCAGTGTGAAAGACCCTAACTATGAACTTATTGTTGTTGTTGTAGTAGTTATGTTACTGCTCACTAAGGCAATCTGCCAGCACATTAGGTAAGGGACCCCAGTATGGCGAGTATTAAAACTCCTGGGGGGCCTTTCTTCTTATATAACGATTTCTAGTGCTTTTCTTTTGAAAAGTGGTTCTTCATTCTACCTGCCATGCATCGTCTTCGAGGTTAATTAGTATTGGACAAAAACAGACATAGGATGGACAGACACATTACACATAAAGTCAGGTCTAATACAAAGTAAATATAATCTAATTATACTGTTATTTTAATTTTGTTATAATTGCAAAATTTTACTGTTGCTATTACTTAAGACAGACTCTATACTAATGGGGGGTTTCCACCCCAGGTTGTATAATTCATTGTAGAGATCCTGATTCGGAATTTTATTAATGGGACATTCAAAAAAGATGTGAATGAGGTCCTCAGTTAGGCCACAATCGCAAAATGGGGTGTCAATTACCCCTATTTTGAAGAGGTGAGCTTTATTTTTCCCCGTATTAACCATTAAAACGTGCTAGAATCACTCATGTTATCTAGGTCTACATACGATTCTCTACTCAGGTGGGCCAGCAGCAAATTTTTAATCTCCTACTGATCCCCCCTGGGCAGGGTTAAGATTTGTTTTAAGAAATTTGCAGGTGAGTTAGGATTCATAAACGGGCGATCTAGGCTAATGCACTGTTATTCGGGCTTGATCTGTTTGACTTTGACGTACTTGCTAGTGGAATTCTATTCAAATTGTGGCTATGTGAGGGAGATGCTTCACTTTCTGGTCTTCCGTTTGGAGAGTATAAGAGCTCTTCGTGTGCATCTTTGTCGTATCCTTTTTGAATTATTCTTCTTTTATTATCGTTTGATTGAGATAAAGTCTCTTGGAATGACCTCTTGGTTTTTGTCTTAAAATCATATGTACGCCTTAATGAAGGTTCAATATTTTGGCTGGATATACTCTTTACTGACTCTCTCCTACGTGACGAGTTTTGAGGTAAAGCAGGGAAGTCCCTCGGGTTATAGTTAAAATTTTCATTTGTTGTATAGGTTTTTCTGCATAGCTTTTCTGCATCATAGTAAGTTAGATTTTCGTAAAACATTAATTTTTTAATATTTTGCTGTCTTTCATACTCAGGACAGTTTTTTGCTGTTGTTTTATGATGACCTTTGCAGGAAAGGCAGGATATTTCGCACTCATAGGGTTCAATTGGATTATTTACGTGTTTGAGATTGCCACAGTTGTGGCATTTTTCTTTTCCCTTGCAATTTCTTTTCGTATGGCCGTATTTAAGGCACGAGAAGCATTGTGTTACTGGGGAAATGTATACATATACCGGTTTTTCCAAGTTATAAATTGAAATGCTTCTAGGTAATAAAGTTCCTTTAAATGTAAAAAGAATTGTACCAGTAGGAATATACTCTACTTTATTGTCCTTAATTACTTTGCGATTAAGCCTAACTGCATTTAGGATTTCAGTGTTACAAGAGCAAAATTCCTTAAAGTTATCTAAACTTAATTCCAAATCAACCTCTCTAACAATGCCCTTGCATGAGACAAAGTTAAACGGGATAAATATATTGTATCCTTTGTCAATAAGATGTTTATTATTTAAAAATTTATTAGCCGCTTCATGGTTGATGAATTCTATAGATAAGCGGTTTAGACCTTTTTGTTAAATTTTTTTAACGTCAGTTAACTTAAGGTTAAATATTTCTTTAGCAATCTTTAAATAGTGGAATTTACCCACATTCCCGTTAGTTTTTTCTGTGGATTCCACATATACTATGTATGGGCTTACATCCATTATGTCGTATTTATTCTGTATTTTATTAATTTTACTATCATTAGAGCTAGAAGCAAGATTGGGAGGGTCAGGCCCCCCTCCCCCCGGATCATCCATAGCTGTTATATTTAAATAAACTTAGAGTATATTTAGAATTTCTATCTTATAAACTATTAAATGATTAGACCTAACTTACCAGATGGGTAATATTAGTAACTAACTCAAAAAACACCTCTCTTTCTGACACCGGTAGAAAAAACGTTGCTGTTCGTACCACTGTAAGAAAAGCACTTAACTATGAACTTATCGTAGCTAATATGATAGACAAGTTCAAAAATCTAGGTTGTCTGATGATCCTTAAAGTCCACTTCTTGCACAACCATCTTGAATTTTTTCCTAAAAACTTAGGCGATGTGAGTGAAGAGCTGGGGGAACGGTTCCATCAGGACATAAAGGAGATGGAGAAACGGTACCAGGGACGTGGAAATATCAACATGATGGGTGATTACTGTTGGTCACTTCATAGAGAACAACAAAATGCATCATATTGGAGAAAAAGCTATACAAGAAACTTAACAGAGAAAAGGGAAAGGAAGTACAAAAAATAAACACCTAAAATATTCGCATTGAAGTGAAATATGTTATCGTAAGTAAAAATTGTAGCCTAATCAAATAAAAGTACGGTTTCAGTTTTTATTTTTTATGTATCAAATTTTCCCTATTTTGAAATTTAATCAGTGTCATATTCTGAGAGAACTGTGAATGATACAAGAAAACTGATACCAGGTACGGTTTCAGCACCTAAAAATACATAATATTTAGATGTATTGGTTTAAAAAGTTTCTACAAATATTTTTTTTGTTGGCCTGTGTTGTTTTACAAAGTTAAAGAAGTTTAAAATAAACAAATTTGAGTGTTGTATTTTTTTTTTCATATACCGATTTTGAGTACAAATATATCGATATTAGTGGGCAACTCAACCGATTTCGCGTTTTGATGTTCGAGACCACTGTTTCCAACAGCCATCAGACATCCCCTGTAATAATTACTGTCGCACCGAAATGTCATATCTCGGTCGTAACAGCGTATCAAATACGGATCGAAGCGATGTCACGGTATAAGAACGATAGTGGACCGAGGCGTGGCTGAGAAATTAAAAAAGCTAAGTTTCTGCGTTTCCGCTAGAATATTGATTGGATGGATTAAATCTCGAAAGTTCATAGTTGGTCATTAAAGTAAGAATGAACATTTTCTGGTGTTCACTGTGGAAGATAGATTTGACACGCCTATTGCCCCGGAAAATGATGTAACTTTGTCACAATATTATTATATTGTATCATAATTATAATAATATTAATTTGCTTTGCGCCTCTTAGCTTTATTCTCATAATCTACTTCTAGAGCATCTCTCATTATAGTCTGGGAATCCTAGCGTTTATATCAAAGGCGACAGTAGGCCTTAATACCGTTTTGTGAGATGAAACACATAACGAATACGCATTTTTTATAATTGGAGTGATATTATTTTTTTAATTCCCAACAATTACGCGATTGGAGCTGTGGCAAACACTGTAATAAACTCTCGTGGTATAAAGTCTTAAAAAAAAGACATTTCTAAATAACTTAGAGCAGGGGTGCTCAAACGGTCGATCGCGATCGACAAGTCGATTGCGAGTGCTTTTTGAGTCGATCTCGAGAAAAAAATTCCGATATAGAATTATTCACAGATTTTGTTTTAGGTAACTAAAACAAAATGTAATGAATAAACTAGTAAAATTTTATTCGATCCACAATTAGGCCAGAATAACCCCCTCATCACTTTCTTTTATCGTAATAACCCCCTGCTAGCGGCAAAAGGCGGCTTTATCAAAGGAACGCGCGTTATTTGTCAAAGAAAAGCCGCGTTTTTGATTCCCGCCGATTTTTCTAGAAACTTCGGGCGGCGTGTTTGACGGGAACATTCGAGACTTCGTTCGCGCCGATATAAATGTTGCGCCTGCAGGAATAGGAGTCAGTCTGAGTTGTAACTTGAAGGCGATACATCGATACAAAGTTTATTAATAAACAGTCCAAAATGAGTGCGGCGAAGAAAAGTAAAACTTATCATTTTAATAACGATTGGGAGGAAGAATTTTTCTTTTGTATGGTAAAGGATAAGTGCATTTGTCTCATTTACCGTGCGTCAATTGCAATACCTAAACATATATTGGCGAAACACAAAAAAACCATTTGATGATGGATTGGTTGTGAAGGAAGCATTTATTGAAGCGGGTGAGACTTTATTTGGAGATTTTAAAAATAAAACAGAGCTATTAGAGAACTTCAGTTATTTCGTCCGACTGTCACAAGGCGTGTTGAAGTCATGAGTCAGGACATGGCAGATAAACTAAAACATATCATGGAATGTACATACTTTTCTTTACACATCGACGAATCCACCGATATGACAGACACTGCCCATCTGTGTATTTTTATTCGAATTGTATTCAATGACATGCCGGCTAAGGAAGAGTTTTTGACAATGATTCCTCTGAAAGGAAAGACCTGTGGCGAAGATATATATGACGTTTTCTTCAATTTTGTAACAAACTACAAGCTACCAATATATAAACTAGTGTGCATTACAACCGATGGAGCACCAGCAATGACTGGAAACGAAAACGGTTTTGTGGCATTGTGTCGAGCTAATGATGATTTCCCTTCATTTTTCTCCTTCCATTGCATTATACATCAACAAGTTTTGTGTTCAAAAGTTCTAAACATGGAGGAGATTATGGGCATTGCAATAAAAATTGTGGATTCTATCCGTGCACGTAGCTTGCAACGACGGCTCTTTAAATTGCAGTTGGAAGATAGTGAGTCAGCTGAACACACTGATTTAGTTCTTCACATGGACGTCAGGTGGTTGAGTCGCGGAAAATTCCTAGAAAGGTTTCAAGAATTATTGCCCGAAATAACAGCTTTTCTGAACGAAAGAGGTGATGACACTCAGATGCTGAAAAACGGAAAATGGCCGACTGATTTGGCATTTTGGACAGACATCACAATTAATTTGGAGCTTTAAGGTAAAGGAAAAACTATTATTGAGATGATTAGCGCAATAAACGCATTCAAAAGTAAATTGCAACTTATGATAGATCAACTGAAAAATTTTCCGTCTTTGAAAGCAAGGATTCCTCAGTTGAATTATGATATTTATGAGGCAGAATTATCAAATATTTTGGGCCAATTTTTATTTTTATGATTTCAGTAAATTGGCAAATATCGCATCATTTATGAGTTATCCTTTTTCGTGTAAAAACATTGAGGAATTAGCTACTGAAATAGCTGATACAAAATTCTGGTCTTTTATATCTGAAGATAAATATCCGAATCTAAGGCAAATCGCCCTTCACCTGACGGCAATGTTTGGGTCAACTTACTTGTGCGAGTCTGCATTTTCTGAAATGAAGATAATTAAGTCAAAATATCGCAATCGACTAACTGACGAACATATGTCATCATGCTTGCGATTAGCACTCGATAATTACGTACCATCTTATGAAAAGTATGCTGAGGACATGCAGTGCCACGCTTCAACATTCAAAGTCACCCTTTAGTTAAGTTTAGACACTAGAACTCGTTTGTTTTGTAAAAACCAATAAACTCGCAACTTTGAATAATTATGAGTTTTTTCATTGACATTTTAGAACAGACCTACACTTACCTTGACTAAAAAAATGCATATTGTGCGGAAAACTAATATCTATGCCACGATACACCCTACCTAGACGACAATTCTGCATCACACTTACTAGCAGCCTCTCAGAGTCGATCGATCGTAGTCTAACAATATTGAGGTAGATCGCCAGCAGTTCAAGTTTGAGCACCCCTGTTCTAGAGCATCTCTCATTATAGTCTGGTAATCCTAGCGTTTATATCTAGGCGACAGTAGGCCTTAATACCGTTTTGTGAGATGAAACACATAACGAAATACGCATTTTTTATAATTGGAGTGATATTATTTTTTTAATTCCCAACAGTCACGCGATTGGAACTGTGACAAAAACTGTAATAACCTATTACATACTCTCGTGGTATAAAGTCTTAAAAACAGACATTTCTAAATAAAGACTAGCTTACATTTAAATGTGTTCTCGTTAAATAGTTTTACTGTTATACGAGGCTGGTTTGAAAAGTCCGTGCAAAGTCCGAGAGATGGCACCACCGGCGCGTATCGAGGTCATGTTTAGTTAGTAGCATCTCTTGAATGAACGCACACCAAGTTTCAGCCATATTGGTCTATTTCTTTGTGTTTGGCATTCGTGTGAATCAAGGAAGTCGAGTGATTTTCAAGAGATGGACGACAAAGAATTTCGTGTGGTGATTAAACATTACTTTATGAAAGGCAAAACGCCTCAGGAGACTAAAGAGAAGCTTGATAAACATTATGGTGACTCTGCACCTTCGATTAGAACAGTTTATAAGTGGTTTCAAAATTTTCGGACTGGCCATATGGGCACAAGTGACGCTGAACGTTCTGGACGGCCTGTGGAGGTTACGACTCCAGAAATCATTGATCAAATCCATGATATGGTGATGGATGACAGAAGAGTTAAGGTGCGTGAGATTGCTAGGGCTGTGGGCATCTCGACTGAAGGGGTACATAATATTTTGCATAAACATTTGGACATGAGAAAGCTATCCGCAAGATGGGTGCCGCGATTGCTCACGCTTGACCAAAAGCGGAATCGTGTGAAGTGTTGCAAGGATGGTTTGCAGCTGTTCCAGAAGAATCCGGAGGACTTTAAGCGTCGTTTCGTCACTGTGGATGAAACATGGATACATTACTATAGTCCTGAGACCAAACAACAATCTAAACAATGGGTTACCAAGGGGGAATCTGCACCAAAAAAGGCAAAGACCGTTCCTTCGGCCGGAAAGGTTATGGCGACTGTCTTTTGGGATTCGCAAGGGATAATCCTCATCGACTATCTGGAAAAGGGGTAAAACTATTACAGGTGAATATTATTCATCGTTATTGGACCGTTTGAAAACCGAGCTGCAAGAAAAACGCCCGCGATTGGCCCACAAGAAAGTCCTTTTCCATCACGACTACGCACCAGCACGCACCTCAGCAGTTGTGGTCGCAAAATTAATGGAAATAGGATTCCAACTCGTTTCACATCCCCCCTATTCTCCAGACTTGGCTCCCTCGGACTACTATTTGTTCCCCAATTTGAAGAAATGGCTGGCGGGACAAAGATTTTATTCAAACGAGGAGGTGATTGCAGACACTAATGGATATTTTGCAGACTTGGACAAATCCTATTATTCGGAAGGGATCAACAAACTAGAACATCGTTGGACGAAGTGTATAAGCCTAAAAGGAGACTATGTCGAAAAATAAAAAAGGTTTACGCCAAACACATAAGTAGTTTTTATTTTTGCACGGACTTTTCAAACCAGCCTCGTATTATAGAAGATTATACGAGTAGATAACCTAGCCTAACTTTTTTCCGACTTGATTCACTATTATCGTCATTGCTTATTCCTTATGTTACCTAACGTAATACAATATATCCTATAACTTGGCCAGAGAACAAATGTATGGTTTAAAAAAAAACACGTAAATCGGATAAGTGGTTATCCAGTGATAAGCGCACTAACGGACAGACAGCATTTTATATTTATTATAGAAGGCACAAATGCTGCACAGGCCTATGACGAAATTTGTGCTGTTTATGGTCAAGATACGGTATCAAAACCCACAGCCAGTCAGTTTCGTTATGGAAATTTTGATGTCAAAACTGCTCCTGGCACTGGTAGACTAATGACAGTAGAAGTTAATTGAATTTTGTTAAAAACTGGGGGAGACCGCCATGTAAGTAGCCATGATATCACCAAGGAACTAAACATACACCACCAAATGGTTTTAGACTATTTGGAGAAAGCTGGCTACAAAAACAAAGTCGATGTTTGTGTGTTACATGATTTGCTACTAAAAAATTTACTCGGTCGAATTTCCATCTGCGAATATATGTAGAAACGTAACGAAATCAAGTCATTTCTGAAGCAGTTGATCTTGACGATAAAAAGTGGATTACGTACGACCATAATATGTGAAAAAGATCATGGCCGAAAAATGATGAAGCTCCACAAACGATGGCAAAGCCCAGATTGACGCGAAAAAAGATGATGATGTGTGTTTGATGATATTTGGAAGGGGATAGTGCATCATGAGCTGCTGTAGCCTAGCCAAATGATTTTAAAAAATCGGCCGGAACTAGTCAACAGAAAGGGTGTCGTCTTTCACCATGACAGCGCCAGACCATACTCGTGTTTGATGACTTGGCAAAAATTGAGAGAGTTTTGCTGGAGAGTTTTAAGGCATCCGCCGCATAGCCCGGATCTTGCACCTTCGGACTATTATTTGTTTCGGTCTCTGCAGAACTTTCTAAGTGGTATTAAGTTAGTTTGAAAAAAGGCTACTTGTTACATTTTTTGCTCAGTAATCACCGAAGTTCTAGACGGAATGATGGTGTTTTTAGAAAAATGGCGGAAGATTATAGAACAAAATGGCACAAATTTGGTTTAATGAAGTTTTTTTTTCAAATATAAAAGACAATTGTCTCAATTTTTACTTTAAAAGGCTCAATACTTTTTCAATAATCTAATATTAGTATACCTGTGTTGTGATCGACTCCGCTATAGTTGTGTGTGTAGGTGTATGAGCCTCAGAAGAAGAAAAGCCGAGCCAATAAAAATTTTGGTTGTCATATATCCGAGTATTTGCATCATGAGATCTACAAAAAAACAGTTATTTCTAATTTACATATATATTTGACATTTTTGAGCTTCAAAAAATGCGTTTGAAATGGAAAATTCTAACTAAATATTTCTTTCTTTAATATCCCTTCCTTTTTAATAAAGGCTATCGTGTAATGGTGTAACGCAGAAGGTAACATAATGAGAAAATATAAATTTTAGAAATTGGACCAAAATATAAAAAAAAATCTAAGCCGATCACTTCGATGTATAAAAATAAAGCTCAGATAAATTATCCCTTGTTAAGTATATCGAATGAAATTGGACTCGGACAATAGAGTGGAGGGATAATTTGGCCGAGAACTAACTTTGTTTTTCCTTTAACTTTATTTGGTGAAGGGAAGTTTTTATATTCGTGATAAAATCATCTTCTCAGATTTTCTCCAGGTTTCAGGGTCCCTAGGTCATGAAAACATAGTCTCTCATTTTGAACATGACATTCTAATCTAACTAACCTCCTGGCGCACCATTTTTCTGCTCTCATACGTACGACACAAAAAATTACTTCGCTGTGTTATTGAGGCAAACGTAAAATGAGCCCGCGATGGTTTTCGTGACCTTTTATCATTATTAGTCGGCTAGACCTCCACTGAATTATACTTTTGTTCTTTCCGGCGTAAGAATTCTTGGTGTTAAACATGGGTTGATTATTTTTTGGTTCTTTGCTAAGAGTAGTATTGTGTTTATTACATTTGGGGTCCCTAGATCACTGTCGGTTACAAATCCATAATTTACAAATCTATCCTCAAGACTATTTAGCTAACGACAAAGTCTATGATTATTTAAATACAGAGAAGTCTGCTTATAACGAACCGGTTTATAGCGAATTTCCGGTTAAAAACGAACTATTTTTTTTATAATGCACGATAAAACTTCCATAAGACCAATGCAAATTTTTATTGGTTATAACGAGCCCGGTTATAACGAACTTCCGGATAAAGCGAACCAAATTTTGTTTTGTATCCGTTTATAACTCTCTGTGCTCGATGTCGCGCGACTTGTTCTAGGGAATTCATCGACACTCGCTAGGAACCACTATTCTACTTGTTTCCGCCGCGTCGCTAGTTCGAGCAGTATTATTTTCAATTCACTTGTTTTACTTAGTTTTACTATTTTTAATAAATTTGCCTAAAGAATTGTTTGTTTTGTAAGCAGTGTTGAGGATTTTACCTTTTATTTGGAAGTCGAGTGACCTATATATGATATAACTTTGTAATTGTTTGCTTTTTCTTTGCTTTTAGGATAAATCATATCGATGGTTTTTTTATATAACTTTTTTTGTAGGATTTTATCGACTAAATTTCATGAATAACCATTATTAAGTGCGATTTGTTTGATGATGTTAAGTTCTATCTACAAATTATTTTTATTGAGAGGGAGAGATACTAGCCTATGAATCGTACTGTGAAAGGCTGCCAATGTATGTTGAATTGGGTGACAGGAAGAATTGTATATGGTTGTGTCAGTATGAGACGGTTTATGGAATCCTGAAAATTAATGTTTATTATTCTCTCTCTGAATTGTTAGATCTAAAAAGTTTATGCTATTTAGAATCTAGTTCAATTGTAAAATTTATATTTGTGTGGGAGGTTATTAATAAATTCAAGAAAAAATGTGTAATTGCCTTTCTGTACCCGTAACATAAGCTAAAACATCATCAACATATCGGTGCCAGTATACGAAATGTTTAAAAAGAGATGTTTATTAATTTGGCTTTCTAACGAATCTAGAAATATTTCAGCGAGTAACGGGCTTAAAGGGTTTCCCATAATTAAGCCTTCCGTGCTGTTGTAAAGAGTGTTATTAAATTCGAAGTAATTTTGATCTAAGCATTCGGTAAGTAAGTAACTTACTCTAATGTTCAGTAATTGAGAATGTAACGTCTGAAGAAGCTACTATAATAGCGAAACATGTTACGGTGTATTACAAATATAGTGGAAAGTTTGTGTAAATAATTATTTTATTATTTTTTCACATTTCACATAATAATTATTATGGTCGAGTATCGGCTGAAACAATTGTAAAATATTTTGGATTGTTTGTAGCTTCTACTTGATGGAAATTCATTATAAATATATAATAAAAGACTGTTTTTAGTCAATTTCCACTGGTTTATTTAAATTGCGATGACGCGTTTCGCTGTCGATGCAGCTTCTTCAGATCTACATTTTACACTGTCAAGTTAGGTTTAATATTCACAGTTTTATATAATTTCTTAATTATAATATTACACCTAATTAAATTACATTGATAGTATTGGAAAATCCACACAGATTTGGAGTTAAGAGAATAAATTCAATAATGGTGAATTGCTTAAATCTACCTGGTCGTTGAGTAAAGTACCTGTAGTCCTTAATCGATTTATTTGCATAGTCTCTAAAAGGTTTAGTTTTAAACCTTTTTGTTGGGTGTGTAAAATTTTGAAATTCTTGTTAAATGTGTGATTTTCTGTTAATAGATGATTAGCATATGTTGAATTAGATTTTCTATGGATGAAACTTTTTCGTGTTCTGTAATTCTTTGTCTAAATGTACGTCCAGTTTGTCCGATGTATGTTTTAGGACATGACCCACATGTTAATTGATAAACCCCTGATTTGTTGTCTTTATTGATTTGTGGTTTGTAGTTTTTAAGGTATTTCCCTATAGTATTGTTAGTCTGGTACGCTATGTTGATATTTTTTTGATTTAAAAATTTCCCCAGTTTTTTCCGTTGGTTTGCCGAAATAGGTTAAGCATTTAAAAGTGGTATTTCTGTAAAAACAATTCAGAGTAAAGCAAAACAGAATGATGTAATCTTTACCAAAGCAGACAAAGGTAACACAGTAATAGCAATAGACAAAATCGACTATATTAATAAAACGTTAGATTTTTTCAAAACAGGAAAGTACGAAATTTTAAATAAAGATCCAACAAATATTTTTCAAAGAGAAATAAAACAACAAATTGAACAGGCTAAAAGTATCATTCACGATAAAGATAAAATTAAATTGATAAATATGAATCTCCAAATCCCACAACTTTATTCACTCATAAAACTACAGAAACTTGACCACCCAATCAGACCAGTTGTTTTCTACATGTCTGCTCCAGCATATAAGACGTCATCCTTTTTAATTGATTTAATCAAATATCATACCAAATTTGAACCTAAATATAGTATCAAAAACTCATACGAACTCGTGAATAAAGTTAAGAATATAAACAATTCCAGATAATTCTAAATTAGTCTCTTTCGATGTCAAAAACTTATTTCCAAGTGTTCCTCCAGATGAAACAATAATTTTAATAGAGAACCTATTAACAAAAAAACAAAGTAAATGAAGTTATAAAAATGGACATAATTAATTTATTAAGAACTTGCCTAAGACAAAATTATTTTTCATTTAACAATACATTCTACAATAGTAAGGAAGGGTTAATTATGGGGAGTCCATTAAGTCCATTACTTGCCGAAATTTTCATGGACAGTATTGAAACAATGATATTTAACAACCATAACAACAATAGTAGTAATTGCCTACACTGGTATCGATACGTAGACGATATAATTGTATGCTTTACAGGTACGGACAGACAATTAACTCACTTTTTACAGTATATTAATTCTTTACATAGAAATATCAGTTTTACAATGGAAGAAGAAGTCGAAGGGAAAATCAATTTCCTAGACTTAACAATCAGTAAAGCCAGGAAAAAAACATGAATTTGCAATATATCACAAACCTTGTCATACAGATACCACAATTCACAATAGTTCTCATCACTCTAACCATCATAAACTTGCCGCTTATCATAGTTTTATACATAGACTAACTAATATCCCCTTATCAGAAGAAAATTTTACTAAAGAATTAAACTACATAAAACAAGTAGCCGTTAACAACGGTTATTCGGTTACTTTAATCAATAGTATCGTTAAGAAAAAACTTAGAAACAAGGCTATCTCAGAAATATACTCACGTTTTTAAGGACAGAAATACCACTTTTAAATGCTTAATCTATTTCGGCAAACCAACGGAAAAACTGGGGAAATTTTTAAATCAAAAAAATATCAACATAGCGTACAAGACTAACAATACTATAGGGAAATACCTTAAAAACTACAAACCACAAATCAATAAAGACAACAAATCAGGGGTTTTATCAATTAACATGTGGGTCATGTCCTAAAACATACATCGGACAAACTGGACGTACATTTAGACAAAGAATTACAGAACACGAAAAAAGTTTCATCCATAGAAAATCTAATTCAACATATGCTAATCATCTATTAACAGAAAATCACACATTTAACAAGAATTTCAAAATTTTACACACCCAACAAAAAGGTTTAAAACTAAACCTTTTAGAGACTATGCAAATAAATCGATTAAGGACTACAGGTACTTTACTCAACGACCAGGTAGATTTAAGCAATTCACCATTATCGAATTTATTCTCTTAACTCCAAATCTGTGTGGATTTTCCAATACTATCAATGTAATTTAATTAGGTGGTAATATTATAATTAAGAAATTATATAAAACTGTGAATATTAAACCTAACTTGACAGTGTAAAATGTAGATCTGAAGAAGCTGCATCGACAGCGAAACGCGTCATCGCAATTTAAATAAACCAGTGGAAATTGACTAAAAACAGTCTTTTATTATATATTTATAATTGTAAAATATATTCCATTTAAGGTTAAATTATTTTATTGTATACATGCGTATTCTATATCCTATTTTTTTTTCGAAAAATGTGATTGCTGGAATAAAATTAAAAACGGCACATTTTTATATTATTAAACTGAGAAAAAGCCAATCCCAACCCGAGAGCCGTGAGCGGTTTATATTTTAAAATTACAAACTATTTGTGGCTTAACTTCAAATTTCTACGATTTAATTAGTGCAAAGTGTAAGTTCTGCTACGGCTTAAAATTCTAAATGAACTGAAGATGATTAAGAAGTGCTTAGGATTATTAGAAGTTCATATTTGAAACAGTAAAATTTTAATTAGTTTGTAAGATTAATTTTTAATTAGAGCCTTAGATATATTTTAAATTTTACAATTTAATTTTCTTTTCTTTTACCATAAATTTTGTAAATAGATGGTAATTTTGAAATTCGACTTTAAAAAGGTCGTCAAATAATAAGGAGTAATACAAAAAAATACTTTTACTACTACTACAATCTACGTACATTGAGCCCGTTATTTAATTTCAGCGAAAAGTCCAATTTTTCTTTTTTTTTTACATGTTTATAAAAAATATCCTTGCCTAGATAATGACAAGTCTGCTGGTCCAAATATCCACTAGCAGCCGTTTTGTATTAATGTTGAGGGCCAAAGTTGACCACAAATAGTAAAATCACCGTTGTCGACGTTGTCGTAAAAATTCTATCACTACATGAAAGGACAGCAGGACCTATGTAGTTCAGGTTTATTGGATAAAGTTTTCTATTATGCTGGTTGTAAAATTTTGCAAAGATATATTAAAATTGGGTAGAAAAAGTCCAATTTTACAAATTTAGTTTTCAATCAGTGTGCCTAATTTAATTATTATATTGTAAAGATGGTCTTAATGTGATTTGTATTTGATTACTTTGTTTTGTAGAAATGTTTACTTTGATTTTAAAAAATACGTGTCCAGTTTAGTTATATACCTGTTTTTCAAAATGAAATCTGATGGTGAAACGCACCTCACTTCAATTAAGGAATTGAGATAAGCTATTTCAACAAACTCGAGATAAAATAGTTACTATTAATATTTTATATATTATTTAATGATAATTCTCGAGATACAGACATTTATTATAGTTTATTGCCCGACACCTCTCAGGCCTTCAAAGCTTTGTTAGTCTTATTCTGGTCGAGATTCTCCCCAAATATTTTTTTAAGTGACTAGATTCTTGTAATTTTATTTAGTTAAACCGCTTCTTGAGGTAATCTAAAACGCCCAAGTTTACTGGCGACTAATTAGGCGTGCTTGGCAACCACTGATCTAGTGTTATAAATAAGGAAACCTAAATATGCAAGTGAAAAACTTTAAAATATGCGCAAAAAATATGCAAATAATTTTCTCAAAATATGCACATACATGTTGTAAATATGCAGTAAAAAAAATCGAAACAGACTTGAAAAATGTAAATTTATTGTTTCACATTACATGATACGAGTACTATACAAATGTAGCAATAAAAAACCCATTTTAATTTTCAACATACAGGGCGAATGAATTAAATCTAAATATAATATACAAAGTAAAAAATAAATATAAATAATAATACATATTATAAAAAATTATATACGTAGTAAACAGCATAATAAAACATACATTTTAAACTTGATACATACAGGGCGATGCAACTAAGTAAGCGGAAATATGCAAATATTGCAAAAGACAGGGTCGCCGTTAGTTTATAAAAACAATAAACTAAATGTTTCTCAAAATTCTCCATTAAAAAGTTTTGTCTTCTATCGTTGTATAAAAATTTATAAATTGAGAAACTCCTTTCCACATCGACTGATGTAATAGGGGCGTTTTTAAAATTATTAAATAGCATAGGATCTTAATCAATGGAATCAATAAAATCCCCCTTTAAAACATTAGCTACTTGGCTGACAAATTGAAACCCACTATTTTTTTCCATAACATTCCGAAATTTTTGAAAAATTTTGCTCTCAATTTTACCTACGACATTTTCAAAAGCGACCTCACATTGTTTTATTAGTTGAACACTTCGGGTTAATGGCAAATTAGATTCCTCTATTTGAGTTATGGTTTTAGAAACAAAGCTATAATTTGTTTTAAGAAAGGAAAGTTGTTGTTTTATCTCCTTGTTTTTGAATAATCGTTTAAGTTCTGTAAGGGATTGGGAAGATTCGTCTGATAATTCTGCAATTAGACCATCTAGTTGACAGAAGTTGTCGCAATAAAAAAATGTTCCTTCCAACCAAGTGCCCCATCTTGTAATAACAGGCTGGAAGAAGAGTGTTTGGTAGTTTTTCTTTGTAGAACTGAATCCTTAAAGACGATTTAAGGAAGATTTTCTTCATGTTAGAAATTAAGCTATTCACAAGCGGAAAATGATTCCTAATTTCCTCAGCAACCCTATTTAAAGCATGAGCGAGACATGTTGCATGTATTAAGTTTGGATAAAAAGTTTTCAAATTTTGCCCGGCCTTTATCATGTACGGTGCTGCATCTGACAAAATAAGCAAAAAAATATCTCCTGGAACAGGCGTAGGAAGAAAAAACTTCGATAGTTCCTCTTGAACAAATCTGGCCACTGTCATTGCATTTGTTTTTTCTAACTGTTTGGAAGCAATCAGATAAGATTTTGGTAAAATATCGTCGTTAAGAACTCCAATCAATAAATGCGCAATATACCGTCCTCTTGAATCGGTGGTTTCATCAATACATATGTAAAAATGTTCGTTGCGAATTTTACCTTTAATTTCCTCAATTACCTGTGAATACAAGGAGCTTACGTCGTTTCTTCGTATTATTGTTTCACCTGGGATATTAAATTTGCAATACTTTTGGAGGAAGGAAGTAAAGTTTTGATTACGTAGCTTCGATAACGGAATGTTTGATGTCATCATTGCACGGCATAGATCTCGGTTAAAGATGTCTTGTTTATTTAGCTCTTTATTTTTGTACGTTGGTTGGAAACATTGCATTAATGTGTGTTGTGGCCTATCCCCAGGTTTCGTCTTACTCAATTTGGCAAGCAGTTTTCACGTGTTGCTCTATTTGAAATTTTTTATCGCATGGTATCTGCAATAAAAAAAAAGAAAATTTAATTAAAATCCCAAGGAAAAAATTCGTTAAATAGAAAACTAGGTGCTTAGAGCAGGCAAAAATTAAAATTCTGCTTTGTGCCTTTTTTATTAGATTATCTAGAAATAAATACGTTTACGTATGTATTTCTATTTCGTGGTTTCGTTAAATAGAAATTTTGTTCGTTAAATGGAACAAAAATAACTTAAATAACATTAAAAATAGCATCAACGGCAAAATCCTGACAAAAAATTTCGTTATGTTTAAATATTAAACGAAAATGAAATACCCTGTATATTCAATAGGTATTCAAAAATTATACTTACAATTTTAACACATGCAGAACAGTAGATTTTTCCCATATCTATTCTTAGTTCTTTGTATGGTTTAATCCACACTGACACACTACTGGCTTTGGGCATTTCACTGTAGTAAAATACGACTCACAAGATAAAAAGCACAAATCGACGTAACCACTTTAAAAGCACAACCAAAAATGAAATCTAATAAATTAATAATACAAGTATGCTCTGATGGCCGTCTGGGGTTTACTGACTGGTTTTTACTGACCATAAAATAATTAAATTTATTGGGGGAAAACCACCGGCGCGGCGGCGGCAGCCTAAACATTGACCCTTAGTCCGAAAAAAAATGAATGAAAAACGCCTGCCAAAGACCTACATTATTAAAAATTCCTTCAAATATGCACATATATGCTATTTTTAAAGCATTTACGCAAATATTTAGAAAAATGCATATAATATGCAAAATATGCAATATATGCACTTTGCATATTTGAGTGTTCTTAGTTATATAAAATTTGTATCCTTCCAGGTAAACAATTTCTGGGCTTAACGAAATAGTCATTCTTTGGGTACAATTTCGGTGCATAGAATCGAAAACACGATTTGAAAAATCTTGATAATAATTTGCGCTCCAGGTTGTACAAATGCGGTAAATATGCAGCCATTTACTGAAACGCCCAGCAAAACCGTTTCTCTCTGTAGGTGAGCCAATTTCGAGTACACCGAAAGATTTTTTCTCGTTTGTGATTTTGATTTGTACTGCATAAGATTCTGATCATAATTATTAGCAAGGCAAGATCGCTAAAATTTCATTTGTTTGCCACTGGTTCCTATGTTAGTGGATTCGAGTTTTTCAACATTTTCTTCAATCTTTCTGACGTCTCTTTTCTATTTCAGGGCATATAGTTTTGGTTATCTTCACTCTTTTCTTTTTAGAATGGGTATTACCGAATATAACCACTTAAGTTCTAAGTGTTAAAACTTCATATGTGACTTAGGGAAGATGATGAGTGATATAAAATTTGTAAAAAAATATGCACTTTCTTTAGATATTGATTTAATTTTTTATGCAGGAATTGATTCGAATTAAAAATAGCAGTTATTAAAATTTTAAAATAATCCGTTTATGTATTTTGCCCCAAATTCTGTATAGTTCCACTTGACTTATTTTATCTACTTCGCTTCCAGTAATAGAATACCCTCACAACAGAAGGAAACATCTATTCAGAAATGTTGGAATAACTTCCTTGACTTCGTTAACGTTGGGAAATTGTCCTATTTTACTCAGAAATTTTTTAGGATTTCGGAACAGAGAGTAATCACTTGGGGTCAGATCTGGTCTGCAGACTCTAGTTAAGAAATATGGACCTACACTCCATGTTAATAACTTGTGGTTTACGTGACTTCTGGATAGAAACCTTGTCATAAAACAGCCACGCACAAGTCGACAACTTCCCATGGCATTTCTGTTCGATATATCGCATACAGTTATTATTGTGAAAGTATTTTCAATATTAATTGACTTCTGTAACGCGAATTATATCAGCAGAACATATTTTGTCGCTCAAAAACTGTTACCATGATCTAGCTAACTCTGAGAGTGAGTATCTCCTCTGTTTCTATTGCATGGATTCCTTATGGAAGTTATCTGCGTTTTCTCTAAGTGTTTTTTAAATTGTCTTGATGGTAAAATATTTTATTGCTCATACGTGAATATTCGTGACACCAACCGAGGCCTGATCTTTAACATAATCAAAAGTGCATAGATGATATTGTGAACTGCTCAGTTTGTGAGGTAAAATACTGGTCGAAGCTCTAAAACTGTTACTTTTGTTGTTGACCCGCCCAGCATTGTACTTTCAATCCTCTCAATTGGATTGCTTAATGAAGACCAATTTGTCACTACGCACATAGGGGTATTTGAACGATCTACGTGGCCAAAATTATTTTTCGGTTCTATTGTATGCCAAATTATATTACCAAGTTAAATTAATCAGTTACTTTGCATAAAATTATTTAATTTGTAAAAAAAAATAAAAAAAACGAAACTTAATTTTACAAAAAAAAAAAATTTTAAATGAAAACATTTATTTACAAAATAAATGTAAAATTTAAACTTATAACACCCCTCTTTTGCATCGAGGGTTAAAAATACACTATAAACAATCATATTTTGTCGTCCACAAACGTATTTTCATCTTCACTTCCAGAAGAACACAGTGGTCTCGGCTCTGCAGGCAGGAGCATTTCTAGTGTCTCTGGTAGGAATGAATGTGACTTTATCCTCTTTATTCGCCTCATACTGCTCAACAAAGGATCGGAACTTAAAAGTAAACGATTAAAAATGCCCCAGTTGCAGCTTTCTCGTGAAAACCTTCGGGCAAAATCTTGTCGGTAAGACCGAAAGTGCTTGTTCTTTGCCTCAGCGGCTTCTTCAGACAGCTGCCCAATTGGTAATAAAGCATTTTTTATTATCTCTGCGCCATGACCAACTATCTTGTGCATCGTGAGTGTCATGGGATGCCACGGGTAGAGGTCCATATATAGACGAGCAATTTCTGATGCATACTTGTCATATTTTTCTGGGTCGACTTTATGTCCGCTTGAGATTGTCTCCAAAATGACTTTTAACCTATATAACAGGTCATAGCTAAGGCCTGCTGCCAATTTCGGGTCTTCAAAAAATCTTCGACTGGTGTTCCCATCATTGGTGTTTCCAAAATTTGCCTTTGGCATATCGACCAATAACCCGGTTTCATTGCGAAACCGGGTCTGGATTTCAAGTTTCCTCTCTTTCTCGAGTTCCTTTTCAGCCTCTGTTTTTTCTCTTTTTTTTTTACTGGCAGTTTATAAGCCAGATGTAGAACACTCTCAAATAATCTTATCCTGGCATGTAATACTGAGAGACCGAATTGTACTGCCTCGGGATTAACTTCTTTTGTTATATCCAATCGGTTAAAATGCTTTGAGATTGCACCACAAATATAGCACCGGCTTGTTGCTGTGGTTCCAGGGGCAGCACTACACACTTTTCCATCCACCATTGTCATGATAAATTTGTGTTTGACTATAAACTTTTTCTCATCCAAATCAACCTCAGTAGGAATGAGAGAATCAACTGATTTATTCACGTAGTTAATTACTTGTTCTGTGACATCAGTACTCTCTTTGATAAAACGAAATCTTATTGGCCGACAAAAACGCGGAGAAGATGGAGTCGGATTCTCCCACACGGTTTTTTCATTATTTTTTCCACACACTAATTTTAGAAGCACGAAGCAACTTTGAAATATATTGCTATCCGAATCCGCATCACTGACAAACTTTTGTTTGTATTGGGATTGTTGTGATCCGTCGCAACCCCATTTATGATCGTTAGGATATTCCGTTTTTGTTCATTTAATGTTTGCAATATCTCTTCCAGGTAGTCGGACAATCGTGTAACAGTAAGATCCACCAAGGGCTGTAATTGAGCATCCGCACTAGTGCTAGTCATCTTGCACGCTTCTGGTAGCGGGTAACACTTTTTTTTTCCTTTTGTAGGAGGCTATAACACGGAAAAATATGGTTGTTCGTTCTTCTTATGATTTCATACTGTTCTCTTGTTAGATCTGCGTCTATGTACATTTGGATTTCTTCCTTGACAGTCAAAGGGCTACTTTTATTTTTTGATGATTTTGTGCGATAATACACCTTTTTATATTTCGTTGCCCGAGTTGGTGTAGTAATGATTTCTTTGAGTACATTTGAAGCATCTCGCTTTCCCATTTTTCTCAACTCAACTTGCGCGGCATGCACTATCACCTCCTCTTCAAAGGTAGAGCGAAGCTCCACCGTCTTTCTTCTTTTACTTCTCTCGCTCAATTGTTCAAAAGGTTTGCTTGGTCGACCAGATCGATTTTGCAGACTCTCAACCACTGGAATTTCAAAGGTTCCTTCTAGCCATGAACTTGTATTGAACAAATATGTCTTCCTTATTATAGGCTTTGATCCATCTACGTTTAACTTCAGATTTAAAATGAGAAAAATTCCTTTTTAAGGTTTGTATTTGCCCTTGTGTATATCCTTCAGTTGATAAAAGATGTTCTTTCAAGCAATTTAGTTTGTCTTCCAAATAAGGTAAATTTTCCTTCATCATGCGGTCAAACAAGTATTTCCGGGCCACAACCTTCATTCCCGATGTACCAAGGGAACCTACAACAACGAATCGTTAAGTTAAAACTGATAAAATCAAAAATCTTTTTTTTCTCACAATTTTCACCATAATTTTCAAAGTCCCAAAATGTATCTTATCCGGACTTATCCGGGGCCAGTTTTTTGATTTATTATTTACTGAAACTACCAACTTTAGAATATTATCAAAATTATAGCCGAATCTAACAGGGAAGTATGAAAACGACAGTAAAACATATTTTTTTTTACAAAATAGTACTCGTGGAAAAGACCTTTCTTTACCGTCCCTTACGCTGACTCACAAATAAGTAAATGATAAAAGTTTTATGAAATAACATAGGTACATACCCGTACTTTGAGAATCCATCACTTTTTCCACTACTTTAGAACTTATAGACATAAAATTCTACTTTCACAATTATGATTTTTAAGAGCGCCGAGAACTGATAACGTACACGAGGTAACAGGATCGAATTCCGACTGACATAAAACAGGTAAGACTGCACGGGTAGGGTTGGAAGCGGTTGTCTTTTGTTCTCGGAAAGGTCCTCTGTCTCTGGTAGTCGGTTACCTGGCAATATTTTGTGTTTTAATTTTTTGACTTATGGCGGCGTAGATCGTTCAAATACTTGTATGTGCTACGTCTATTGTAAATTAAGACATGTCCAACGAATCTGCACGTGCATTCTGAACTCTGGCCTAGAAAACTTACTGACTCTCCTTTATAATTGTTAGTCAACATCTCTAATTATAATTTCTCTTTGTTTCAGATGTGGACAAGAAACGAGAGTAATACCTCGATTGCTTCAACTCCGTTTCCATTGGTTAAAATCTGAAAAGGAGTCGATGCGACTCGAACAGGCGGGTATAACAAACGAAGTCCTAAACTCCGCTATTGCGGCATTTACATTGGAAATAATAGCAAAGCACGGCGACCCAGCTCAAAGACTTTGTAACAAAGACCCTTTGTTAATAAAAATGGGTAGCTATGTCCTCGATCTCTTCCCTAATGCTAAATTTATCTTTATGGTGCGCGACGGACGTGCTACAGCACACTCTATTATAACGCGAAAGGTTACAATAACCGGTTTTGATTTAACTAGTTATCGGCAATGTCTAAAAAAGTGGAACAGTGCCGTAGAAGCAATGAACAATCAGTGTAAAGAGATGGGTCCTTCAAAATGTCTACGAGTGCCCTATGAACAACTGGTGCTACACCCAAGGGAGTGGATGCAAAAAGTACTTAAGTTTTTAGATATACCATGGAACGAATCAGTGTTGCATCACGAAGACTTCATTAATAATGGCATCAGCCTAAGCAAGTAAGCATTTTTACTCTACTTATATTTTAAAAAATATCTATAGTAATGTAGTTGTATCCTACATTGTAAAAATAAATTCTTGATTCAGTCGCTAACAAAGCTAAGTAAATTTCTTCAGATAGTTGTATCGCAGAAATAATTTATGTAGAAACTAGTGTGTTACTTTTAGGTTATAATCAGAGATGTGCCGGATCGTTAAAAATATAAATCCACGGATACGAATACGGATCATTGGTGTCTAGATCCGCGAATACGGATACAGATACGGACCTCAACTTTCTTACACAGTCGGTGTCGGTGCGCGTGACCTTGAAACGACAGTTGACGCTTTGCGTTGGTGATAGGACATGTTTCGACTTGCACTGCGCGGATTTTTTGTTTTGTTTATAGTTTAGTGTTGGTTTAGTGTGACACAAGGCAGCATAGATTACGTTTGTGTGTTTAGTTAAAAGATTTAATTATTTAAGTAAAAAAAATGTCTTCAAAGAAGTTTAGTAGTGTTATATGGAGATATTTTACGATAATAAATGATGAATGTGCCAAGTGTAAAATTTGTGACGGAAAGTATTCCCGTAAGGGTAAAGGCACAACTTCTTTGAAAAATCATCTACAAAGAAAGCGTTCTCAAGAATATAACTTATTCTTAAAAGAAGACTCCGCTAAGAAGAGTACCGAGACAATTTCACAGCCGGAAACATTTTTACAAACGGTAAAAAGAGAATTTAGACAAAGTTATTTTACAGAAAACATAGAGAAAGCCAAAATGTGGAATAATACAAACCCCAAATCAGTAAAAATTGACTATTTAATTGCTGAAGTGTTAGCTTTATCTAATTTACTTTTTCAACACGTAGACGATTGATGGACCATGTTGTTCCAAATTATGTTTTAAAAGGCAGAAAATATTTTACGGATCTTGTTTTGAGAAAGTTTCCTTCACATCAGATATCTGGTTAGATTCTTCATCAGGAGTTTCATTGTTATCCTTAACATGTCATGGTATTACCAAAGATTTTATACGAAAAAATATCGTTTTGAAAGCGGAGGTTCTTGAAGAACGTCACACGGGAGATTATATATCGGAAACATTTCAAAGTATGTTAGAAGAATGGGGAATTCCGAAACAAAATGTGCATTGCATGGTAAGAGATGGGGGATCCAATACGAAGCGTGCCTGTACTTTATCTGAAATAAATAATATCGACTGTACAGCACATCAGTTGCATCTGGTGGTCAAAGAAGCTATTGAAAAAGTCGATACAATCTCCATATTACTTACAAAATGTAGGAAAATTGCAGGACACTTTAACCATTCTACAATGGCAAAGCAAGAATTAGAAAAAATACTCAATCAAAAAGTTTTAAAAATTTTGTAAGACTTGCCGACACGCTGGAATTCCAGCTATTATATGTTGAAAAGACTTGGTTGCATCAAGGATTCACTGTTGCTTTATTCTTCTAATAATAAAATAGAACAGCTTGATGCCGAAGAATGGATGTTAGTTCAGGAATTGGTAAGAGTGCTGAAGCCTCTGGAGGATACCACAAAAAAATTGAGCTCACAAAACTGTATATCCGACGTTATTCCTCTAGTACGAGCATTAAACAAAGTACATGACGAGATTCAAATTTCTGCTAATAGTGGGGAAAATCTCAACATCAGTACATCCGCCGTTCCTGATTTTGTGTCTTCTTTAAAGAATGAATTAGATTTTTTTCTGAAATTGACAAAAACGTATTGTTTCAACTAGCTACATTTTTAGACCCACAGTACAAAGGTAAATTCTTCAGTGACTTTCTCATCAAAGAAATAAAACAGAAATTACTTACAGCTTTAGAAACTGAAGTAAATCTCACAACTACAATTAGTACAGAGTGTGTACTGTACTATACTACAGACAAACCAATTCTTTGTTAGAAAAGAACATTGCAATAGTTTAGAAGATTATATGGCCAATATGTTAGATAGTGACGATAACAATGAGGAATCTGAAAATCAAACATCAGATACGAAAGCTAATTTGCTCACAGAATATGCCAGAGAAAAAAGATTATCAAGAGACCAAGATCCATTACAGTATTGGCAGATTAACAGTAAAAAGTTTGGAGGTCTCAGTCACATCGCTCGCACATATTTATCGTCACCTGCAACAAGCGTTCCAACTGAGCAGTTTTTCAGTGCAGCAGGAATTGTTTATGATCCTCATCGTAATAGACTTTTGGGGGACAAAGCTGCCAAATTACTCTTTTTGAAGTACAAGTTACCATTACTTAATTTTGATTATGACATATAATATTTTTAAGTTCCTGAAAGTGTGATTGTTTTTTCATCTAATGTTAACACTTAGAAGTACAAATTAATGCTGTTAAGTGTAAGAATAATTATTTTTATTAGTATTTTCGGAACATCACAGAGATTTAAATTTTGATCTTATTATAAAGATAATAATGTCTTAACCTATTTTGGTAACACGTCAGAGAAAATTAAAAACCACTTAAACAAATATAATATCAACATACTCGTAGCTTTTAGAACAAACAACTCGTTAGGAAAATTCATTAAAAACGCAAAGGGAAAACAAAATAGATCAAAAAAATCTGGAGTGTATCAGTTGAATTGTGGTTCTTGTCATAAAAGTTACATAGGTCAGACAGGTCGCTCATTCGAAACTCGGATTTTAGAACATAAAAGAAGCTATTTAAAAAACAAAACTGACTCAGCGTACAGTAATCATTTAACAGAATCAGATCATCTTTTTGACGATAAATTTAAAATTCTACACATACAAAACAAAGGCGTAAAATTAAACCTATTAGAAAATTTAGAAATAAATAGAATTAAAAATTCAGACAACATATTAAACGAACAAAAAGATACCTGTCTGGCCCATGGTAACTCACCTTTACTCAATTTATACGATTAATATTCAGAATGGATTTCCCAGCAATATTCATTAGCATATAGTATTAATTTTATTACCTATCTACCTTAGGGTATTTGTATAAATGTAACAACACTAATATTCAATATCATTTTGTATCAGACGAAGCTATAGTATAGCGAAACGGGTCATACAGTTTCAGTGAAACTAAATAAAGTGGAAATTTGACAAAATCAGTCTTTCATTACATTCGTTATGAATTTCTATCAAGTAACAGCCAGAACAATTCAAAGTTTAAAAAGCATTTTAATTTTTTCGTAATTTATCTATTTTCCAGTTAATCAAAACCCCATTTTCCAATGACCCACTTAGTAATACTACCAAAATGTATTTCTTCACATTATCACCGCTCGTACTGTTTCTTTGAATTTTAACAAAGTTTAAATTCAAAACACATTAGCTTAACGTTTCTATCTAATTTACAAATTAGGGCGAACTTTTTCCGTTTCTCAATAAAATTTATAAAACCTAGCAAATTAACTTTTTTGGTTTCTACTTTAATGTAGTTTAAACCTTAGATCCGTTTCGTAACAACGTTAGAAAAGTTGTTCACTTAAAAAGAAACCAAAGAAAATGAAACCAACTAAATTACTTTATTCTCAAATTACTTAAATATTGGGCGGATAATATAATTTCTCTGTTTCGTAACTTTCGGAACAATAATTATTACTCATATCTTTTCTAACTTATTGAACCTTGTAACTTATAAAGATGAAAAAGTGATAAAAACATCTATAAAATTTTCGAGACCTTAATAAAATAGCAAGGTATTCATATACCATATGGAGTGAAAAGTTCCGAGACTTTCCGAGATATGGCAGCACAAACAAAGAACCATATGATTTTCAGTTAATGTCAACTCTCAGAAAATTCGTGTAAAATTTTCATGACATTTTGTCTCTTAGTTTGTGAGTTACAGCTGTTTGAGTGGAGCATGGATCGCCCAGTTGCCAGAATTAGTGACAACTGCTTCACTGTGTACAGGGTGAGTCAATGATAGAGATTTCGGGAATGACGAAAAAATGTCAAATACAATAGTTTTAGGGAATGTTAAGGTGCACAGTTTTAAAATTATTTTTGAGTATACAGGGTACTTCAAAAAGTGTGGCCGATATAAGATATGTTTTTTTAAATGGAACAGATGTACTATTTTCTAATTTATATTTAAATTCTGAATAAAATTTAATAACTTTTTTATTAATAATGTTATATACCGAAACCTAGTAGTTTTTCTAATGTTTCAATTTTTTTTAAAAAATACAGTCGACACTGTTTATAGTGAAACTCTATATAGTGAAAAACTCTTTATAGTGCAATTTTTTCAAGACCTAGAATATTTTAATGAAATTTCATGTAAAAAGCGCTGCATATAGTGAATCTGTAAAATAGTAACACTCTATATAATAAAATTGTTACCGGAATTTTATGTATAAATTTTTATGCATTTATTGAGATCTTGGCCATTTCGGGTTTCCCATTTTTATCTAACATTAGCACGAATTCTATTTTTATGACGCATTCTTTTGAAAAGGTTCTTAACGCGTTTATAACGCCTAATGGTTGGCAATAAATCAGGTAGATTTCTGTGAGAAACCCGGGGAATAACCCATTTTATAGAAACCCGGGGAAAAACCCGTTTTATAGTCGAGGCCTAGTAATTCGCAAATTCAGTTTCTTTTTGCTTAAGAATCAAGTAAGATGTCCAAGCGAGTGTGTTTATGTTTAGCTGAGAAAATTAAAGTTTTGGAGGAAGTTGATAAAGGCTGCAAAAAAATTGATGTTGCTGCAAAATTTGGTGTTTCTCCAAGTTGCGTCTCTCTGATAATAAAAAAGTCGCGACAGTATCATCAAGAAACCTAGTGTTCCAAGCAGTCGAAAACGAGTACGGGTGAGTACTTACGAGAATGTAAATGAAGCAGTTTTACGATGGTTTCAAGTGACCCGTACGCATCAAAACGTACCAATATCGGGAAATTTAATAAAGCAAAAGGCTCTACAATTTGCTAAAGAATTTAACTGCGTTAATTTTCAAGCTAGTGAAGGGTGGTTGAGTGCCTAGAAGACTCGCAATTCAATTGTTTTCAAGACGGTGTCTGGCGAGAGTGCAAGCGTTAGTCAGGAGGACTGTGACATTTGGACTGAAACTGTTTTAAAAAGTGTATTGAAAAAGTACGAGTCAAAAAACGTTTTCAATTGTGATGAAACCGGTTTGGTTTTTAAATGTTTGCCAAATAAAACTTTTGCTTTTAAAAGTGATAAATGTTTTGCTGTTAAAACAAGTAAAGAAAGGGTAACACTTATGGTTGGAGCAAACATGGATGGCTCAGAAAAACTGAAATTACTGCTCATAGGTAAAAGCAAAAATCCCCGTTGTTTAAAAGGAGTTAAATCTGTGGAGTTAGATTACGCCCATAATAAAAAGGCATAGATGACTTCTGAGATTTTCGAAAGATGGATCAAAGAACTGGACACGAAAATGAAAAGCCAAAAGCGAAAGATCGTGATGTTTATAGACAATTGTCCTGCACATCCAGTTACTGTAAGTAAAAAATTAAGGAATATTGAATTGATCTTTTTTTCCACCAAACAGGACCTCCAAATTGCAACCTATGGACTAGGGTATTATAAAAAACATAAGGCATCATTACCGAATCAGAATTGTTCATAAAATTGTTAATGCGATGGATAACAACATTCCAGTCCAAAAATTGATTACCCTTAAAGAGTGTATAACCGAAGTCGCTAAAGTATGGAGTGAAAATGTTTCTCAGAAAACTATCAAAAACTGCTTTTCTAAAGCAGGTTTTACTGAAAAAAATTGACGAATGGGAAGAAGAAGATTAAATGGATCTCGCTACCTTAGAAAGGCAATGGGGTATTCTACCAAAAACTGCTAACTACTCTCAGGGGCCAGGAAAGTGTACCTGATCAAATCTTTATGCATTTGAATAAATGCGAGAATTTTGTTGAGCAACAATTATTTTTTCAAAAGTAATGTTTAAAAGAAAATAACTGATTATTTTTCCTAGTACGTATGTACGTAGTATGTACATATGTATTAACAGATTTTGTATTATTCTTTTTATTTCGTATGTAGTATAAATTCCGTAAGTTATATCTTTACACGTGCGTCATAGTTTTCAGGCAATATCCCAGACGACTATTATATTTTTTGTCTCTTTTTTACCAATACCTGCGATTTATTGGTGAAAAGAGACAAATAATATAATAGTCGTCTGTTATATGGCCTGAAAACTATGACGCATGGGTAAAGATATAACGTACTTATGTATGTATTTAGCCCTGTACATGCTATGTACTATTTAAACTTTCAAATGTTTAATAAAATCTTTTCTAATAATTCATTTTTGCAATTTTTTTTGTTGCTTGTACCTTATAAAATACCAGTAAATGATTACCAATATAAAATACATACATAGCAATATATACGGATTTTTTCTTTATATAGTGAAAAACTCTATAGTGAAATTTCGGTCAACATTTTGGTCTTTCACTATATAGGGTGTCGACTGTACTAGTTTTCAGTTTTGTAAAAAATTGTTAGTAGCGCCATTGTTTCTAAAGGTGGAATATTTATAATTGGTACGAGCGTTCTATAGAGATGAAAAAAATACGTAGGTAAATAAATTTTAGTTAGATGCTACAGGGTGTTCAAAATAAATTTATGCATTTCGACTATTTTAAATTGAAAAATCTCAAATTTTTTAAATGGCATATCCTGTATATTATTATTTTTTCTGATAGATTTTATAAAACCTTCCAACTTTTATCAAGTATGTCATATACCTATTTCTAATAGTTTTATTTTGAATTTTTCAATTTTTACCCTTGTTTTTAATACACTTACGCTATTGTGAAAACATAAACAAATAGTTAATAATAATTTTCATATAGGTAAGATACAACGAATTGTACCAAATACGCACACCTAGTACTCAATCGGAGGCTGACACAGCAGCCACAAGCCGACAGAGTGGTTGGCACAGCCAACACTAAAGGCAGGCAGCGAGATTTGCGAGGAATCAACCTCAGACCTTATGTGGTTTAACGTAAAACAACTTAAAATAGGCAAAAGCCCATATTTAAGCAGTCTACCCACTGTTCTCTTATTCGTCCATCCATCCCGAGACGCGTTTCGCCGTATCACGGCTCATCAGTCGGGCTAGGATCGACGAAGAAGAGAACGTTGTGTTCCGTAAGTGCCGGAATAAAGTACTTAAAATTCTGTTCTTTTCTTCGTCGATCCTAGCCCGACTGATGAGCCGTGATACGGCGAAACGCGTCTCGGGATGGATGGACGAATAAGAGAACAGTGGGTAGACTGCTTAAATATGGGCTTTTGCCTATTTTAAGTTGTTTTTACGTTAAACCACATAAGGTCTGAGGTTGATTCCTCGCAAATCTCGCTGCCTGCCTTTAGTGTTGGCTGTGCCAACCACTCTGTCGGCTTGTGGCTGCTGTGTCAGCCTCCGATTGAGTACTAGGTGTGCGTATTTGGTACAATTCGTTGTATCTTACCGTTGTGTTCCGTAAGTGCCGGAATAAAGTACTTAAAATTCTGTTCTCTTCTTCGTCGATCCTAGCCCGACTGATGAGCCGTGATACGGCGAAACGCGTCTCGGGATGGATGGACGAATAAGAGAACAGTGGGTAGACTGCTTAAATATGGGCTTTTGCCTATTTTAAGTTGTTTTACGTTAAACCACATAAGGTCTGAGGTTGATTCCTCGCAAATCTCGCTGCCTGCCTTTAGTGTTGGCTGTGCCAACCACTCTGTCGGCTTGTGGCTGCTGTGTCAGCCTCCGATTGAGTACTAGGTGTGCGTATTTGGTACAATTCGTTGTATCTTACCGTTGTGTTCCGTAAGTGCCGGAATAAAGTACTTAAAATTCTGTTCTCTTCTTCGTCGATCCTAGCCCGACTGATGAGCCGTGATACGGCGAAACGCGTCTCGGGATGGATGGACGTATAAGAGAACAGTGGGTAGACTGCTTAAATATGGGCTTTTGCCCTATTTTAAGTTGTTTTACGTTAAACCACATAAGGTCTGAGGTTGATTCCTCGCAAATCTCGCTGCCTGCCTTTAGTGTTGGCTGTGCCAACCACTCTGTCGGCTTGTGGCTGCTGTGTCAGCCTCCGATTGAGTACTAGGTGTGCGTATTTGGTACAATTCGTTGTATCTTACCGTTGTGTTCCGTAAGTGCCGGAATAAAGTACTTAAAATTCTGTTCTCTTCTTCGTCGATCCTAGCCCGACTGATGAGCCGTGATACGGCGAAACGCGTCTCGGGATGGATGGACGAATAAGAGAACAGTGGGTAGACTGCTTAAATATGGGCTTTTGCCTATTTTAAGTTGTTTTACGTTAAACCACAATTTTCATATAGTTTAACTTATCTAATGATTAATTTTTTTGTCGTAATAAATATTCAAAAATATGCCCGTCTACTTGAATACACATGTTTAGTCGTTTTATTATATTTTCCTTCACTTTCCTTAGCATAAAGGGCGTTATTGTCCTGCACGCATCCCGTATCCTATTTTCCATATCTACTGGTGTTGTAGGGGGATTCACATAAAACACGATCTTTAATGTAGCCCCATAAAATGAAGTCTAAAGGTGTTAAGTCACATGATCGATCGGACCACCGAATGAATCCATCCCTACCGATTCATTTTTTTGTGGGTAACGATCGTTTAAAAATTCCCGAACTTTCCGGTGGTAATGGGCCGGAGCTCTGTCTTGTTGAATCCACATTTGTTCCCTTTCAAAGTTATCAGCTTCTTCAAGAAGCCGGGGTAATTCGTTTTGCAAAAAATTTAGATATCTAGGCCCGTTAAGCGGTTCGCGGAAAAAATGTGGACCAATAATTGGAAAATTTAATATTCCACACCATACATTAAGCGACCAATGGTTTTGGTTTTGAACTTCCCGGACCTAAAATGGATTAACTGTTAAATAATAATGCATGTTATGGCTGTTAACTGCTCCATTACTGCGAAAAGTAGCTTCATCAGAAAACCTTATTTTGGATAAAATATTTGGATCGGCCTCTATTGCTCCATTCATGGTGGTACAAAAGTTTACTCGTCGTTCAAAATCACGGTCTTGAAGTTTTGGTGTAGTTCCATATGAAAGGGATGATACTTGTATTTTGTCGTGGTGCGACTAGCCGTAGATTGGGATGTGTCAGATAGGTCAGCTAGTTGACGGCTGCTAACCTGGGGATTATTTTCAACATGAAGTAAAATCTCAATTTCTCTTTCCTCATTGGTAGCATTCTGGTTTACTATTTTTCGTTTCGTACACTCAACGCTACCACTACCATCAAACCATTCCATTAAGCACTGAAAAGATTTTCTAGATGGTATAACATCTATTAGGGTACTTCGCTCTGTAAAGCCTTACTGCCGAAAGAATTTTTTCCCGCCTCGCCCAGTATATAAACCATATTAATTAATTCATTTTTAGGAAAATCCATAACTATTACCTTTATACGTCACTTTACTACAACAAATTAAACTATTTTTTACTTACTTAATAGCCATGTCAAAATTTGACAATGCCTATATTTTTTTAAAGAGTTGATTGATTGGTCCGTTACTTTGTGGCAGTATATTTTAACAATAAAACTACTTAATTACTTTGTTAACTGTCACTAAATATATTTGTAAAGATTTTACAATTGCGTTATCGCGATTTCGTAGTACAACTACATTGTCAAACGCTTAACTAAGTCTTAGTTAGTAGTTGTACTACGAAATCGCGATAACGCAATTGTAAAATCTTCACAAATATATTTAGTGACAGTTAACAAAGTAATTAAGTAGTTTTATTGCTATATTTTTTTGTCTTGGCAACTATGATGTTATAGCGTAAGTGTATTAAAAACAATGGTAAAAATTAAAAAATTCAAAATAAATCGAAAACTATTAGAAATAGGTATGACATACTTAATAAAAGTTGGAGGGTTTTGTAAAATCTATCAGAAAAAATAATAATATACAGGGTGTGCCACTTAAAAAATTTGAGATTTTTTCAGTTTAAAATAGTCGAAATGTAAAAATTTATTTTGAGCATCCTGTAGCATTTAACTCAAATTTATTTACATATATCTTTTTTTTTTATCTCTATAGAACGTTTGTATCAATTATGAGTATTCCACCTTGAGAAACAACGGCGCTACTGGCAATTTTTTACAAAACTAGTATTTTTTTAAAAAAAAATTGAAATATTAGAAAAACTACTAGGCTTAGGTATATAACATTATTAATAAAAAAAAGTTATAAAATTTTACGCAGAATTTAAAAATAAATTAGAAAATAGGATGTTCCAATTAAAAAACATATGTTATATCGGTCACACTTTTTTGAAGTACCCTGTAGACTCAAAAATAATTTTAAACTATGCACCTTAACATTCCCTAAAACTATTGTATTTAACATTTTTTCGTCATTCCTGAAACAAATGACATAATGAATTTTACTCTATAGTTGACTCACCCTGTACCCCTTTTTATTACGAAGCTTCTGCTTCATGATGTATGACGGCACGTTTCTGATTGAGATTGCATCGGGCGACTGAGATGGCCAATCTAGTGTGTCGATATATCCGATACCGTCCCTTTCCACTGTCTACACGTTTTACTCTGATGTTTGGGGTCGTTATTCTCATGAAGAATCAGCTCCTCATTTTTATCAACAAACCACCATTTGGCAGTTGGTACTAATGTCTGCTTGTAAATCTGGAGCATTTTTTCAACGTTCAAATTGTAGACAAATATCAACAAATCTCTGCGAGAGGCATCTCCGAATAAAGATCTACACAAAATGTTTCATGGTGTATTGAAACAAGGGGTTAGTGAAAATTGATCAAGTTCGTGGAATGATAACCCCAAAATGAAGCTTTAAGGGGAAAAAAATATATTGCTCCTGTCTGGATCTATGTCTTCCTCTGTCCACGCTAGTCATTTCTCTCTGTGTTTTTCGCTCAGTAATGGGTTCTTGATTGTACTCTGCCACTTCAGATCATGCGATCATGAGATGAGTGCGAATCACTTCATACAATTGATCTGTAATTTGAAATATCAGTGATGTCACCTTTTTTGTGTAAAAGAATCATGATCGAGTTGTTCCAAGCTTGAGGGGGGTGGTGGCGTTATGTAGGCATAAGTTGAATAGTAGCGTTAATGTCTCTAACAGTTTGTTTCCTTCTGTTTTCACTGATTTTATTACAACTCCATCTTCGCCAGCTGATTTATTATTTTTCGTTTGCTTCAAGCTATTTTTTATTTCTCCTATGGTTATGTCTGGCAAATCTTCAGATCCTTAATTTAGAACTTTCCTCTCTCGAACCTGCCTTTCTCTTCCATTCATCTGTTCGCTTTTATATAATTCCCTAGAAAAGCTCTTTGCTATAGTTAAAAGCTCCTGTCTAATTGTAGTTAGGCTGTCCTCATTTTTAAGTTTGAAGATTTCACGTTTTCCATTTGTTAGTTTATTCTTCAAGACTTTTCTGTTCTTACTTCATCCATTATATATATATATATATATATATATATATATATATATATATATATATATATATAATCTTAATTGGGGAACTCGGCAAATTAGGGCGTGATAGGAGATCACACAATTTTCATTAAGCCGCCAATATTTCGGTCCTGGATTGGGACCTTCTTTAGGGCAGAACTGAAAAGAAGAACAGAGCGTATTCACTGATAGTGTCTGGGACAACTTTAAATTAATGATGTTATCATTAGGTTGTTTATAATAAATAAAATTAGTGTGGAACAAGAATAAGATATTAGTCATAATAAGTTAAAAAACTCACATGAGAAGTGCAAAGATTTCGTTAGCCTGAATGGCCGTAGGTTATACATAAAAAAGTTGTTACATATAAAAGTTGGTTAATCCATAAAATATACAAAATACACATTAAAACACTGTAGACAAAATTCTAAAAAACAAATTTAACACATGGATGTAATTGGGAACCTTGGATGTTGAGAACATCGTTAGTTATTTCACTTGTGACCACCACATATGGCCACCGCCATTTAGGAATAAATGACAAGAACGACAGGAGAGAGCTACCCGACAGAGATAAGGGGTTTAGTCAAGAAAACTCAATTAACCAGAATGCGGGGTCGACACCTGGAAGGAACCGATAGAAAAGGAAGTACAAGTATTGGACCCTAAGTGAGAGAGAGGTAGCCAAGTGAGCGACCAAAACCACCCGGTATGTAGTAACGGAAGGATAAAACACAACCTAATTATAAGTAAATGGTGAGCGAGGGAGCGAGAGAGAGAGTGACAATAATGGGAACAACGAAGAAGAAAATTATCTAGTGAATTAATTATTAATTTATTAATTTCTTGTTGGAATCTGATTGGAGGAAGAGATTGTTGGCAAAAAACCAATGAAGACTCGAGGCACCAGGAAGTGTTAGAGAGGTGACGCAAGGTACTGTCAATCTACATTGGCCAAACTTCTCAATCCTTGAATCGTCGTATTGCACTGCATAAAAGTGACACTAGATGCCATCCACACCGATGTGCCTTGGCGACCCATTCTGTTGACAATGGTCATTCTTTTAATTTCAGGGAACCCAAAATTCTTCATTTCTCCAATAATCTTTCCAAGAGAGAATTCCTTGAGATGTGTTACATCCAGGAGAATCACCTTAATATCAATAAAAGAACCGACCTGGATGGTCTTAGTAACATATATAGTTTCCTCCTCTCCTGTGATAAATCAACTTCTCACAATCATTCCCTGTCTTCAAGTGTTTTATGATCCATCTGAACCGCGTTGGTCGTCTCTTTTTTAGCTCCGTAATTTCCAGGGTTTCTCTCCTCCTTCCTCTCTCTATTTACGGTTCTCTTTGATTCTGAGCTTCACAGATTCCTTCCATTTTATCTGGGCCATCTTTTGCACCTAGCGATTACTGTCTTCCTTCCATTGACAGTACCTTGCGTCACCTCTCTAACACTTCCTGGTACCTCGAGTCTTCATTGGTTTTTTGCCAACAATCTCTTCCTCCAATCAGATTCCAACAAGAAATGAATAAATTAATAATTAATTCACTAGATAATTTTCTTCTTCGTTGCTCCCATTATTGTCACTCTCTCTCTCGCTCCCTCGCTCACCATTTACTTATAATTAGGTTGTGTTTTATCCTTCCGCTATTACATACCGGGTGGTTTTGGTCTCTCAATTGGCTACCTCTCTCTCACTTAGGGTCCAATACTTGTACTTCCTTTTCTATCGGTTCCTTCCAGGTGTCGACCCCGCATTCTGGTTAATTGAGTTTTCTTGACTAAACCCCTTATCTCTGTCGGGTAGCTGTCTCCTGTCGTTTTTGTCATTTGTTCCTAAATGGCGGTGGCCATATGTGGTGGTCACAAGTGAAATAACTAACGATGTTCTCAACATCCAAGGTTCCCAATTACATCCATGTGTTAAATTTGTTTTTTAGAATATTGTCTACAGTGTTTTAATGTGTATTTTGTATATTTTATGGATTAATCAACTTTTATATGTAACAACTTTTTTATGTATAACCTACGGCCATTCAGGCTAACGAAATCTTTGCACTTCTCATGTGAGTTTTTTAACTTATTATGACTAATATCTTATTCTTGTTCCACACTAATTTTATTTATTATAACAACCTAATGATAACATCATTAATTTAAAGTTGTCCCAGACACTATCAGTGAATACGCTCTGTTCTTCTTTTCAGTTCTGCCCTGAAGAAGGTCCCAATCCAGGACCGAAATATTGGCGGCTTAATAAAAATTGTGTGATCTCCTATCACGCCCTAATTTGCCGAGTTCCCCAATTAAGATTGTATTTTTAATAATTTTGGTAGATACGGCAACTTTTTGCTTTCTTTCTTTATTCTATATATATATATATATATATATATATATATATATATATATATATATATCAAGGATTTTCTACAGCTGACGCTGTCTTCCTTCTCTCAGCCTTTGATTCCATCCGTTTTTATCTTCCCAGTCTCCATCTGTTAGACTCCTGTCCTCCATAGCCTCGTCCACATCGTCTCTCCACGATCGTCTGGGTCTTCCTCTTTTTCTTCTCCCTATAGGGTTCCACTCCGTTATTTTCTTTATCCACCTATTATCTTCGCTTCGTCTTATGTGTCCATACCATTTTCATCGTTTTTCTTCAGTGGTATTTATTGCGTTCTCTTTGATGTTCGTTCTGCTTCTTATTTCTTCATTTGTTATTCTCTCCATACGTGTCACTCTACAACATCTTCTCCAATAGTCAAGGCTAGATGAACTCCTCTATTCTTTGCCAGTTTTTTTTTCCATTGTTTGTTTTATAGTGTATATGTGGTCTATACATGATTTTCCGGCCGTAAAGCCTGCTTGGTCTTCTCCAATTTTTCCTTTTATATTTTCCTCCATGATATTTTTAATAATTTTTCCATACAAACGTCCCATACTCGATATTATACTTAGGCCTCTATAGTTTGTGCATTTTCTGCGGTCTTCCTTTTTAAATATAGATACTATATAAGCTTTTGACCGTTCCTCTGGTATTTTTTCTCGATTTATCGCTCTGTAGAACACGTTTCTCAGCATTCGATGTAATTTATTAGACCCGTACTTAATCATTTCATTTACTACACCCCCAGGCCCTGTAGATTTATTATTTTTTGAGTGTTTTTATTGCCTTCTTTACTTCTTCAGAGCTTAGTTCTATCTCTTTTATTTCCTTATTCTGTTCTTCTTCAGGGTTCTCTTCTTGGAATTCTTGTCTGTCTTCTGTTAGCAGCTTCTTATAATATTCTTCCCACTCGCTTTCTGGGATGTACTCTATATACGTCTTCTCTCTATTGTGTTAGTCCTTAATGCTTTAATTATTCTCCATGACTCTGTGCTTCTAGTTCCTCCTATATACTGTTCTACATGTTCGCACGATTTTTCCCATCTCTCGTTCTTTTCTTTGTTTATCATCCTCCTCGTTTCTGCATTTTTCTCTTTATATTTCTGTAGATCTTCTTCTGATTTTGTATTCAGCCATTTTTCGTATAGTCTTTTTTTTCTCTTTTATAGATTCTTTGGTTTTTTCACAGATTCTAATTTTATGTTTCTTATTCTCGTCGTCTTCTTTACCTAATGCTTCTAGGGCCGCCTGTTTGATGCATTCTTTTATGTGGTTGGAGGTTGTCGTAGTTAAATTCATTTAATTTTTGATCTAATCGTCGTTTATATAGGTCTCTTATCGTTTCGTCTTGCAGTAAGTGTATTTTGTATTTTATTTTTATTTTCGTTCCATTATTAGTCCGTAATTGTTTCCTTTAGTGTTTTGACTAAATTTGTTGTTTTCATGGTTCCGTTTTGGACAGTGATTTTTTTTCTGTTTTTTTAATTGCTCTAGTTATGTTTGTATTAAGGGTTTCAACAACTGGTTTCTCTGCACTGGATCTCTCTAGAGCCGCCCGGACAGTATTTTCGTAGGCTTTAGGGTTAGCCGGAGTGTACCATTTAGTTGGTTTGGTTTTATTGATTAGTCGCACTCTTTCTTTTTTCAGATTTACTTTGAGATTAGCTCTGATCAGTCTCTGGTCGCTCCCCGTAGAGAAGGAATTCAGCACAGTGACATCACTTACGATTTGTCGTTTATCGGTAAAAATAAAATCGATCTCAGTTGTTGTGCTGCCGCTCGGGCTCACCCAACTCCATCTGTGTGGCTTTTTCTTCAAAAAACTGTTCATAAGATATAAGTTGTTTGGTTGAAGAAAATTCAGCAGTTGTTGGCCCCGTTCTTTCTTCCACCAAGTCCAAATTTTTCCACTGATGTTTCCGAGTCGTCTTATCGTGGACCAAGCTGGGCATTGAGGTCTTCCATGATAAGATTGTAGAGGCAGGGAGATTCCTCTTGGGCGGCTGTTATATCTTCATATCTGTTGTAGGGGCATATGATTGAGTAATTTTTAAGCTGTATCTATTATTTAATTTGAATATTAAGTACGCGATGCGGAGTGATATTTTCTTTACACTGACTATGTTGGGATAATGTCGTTTGTTGATTAGGAAACCGATACTACCATAGGAATCATTTATATTTCCGGCATAGTAGAATATAAATTCTGACTTCAAGGTAATCCATTTCTCTTCGCCTTACTTCGGTCATTCCAATTGACGTCTTTCAGTTCTGCTTCAAGCTTCAGTAGTTTTTCGTCAGATAACAGTGTTCTGATGTTGTATGTTGCGAGTTTGAGGAACAATGATTTTTTATATTTTTGGGAATTTTTGCCTCTCCCAGATTCCACGAAGTTGTCCTTCCTTGAGGGGTGAGATTTTAATTTACCCATCTGGGGACCAATTCCAACTGTTTTAAAAATCGCCATTTTTAGAGGGGTTGCGGCTTTAATCCTCCGCGCTGGCCTTGCGTGGTAATTGGTTGGGATTTAAGGTTTTTTCCTCAAATGAGGAGTGCGGAAAGAAAAACAAAGGCTCGCGTGGGCAGGATCACTTCCCTGAAGTAGGCATATCCCATGCTGGGATCGCAGAGAGTGCCTACCCGCTGCCACACCCACTTGCTAATGAATGCCCTCGACTTGGCATATACTTAGCAGCCACTGCAGGCGTCATTTTCGGACCTTTTGGATGACACACATCTGGAACACAGCCTCGAAGGGCAAAGCGTATGCAGCAGGGTCATATTCGATAATGTGCTATTTAACCATAAATAAGGTTAGAAATGAACAACTTATAGGCGACACGTTCTTACTTGACCGATTGTAAAGGTAAATGTACGATTTCAGTTGTTAATCTTTCTGAAACTCTCTGTTTTCAATTTTTTTCGCGATTAATATTTTCTATGAAGTATCGAATATTTAAAATATAGTTGTAGAGTTTGAATTAAATTATTTTTTAGTGTAAGAAAGTCAAATTCAGTATGTATTTTAGAACTAAGTCTTTCATGGAAAGTGTCTAATCAGGCACTTCACCGATTTTTTATGATTCTAGTTTTCATTGAATCCCATATTATGCTTCCTACGGAAGAATTATCACAGCCCCACAAAAAAAAGGGGTATACTTTTGATGCGATATATCAGATCCGTAGTATTTTTGCCCGCTGATCACGAATCTGACGTCAAAATATCGCCATCACATCTCAATTTTTTTCTAACCTCAAAAAATAGGTAAAAAATTAGTAAAAATTAAGAAAAATATACTCCTAAAAAATTGATTCAAGCTTTTTCATGAATCCAAAGATGTATTAATATGTATTCGGACACGCTAAGCTAATATTCATCGGTTGGATTGAGCCATACAGTTCTGTTTTCTTTCTAACCTCAATAAATCAGACAGATATAGTGCTTCTCGAATGCAAAAACGAATTCAAATTAAAATTCAACCGATGCTTACCAAATTTGGTACACGGGGGTTTTTTGGGTTGCTGATCGATCATGAATCTGAGGTCGGATTTGCAAAATTCAAAATGGCGGATCCAAGATGGCGGACAAAATTTTTGAAAACCAACCGATTCCTACCAAATTTGGTATACAGTTGGGGAATCCTCAAACCTGATACTCTTAAACCCTAAACCCTGAAACCTTAGACTCCCACACCCTGTAACCTCAAAAAATAGACCTCAATAACCCTGTAACTTTAAAAATGAGACCCAATAAACTCAAAACCAGGACTTTTAAACCATATACTCTCAAATAGTAGACCCTTAAGCCCTAGAATTGCGAAGGTTAGACCCGCGCCTAACTTTCCTTTTTTTGGCTGTATCTTGTTCTTTTTTCCGCGAATGACCTATTCAAAGGCTTTCTGCCCAAACGCTTTTGAGGACTTGTTTCTCTTTTTAGCGACCAGCAATAGTCCGCTAGCATATGGTCATCCCATCGTCCTTGATACCGATTTTCTATGATTTTCAGATCTTGGTGAAAACGTTCCCCTTGCTCCTCACTGTAGTCACCAAGATTATCTGGGAAATCATCGATGTGGGAGTCCAGGAAATGTAATTTTAGATTCATTAAGCACCCTAATGTTTTGAAAATTTTTTACCATTTTCTCGACTATTTCTTTGTACTTAGGACTTTTATTATTTTCCCAAAAAGTTTGTTGCGACTTCTTTAAAACTAAGCCCAGCAGCTTTTTCAACTTTATTCATTTTAGCAACAAATAATGAATCTTGAAACAATTTTCTTATTTGTGGCCCGTCAAATACGCCTGCCTTAATTTTAGCTTCAGAAAATTTCGGAAATTTTTTATGCAAATATTTGAAACACGGGCCGTTTGTATCTAATGCTCTCGTGAATTGCTTCATAAGTCCAAGCTTAATGTGAAGCGGGGGAATAAGAACTTTTCCTGGATCTACCAATGGTGGAAACAATACATTATTTTCACCAGGAGTGAACGATTCTCTTGTTGGCCAAATTTTTTTTCTTATAATGACGTTCCGTGTCTCTGCTATTCCACAGACATTTATAACAGGGATAAAGTGTAAACCCTGACTGTTGGCCAAGCAATATTGTTACAATTTTCAGATCTCCACAAATTTTCCAGTTATGATCAGCATATTTTATTTTTATCATCATATTGCTCTTCCATAACTGTGGAATGAGCAATCGGAATGGGAGCGTAAACGTTGGTATTATGCAGCAAAACTGCCTTAATGCTCCGTTTAGAAGAATCAATGAACAGTCTCCATTCTTCAGGATCGTATGAGTTATTTTGAAATCCATCCATTAGACCTTTTACATCGGTACAATATGAAAGTGACAATTCCTCGTCCATTGTGAAACATTTTCGAAATTCTTCATCTCTGTTTCTATAAGAAATCGTAGCTTCTGGCTTAAGTAAATGTCTTTTCTTTAAAAAGGAAGCAAGATGCTCTGAACCATCTTTGGATAAGCCTAAATCTCTGACTAGATCACTAAGTTCTGACTGTGATACGAGTATTGGTTCGGGTTTACGGTTGTATGGTAGAAATTCTTTATCTGTGTCACTAATATATGATAGGTTGTCACTAGAACATTCATTAGTAACAGTGTTTGAATCTTTTTCGACAGTCTCAATGTTTTTCGGCATGAACTGATAAGGTGAAATCATTTGTTTCCATAACATCAGCATCAAGTGGTTCAGGAGGCGGAATTAGTTTAGTTGGTCTTGTTACTGTCGAAACATCATTATAAGTAATAGTGCTTTTATTTTTTCGGTTATGCCTAAATACAACATTCATACAAAAGTAGCAATCATTTTCACTGTATAGTCTATTCCATATTGCTGGTCTGGAATATTTAATCGCCTTCTTATTGATGTACAACATTATTTTGCAAGAACTGCAAATGATGTAGGGAACCCAATCTGTATCCTGGTGCTGTATTTCAATGTTAAAACAATCCTTATATAAGGTTTTAATCTTATCCGTTATCGGTGACCCCATTTTACTTAATACGTGTTGACAGCAAATATAACAAAATGAATCACTGTTTTTATCGCACTTATGAAAAGTCCTTGTACCGTGAGACCGTTTTCTTGTAGCATTATACTCTACATGAGCCAAGTCACCTATACATGAAGAGCTACGGTCGCTGGATGACGACGGCTGCGGGCCCGCTTTCCCACCCTGACCAACCGCCGATACTGGGTTTCCGAGTCCCTGCATCGTAATTCTCTTTCTTCCCCGTGTACCAAAATTGGTAAGGATCGGTTGAATTTTAATTTGAATTCGTTTTTGCATTCGAGAAGCACTATATCTGTCTGATTTATTGAGGTTAGAAAGAAAACATAACTGTATGGCTCAATCCAACCGATGAATATTAGCTTAGCGTGTCCGAATACATATTAACAGGTTGACTGCCGATCTATATTTTTGAGTTTGTGGTTGACGCCGGTAAGATTTTTCCAAATATTTTTATTTTATTGTGGTAAATATGAATTAAAATGAGTCTTGGATGTGTTTTTTTTGTGTGCCATTCAAAATATTAGAAAAAAAAAATTTCACTCCGATCGGAGTAATCGGCATTGCAAGTGAAAATTTTTACTAGACGCCGAACACTCCGATCGGAGTGTCCAATTAAATAAGTAAAGAAATAATAAATCGAACTCATGAACTCAAAACATTTATTTCTAAATCATTTTTGTACATTTTTATGGTAATCCTCAAAGCAATTAAGGCAAAAAACCTGGTTGTCCAGGGCACATTTTGCATTCATACACTGTTTGCTTTCTTATTTTATTTTTCCTGCATTCTTTGCATTCCTTTCTGCTTACCCGTTTTGTTTCTTTAGTTCCTTTTTTTTTCACTAACAATTTTTTCTACTTTGCTAATGCTGTGGACATTTATTTGGCCTGGAGGAATTTGCGGCAAATTAGTAATTGGTCGTCTGGCTAGTAAATTTCTTATGACATCCAATCGGAAGTCATATAATCGTAACTGGTCAGACCGCGAATATTTATTGTACAAAAAATAGGCGTTTATCATGCTCATTTGCAGCACATGCATGAATAACTTTTTGTACCACCGAATGGTTTTACGGCTGCAAGGATAATATGCCATCATTTGATCCTGTCTATCTATACCGGACATAAAAGCATTATATCCAATGATTGCGGAAGGTTTTTCAGATTCTTGGTTTCTTTTGTTTTTAAAAATGCCCATTTCGCTTCCAAATTCTGTTGAAATGTATTGAACATTGCGTTTATCGCGCCATTTTCCGACATGCACTCCATTGCAAAACATAGATTTATTCTCACCACGTTTTAAGTTTGCACTCATTACCTCTTTCGGATTATCTTTCCTCTCAGCGTACCAGTGCAGTATGTATTTTGTTGAAGTAATTTCCTAGCTAAATTAACACTATTGTAAAAATTGTCTAGATAAACAGCATGTTCCACACCCAATTTTTCCTCCAATAAATGTAAAACAATCTTTTCAGTATGTCCGCTTCCACCATAAATATCTGTCGCACCTTTGTAGACACGAAATTTCAAAATAAGTCCATTAGGCTCTGTCAGCATGTATAACTTCATACCATACTTATGACGCTTATTCTTGATATACTGTTTAAACTGGAGACGACCCCGATAAAGTACCATAGCTTCATCCAAAGACAACTCTCTTCCAGGATAGTAAATTTCTCCCATCTTGTTGTTAAAAAAATCTACCACAAATCTAATCTTTCCTAGCCGATCTGCCGGATCCATATCTGGAGATGTAAAATGCAAACACCTCAAGATAAGCAAAAATCTATTCCTTGACATATATTTTCTAAAAACAGGTAGATTAAATAGCGGATCAGTTTTCCAATAATCGTTAAGACGGCTCAAGGATATTGTGCCAGTGTGAAGTAACAGGGCCAAAAAAATTTTTAGTTCGTCAAGAGTAAGATCTTTAAAATTAGTAATACGTGATTTTGTACTTGTTTCTAGGCGCAGCAAAACCTCGACTGCGTAAGAGTTCGTTCGTTCTACAATAGTTTGTAAAAAATCATCATCAATGATCATTTCGAAAAAATCGATAGGTGCACCCTGTCCTGGAATTTGCACCAATAATTCCTGGGTTTTCTGGAACAAAATTTGTTTTAACGCACCTCTGTCGTTCCATTTTATCTCATCAAGGCTAGGAAGTGTTTGATGTGGCCGAATAGGGTCTATAAAATTCTCTTCTTCGGACTCGGAGCTTGAATTTACATCACTATCGTCTGTGTCTGGTACGTAATGTTCGTCACTACTACCTCCGCTTTCTTCCAATAGCTGCAATAATTCAGTGTCAGTTAGCTTCTTTTTCTTATCATATACCTTTTTTTCATCACTACAATGTCTTTTTTTAATACCAGAAGGCCCAGGTTGATTGTCCATATTGTACGGCAGATTACAACCAAACCAAAAGCAAATCCGCGGAACCACTTAAGCACCTGTTAGAACTTGCGTTTTTAAGCAACGCCACCACTAAAAACATGTTTCATATATAACGCCGATGAAATACTAAAACGTTTCGTAAGAACGCATGTCGAACTCCGATCGGAGTAGACGGCGTTGGCGAAGAGACCCGACGCACTCCGATCGGAGTGGTCGGCAGTCAACCTGTTAATACATCTTTGGATTCATGAAAAGGCTTGAATTAATTTTTTAGGAGTATATTTTTCTTAATTTTTACTAATTTTTACCTATTTTTTGAGGTTAGAAAAAATTGAGATGTGAGGGCGATATTCTGACGTCAGATTCGTGATCAGCGGGCAAAAATACTACGGATCTGATATATCGCATCAAAAGTATACCCCACTTTTTTTTTGTGGGGCTGTGTTATTAACAAATTACAAGCCCTGGAATTTTTCCTGTAAGAGATGGACAAGAAAGCGACAAAGTTAATGTCTCATAATTTAGTTATAGCCAATTCTAAAAACACTGTCACAAATAAAATATTGACGTAAAAAACGCCTGTAATTTATTTCACGAAGGCTGTCCCTGTTACTACAAAACACATAAAAAAGAAACGTATCAAGCGTGACAAGTTCGAGAGCAAACAGATAATTTAATCCTGAAGGATTTACATCCTATAAATTGGGATTGAAAATTGAAAAAAAGAACCTTTTTTTAGATCGGATCGATCTACAATATTTACAGCTTCTCGTCAACTTGATAAATGTATCTGTAAACGAAACTGTGATAGCCAAAGATTACATCCAAATAGTGTTTTTGGGTTTGAATCGATGGTCGTCAAGGATTTATTTACCTTTTTAAATTTACCGGACTACAAAGTACTTTATTTGTAAATTGTATTACATTTCTGTATATTGTCAGAAACCAATTCATTAACACAGGAAATACAGCATGAAGATGAAAATGTTGCCCAACCAAATAGCACCATTTCCTTGAATCAAATACAGCACATGGCAGCGAAACTAAAAAACAGAAAAGCCCCGGGCATGGACGAAATTAAGAACGAAATGATCAAATATGGAGGTGATGAATTACTAGAAGAATTACAGATTTTCTTTAACAAAATACTCACAGCCAAGATTATACCATCCGAAAGAAAGCATCTTGATACCAATACCAATACCAGGAGAAAGGACAGATCCAAAAAACTATCGAGGTATCAGCTTAATGAGTGCGGTTCTAAAGTTATTCACTAAAATTTTAGCAGAAGAAATAATGTTAACCGGAATCTGTGAAGAACAGCAAGGGTTCGGAAAGAACAGGTCTACTATAGACGCCATATTTATAATCCGCCAAATTACCGAAAAAGCCATAGAGTTTAATAAGATAGCCTTTATGTGTTTCATTGATCTTACCCAGGCATTCGATAGGGTACGGTTAACTGATGTCATAACCCTACTACAAAAAAGGGGAATTCACCCGAATATAATAAAAACTATCGAAGAGTTGAACATCAACAACCACACATATGTAAGAGTGGCAAATAAATTAAGCAATAAAATACCAATGACAACCGGTATCAGACAAGGAGATAGCCTAAGCCTAATCTTATTTAACATCATAATGGATGAAATAATAAACAAAGTAAAGAAAACTGGAAGAGAATATCGATTGGGAGACAAAGAAATAAAAATAATATGCTACGCCGATGATGCAGTAATCATATCAGAAGACGAAGATAACTTAAAGAGACTCCTACATAAGTTCCAACAAACAGCAGAAGTGTTTAATGTGCAAATATCTGTAAAGAAAACAAAATCCCTTACAATATCTAAAGAACCGAAAAGATGCAAACTCGCGATTTATGATCAGAGTGTAGAACAAGTGATGTTCTTCAGATATCTAGGGGCGAACATAACAAGTACCAGGAACCTTAAGGAGGAAGTAAAAACTCAAACAACAAAGGCATCCTTAATATCAGGATACTTAAGAGATATAATTTAGAGAAACAAATATATGAGCACCAGGAGCAAAGTAAGAATATACAAAACATGCGTAAGACTGATCATGACGTACGCGATAGAAACCAGAGCGGAGAACACAATAACAAAACGACTCCTAAGAACAACAGAAATGCGAAAACTTAGATCGTTAACAGGACATACCTTAAACTTTGAATTGTTGTGGCTGTTATTTGATGGAAATTCATAACGAATGTAATGAAAGACTAATATTGTCAAATTTCCACTTTATTTAGTTTCACTGAAACTGTATGACGCGTTTCGCTATACTATAGCTTCTTCTGATACAAAAATGATATTTGAGTATTAGTGTTGTTACATTTATATACGGATGGACGTTTGTTTTCGATCCGATAACCCATCTGACTGCGCCAGGGAGGTCTCCGATGTTATTTTGGCTGGTATGGAAGCTTACATCCCTTTTTCGAAGAAATGCTCCTCCAACGGCAAGCCTTGGTTCGACCGAAAATGCAAAGAAGCTGTTGCTTCTAAACATATTGCCTACCGACAATGGCGTGAAAATCCTAACACCTTAAATCGAAACATCTTTGTTCATGCCCGGAACAGATGCAAGGGAATTATCGACGAAACCAAGGAGGCACACAATCAACGAATTAGAAACAAACTTCTCGCTTGTCCCAACAATTCCAGGTCCTTTTGGGCAGTCGCTAAGGCAGTTAGTCAAAACTTTACCAAATCCACCATACCACCACTCACACGGCCAGATAATTCCATTGCAACCACACCTGTTGAGAGAGCGAACTTGTTGGCTGAACTCTTTGCTTCACATTCTACTGTCGATTTCCAAGGAAAAAACACCACCTACTATTCCCATATTGCAGTCAAGGATGCCCGATGTTGTCTTCAGACAGCGCATCATAAAGCGTATTTTAATGAAGCTAGACACCAAGAAGGCTTCTGGCGCTGACGGAATACCTGCCATAGTTCTCAAAAACTGTGCAAGGGAACTAACACTAGTTTTCTGTAGACTTTTTAACCTATCCTACAGAAAGGGAATATTTCCGTCCTGCTGGAAATGTGCCACGGTTCAGCCGATACCTAAAAAAGGTAAGAAGACCTTGCCAAATAACTACCGACCAGTTGCACTGCTTTCAATAATATCGAAAGTCATGGAAAAGGTTATCAATGAGCATCTTAGCGATCACCAATATGGTTTTCGTAAACATAGATCAACAGGAGATCTTCTGACTTATGTAACACATGTTTGGAACAACGCAATTGAACACTTTGGAGAATCTCGAGCGGTTGCTCTTGCCATATCCAAGGCATTCGACCGTGTTTGGCACGATGGACTGTTGGCTAAGTTGCGCTCTTATGGTATGTCTGAAAGGTTCTGTTTGTGGCTCTCATGTTTCCTCAGAGAGCGTTCTTTACGAGTGGCGGTCGACGGATTTCTTTCTAACACCCTCACTATCAACGCCGGTGTGCCCCAGGGCTCCATACTGTCTCCTACTCTCTTTCTCATTTACATTAACGATTTGCTGGAAAAGACCGGGAATCCAATCTATAGCTTTGCAGATGACAGTACGCTTGTCTCTTCATTCACCTTGAACGCTCGGACATCGGCTGCTCAGGCGAATATCCGCAGACAGCAGGAGGTCGTTCAACTTAACAAAGACCTGGAAGAGGTTCTATCTTGGGGTGACAGTAACCAAGTGGAATTTAACGCTACAAAAACCCAAGCGGCAGTTTTTTCTAAAAAAGTTAACGTTGCTGAACCCGACATAGTTATGTCGGGGCACTCCATTCCCCTAGCATCGTCGCACAATTTGTTGGGCGTTGGGTTGGGAGCAAATATGTCTTGGCATGAACATGTTGCAGGCATAGCAAGGAGAGCTTCTCAAAAATTGGGAATATTATTTAGAACCAGAAAGCTTTACACCCCACAGCAACTGTTAATTCTTTACAAAGCCCAAATTCGACCAACTATGGAATACTGCTCCCACGTTTGGGGCTCCGCTCCCAAACATACACTGCATTTGTTGGATTCTGTTCAGAGAAGAGCGGTCCGTCTGATTGGGGACCCGGAATTGACCGGCGGCCTTGATTCGCTGGAACATCGAAGAACGGTTGGCGACTTGAGTCTGTTCTACAAGTATTTTCATGGAAAGTGTTCGAAGGATGTAGCCCGCTTAATTCCTCCCAAAGCGGTGCATGTTAGAAATACACGTCGCGCTGGTGCTTCGCATCCGTATGAGGTTCAGCTTGTTACTCCGCGTACGACGCTTTTCAAGCAATCTTTTATATGGAGAACGTCATCCCTTTGGAATAATTTGCCCAGCGCTGTGTTTCCCACCGAGTACAATTTACAGCGATTCAAGAACAACGTGAATCGCTTTTTCCGCACTCGTGTCGCTCCTGGAGCGCTTTAGGGACTTCCCTGCAGCACGTGTGCTAGACCAATAAAAAGAAAAATAAATAAATACCCTAAGGTAGATAGGTAATAAAATTAATACTATATGCTAATGAATATTGCTGGGAAATCCATTCTAAATATTAATTGTATAAATTGAGTAAAGGGGAGTTACCATGGGCCAGACAGGTATCTTTTTGTTCGTTTAAGATGATGTCTGAATTTTTAATTCTATAACTCGGATTTTAGAATATAAAAGAAGCTATTTAAAAAACAAAACTGACTCAGCGTACAGTAATCATTTAACAGAATCAAATCATCTTTTTGACGATAAATTTAAAATTCTATACATACAAAACAACCTACAACAACAAACCTATTAGAAAATTTAGAAATAAATAGAATTAAAAATTCAGACATCATCTTAAACGAACAAAAAGATACCTGTCTGGCCCAGGGTAACTCCCCTTTACTCAATGTATACAATTAATATTCTGAATGGATTTCCCAGCAATATTCATTAGCATATAGTATTAATTTTATTACCTATCTACCTTAGGGTATTTATATAAATGTAACAACACTAATACTCAAAAAGCAGAACCCCAACACTCCAAGTCTAAAAATACCCAATGCTTCAACTGCCAATTATTTGGCCACTCATCCCATCTGTGCAGGGCCCCGCCCAAATGTGTTAAATGCGGGCAGGGGCACCTCACGTCCACATGCCAAAAAAAAAACGCGGGATTTACCTGCCAAATGTGCAAACTGCGAGGGTGAGCATACAGCCTCCTACAGAGGCTGTCCCAAACACCCGTCGCAGCGACCCGCAACCAACCAAGCTAACTCCCAAGCCACCTTTTCCTGGGCAAACCGTCGTCAAACGGCGGCTCCCCCAGCGACCTCAATTCCAACAAACATGACCGACGCCCTTACATCTATCAATAGCATGAATTCTGCCATGCAAACCTTCTTTAAAAACATCCAAAACTTTCAAAAGCTTTCCGCCACTTTCATGCCCCTGCTTAATTCCAACGCCCAAGTATGAGTAAGCGACCAAATAAGATCTCTCCTAAAATGCTAAACATCTTGTCATGGAATGCCAATGGCATTCGCGACAAAAAGCATGAACTTCTCCATTTCCTACAAGACCATAACGTGGACGTAGCTCTAATCCAAGAAACCTTTCTAAAGCCCGGCATCCGATTCAGTCTTCCTAACTACACTGTTTACCGCAACGACAGAATCAGGGCCCGCCTAGGGGGGGACCATGATTCTTGTCAAGCACTCCTTAAATCACTACCAACCACCCCCCCTTCCTCTTGTCCAAACTGAAGCCACGCCTATTGCCATAACCATGGCAAACAACACCACCATCCACCTCTTCTCGGTCTACCAACAAAACGGTGACCAACATCCCATCGATCCTGCAGACTTCCATCTGCTGTTTGGCCCTGTCAATCAAAAGACCGTTCTGGGCGGAGACTTCAATGCCAAAAACGTTCTCTGGGGAAACCTAGCTACGAACGCTAATGGCATTGCTCTCGACGCCATCCAGAACCAAATCCCATTCAATCTCATAGCTCCAGACGAGCCCACCCACATTGGACACGGAAGACCGGACTTTCTAGATATTTTTCTTCTAAAAAATATCAACCTCCGGCATAACATTACTGTCATTCATGACCTTTCGTCTGACCATCTAGCGGTCATTTTTACACTGGGAAATCCGGCCGACAAAATGAATGCCACAGTCACCACTTCCAGCACAGACTGGGACCACTTCCAACGCCTCCTGGCGACCAAGGGTCCCATCCCAAAAATTTCCACAACCCAGGATCTGGATTCGGCAGTCAATAAACTGACTGCTGATATCCAGACAGCCCTTGCCCAGGCCACAACGTCACGAACCCAACCAGTCTCTTCTCAAGGTAGACTACCCCCAGCTATCAAAGAGCAGATCAGGGATAAAAACCGGCTGCTCAGAAGAGCCCTCAGGACGGGAGACCCCCGCCTCAAAAGGCTCGCAAATCAAGCAACGCAGCAGGTGAAAGACTCACTTGCTGAATTCCACAGCAGCAGGTGGGAGTCCAAAGTAGAATCCCTCACTACCCAGGACTGTTCTCTTTGGAAAATGGCAACAGCCCTTTCCAATGACGAGCCAAGGTCCATGCCAGCCCTCACCCACGCCGGCACCACAGCCTCCACAACCCAGGAGAAGGCTGACCTTTTGGCAGATCTGCTAGAGGAACAGTTTTCTCCTAACACTCCTGCCCATCCCGATCCAGCCCGTGATCTTAGGGTCGCTACAACCATACAGACCCTAAATCTTGCCCAGCCCCCTCGCAATACGTACTTCACAACCCCCTCCGCTGTTAATGAGATCATTCGATTTACCCCAATCCGAAAAGCCTCAGGTCATGATAAAATTACAAATAAAGCCCTCAAAAAACTCCCCAAGAAACAAATCTCAGAAGCCACCAATATCATTAACAGCATACTGAGACTCAGCTATTTTCCACTCTACTGGAAAAAAGCTGAGGTCATTATGATCAAAAAACCAGGCTCTCCATCCCACGAGGCAAGCAGCTATCGGCCAATCAGCCTACTTCCAGGCCTTGGCAAGATAGCTGAAAAAGTCATCCTCGAAATCGTCAGAGCAAAGTCCACAGCGCTCCGTGTTGTCCCTGACGAACAGTATGGCTTCCAGCCCCTTCATGGCACCATCCATCACACCACGAAACTCGCCCAAACCATTTCCAACAGCTTCAACAAACGTCACAAAGTTGGAGCTGTGTTTCTCGATGTAGCAAAGGCCTTCGACCGAGTCTGGCACGAAGGCCTCATTCTGAAACTGATCCGACACGGCTACCCCCTTTTCATTAACAAACTCATTCAATCCTTCGTCTCTGACAGAACATTCCAAGTCAGAGTCGATAAGGCCATCTCCGAAGTCAAGGCCATTAGAGCCGGAGTCCCTCAAGGCTCCGTCCTCTCCCCCCACCTCTTTAACATTTTCACAGCCGACATTCCAAAAACGGATCAGACTACCCTACTCCTGTATGCTGACGACACAGCCATCATAGCAGAATCCAGCAGCTACAGAATCATCACCAGTAGATTGCAGCGCCACCTGAACGTCCTCGCCCCCTGGTTCGACCGATGGAAGATCCAGCTAAACCCATGTAAGACACAGGCCATCGTCTTCGCCAAAGGCAACGGCACTCCTTATGGACAACTCCAGCTCCAGGGATCCCGCATCCAATGGGCAACCACCATCAAGTACCTGGGAATCCAGTATGACAAACACCTCATCTGGAAAGACCAGGTCTGTGCTGCCTCAAGGAAAGCCAAGCAACTACTGGGCAAGCTGTACCCAATCATCAGCCGGTCCAGTAAGTTGCAACCAAAAATCAAGCTGCTAATTTATAAAACCATCGTGAGGGCAGGACTCACACACGCCTGCCCTACTTGGTCTAAACTCACCAAGACACGCAGAGCTCAACTTCAGGCAGTACAGAACAAGGCCCTGAGGATGATCACGGGAGCCCCATGGTTCGTCCGAAACCGGCAATTGCATAGAGACCTCGGTGTGCCAACAATCAAGGCACACATGAGGTCCACCAACATCAAGTTCTTCGCAAAGGCGCTACAACACCCAAACGCCACCATAAGGAGCGCATTCCACGTGCCCGCCAACGCCCGCCATCACTATCCAAGACCTTCTGACCCCATATCCGACGAAGACGATGGCCCTCCCCCACCCCCATGAAGATTGTAACCTAGATTAAGTTTAGAATTAAGTTCTAGATTAGTTTAGAATTAAGCTCTGGTTAAGTTAGATTAGTCAACCAATGTAATTAAAACCCAATGTCCTAGGTTAAGTTAATTAGGATTACTGTATAGAACCTAGATTAAGTAGTATAGGAATATAAGCTATCATAAATGTAAGTAAGAGGCATAGCCTAACTTAAATTCAATAAAGACAATGACAATGACTCAAATATCATTTTGTATCAGTAGAAGCTATAGTATAGCGAAACGCGTCATACAGTTTGAGTGAAACTAAATAAAGTGGAAATTTGACAATATTAGTCTTTCATTACGGACATACCTTATTTGACCGGAGGAGATGTGAAGAAATAAGGGAAAGGTGCGAAATACAGGATGTGGTGAGATGGGCAAGGAATAGGAGAAGAGAATGGAGAGACCATGTGGACAGAATGCCAAATGACCGGTTGGTTAAGGTTGCAAAAGAGAAGCGACCGCTTGGAAGACCACCAATAAGATGGTATAAGAGCTGGTCTTCATCATCGTAATTGTTTCTGGGAAACCTTTGAAGTGAACATAGGACATGGTCCTAACGTAGGAAGAAGAAGAAGAAGAAAGAAGAAGTCATGAACAAATGTATCGCAACCCAATACGAAGGCAACAGAGATCTTCAAATACTCATCTTGATGCTTTCTGCTTAGCGGTAGATCCTGAGCCAAAAAAGGCAACAGCCAAAGGTAGAAAATATTGCATTCCTGTTTTCCTCTGAAACTTTATGGTTGAACTTTTGTACCTGAACATCAACAGGGACATCATAAGTAAATCTTCCAGCTGCTTGAGGTGCTGAAACATGCCACTAAACATTTGATTAACCAAATGCTTTTTTTTTCTTTTCTGAGATAAACTTCCCACATTATCATTTCTCTCTTTTTCTGCTTCCACAGTTTCACAAGTTGAACTCGTCGTGAATTCCTCTCTAGCAGTGGATGATGTCGACTGTTGAGGTCGAGCCTTCGTATTCGCATTCCCTTGCTCATTTGTTTGTCTCATTTCTTACTGTTTTTTTTTTCCTTTTTGAGGCGACTGAAAATAATAATAAAAAATTGGTATCTCTCTCTCTCCCTCCTTCCTCCTCCATCTCCCTGCAGACACGCTTTCTCATAGTTCCAATTAATTAGTTAAACATAACAGAAAAATAGTATAGAAAGCAGATGGTGTATGGAGACTTTTTGGACTGACTGTATATTTTAATTTAAACGCCGATTTTAAGATCTATTATGGCAGAAATTATATATGTAACTAAAGATTTGTTCCATGTTTAGTCTTACACTCCTTTATATACCCTTCTTACAAAAATTTTTCCATGAACAGAAAAATATGTTTTTATCTGTAAAAAAAATATTTTTATATTTATTTATTTATTGATATTTATTTAAAAATTTTAATAAAAATTTTAACCAGACCAAAAAATTTCGAAATTCAAGTGTGGCTCTTCGCTATGCTTATTTTAGTTTTGGGGTATGCTATTTTTTTAATTCCAATTTCTTTTGTTTCAGGGTCGAAAGATCTTCCGATCAAGTTATTAAACCAGTAAATTTGGAAGCTCTCACCAAATGGGTAGGAAATATTCCTGAGGATGTAGTTCGTGACATGGCGGATATCGCGCCAATGTTGTCGATTTTGGGGTATGACCCTTACGCTAACCCTCCAAACTATGGTAAACCTGATGATCAGGTAGCCCAAAAGACAAAAGACATTCAGAAAAACAAGAATATTTGGGAGAAAAAAGCCAAAGAAATGTTTAGTCTTGGATGGGACAATGGCGGAGATACAGGAATGGATAAAGATACAACTGACAATCCAAATATTACGTGATAAATATTCACAATATTAGGAATGTTAATTTTAATTTACTATATTTGGACCATTAATTTAAAATATCACTTCCTATTTATAAAAAGAACTAAGTAATGTTGTGTTTAATAAAAAAATGACAAATATAGTATGCGTATTTTGTTAATCTTTTATATATATAAAATTAAACGTCTCTCTGTCTGTTATTGCGCTTATCACTGGAGAACAACTTATCCGATTTTTTTTTAACATACATGTTTCTGGCCAGGTTATAGGATTTATTTTAATACGTTAGGTAATATAAGAATAAGCAGTGACGGTAACAGTGACTCAGTCGGAAAACAGTTTGCTGCTGGCGGGTTCTCTTGCCATACATTGCCTAAACTATCCAATATGGAACAATATCATGTAGCAAAGAATATAATACATAAAATGAAAGGTCTCTGTATCTGTCCGTTAATGCGCTTATTACTCGAGAACTACTTGTCCGATTTACGTGCTTTTTTTTAAATATACGTATGTTCTCAAGTCAGGTTATAGGATATATTTTATTACGTTAGGTAAATAAGGAATAAGCAGTGACGATAATAGTGAATCAAGTCGGAAAAAAGTTTGCCGCCAGCGCGTTCTCTTGCAATACACTGCCTAAACCATTAAATATATGTTTCAAAGAATATAATATATATAAAATGTAACTCTCTGTTTGTCTGTCTGTCCATTAGTGCGCTTATCCCTCAAGAACCACTTATCCGATTTACGTGCTGTTTTTTTTTTGTTGTTCTCTGGTCAGGTTATAGGATATATTTTATTACGTTAGGTAATATAAGGAATGAGCAGTGACGATAATAGTGAATGAGGTCCACGCAAGCGGAACCGCGGGCACTGCTAGTAATATAATATAATACTATAACTATGTTTTGTGCATAACACTATGTATGTAACTATATCTTCACCACAGTAAACATAAAACAAAGTAGCGGTAGTCTAATTCGACACCTTTGATCTCAAGGGGTTGGAGCTTGTAATGATCACATGACCTGACGCCATATTGCTGATATATGGCGTCAAACCATTGATTTGTGATGTGTGATATATATATATATATATATATATATATATATATATATATATATATATATATATATATCACACATCACAAATCAATGGTTACTATGGTAAAATTGCATGAATTGAAGTTCGAATTACTTCTTCATCTACCGTATTCTCCAGATTTGGCCCCCCGTGACTACTGTCTATTCGCAGACCTCAAAAAATGCTTGCGGGAAAGAAATTTGGCTCCAATGAAGAGGTTATCGCCGAAACTGAGGCCTATTTTGAAGGCAAAGATAAATCCTTCTACAAGAAAGGTATAGAAATGTTAGAAAAGCGTTGTACTGATTGTATCGCTCTTGAATGAGACTATGTTCATGAATAAAGTCGAATTGTGCAAAAAAAATGTGTTTTAAGTAGCTAGACCAAAAACTTCTCAGCCTACGTGTTAAACTACAAATTTCCCCTATTTAAACTTAGCCTAACATCTGAATTACTCAGGCGGAACTAATGCCATAGATGAGGCCATCAGTTTTGGTCAAATAACCAGTGGAGGAGACTATAAGGAATGGGCCCTCTTTAACTTAACCAACTGTATTAATGACACAGTCTATGTCACTTGCTGCTATATTTTACACTTTCTGCAAATTTCTTAATCACTGTGTCAGTCCATCTATCCTTAAAAAAAACATTGACCTTTACGACACCTTATCCCCATGACTGGTAAACATTCACTGAAAAAAAAAGAAAAAACCGCCGTCCCGGCATATATATCTGGCATGCGGAAACAAAGAAGCTGCAAACCTTTCGGTTTTAGAATAGAAAAATATTTTAATTTATTTTTTTATCAAACTTATTTACGAAAAGCCGACTGACGAGATCGACCTTCTGTCTGATTACGTATCTCGATGTTGTAGAGTTCAGCGTTCATCAGTGGAGTGCGAAAAAAATATTCATGACATTATTTCTTTAGGGTCGATTTTTTTCTTTATTATTGTGATCCCCTATTTAAGGTGGATTTTCTACAGTCGATCTTGCTACAAGGATCTACCAGTTCCAATATATGCAGTGAATTCCATAACACCCGATTATATATATATACAGTAATACCCCGCTTAGCGCGACCCCGTTACGCGCGGTTTCACTATAACGCGAATTTCAAATTTCGCGCTCATGTAGTCATTAACTTCTCTATGGTCGCGGGGGGATCCCCGCTTTCTCTGAATATTCTCTTTGAAGAATTGGGAATTCCCTGTCCTTCGACTTTGTTCTATGGGGATTTCCTCGTTCGTTTCGTGTGTTCATTTGTTCCGTAATGTTAGTTCGGTCGGCTGGCAGTTTTGTTTTAATATTTATTGGAGATACATACATACATAATTTAACCCTACGTTAAAAATGCCGCCTGTAAAGAAAAAAGAGCGTAAAAGCGTCACTTTGGAATTGAAGATGAAAGTGTTAAGAAGAATGGAAAATGGAGGCAAAGCAACAATTGTTGGGAGAGATTTTGGACTCTCAGAATCGACTGTGAGAACGATTTATAAAAATCGGGAAAAAATTAAAATCTCCAGCGAAGGTTCAACACCTATAAGTGCAACAAAACTTTCTCGTTCGAGATCATCTATCTTAGAAAGAATGGAGAAATTACTGTCAGTCTGGATCGAAGATTTGAATAAGAAGAACACACCACTAAGTCAAGATCTCATATGCACAAAAGCAAAATCTTTGTATGAGATGCTGAAAACAAAAGAAGGAGAAGGGAGTGCCACTCCGACTTTTGCTGCCAGCAGAGGCTGGTTCCATCGGTTCAAGCAGCGTTCTAATCTTCACAATATCCACATAACAGGCGAGGCGGCCAGCGCGGACATTCAAGCTGCAGCTGAGTTTCCAGACAAGTTTCAAGACTTCGTTAGACGAGAGAAAATTCCTGCTTGTCTCATCTTCAATGTTGATGAGACCGCACTTTACTGGAAAAAAAATGCCATCTCGAACATTCATTTCTAAGGAAGAACGTCAAGCCAGTGGTTTCAAAGCTGCGAAAGATCGACTAACACTTCTGCTGGGTGGTAATGCCACTGGTGATTTCAAACTGAAACCTTTACTAGTGTACCATTCAGAAACACCCGTGCAATGCGAGGCACAGACAAGACAAGTCTACCAGTTGTGTGGCGATCAAACAGAAAGGCGTGGGTTACACGGGAAATTTTTCAAGAATGGTATTCTAATAGTTTTTGCCCATCAGTCAAATCATACTGTGACAGAAATGGGCTTGAACCTAAAGTTATATTACTCTTAGACAATGCCCCAGGACATCCAACCTCACTTGATACGCCCAGAGACTTAAAAGTGTACGTAAAGTTCCTTCCACCAAACACTACGTCAATATTACAACCTATGGACCAGGGAGCAATAGCAAACTTCAAAGCTTATTACCATCGCCGCACTTTTAGCCAACTAATTCATGAAACTGACGGGGAAGGAAGACAGTCTATGCGAGAGTGGTGGAAGTCATACAACATTATGAAGTCTATTCACAACATAGAAGAGGCTTGGAAGGAAGTTAAAATGAGTTGTATGAATGGGGTGTGGCGTAATCTTTGGCCAGATGTAGTGGAAGCACCTAGAAGAATTGTCCAGATGCAGAGACAAGTGCTTGAAGACATTGCTGCAATGATTGAGGGGTCTGAACTTGAAGATGTCACGGTAGAAGATCTCGTAGAACTTGTAGCAACGCACGACGATCCTATTAGCAATGAAGATCTGATCGAGTTACAGAATAATCCTATCTACGATGAGGAAGAACAAGTAGAAGAGAAAGTTTTATCTTCAGGGGAAATACAAAATGCACTTTCAAAAACTTATTCAGGTTTGGACATATTGCAGAGTATAGACAATAATGATGACCGTGTCTTGACCGTGTGTCAAACAATTAAAAACAGTGTTGGGTGTTATGAACGTATTTTACAAGAACGTAAACAAAACGTTACCCAAAAGACAATAGATGTATTTTTCCGTAAAAAATAAGAGTATGTATTGCATAAAGTGTTCTTAGAATTAAAGTGATTGATTAAAATGATTTGTATTTTTTTGTATTAAATTTTGACTATGTTTAATCATAAACCTCGATATACGCGAATTTCAGTTAACGCGATTTTTTTCGGAACGTATCCCTCGCGTAAAGCGGGGTATTACTGTATATATATATATATATATATATATATATATATATATATATATATATATATATATATATATATATATATATATAAATACACACACACACACACACATATATATATATATATATATATATATATATATATATATATATATATATATATAAATACACACACACACACACACATATATATATATATATATATATATATATATATATATATATATATATATATATATATATATATATACATATATATATATTTTAAGGAAACAAGTTTACTTTTGGTTAACGTTTCGGTTTATTTTATTTAAACCATCTTCAGAACTACAAGAAAGAACAAAAAAACATTTTTATTAGTGTTAATGTTTAAGATGTAAAATTGATGATTAGTGTTGTTTTATACAGAAATATATGTAGAGAATAAATATATTTATTATATTTTTTCTACCTTATATCTAGTTGGATCTTTTGGTTTAAATGATTTACATGTTAACAGTTTCACAGTTTTCGTAATACTAAATTTAAAAGGTTCACATATTTTATTTTACTATTTGTACAGGTAAAATGGGTAAATCCAAAATTTATTTATTGCTTTCATATTGTTGTTACTTTAATTGTTATTAGTCTAGTAATTAGGTTTTATTAAGTTATTAAATCATTGTATACAATACTTGGGCTTTCCGTGTCATTTCGATAATTTAAGGTGTTATTTGTTCTTCGTATATGTATCATTTCCTTTATGTTTCGTTTTTTATGATTATTTTCAAAGTCTAGGATTTGGACATTATTAAAATTGAAATTATGCAATTCATCTATGGCATGTTTTGATAGGGCAGTATGGTTTTGGTTTGTGTTTCTTATGCTATTTTTATGTTCTGTTATTCGTCTCCTTAAATATTGTTTTGATTGTCCAATGTATGTTTTTGGACAGTTCATGCAGTCTATTTTGTAGATTAAGTTTGTTTGTTCTGCTGTTGGTATTGTTGGTTTAAGTAAAGATATTTTTAAAGTTCTTTTCTGCTAGGTTGATGTTATGTGGTTTAAGGACTTTTTTGATCTTATTACTTAATTCGGGAATGTATGGTATGGTATGTATATATATATATATATATATATATATATATATATATATATATATATATATATATATAAATTTCCTCCTTCAAGTCAGGCATAAACCTTAGATTTTAAAAAAACCTCAAAGAAAAAAGTCCAACGGCGTTAAATCGCATGAACTGGGCGACAAATTCTGATCACCAAAACGGGATATTACACGACCAGGAAATAAATCATGCAGTAATTGAATTGTTTCTCGGGCTGTATGGTATGTGGCACCGTCTTGTTGAAACCACATGTCGTCCACATGCATATCTTGCAATTTAGGTACAAAAAACTGGATTATCATATCGGGATAACGATCACCATTAACTGTTATTGCCTGGCCAACCCCATTTTTGAAGAAGAATGGTCCGATGAGGTCTCCAGCCCAAAATCCGCACCAAACATTAACGTTGTGGATGCTTTTGTTTCGAAACAGTCACGTGTGGATTGTCTCAACCCCAGATGCGATAACGAAGTGATCAAGATGGAAATGAGCCTCATCGCTGAAGATGATTTTCTTCGAAAAATCAGTATCCCCTTTTTGTTGTTCTATAATCCATCCAACGACCTATCTTTGTTGTGCGTGGTCAGTAGGCTTCAGTTCTTGAGTCAATTGAACTTTGTAAGCGTGAAGATGCAAATCTTTCGTGAGAATACGTTGTAGAGAGCTTCTCGAAATGTCCAATTCTTGACCACGGTGCTGAATTGATGTTCCTGGAGTCTCAGCAACACTCTCACGAACTGCTTTAATGTTTTGTGTCGAACGACTTGTTGAAGGACGGCCAGAGCATTTAAGATCACTAATTGATCCAGTGTTCCTGAATTTTTCAATTAATCTCTTCACAGTTTATGATGTTAAATCACTATTCCGACCATATTTTGTACGAAAATTCCGAACTGTAGCTGCCAAACTTTCATTATTTTTAAAATATTGCTCAACAATGAAAACACGTTGTTCTTTCCTGTAGCGCTCCATTTTTAATAACCCTGAACTGTCAGCTGTCACGCTGTGTTTTTTGTTTTGTTGGCAACACTTTACCATACAAATAGCGCCAAATTCAAATCTTGCGTGACTTTTGGGACACCCTTATATATATATATATATATATATATATATATATATATATATATATATATATATATATATATAATGTTCAAACTAAACTAACAATACATTCATTATTTTGCACAAACTAATGACTAACCTACGTTAATATTCTCTTAACTGATAAATGGGCTTAGTTAGAAAGTTGACTGGTTTTAGAATAGCGGTCTACAGTTCTCTTCAGCGGCAAATGAGGCACATTTAAATGCCATCTCTAATGATAAATTGTTGGGATAAGGCCAGCATTTGAGTAAATATTTAAATTAAATTAGTTTAAACCAAGTTTTCATTTTTATTTTCAACTTCAGCCGGATTTACAAGTAAGAGTACGTCATAAAACTAATACGTCAAACCCTTTAAAACCATACAGTTTTTCACCTCCAAAATTTTTTAACAGGAACAGAAAAGCGTGAACAAAATTCCTATAACAGACTTCTATTAACTGCAAGTTACAACTTTATTCACAGTTTAATATCTACAGGTTACATGGAAAGTAAACTAGACGGCTTAAGATAGGACAATAGAAGTGCATGTGCCTGCGCAAACTGTCTTCTACCAAACATTCTCTCAGTCAAACTGTGTACCATCTTGTATATCCCTGTCTAGATTTTTAATTTTTTTGTTAATTTTGTGAAAAGTTGTATTAAATATGTTGGAAGAACAGATTGAAAATTTAATAGACGAAATGGAAAAATATCCAAGTCCTAGCAAAAGGAGGAAATAGATATATATTTTGATAGGCTGTTGTTTCTTCTCCCATTCATTAAGAACAGAGACAGACATACAGAACAGGTTACATGGAAAGTAAACTAGACGTTGAAGTTGACATTTTAGACAAGATAAAAGAAATGAATGGGGTAAACAGATGTCCAACAAAACGTGATTTGAAGCATCTAAAAAAAAGCCATTTGAAGAATTGACATTATCATGTAATCTACGTTTTTCAGATTTATAGGTTGTAAGGAAGTTATATAATTTTTCTGGGGTAATACGCGTGTCGACTCCATCTTTCGTATCCAAAAAAGTTCATTCTTGCTTTAACAAGTAACTGTGAATCTACGCGTATTAATTCATCCACGCAATTTTTTCACGGAAGCGTAGTAAATCGGTTTTGTAATTTTCCAACCACGCCTCAAGCCGCTATTATTTTCATACTGTAGCAGCCCGCCGAGCCACTGTTAACGGTACAACGACACTCAGTCAGTGCATGTTGACGCAGTATGCGCATCTATATAGCCTCGCCGCGGCTATAAAATAGCATTACGCACACTGGAACAGGCAGAATCAGCCGATTTTTCGACCCGCTGAGCAGACCAGCAGCCTAAGAGGTGAGCATACACCACCAAACAGCACCGCTAAGCCGACAACCCGATTCAACGTTGTCGGGTTGTATCCTTTTTTATATATCCTTTTGAGGTGAGAACTTGTAGGTGTAACAGACCAACCGACTAACCAAGTGAAAGATACTTTTTTTCCCTCTCTGGCATACCAGACATACGACCCCACTTCATCAGATAGGGCAGACTAGCGGCGAATCCCCGATACCAGCATTTTGTCTGTATCTAGCTCACACCTAGAAGAATACTGAGGACCTGTGCGACCAGTGTTCTTCTCCTTGTGAGACACACGCTGATGCTAATTAACATCGTCAAGACATGATTCTGGCCCAAAGGACCGACTGTCTGACTCCAGGTTCCGGGTTGCCCATGTTCTACCTAAAATTACAAAAAAGTATAGGTCGGAAGTATAGGATTAGAAACGGTAAAGAATGAGCGGAGAACTTCTTGATTCACGACTTTCATCGGCCTCTAGCTGAGTTTTTCTTGGGTCAAAATAAGTTTTAAGTAAGTAATAATATTTTTCTTTATTTCATTTTAGGAAAGAGAAAGAATTACATTCGTCAAAATATTCAACTTTAAGATTTTGACCTTCATCACACAAATTAATAAAACTAATTGTTAATTTCAAATAAAATCAGTATATAAGAAAGTTATGGTGATAAATATATAAATTACACTTTTAAACAATAAAACTTTGAGAAACATTCATAGAAGATAACACTCAAAATGATTAAATGCATCATAAATCCTTGAAAATGATTGGTAATTTAAAGACTGTTGGTGGAATTGACAAATATGAGTTGCCTTGTGACCTATGTCCTATGTTGTCTTTTATTTTGTCGCTGGACCCGATTCTCGTTGATTCTAGTAATATGGTTGACACGATAAAATACAAGTAACCTATTTTAATAGGATAATAAATAATAGGACTTTGTCGCTTTAGGCCGCTCCCTGATTTGTCTGTGCTGTATCGTTTTTCTCGGTGTGCTCGGTACCGATTCGGTAACGAAAATATGCTGAACGCCTATATTCCAATGAAACTCGCCGATTTACGTACTTTTTTTTTTAAAACATAGATAGGTTCTCTGGCCAGGCTATAGGCTATACTTTATTACGATAGGTAGCATAAGGAATGAGCAGTGACGATAATAGTGAATGAAGTCGGAAAAAAGGTTTGCGCTACCGCGATCCCTTGCACTACACGGCCTAAACAATTAAATATGGAACAATATTATGTCGCAGAGAATATTTATAATCTATAATATATATAAAATGCAATGCCTCTCTGTCTGTCTGTCCATGAGTGTGTTTATTACGCGAGAATCACTTATCCGATTTACGTGTCTTTTTTAAATTCATACATATATTCTTTGGCGAGGTTATATAATGATAATAATAATCGATATCTATAACCTATATAAAATGCAACGTCTCTATGTCTGTCTGTTTGTCCGTTAGCGCGCTTATCCCTCGAGAACCACTTATCCGATTTACGTGATTTTTTAAATTCATACATATGTTCTCTGACCAGGTTATAGATATATATTTTATTACATCTATAATATATATAAAATGCAACGTATCTCTGTCTGTCCGTTAGTGCGCTTATCACTGGAGAACTACTTATCCGATTTACGTACTTTTTTTTTTAAAACATAGATAGGTTCTCTGGCCAGGCTATAGGCTATACTTTATTACGATAGGTAGCATAAGGAATGAGCAGTGACGATAATAGTGAATGAAGTCGGAAAAAAAAAAAAGGTTTGCGCTACCGCGATCCCTTGCACTACACAGCCTAAACCATTAAATATGGAACAATATTATGTCGCAGAGAATATTTATAATCTATAATATATATAAAATGCAATGTCTCTCTGTCTGTCTGTCCATGAGTGTGTTTATTACGCGAGAATCACTTATCCGATTTACGTGTCTTTTTTTAAATTCATACATATATTCTTTGGCGAGGTTATATAATGATAATAATAATCGATATCTATAACCTATATAAAATGCAACGTCTCTATGTCTGTCTGTTTGTCCGTTAGCGCGCTTATCCCTCGAGAACCACTTATCCGATTTACGTGATTTTTTTAAATTCATACATATGTTCTCTGACCAGGTTATAGATATATATTTTATTACATCTATAATATATATAAAATGCAACGTATCTCTGTCTGTCCGTTAGTGCGCTTATCACTGGAGAACCACTTATCCGATTTTCGTACTTTTTTTTTTTAAAACATACATATGTTCTCCGACCAGGTTATAGGCTATATTTTATTACGATAGGTAGCATAAGGAATGAGGAGTGATGATAATAGAGAATGAAGTATATGTTCTATATAATTCGATGTAAGCCTAGATAATGGGAGATAAGTATAAACAATGAGAGTTAAGGAGAAATAATGGGAGATAAGCAGAAATAAGTCTAGATAATGGGAGTTATGATGAGATAATGGGAGATAATGAGAAATATTGCGAAATAAGTCGAGATAAGCCTAGATAATGGGAGATAAGGTGAGATAATGGAAGATAAGGGGAAATAATGGGACATAAGGAGAAATAATGGGAGATGAGCAGAGATAAGTCTAGATAATGGAAATTATGTAGAGATAATGGGAGATAAGGAGAAATAATGGGAGATAAGGGGAAATAATGGGACATAAGGAGAAATAATGGGAGATGAGCAGAGATAAGACTAGATAATGGAAATTATGTAGAGATAATGGGAGATAAGGAGAAATAATGGGAGATAAGGGGAAATAATGGCAGATATTTTATTACGTTAGGTAACATAAGGAATAAGCAGTGACGATAGTAGTGAATCCAAGTCCACGCGAACGGAGCCGCGGGCACTGCTAGTATATATATATATATATATATATATATATATATATATATATATATATATATATATATATATATATATATATAAATTCCGGGTTTTAATCCTTCCGCCTAACAATGAATTTGCACGACGTTTCGCCAAAATCTCATTTGGCATTAGTTTAGTTTGAAAGTTAAATTTTGACTTAAAGGGTTAGTTTTGGGGGTGAAATCGAAAATTTTTTTTTACGATGTTATCGAGTGGGGTGTCATATGAAAACTTGTAATTCAAAAATATATACTTGCGCACCATTTTCTTTGGATTAATTTTAAAAAAATTTCTGGGAAAGTACTGATCAAAAAAATTTGAGAACATTCTGGAATATTCTCCACAGGGTGTAGATTGAACGAAAATTATCACAAGAGCATTACCTTTAATATTCCATCTGGTATGTATATATAAAAAAAAAAAAAAACAAAAATATCAAGCTCATCAGTAAAGATTGGAAAATAAATTTGTTGAAAATTCATTTGGGATGTGTTTTGTGAAGTTACTGATTTTTTTTTTTAAAGCAATCAGCGTATGAAATACTACTGCGCTAGTTCGACTTGCACTTCGCTGGTTATTTTTATTTAAAAATAGCTGGACGTATATAATTTTTAACATCAGCTTATATTTTATTTATAAATCATCCGAAATATTAAACTTTGTTTAAAATTCTATTTGCAAAATAAATAACTCCAAAAAAATCTTTAAAACATTGTATTGATAAATCAATTAAAGCAGATCGTTTCCCTGACATTTAATTTGCGAAGTTAACGAAGTATCTTCTAGAAAATTCTGTTCGAATATCGGCCGAAATAAACATTTTTTACAAACTTGAACACACAAAAAGAAGTTTATATTTAAAGAAACATAATTATCTCGATAAAAATACTTTGAATAAAAGAAAATCTTTTTAATCAAGAGAGATTTTTTCTCATGTTACATTTTATGATTGAAAGTATTTGACTTTGACCTAAGTTATAAGAATACTTTTTTTTTTAATGCTTTATCTTATTGTTTTCATTGAATTATATATGCTAAAAAATACGTATCTCTAAGTCTCCCTCTAATTTTTATCTCAACTTTTTTAGTGTTCCGTACGGAACACTTATAAGATCACTTCGGTGTCTGTCTGTCCGTCTGTCACACCCGATTTTCTCCGAAACTATTTGTCATAGAAAGTTGAAATTTGGTAATAATATAGGAATTTTCGGTCTCATCAGAGCCATGTAGTTTTGAAAGTTAAATTTTGACTTAAGGGGTTAGTTTTGGGAGGTCAAATCGGAAGTGAAAAAAAAAAATTTTTTACTAGGTAATCGAGTGTGGTGTCAAATGAAAGCTTGTGAAAACGCGAGTAAAAAATATATATATAATGTATTACTTGCGCGCACTTTTCTTTGTATTATTTTTAAAAAATGGTGAAAAATCGCTGTCCACCCGCCTTATCTCGAAAAGTACTTATCAAAAAACTTCGAAAAAATTCTGGAATATTCTCCACGGGGTGTAGATTGAACGAAAATTATCACGAGTGCATTACCTGTAATAATTTATCTGGTATATAAAAAATAACCGGTCAAGTGCAAGTTGAACTTGCGCAATTAGTGTTCCGTACGTTGATTGCTTTCAAAATAAAAAATTTTGTTACAGATGTATAAAATGATCAGTGACTTCACAAAACACACCCCCAAATGAGTTTTCAACAAAGTTTGTTTCCAATCTTTACAGAAATCTGATGATCTTGAAATTTTTGTTTTTTTTAAATACCAGAAAAATTATTAAAGGTAATGCACTCGTGATAATTTTCGTTCAATCTACACCCCGTGGAGAATATTCCGGAATTTTTTCAAAATTTTTTGATAAGTACTTTTCGAGATAAGGCGCGGGACAGCGATTTTTCGCGATTTTTTAAAAATAATACAAAGAAAAGTGCGCGCAAGTATTACATTATATATACATCTTTTACTCGTGTTTTTCACAAGCTTTCATTTGACACCACACTCGATGACCTAGTAAAAATTTTTTTTTTCACTTCCGATTTCACTCCCCAAAACTAACCCCTTAAGTCAAAATTTAACTCTTAAAACTACATGGCTCTGATGAGGCCATCAATTCCTATATTATTACCAAATTTCAACTTTCTATGTCAAATAGTTTCGGAGAAAATCGGGGTGTGACAGACAGACAGACAGACAGACAGACACCGAAGTGATCTTATAAGTGTTCCGTACGGAACACTAACAAGGGTAAAAATTGAAAAATTTAAAATAAATCGAAAACTATTAGAAATAGGTATATGACATACTTAATAAAAGTTGGAGGGTTTTGTAAAATCTATCAGAAAAAATAATAATATACAGGGTGTGCCATTAAAAAAATTTGAGATTTTTCAATTTAAAATAATCGAAATGTATAAATTTATTTTGAACGCCCTGTAGCATCTAACTCAAATTTATTTACATATATCTTTTTTTCATCTCTATAGAATACTCGTACCAATTAAGAGTATTCCACCTTCAGAAACAATGGCGCCACTGGCAATTTTTTACAAAGCTGAAAACTAATATTTGTTTAAAAAAATTGAAATATTAGAAAAAACTAGGTTTAGGTATATAACATTATTAATAAAAAAGTTACAAAATTTTACGCAAAATTTAAAAATAAATTAGAAAATAGAATGTTCCATTTAAAAAAAAACATATACACTCCTGGACAAAATTGACGCAACATATTGAATCATACAAATGTCTATAATGAATTAATTTTAATAATTTTTTATGAACACTTAAAGTTAGAAAAAACTTATTCGGATACTTTAAACTACCAAATTTCTCTATGAGATTCGAATTAAAATTATTCTTAAGATCTAATAACAAAGTCGTTGAAATTATGTAATAATGAAAAAAATAAACTGGGACACTAGTAGCAAAATTAATGGTGTAACTGGGACACTAGCAGCGTGTGTTGCCTCCTCTACTTCGGATGACAGCGTTTATGCGCCTAGGCATGCTTCTAATTAAATTTTGGATAAAATCTTGAGGAATTTGCTCCCATTCTGTGATAACTGCATTTTCAAGTTCCCTCAGGTTTCTAGGTGCAGGTATATGACGTTTCACATTTTTCTTAAGGTGATCCCATACAAGTTCTATCGGATTCAGATCCGGGCCTTTTGGTGGCCATTGCATAATCGGTATATCAACTTGATTAAGATAATCGAGTACCTCCCTAGCCACGTGAGGTCGAGCGTTGTCTTGCATAAACAGGAAATTGGGCCCCACAAAATGACCGAAAGGCATCACATGTTCTATTACAATATTCTCAAGATAGTAGTCAGCATTCATGGATCTCGTGCGGACAGGAACTAACTCTGTGCGAGCATCAAAGCAGATGCCACCCCAGAACATAACAGAACCACCGCCGAATGGAATCCTTGCAGAGATATTGCAAGGAGCAAACCTCTCTCCTGCTCTTCGCCATACTCGCTCACGACCATCTGGATGTTTTAGGCTAACCCTAATTTCATCTGTGAAGAAAACTTGTTTCCAATCATCCACAGCCCAGTTTTTTCGTGATTTCGAGCAAAACGTAACCTGGCAATTCTGTTCTCTCTAGTAAGCAAGGGCGCAGTGGCTAGTCTCCTACTGTTTAATCCAGCTTAATTTAACCGTCTTCTAACTGTTTTAGAAGAAATTGTGACATTGCGAACAGCTTCAAGTTCGTTTCTTATTATAGAACTAGAGACAGTCCTGTTTCTTAAAGCATATTGTCTTATAAAACGTTCATCTAGGTCGCTAGTGCATCGTTTTCGCCCTTGCCCTAGCCTTCTAGAATAAGTTCCTACTTCATTCAAGCGTCTTACCATACGACTTATTGTGGAACGATGTTTGCCTAACAAATTGGCAACATAACTCTGACAATATCCCTCGTCCAATAAAACTGAGGCTCGCACTACCTCGTGTTCAGTTAAATTTCTTGTTCGATTCATTTTTCTAATTCTTCGGGGTCAAAAATAAAACAGTCTACCACAAAAACGTATTACTTTGAAAAAGGAAACAATTTATAAGCTTACTTTTTTTAAAGAAAATCTATCGCATTATTACAGAAAATTGTTTATCTTTTAAAAAATTCTTTAAAACTGTAAATCTAAACGAATTGTTTTGATTTCTGTCATGAACAACGAAACAAAATATGCATAGCCTACTATTTAAATACTCGATAAACTTTAAAACTGACATAAGAAAAAGATAAATTAATTTTCAGATTGTTGCGTTAATTTTGTCCAGGAGTTTATTATATCGGCCACACCTTTTTGAAGTACCCTGTATACTCAAAAATAATTTTAAACTGTGCACCTTAACATTCCCTAAAACTATCGTAGTTAACATTTTTTCCTCATTCCCGAAACAAATGAGATAATGAACTTTACTCTATTGTTGACTCACCCTGTGCAACTAAAAAATACGGTATATTTCTTCAAATTTTTTTTTATCTGGTTACGTTTTTTGGAGCTAAGTACGATTAGATTTATGATTTATTGAAAGTTAAAAATAAAGTATTAAGAAGTCCCACTTAAAAGTATTCGGAATTTAATTACTTATTTTGCTTACATTTTTTATACGCACATATATTTTTTTTTTCCTAAACAATTTCAGCTATCTTAATACCGAATGACCCTTCAATCAAACTCTGGAACTCTGCTTTGGCCTCCTTCACCCTTGATTTTATTTGCCTACGCTTTTACTTGACATTTAATAAAGAAACTTTTAAAAAATGTCGTAATAAAATTATATTTTATCTTGGAGCTGCTTAACATTTATACAAGAAAAAAGTCACAGCTCCTGGAAAATAAATAAGTCATGATTGAGAACCACTTTAAGAAATTTTCTTTAAAATGACATTGTTTTATGAAGACAGTGTTAGTTTACGTGCGATATCTTTCTCAGATGAGACAAGCACCTGAAAGTTATGAGAAATCTGTCAAATAAGTAAAGGGAAAATGTACTGCAGAAATAAGTGATGGATTGCATTACTCAGGTATATAAAATTTCAGATATTAAACAAAAATTTATGAGTGAGTGTCAATCTTTTTGTGCACAACAGAGTAAATATAAAAATTGTTTTTTGTTTAAATAAAAAATTTTGATTGTGTTAGCCGATACTTGTTGGAAATTCATAATAAAATTATATAAAAACAACAGTATGTTTTAATTTCCAATATATTTAAAGTCACTTGACAATTGTTTCACCATACAATGGCTTCTTCAGAAGTAAATAAGAAAGAAAAATAAAGGGTCTTCCATTTGGGACTTGACAATTTTGAAATTTCACTGTGAACGCACCCTTAGCCAATCACCGAACTGTCAACGTCAAAACATTCAGTAAAGTCAACATTTTCATCATGGTGAAGTACACGAACAACGTTTACAAATAATTAAAATTTACTACCAAAATTTGGAGTCGGTGACTGCAACTTTAAGAGCGTTAACGCCAATTTTTTGGTAGTAATTCTCGTCCCAGTAGACAAGCAATTCATAGTCTAGTGAAAAAATTTGAGTTAACATATTCGCTGCTGGATGTTCCCGTGCCAGTGAGACAACGGGTTGGTCGAAGTGGCCAGAATATTGCTGCCGTTCAAGTGTCCATCTCAAACGAACCAAAACAGTCGATTTCACGGCGTTCTCAAGAATTGAGCATCGCTCAGACCACACTATGGCGAATTTTGCGAAAGGATCTTGGCCTGCACCCTTAAAAGTTAAAGTTAACTCAAGAACTAAAGCCACTCGATCATATGAAGCGACGTACGTTCTCGAATTGGGATCTAGAAATGTTGGAATGGTGATGAAGCGCATTTTTGGATAAACGGCTTCGTCAACAAACAGAAATGCATTATTGGTCAGGTGAAAACCCTCATGTGCTTGAAGAAACATCACTTCATCCACAAAAAAATTACTGTTTGGTGCGGTTTTCATGCCGGTGGTGTCATTGGGCCGTTCTTTTTCGTTGATGAAAATAACCGTCACGTCACAGTCAATCGAGATCGCTACAGAGGCATGTTGCAACGTTATTTCTTTGATCAATTGCATGGGCTAGACATTAATGATATGTGGTTTCAACAAGATGGCGCCACAAGCCACACAGCGGGTGTAACAATCGACTTACTGCAATCTAAATTCGGTGAACGTGTTATATCGAGAAATGGTCCCGTCGAATGGCCGCCTAGATCGTGTGATTTAACACCTCTAGACTCCTTTTTATGGGGGTACGTTAAATCATTGGTCTATGCTAACAAGCCTGCGTCGTTAGAGGAGCTCAGAGCCAATATTGAAAGAGAGATAGCGGCCGTTTCCGTCGAAATGTGTGGCCGAGTCATCGAAAATTGGGTTCAACGAATCGACCGCTGCAAACGTGCCCGTGGTGGACATATGAATGAAGTCGAATTCCATACATAAATGTTTTGATTGTACTTCAAGCGGATAGTAAAATTTTCGAAAAGTCTCAAATCGGTTGCGTTTTATTTCAAAAAAAAGTTGTCAAGTCCGTAATGGAAGACCCGATATTTCGTAGTAATCCTGGTTATAGTGCTTAAAACTATCCTTAATCACTTAAGATTATGCTAATCATTTTATTATATTATTTACAGACAGAATTATTTTAAGAATGCAAATCTGTGGTACTATTTCCGAGAACTAATAAAGATTAATTGAGGGTGAATGGTTTAAGTCTACCTGTTCGTTTAATAATTGATTGGAGTTTTTCCGTTTGTTAATTTCAAGACATTCAAGCAAATTTAATTTTTTAGATTATATTTGCTACATGTAGGATTTTTAACGAATCATCAAAATTGTGGGATTCGTTTATTATATGGGTTGCGTAATGTGAATTGTTCTTATTTTTTAAATAACTATGTTTATGTTCTTTAATGCGAGTTTTAAAAGATCTACCAGTTTGTCCTACGTAGGTTTTAGTACAAGATCCACAATCCTGGTTTTAAGGAATTCTTAGATTTGGTTTTGTTAAATTATACTCCCTAAGGAATTACTGGTTTAAATGTCATTTTATTGTTATTTATTATTAAAGGTTATTTTCCCTGTGTATGTGAGTGTATTAAATTTTCCTTTTTTGTCATTAATTGTGAGATAAATTAGAGAGATTGCTTGTTTAAAGGATTTTTTATTCAATATATTATCTATAATGTTGAGGTCATATCCATTACTAATTGCTTTTGTTTGATTATTTTGAATTCTTTGTTAAAATTAGTTTTAGTCACAGGGATATGTAACAACCTATGTATGCAAGAGTTCAACGCTGCCATTTTGGGAGTATAAGGGTAGGATGAACTATTGTGTATAACTGTGTCAGTATGTGAAGGTTTGTGAAAAATCGAGAAATCGTGTTTATTGTTCACTTTTGATATAGATATGTCTAAGAAATTTATAGTTATTGGTTTCTATTCTATAGTAAATTTAATATTAGGATGCAAATTATTTAGGAAGTTAAGGAGGATTGTTAGTTGTCTATCTGTTCCCGTGAAACAGGAAATGATATCGTCAACATATCTATACCAGTAAACAATATTTTTGCTTACCGCGTTTTGATGAATTTTTAGTTCTAAATGATCCATGAAAATTTCCGCTAGTAAAGGGCTAAAAGGATTACCCATAAATCCAACGTCTAATATCACCTATTTTTATTTTTCATGTTGCTATTAGATTACTTTGTGAGCAAATTTACTTTATGAAAAGTTTACAATTGTTATCTGTTAGTTATTTGAAGTTTGTGTAATGTTTGTAATGAAATAACAATACACACTTAACACAGCATTATCAAATTTACATATAAGGTACTATAAAAACTGTAAAAAGTTGCACCGTAGAACCCATTAAATAAGATTATAAAGTAGAGAACTGAAATTTAATACTTTTAAAAACAGAAAGATATTTCATGACGAGGGTATAAAGTATGAATAGGAGATTTAAATTGCATAATCCAATTTTAATACGATTTATTAAATTAAGCTAATATATAGATAGATAAGTCTATATTTGTCCAACAAAATTTACAATGAATGTTGCCTAAGGGGCTTGGAACGTATCAATAAGTAATATTTAAATTATTAATTGAATAAGGACACTAATCGCTAGAAGTAGATTCATCACTCTAGCTTTTATCATTCCCAACACGAATACAGATTTCTGGAATCTCTTTAATTATTACCTCACCATCATACCACTTAGACTAGTATGTTATACGCTGGCATGCCATACCTCTGATGTACACTTTTCTAAGGCTCTATTCCACATCCGAAGTACTTGTTTATCTCCATATCCCTCTTCACCAATGTGCTTGTTATAAAATGTTTTTGCATTTGCCCAAATCAGCTCGACTGCATTAAATTGACAGTGATAAAATAAAAATTTTAACAATTTGATATTCCTTTGATTTTTTATTAGCTTTTGCAATATCTAACAATTCTGTCTTAAACATCTGTTTGTTATAAGGTCAACTATTCTTCTGTAACCACTCGAGAATTTCTTCTTTTTTCCATGCTGAAGATGGCTGTTTTTCTACTTCAACTGAATGGCATGAAGTATTATCCTTTATAATTAAAGATGGTTTTTCTAAATTAGGAACCAACTGGTTTCTAACCCATTTCGTAAACATTTCACTATTCATTTCTCCATGATAATTAAGTGATTAACTTGCTGGCAAATAGTAAATTAGCATTCTCCACAAAACCCTCACTGTTTCCAGCATGTAAAACAATAAACCTTTTACCATCAAATCCCCAGGCTTACGGACACTTTTAATGATGTCATTCTACTATGATTTCCTTTGACTGCCTTTTGAAAAATCCATGTTTTGTCTATGAAGACAAGCTGACGGGCAATGTGTGCATTTTGGTTTTCCATATACTTCCTAAGAAAAGCTGCCCTCATTGAACAAATTCTTGGTGTCTCCATTAATGCTCGTTTGTTGTCATCTTTCTTAAATTTGAAACCCAAATCCAGAAGTAATGTTCAGAGAATTCCATAACTGACATTAATTATGTCTTTTTGTCGCAGTCTTTGTGCATACATCTCATATAATGTATGTCCATTTTAGAACTTTGCAAGCAGTTTCATAAATTAATTTTCACTTTAAATACACGAAGACAGTCAAATGTAAAAAAAATATCCTTAATGATTTTACCGTGATTACTAAGCTATATAATAAAGATATATTCTTAATAGAATTATTATTCAGAAATATGTAGTGTCTTATTGGAGGAAGACCGTTAGTAAGTTTTATCCGTACATTAAAAAAATGGGAGCTCAAGAATAAATGCACATTTACTGCTAGCCTGCTTTCAATCACCAAATGAAAACATTCTATTTTTCGCTCTTTTTTAGAGCCCATCGGTTAGTCTAGGTGGAAAGGCAACACAATTACCACGGTTAAGATCAGATCAGATGGGGCTAAGATTTGTTGGCTATTAACATCTTTAGATACATGCCTGTTAAATCATTGCTGCTCTCATGACTGTATTATTGAATAAATGTAGCGAAATAAGATATGTGGTTTGATGAATATTAGACGACATGCCCATTGCTAATTTTAGACTCCCGTAATTTCAACGTAAGGGTAAAACCTACTAACGCCCTTTTTTTAGCGACTGTAGATTACTGCGTATTTTTAGTTGCTTTAAATACATACTGTGAATATTTTATTTTGCTTTTTAGTGTTCTGTACCAAAATAAAAAAACGGAACACTTATAAAATCACGCCGGTGTCTGTCTGTTTGTTTGTCACAGCCGATTTTCTCCGAAACTATTTGTCATAGAAAGTTGAAATTTGCTAATAATATAGGAATTGATGGCTACAGCCGTGTAGTTTTGAAAGTTAAATTTTGATTTAAGGGGTTAGTTTTGGCAGGTAAAATTAGAAGTGAAAAAAATAAATCGACGTTATCGAGTGAGGTATCAAATGAAAAAATAAAAGATTGTATATGTGTGTGTGTATTTAAATATATATATATATATATATATATATATATATATATATATATATATATATATATATATATATATATATGTGTATATATATATATATATATATATATATATATATATATATATATATATATATATATATATATGTGTGTATATATATATATATATATATATATATATATATATATATATATATATATATATATATATATATGTTTTTCCTTTTTCCTGACCGTTAATGAATAAATTTAGGACAATTTTTTGTTCTTAGTCTTGAGGTCAATTTTTAATGAAACAAGTTTACTTTGAGTTAACGTTTCGGTTCATTTTATTTAAACCATCTTCAGAACTACAAGAAAGAAAAAAAAAATTTTATTAGTGTTAATGTTTAAGATGTAAAATTGATGATTAGTGTTGTTTTATACAGAAATATATGTAGAGAATAAATATTAGTGTTTATTATATTTTTCCTACCTTATATCTAGTTGGATCTTTTGGTTTAAATGATTTACATGTTAACAGTTTCACGGTTTTCGTAATACTAAATTTAAAAGGTTCACATATTTTATTTTACTATTTGAACAGGTAAAATGGGTAAATCCAAAATTTATTTATTGCCTTCATATTGTTGTTACTTTAATTGTTATTAGTCTAGTAATTAAAGTTTTATTAGGTTATTAAATCATTGTATACAATACTTAGGCTTTCCGTGTCATTTCGATAATTTAAGGTGTTATTTGTTCTTCGTATATGTATCATTTCCTTTATGTTTCGTTTTTTATGATTATTTTCAAAATCTAGGATTTGGACATTATTAAAATTGAAATTATGCAATTCATCTATGGCATGTTTTGATAGGGCAGTATGGTTTTGGTTTGTGTTTCTTATGCTATTTTTATGTTCTGTTATTCGTCTCCTTAAATATTGTTTTGATTGTCCAATGTATGTTTTTGGATAGTTTATGCAGTCTATTTTGTAGATTAAGTTTGTTTGTTCTGCTGTTGGTATTGTTGGTTTAAGTTTGGTAAAGATATTTTTTGAGTTGTTAGCCGGTTTTTCTGCTATGTTGATGTTATGTGGTTTAAGGACTTTTTTAATCTTATTACTTAATTCAGGAATGTATGGTATGGAAATATAATTTTTCTTAATTTCATTGTTACTTTGTTTAGATTTTTTTATGATTATTGTATACTTTATTTATTCGGTTTTTTATAATTGTTTTTGAAAATTTTTTTGGATAGTTATTGCTTAGTAGAACGTTTCTTACTTTTTCAAGTTTTGGGGTCTGTCTTTCGGATCAGTTAGTAATACTGCCCTATCAACTAGCGAATTGACAACACTTTTTTTATATTTTTCTGGTGTGTATGAATTATAATTTAAATATCTACCGGACCATATAGGTTTGGTATACCAATTTGTTTTTATGTTTCCTTTATCAACATATACACAATACTTATACTACAATATTTATGTCTAAAAAGTTTATTGATTTGTTTAGTATGACCTCCTCTTGCCCTAATAACATCTCTCATACGATTAGGCAAAGATCTAATCAAGTTTGCTATTGTTTCTTGAGGGATGTTAAACCACTCTTCTTCTACTGCAACAATAAGCTCTGCGATCGAGTTTGGGGTATGAAGTCTAGCTCGAATTCTTCGTTTTAACTCATCCCATAAATGTTCGATCGGATTTAGATCAGGACTGTATGCTGGCCACTCCATAACCCGAAAACCGACTTCTGCAATGTAATCTTGCACGATTCTTGCGGTGTGCGGCCTTGCATTGTCATGCATAAAGGTAAATTCGTCTCCAATATAGTCGACGTAAGGTACCACATAAATTGCTAAAATCTCCTCGATATATCTAGCAGCCGTTAAACCTCTTCTTCCGTGAACACGGTCGCCCCTACGAATGAACTCAGGGTCGGTTCGTGCTCCTATAGAAATTGCACCCCAGATCATACAGGAACCACCTCCATAAGCACTCCGCTCTTCAAAGCAGCAATCTGCAAATCGCTCTCTTGGTCTTCGGTACACTTTCCTTCTTCGGTCGCTACCATGGAGGCATATTCTGGTCTCATCTGAGAACAGAACAGATCCCCATTGTTCCAACGTCCAATTCAGATGATCCCGTGCAAAACGCAGGCGGGCTTGCCGATGAGCTGGAGTAAGTTTTGGACCAATCGCAGGTGTTTTAGGGGTCAGGTTATTTTCCTGCAGTCTTCGTCTTACTGTCCACTGACTAATAGCCACTCCTCGCACCTCACGGAGCTGTCGTTGCACTTGAACGGCATTAAGGTGACGATTTCTTAATGTTGTTGACACAATAAAGCGGTCATCACGAGCGGTTGTAAATCGCCTTCTGCCTGTTCCAGGTCGCCTATGAAAGGATCCAGTCTCCTCATAACGTTTGCACACTCTTCGAACCGCTGCGCGTGTCATATTCAATTATCTAGCAACAGCTCGCTGACTAAGTCCATTTTCGATTAAAGCAAAAACTTGGGCGGCTTTTTGTGGTGTAGTATGCATTAAACTAACACACTTAAACACTATTGAGATTATGAAAAACGAATTAATATGCAAATTTCAGTTGCAAACGCAATAATTTCAATATTTGACAAATTTGTTATTTTCGTTACAATCACCACATAAACACGTTTCATTTGTTTACCGGTTGCTACGCATATAAACGATAAGCCTTCTTGATAAATTTATACTCACATTAAATTGCCTTTCAAACAGCATATTTCTTTTTTTGATCTGATGAATAATTTAAAAAAAAAATATAGTTAAAGTCAAAAGTTTACAGTGGGCCGATTTCTATGCACGTTAGTGTATATATATATATATATATATATATATATATATATATATATATATATATATATATATATATATATATATATATACATATACAGTAGAATCTCACAAATTAGAACCACTTTGTGCACCGGGCAGTTCGAATTTCTGAAAAGTTCGAATTTCCGAACATTTTTTTTTTTACAGAAAATGATAAAATTATAATAAAACTAGTTATGTAAGCTTTATTTTAACACAAAACAGTTTTTTATTTATTAACATTTAATTAATTGAACATATTAAATTCATAGAAAAACTTTTAAAAAGTTTTTTAATTATTAGGTATTTAATTGATTTTTAACATAAAATCAGTAATACTTGTTTGTTTTTTTTGATTTATTTAAACTGGATACAACGATATCGTAACGGACGTCCAAAAGGTTAGACATGTGTTTACTGGAAAATATATCACTGGTTTTGCACCATTTTATAACATTATTGATGCTTTCAAGGACTTTTAAATGAGGAATAGCTGGCGTTATGTCGACGTCGCTGCTATCTGAAGCCTCCTCATCGCTATTCTCTGCATCAGATCCGTCAGTAAACACATCCTCATTCCATTCCTCGATTTCATTTACATTTACGGAATTGTTTGGCATAATTTCATTCAAAAGATCAAGATTTATTTGAAGAACTTCATTGCAATCCTGATTTCGTTGAGCCAATTGTGCTAGTGGCAAATCATCATCGCTGTCGTAATTTAATAATTTGGACCAAGAATTTTTTAACACTGTCTGTTGTACCTTATTCCATGCTTGTTTCAACAATATTATTGCATCTCGGTTTGAATGCCGTTTCAAAAGCTTATTAATATCACCACCATCACCAATTAATTGAGATAGCAACTTACCTCTGTAAATAAGTTTTGTCATTTTAATAGAATTTTGATCCATTGGCTGCACAGCTGCTGTTACATTTGGCGGCAAGAAATATGCAATTATATTACCATCCTCACTTTGAAGTTTATCAATTGGTGCATGAGCGGAACAGTTATCTACAAGCAGAAGAGCTTTTGGGGCCAAATTATTGTCTTCAGAAAATCGGATGACTTGTAGAACAAAAAAAAAAAATTAAAAAATATGGAACTTAAAATATGCATTGGTTAAACATACTTCTTTGATAAATATCTTGTGAAACCAATCATGAAAAATCCGGGAAGTCATCCACGCATTTTTCGAAAAGTCATAATGAAGTGGGTTATCAAATCCTCTGAAGCTTCTTGGCTTTTTAGCTTTTCCAATAACCAACGGTTTTAATTTGTGTGAGCCATCAGAATTTGCGCCTAGTAAAATTGAAACGCGTTCTTTTGGAATTTTAAATCCTTGGGCACTTTTTTCACAAGCAGCGACAAATGCTTTATCTGGAAGGCAACGGAAAAATAATCCGCTTTCATCAGCATTATAAATTTGTGTTTCCAATAACCCCATTTCCGCGACTTTTGCACGAAATTTGTGTAGAAATGGAGTGACCTCACCAACATCACTCGAAAGTATTTCACCACCAATTTTTAAAAACCGTATTCCATGACGGGTTTTAAAGTTGGAAAACCATCCATCACTTGCAGTAAATGCGTTTTCATCTTTATCGGGGTACACTTCACTAAAAATTGACTTAGCTTTTGCTTTTAATACGGGTCCTGTCACTGTGTTCTTCTTTTCACGTTGATTTAAAAACCACTTATAAAGGCGCTTTTCCATTTCCTCATATTCTGCCTTATGAAAAGATTTTTTATTTGCTTCCTGATAGGTGCTGGTAACTTACTTCTGTAAATAAGTTTTGTCATTTTAATAGGATTTTGATCCATTGGCTGCACAGCTGCTGTTACATTTGGCGGCAAGAAATATGCAATTATATTACCATCCTCACTTTGAAGTTTATCAATTGGTGCATGAGCGGAACAGTTATCTACATTATTTCTTGTTTTTTTGATTTTATGTAGCTGATGGAAGATTTTGTCACATTAAAATCTTGAGCTAAACGATTTCCACTCACGCCTTCATTAAGTCTTTTTAATATTTTAACCTTAGTATCCAAAGATAAGGTATTTTTTTTACGTTTGTTCGGCATTTTTTTTTTAACTTTCACACGTATGAACACTTCACTTTGACCTTCAGTCATCAACTGACCCAAATTTGTACAAGCATATCAAATTGCACACGCATATGACCGAATTGTACACACCACGAATAACTCGGTGATTCCCTGTTTTGAGAATTTTTTGATTAGTGTTCCGTACGGAACACTTATAAGTCAAATCACTTGTTCGGTGTCTGTCTGTCTGTCTGTCTGTCTGTCTGTCTGTCTGAACGAAGTGAAAAAAATTTTTTTTTACTAGGTCATCGAGTGTGGTGTAAAATGAAAGCTTGTGAAAACACGAGTAAAAATATGTATATATATATATATATATATATATATATATATATATATATATATATATATATATATACTCGTATATAATGTAATACTTGCGCACACTTTTCTTCGTATTACTTTTAAAAAATCGCTGTCCCCTACCTTATCTCGAAAAGTACTAATCAAAAAATTTTGAAAAAATTCTGGAATATTCTCCACGGGGTATAGATTGAACGAAAAATTATCACGAGTGCATTACCTTTAATAATTTATTTGGTATATAAAAAAAAAACAGAATTTCAAGGTCACCAGTTTTCAGTAAAGATTGGAAACAAACTTTATCGAAAACTCATTTGGGGTGTGTTTTGTGAAGTCACTGATCATTTTATACCACCCTAACAAAAAATTTTATTTTGAAATCAATCAACATACAGAACACTAATTGTGCAAGTTCAACTTGCACTTGACCGGTTTTTTTTTTACTTTAATGAGCGAAAAAAAATAATTTGTAGTGAAAATACAAAAGAAAAAGTAAAAAAACTTCCAGAAATTAGAACCCCCTGTTCTAATTTTAGAGCGTTTAATTTGGTTTTTCGCCTATTTAGTTCAAAATCATAGAAAAAAAAAAAATTTTCTAGTGAAAATAAAAACCAAAAAAAAAAACACTTCCAGAAATTAGAACCACAGGTTCTAATTTCAGAGCGTCCAATACATTGAAATGGCCGGTTCTAATTTCTGGACGGTTCGAATTTGTGAGATTCTACTGTATATATATATATATATATATATATATATATATATATATATATATATATATATATATATATATATATATATATACATATATATATATATATATATATATATATATACATATATATATATATATATATATATATATATATATATATATATATATATACATATATATATATATATATATATATATATATATATATATATATATATATACATATATATATATATATATATATATATATATATATATATATAATATATATACATATATATATATATATATATATATATATATATATATATATATATATATATATATATACATATATATATATATATATATATATATATATATATATATATATATATATATATATATATATATATATATATATATATATATATATATATATATATATATATATATATATATATACATATATATATATATATATATATATATATATATATATATATATATATATATATATATATATATATATATATATGAAGTGCAAACTTTTCTTTCAAAAAATTGAACAAGAACGCAGTCCCCCCACCCTATCTTTAAGGGTACCAACCAACAAAAAGTTGGAAAAAATTCTGGAATATTCTTCATAAAGTATAGATTGAATGTGATATGAATTATCACGAGTGCATTATTTTTGATAATTTATGTGGAATAGAAAAGCAAAGATCGGAGCCAAACATCTTAAATTTTACTACAAACATGTCTCACTTTTTATATATTCTTGTGTTATATAGAATAGCTTGACTGAATTTCATAGAATACTTCAGCAATCATACTACGGAAAAGTAATTGCGCAAGTCCATCTTGCACTTGGCCGGTTTTTATTTATTTATTTTTTAATTTTAGATATATGACTATAAATCGGGTACCAGTAAGATAAGAAGTTCCTTGGATATCCCTTTTAAACTGATTCGTAACTTGCCGAATGATAAATCATAAAATCGTGATTCTAGCCGCCATCCTGGATCCTAGAGTTGAATAAAATCATTTTGAGAATAATTTCATGATCGATTCTAATCGTCTTTTGAATCCTGAATCAGCCGATGATCATCTGGAAACTCACACTATAATTTTAAATTATTTAGACTAAAATTGTAAAACAAGTGTTGACAGTTGGTGACTATTGATCTCAAAATGTCAAGTAGACATTTTTAAAATTGAAACAAGTTTATTTTTTTTACAATAAAATCACAGGGGCAGAAACGCCGTATTTGATAAACCATTTTGAAATTAAAAATTTTATTTACATATTTGCATTTACAGTCCAGCATTTGAAAAATCCGAGTCTAAAAATACAAGAAAGACTTAAGCAAATTAGAGTATTCATTTTTTATTTAACTTTCAGATTTTAAAATGAGATCGTGTACCTACTTTTGTACTAATTAAAAATACAAAACTCATTTAAAATTTATTCCGAAAATTTAAATTAGAAGGGGTTTACGATCGTATAGGTAAAGGTAAAGCTTCTTAAAAATCATTATACAAAACGTGATAAGAATCCATCAGAGCAGATTTAAAAATAATTTTCCGTGCCGTAGGGCGGTCAAAGAGGAGATAATTTATGAAAACTTTGGTTAGCTTTATATAGCTTATATAACTTCCGTACCCTGTGATAATTTGGTTTTATGAGAGGCCTGATAAACATTTATTAAAATTACGAATTTATGGAAATAAATTATATAGTTGAGGCGTCCATTACTTTGTGACAGTATATTTTAAATTTCTAAATGAAATGAAACGAATTATGAATTGTTGTGGCTGTTACTTGGTGGAAATTCATTACGCATGTATTGAAAGACTGATATTGTCAAATTTCCACTTTGTTTAGTTTCACTGAAACTGTATGACGCGTTTCGCTATACTATAGCTTCTTCTGGTACAAAATGATATTTGAATATTAGTGTTGTTACATTTATACAAATACCCTAAGGTAGGTAGGTAATAAAATTAATACTATATGCTAATGAATATTGCTGGGAAATCCATTCTGAATATTAATTGTATAAATTGAGTAAAGGGGAGTTATCATGGGCCAGACAGGTATCTTTTTGTTCGTTTAAGATCATGTCTGAATTTCTAATTCTATTTATTTCTAAATTTTCTAACAGGTTTAATTTTACGCCTTTGTTTTGTATGTGTAGAATTTTAAATTTATCATCAAATAGATGATTTGATTCTGTTAAATGATTGCTGTACGCTGAGTCAGTTTTGTTTTTTAAATAGCTTCTTTTATGTTCTGAAATCCGAGTTTCGAATGAGCGACCTGTCTGACCTATTACTATTAACTTTTATAACAAGAACCACAATTCAACTGATACACTCCAGATTTTTTTGATCTATGTTGTTTTTCCCTTTGCGTTTTTATTGAATTTTCCCAACGAGTTGTTTGTTCTAAAGGCTAGGTTGATATTATATTTGTTTATGTGTTTTTTAATTTTCTCTGACGTGTTACCAAAATAGGTTAAAACATTATATTTTTTCCCTGTGTTTTCTTTCTTGGGGTATACTAAAGAAATAGCTTTATTTTTAAATTTTTTGTTTAGAATTGAGTCTGTGGTGTCAGGAGAATATCCGTTGTTAACAGCAATTTGTTTTATTAGATTTAATTCTTTATTGAAATCAACTACAGATAAGGGGACACTTACAAGTCGATGCAACATACTGTGGTAAGCTGCCAATTTGTGTTGTAGGGGGTGAGCTGACTTTATGTTTATTGTAGTATCTGTATGTGAGGGTTTGTGAAAAATAGAGAATTTGTGTTTGTTGTAATGTCTGGTTATCGTTAAGTCAAGAAAATTAATTTTATTTTCGACTTCTAGTTCCATAGCGAATTTAATATTTTTATGTATGGAGTTTATATAGTTAAAAACATTGTCAAGTTGACGCTCTGTACCATTAAAACAAGCAAAGATGTCGTCTACATATCGGTACCAATACAAAAATGATTTGCCTAACTTATTAAATACCTTATTGAATCCCTTGCTATATTTCGGATTATATGGTATGGAGACATACTTGGTGTTTTCTTCGCGTGTAAAAAAGGTGGAATTCTGAATATTAAACCTAAACTTATGTCTATTTATTAGCTTATTTACTAAGTCATCGTCATAACCATTAACTCTAGTTATATTTTTAATACGATTCCTTTCTTTATTAAAGTTTACTCTATTCAGAGGGAAAGTGACCAAACGATGAACTAAAAAATGTAATGAGGCTAATTTATGTTGTTTGCAATGAAATGAATCATTAGGAATGTCTGTTACTGTGTTCTTCCTATAGATATCAAATTCTAATCTATTATTATTTTTAATAATTAAAATATTTAGAAAAGGCAATTGTCCTTTGTTCTCAACTTCGTAAGTGAATTTAATGGAATCATACCGGTTATTTAATTTAGAAACAAAATCATCAATATTTGCTTTCTTTGTATCAAAAATCGCGAAAATATCATCATACCTATACCATACCCTTGGGAAATATTCGAATTCTTGACTGGCCTCGATTTCAAACTTACTCATGAATAAATTGGCTATGAAAGGTGATAAGCAATTACCCATAGCTGTTCTTTCTTTCTGAACATAAAATTGATCGTTATATTGGAAATAATTTTGTTCCATACAAAGGATCTATACCTATTGCACATTCGACGACTTTAAATGTTTCTAAGGTTATGGAAAAAAATAAGTATCAAGACCACAAATGGATCATTTGTGTTGATCTGAAAATGGTTAACTTTCTTTTAGGTCAACAAGGGGGGTACACAAAGTTCCCTTGTTTCATGTGTCTCCGGGATAGTCGTGACAAATAACACCATTGGTCACAAAAAGTTTGGCCAGTGCGGGAAGAGCTAAAAGTTGGTACAAAAAATGTTATAAACGTGCCTTTAGTTAGCCGAGACCGCATCATACTTCCACCACTTCATATTAAACTCGGCATAATAAAACAGTTTGTGAAGGCGCTTGACAAAAGTGGCGAATGTTTTAATTTTCTTTCACGCAAGTTTCCAGGATTAAGTTCAGAAAAATTGAAAGCTGGTATTTTTGATGGGCCACAGATTAGGCAACTCGTGAAAGATCATAATTTTGTCAAATTAATGACTGAAGTCGAATCCAAAGCTTGGAATTCATTTGTTTTGGCTATGAGTAGCTTCCTAGGCAAAAAGAAATCTGACGACCATGTCGAGCTTGTTGAGTGCATGCTATCGAATTTGCAAGAACTAGGGTGCAACATGAGCATAAAAATCCACTTCCTGCACTCACATTTAGACCGATTTCCACAAAATCTGGGTGATTTTAGTGAGAAGCAGGGTGAAAGATTTCATCAGGATCTTTGGACAATTAAAGAACGTTATCAGGGGCGGTGGGACTCACATATGATGGCAGACTACTGCTGGAGTTTGCAAAGTCGTTCATTCAAGGAAATCTTATAAAAGATCATTTGCTAGTGTTCAATAGAAATTTTGTTAACATAATGTATTATTTTTTGTATTTTTTTGGCAAAATAATAAAACTGTATATTTCAAAAGGTAAAGCTGTTAGCAATCTCCCAGTATTTTTTTCATAGTCAGGGCCATAGAAATACCCAATAACAGAAAAAAAAATAAAGGAAACAAGACTTGTGTTGACCAGTGTAATTATTTAAGATCCACCTTTGTTGTTTACAAGCAGGTAAAACCAATAGATATCATATTTTTAAGTACGCTCCATGATTTACCTGCTTCTGAAGTGCCCAAAGAAAACCATAAAATTTTATTTCATTGTCTATTAATGGTTAATGTTTTTTACCCTTTAAGGATTGAGTCATTTCACTATATGTATGGACGGACTTTACTTGATGACCCCACGTTGTTCAGTTTTTTTTTCCATTTTTCCAAGAACGCTGCACTTGGTCTCACTAAACTCGTTCTATCCTAAAAACCATAAATTCTACAGTAACAAAATTCTACCCTGTGACAACCAAAGAAAGTATGAACTGAATGAGGGTACTATAATAAAAATATTATAATTATTTTTTGGTGAGGCCGCAAACTTTTCCATCCATCCTCGTACTTTCAATCACATTAAATGTTTAAAATGTTAGTAGGGTTATTAAAAACAAACTCAACTCCAAGCTTCATATCGTTTGACTTCCTCAAGTACCCTTGATGTTTCCAATTATGATTCATCCATGTAGTAAAATTAATTTGCTATACCTAGAATTCTCACTTTGAATATTCAAACTTTTCGCTGTGGAGGACATATTACGTTGTAAAGTTATAAAGTATGAATTGCCAGAAAGTTTAGTACCTGGAAAGTTTATTTTCAATTTAAAATAAAATAAAGGACTAGGAAGGCCCAGGAATATTATTGTCATTGTTGGGAATGTGAGACGACGTAAGCAGAAAATAACGAGAAAAATAGAAACCTGGAATGACTTAAGCTACATTGATTTCTTTGTGGAAAAGTTAAAGTATACATAATTGTAAATATTATGTATTTTATTTAAATTTTACGGTATAAAAGAATTCGGCATCGCATAGTATGATATTGATAGATCTTTGTCTGTAAGAAACGAATTGGGTTACGAAATTGCTCTCTCACGTCCGATTACCCGAGATTTTTAGACTAAAATCGCAAAAAAAAAAACATGATTTTGGCGATAATTTACGCAATTACATTGAAAGTTTAAATAAAGTGAGATTCTCGATCTTACATTCAAATCAGAGGTGAGACTTTGAAATATCTATAATATATATAAGATGCAACGTCTCTCTGTCTCTATCTGCCTGTCTGTCTGTCTGTCCGTTAGTGCGCCTATCACTGAAGAACTACTTATCCGATTTACGTACTTTTTTTTTAAAAACATACATATGTTCTCTGTCCAGGTTATAGGCTATATTTTATTACGATAGATAGCATAAGGAACGAGCAGTGAAGTAAAATAGTGAATGATGTCGGAAATAAGTTTGCCGCTAGCGCGTGCCTTTGCAATACACAGCCTAAACCATTAAATATGGAACAATATTATGTAGCAAAGAATATCTGTAATCTATAATCTATAATATATATAAAATGCAATGTCTCTCTGTCTGTCTGTCTGTCCATTAGTGCCTTTATCACGCAGGAACCATTTATCCGATTTATCTGTCTTTTTTTAAATTCATACATATACTCTTTGCCCAGGTTATATAATAATAATAATAATAATCTATATCTACAATATATATAAAATGCAATGTTTGTCTGTCTGTCTGTCCGTTAATGCGCTTATCCATCGAGAACCACTTATCCGATTTACGTGATTTTTTAAATTCATACATATGTTCTCTGACCAGGTTATAGATATATATTTTATTACATCTATAATATATATAAAATGCAACGTATCTCTGTCTGTCTGTCTGTCCGTTAGTGCGCTTATCACTGGAGAACCACTTATCCGATTTTCGCACTTTTTTTTTTTAAAAACATACATATGTTCTCCGGCCAGGTTATAGGCTATATTTTATTACGATAGGTAGCATAAGGAATGAGCAGTGACAATAATAGTAAATGAAGTCGGACAAAGTTTGCCGCTAGCGCGTTCTCTTGCAATACACAGTCCAAACCATTAAATATGGAACAATATTATGTAGCAGAGACTATTTATAAATATATATAAAATGCAATGTCTCTCTGTCCGTCTGTCTGTCTGTCTGTCCGTCCGTTAGTGTGCTTATCACTGGAGAACCACTTATCCGATTTACGCCCTTTTTTTTTAAACATACGTATGTTTCTGGCTAGGTTATAGGATATATTTTATTAGGTGACATAAGGAATAAGCAGTGACGATAATAGTGAATAAAGTCGGAGAAAAGTTTGCCGCTAGCGCGTTTTCTTGCAATACACTCCCTAAAGCATTAAATATGGAACAATATCATGTAGCAAAGAATGCAATATATATAAAATGCAACGTCTCTCTGTCTGTCTGTTAGTGCGCTTATCACTCGAGAACCACTTATCCGATTTACGTGTTTTTATAAATTTATACATATGTTCTATATAATTCAATATAAGCCCAGATAAGGTGAGATAATGAGAGATAAGGAGAAATAATGGGAGATAAGTCGAGATAAGCCTCGATAATGGGAGATAAGGTGAGATAATGGGAGATAAGTATAAATAATGGGAGATAAGGAAAGATAATGGGAGATAAGCAGAGATAAGTCTAGATAATGGGAGTTATGGTGAGATAATGGGAGATAAGGAGAAATAATGGGAGATAAGGAGAAATTATGGGAGATAAGTCGAGATAAGCCTAGATAACGGGAAATAAGGTGAGATAATGGGAGATAAGGAGAAATAATGGGAGATAAGGAGAAATAATGATAGATGAGCAGAGATAAGCCTAGATAATGAAAATTATGTAGAGATAATGGGAGATAAGGAGAAATATTGGGAGATAAGGAGAAATAATGGGAGATATTTTATTACGTTGGGTAACATAAGGAATAAGCAGTGACGATAGTAGTGAATCAAGTCCACGCGAGCAGAGCCGCGGGCCCGGCTAGTCAATGATAAATTGGTAAATATCATACAACGTGCTTTTACTATGACTTATTTACAATATTAGTGGCTGCGGAACACTTAGTCTCGCTCGTCAACTTCACGTATCAAGGGTGTATCCTCTCTTGACAAAATTATAATTAATTTACTTATTAATTAAATTAAAATAAAACCACACCTACACAGATAGTAAAAAATTTGTTGTTTGTATTGTGTTTTTTATGTAATTTATGTGCAGATTTAGATCTAGATGAGATAGCCATTTATAAAAATCAATCTTAAGATGGAATTTTGTAAGCAATGCTTCGCTTGATTGTAGAACAACTTTTTCATTTCTATTGAAACTCATCAGGGAACTTCAATCTGAGAACCCAAATTATTCTTTTATCGTATAATCTTCATTCTAGAATATTTCGATAATCGAAATGTTATACCAAAAAAACATTTTATGGTTATTCATTTACTAATAAGTAGACCGGATTATATGCATGCTGTAACATTCATTTTTTCCTAGATTTTAAGACCATGTAATGTTACTGATTTTTTCACTTCAAATTGTACTTATTTTCATTTTTGTATCGAACGGTATATTAACAAGAGATTCCAAGCCGTTCGGTATATTAGTGTGCTGTGCGGGTTTCTGACCGAATCTATCGGCACGCCGGGATTGGTTGAAAATGTGTATCCGGATTTTTGGTTCCGGCGTCGCGATATGACCGGGAGAAGGCCCACGGATTATTTAAGGGTCCGGTAGGACAGGGATCGAGGCTGAGTACCATCAAGCCGCAGCCAAGCTAATTTTCATCGGAGCCGCCAAGTAGGCTTCCTTCGACAGAGCTGCAGTAAAGGCTCATAACTACAATCATGAGAGCTAAATAAAGCACAAGTTTTTTTTAACGAAAAGCCGTAGTGGGCTCTCTAAGTGTTTACTAGAAAAGTGTGAAATCGGTCGTGTTCCATCGAAGCCGAAATCAAAACAGTAAGTTACCAAAACATCCTTCCATAGACTTATCCCTGAGTAGTGCCTTAACAGAAATTCGAACTGACTAAAAAGTGAAGTGAAAAGCACTATTTTTCGTCCTCGGGAGTAGTCAGAGTTTAGAATTTAAATGTCATAACTACCTGTTAGGCTAAAATTTTTTAGTAATCCTGTAAAACTGCAAAGGTTAGAACTTTTTATTTCTTAAAAACATGAATAAATTTTCTTTTTGTTGATTAAAGCTAGTGTCTCACTGAATACCTATCTTACTTTTCAGGATAAGAACGGCTGTACCAAACTGATTTTTTTATTTTACCAACAGTACACCCTTTCAGTATTTTTTCATTTTTTTAGCTGAAGTTAGATCCTTTCTATTTTAAAATGAATGCTGCCCAAAAAGTCGTACAGCTGAGGTTTCTTTAAAAATAGAAAAAAAATTCCAAAAAGACGTACAAAAATTATCTCTTACCCATATCTCTCTACCAAGGAAAACTGAGCTAGTGTGTGTTTAATTTCTTTAGTTCTTTTAAAATCAGGATCCACTCAATTCATTATCAGAAATTAAAAAGAGGTTGCAAGAAAATTGTGCTCAAGCGTGGGACAAACGACTTTTCACAGGGTACAAAAGTGCGGGCAAGTTCACACCTTACAATGCAAATATGTATGAAAAATGTTTAAAATATGCATGAAAGGAGTCAAAATATGCAATATTAAATAATAATAAAAGTAGTAATTTTTAGTTTTTTATTTCAAAATCAGCATAAAATTAACAAGTTATCGACGATGTTTAAATTTAATTAACAATTATTTAACATTTTTTAAAATTATTTAACATTTGTATTCTTGTACACGTAAACAATAAGGTATTGTTCCAAATGTTGGGTAGTAAGATTGTGTCTTCGATCACTTAAAATATTCTTATAAGTGGAAAAAGACCGTTCCAGATTCACTGAGGTGACTGGGCAGTATTTGAATTTGGGGGCTATATTAGCACTTATTGTTTCTGGAAAAGTTCACCCGTCCCCATTAATAAAACTATCAATTTGAAACAAAGGTTCAAAGCCTGGGTTATTGCACAAAATGTTTTCAAACTTTTCTTTAACTCTACGCGGGAATACATCTGGCAATGTGGAGTTTATTTGACGGATTTTATTCATTAACTGAATTGATTCGGTCAACGCCACACCTCGAGTTTCAAGCTTACCCGCAAGTATGTGGGAAAAGTGAGTGCTAATCAAAGTTATGTTTTTTTTTTAAATATCAGAATCGTTAAATGCTTCCTTGGATTGATGAACTGTTATAGCCTCTGCACTATCGAAGTCATTTACTACACCTTTGATGGCCTCGAAATGGTCATTGTAAAATAGTACAGCTTCAATCCATGTTCCCCATCGAGTTTCCACTGGTTCGGGAGGTAAAGGCACATTTGGCAGTTTTTATTTATAGGCGTTATTGCGAGCAGGTGCCTTAAGAAAAACTTTCTTTGCTGATGAAACCAGTTTATTTACATTTCCAAACGTGGATTGTACTTCTTCAGCGAGTCGATGGACTCCGTGAGCAAAGCACGTCACATGAATTACATTTGGATAAAATTCTTGGAGGACTTTGGCTACCTTGATCATATAGGAAGCAACATCTGAGAGAAATATAAACACTCTTTCATCTGCAGGAGATTCAGGAAATATTTTTTTAGTGTTCCGTACGGAACACTTATAAGATCACTTCGGTGTCTGTCCCGTCTGTCACACCCGATTTTCTCCGAAACTATTTGTCATAGAAAGTTGAAATTTGGTAATAATATAGGAATTGATGGACTCATCAGAGCCATGTAGTTTTTGAAAGTTAAATTTTGACTTAAGGGGTTAGTTTGGGGGGGGGGGGGGGTGAAATCGGAAGAGAAAAAAAAAAAAATTTTACTAGGTAATCGAGTATGGTGTCAAATGAAAGCCTGTGAAAACACGAGCAAAAAATATATATATATATATATATATATATATATATATATATATATATATATATATATATATATATATATATATATAATGTAATACTTGCGCGCACTTTTCTTTGTATTATTTTTAAAAAATCGCGAAAAATCGCTGTCCATCCGCCTTATCTCGAAAAGTACTTATCAAAAAATTTTGAAAAAATTCTGGAATATTCTCCACGGGGTGTAGATTGAACGAAAATTATCACGAGTGCATTACCTTTAATAATTTATCTGGTATATAAAAAAAAACAAAAATTTCAAGGTCATCAGATTACAGTAAAGATTGGAAACAAACTTTGTTGAAAACTCATTTTGGGTGTGTTTTGTGAAGTCACTGATCATTTTATACCTCTGTAACAAAATTTTTTTTTATTTGAAAAGCAATCAACGTACGGAACACTAATTGCGCAAGTTCAACTTGCACTTGACCGGTTATTTTTAATACCCTCATTCACAAATCTGGCGATCGTAGAATGATTTGTCTTGTCAACTTCTTTGCAGACCACCAAATAGGAAGAAGAAGGCTCTAATCTTAATGCACCCACAATTAAATTCGCAATATAGCAACCACAACTGTCGGTAGTTTCATCAGCTGAAATCCAAATAATGTCATCCTTAAGTTCATTACGTATTTCTTCCAGAACATGTTGGTATGTAATTTTTACGCAGTGTTGATTCGTCTGGTGTTTTTTGATTCAAGCAATATTTTCGCAGAAAATCTTTGAATGTAAGATTTGTAAGTTTGTGGAGAGGAATATTACTTACAAGCAATGCTTCACATAAATCCATGCTAGTGTTTTTTTTGTTTGCCTATAGAAGTGGAATCACTGCTACTTGCTGCTGTTATAAGTTGTTGTCGTGGGCCTTTTTTTTTTGCAATCCTGCGATATGAAGACTTGTCTTGACATGCTGGTCAATTTGAAACTTTTTTGTGCACGAAACATTTTTTCTCGCAAACTCGACAATATAAAACATTTCCGTCGTATGTAAATGTTCCAGGATAATCAGCTACCTACGAAGAGACACTTTTTTTTGCGGGTAGCATGGTACACGTTAAACTTTAACATAACACGTTAAAAATTGCAAAAAAGACTACACTGATGCAAGCGCGTCAACAATAATGTTAAAACTGATATCTTGTTTTAAAATAAAAATTCGTCTTCGAGAAAATTGTTTATTTGATCCACGCTCAAACAAATATTCTTAGAAACTAACTACTTATCACTTAATATCCCGACCAAGAAACAAAGGAATAAAATACCGTCGTAATTTTGGGTGGTCCCTTGGCACTATGACCTAATCGATGTTTAGACTATTGCACGTAATGTTCCGGCGGTAAGATCTGTTCCAGACGGCGACATTAACAATGCCCTGAGCAATTCAGTTGCCTAGTAATACCGAGAAATATTGTAAATATAGGGAAAATATGCATCATTTCTAGATTTTGGGTAAAATATGCAATAATCGGTGATGGCATATGAAAATATGCAAATGCATATAATCCAGTCTCTAATAATATCTCTATAAAATGGCAGATGTTCTTTAGGAATATAGCGAATAAGTTTCCTTATATCCTCAATCTTTTTAAAAATTAATCGGCACCTTACCCGAATCATAGGCTCATTCTAGAGGAGGTGTCACCGAATTTACATTTCGTTTATTTAAGTTAAAGATATGCTGATTCAAACCATCAATAAAACTACGGCATTTTACAATCCCTGGGGAATCATTGGAAAAAGTGAAATGTCTGTAAGACGATATCCCAAAATATAGTTTGCTGTTGCGTGGTACATTTGCACCTTCAGTACCCTCTGAAATTATATTTTTTTTTTGTAAAACGATTGCCACCAAGCTTTAAAATCTAAAACATCTTCACTCGAAATTCTTTGTATGACCATTTTCCCGTATGAAAAAGAATTCGCTATTAACTTCACGTATTGTTTGGGTAAATAAACCATATCAAGACGCTTCACCTTTTTCTTCACTACCCCAAAATTCCTATCATTGGTCATAAATGAGTCCCCTCTCACAGGTAAGCAGTAATGGATTTTTTTTTGCATCTGTCAAGGCGCATAGCAACCTAATAAAAGTATGATTGCGGTTTTGTCCCGCACATGAGTCTGAAAAAAATATACAACTCAGTCATATGATCGCTGACGTACTTTTCTATATAATCCACTACCATAGAACACACCTCATTGGGGCCCTTAGGTGCCAGCCCTTCGTGGTACTCATAAAACACTGACGTATCATCTCCTAAGCTGTGAATATTAAAAATATTTACCCATAACTGTCTAAAGTAAAACACTTCCTGTACAGGGATATTCGGTAAAGGCAAATTTTGCATAAAATCCACTGAAATTCCAGCTATGTCTTTCCTGGCCTTTGTCAACAGTTTAACAGCCTCCATTTTATTATAAACCTTCTCAGCTCTTCGTTTGTGGACAACGAGTTCAGCTTCAGCAGCCTTTTTGGAACCATCGCAGAGTGAGATGCTGTTAATTTTTGTTTTAAGTTCTTCACATATTAAAACTTTCTCTAAAATACTTTGCATAATAGGGGTAAGTTATTTTAGACAATGGAAACTTCTCCTTGAAAAGGTCGAACATGATGCGTACGTTCAAGTCTGCCCTCAAATACTGTTTCTCCCTATTGGAATAGGCACAACTCCGGGACTTTCCCCCTTTTTAAAATTAACAAGATTTTGTTTCTCTACCTAGCTTTACATTTTTCATAAGAACTTGTGTCCTTTAAGCTCTTAACATATAAACCTACACTTTAGCCAACATTTGGACGTAAAAAAAAATTACGATATTTGGAGATGTGCCCTTTCTAAAATTCACGATTCAATTACAGTAGTACCCCGGGTATCCGAGGTAACGTGGGGGGGCACCTCCTCCGATAACTGAAAACTCGGATAATCCGGATTTGTTTTTTTATTCATTCAAAAAATAAACACCAATACTTTAAACCGATGTATTAATGTTTTTAACATATAAATAGGTACATACATTATAAAACAGTGAAATAGGTATCTATGCGCTTCTGTTTCATATTGCATTTTCTTTTTCTCGCTGCAATGTTTCTCCATCTATTAAGAAGAAGCAAATCTGCTGAGGTTGCCTCTGGTTGTTGTTCAATATACCTCAAAGTTTTTTTCCAAAGAGGCAAAACCTTCTTGATGAGAGATCTTAGTGGGAGATTGACATTCGTTATTTCTTCAATACTCATTTCTTCTCCTAAATCATCTGCTGTAATCTATTCAACATCTTCTCTTGTCACAATTTCGCAACCTTTTAATTTTTGCATTAATTGAAATAAACTTTTTTTTCTTTTTCTTCTATCTCGCTGTCAAAATTTGAACAGGACATGTCTCCATGGCTTCTCAATTTCAAAGCTAATTCACTTAATGGAGTATCATCTTCACTGTCATTATGGTCCTCAAAATCAATAACTTTTGACCAAGATTTTTGAACAGTGGTAATACGCACAGAATCCCAAGCTTGACTTACCCAGTAAATAACATTTTTCAGTGTAACCTTTAACCCAGTTACACCATTAATTTTGCTACTAGTGTCCCAGTTTATTTTTTTTCATTATTACATAATTTCAACGATTTTGTTATTAGGTCTTAAGAATAATTTAAATTCGAATCTTATAGAGAAATTTAGTAGCTAATTCACTTTTAAAGTATCCGAATAAGTTTTTTTCTAACTTTTAGTGTAACCAATGTTCATAAAAAATTATTAAAATTAATTCATTATAGAGATTTGTATGATTTAATATATTACTACTCAGTATATATCACCACTATTACTACTGAGTAGTATCATTGTGCCAAAGATTCCACATTCGCAACTTAATTTAATATATTGTTGCGTTAATTTTGTCCAGGAGTGTATGTACATATTTTAGAAGCTCGGTTAATACGCAGCATAGACGCGCGTACCTCGGATAATCAGGTTCTTAGATTGGTTCGGTTAATCCGGAGCTCGGATAATCGCGACTCGGTTAATCGGGGTTCTACTGTTCTTTGTAGTTGTCAATATCGTAGTTTCTATAAATAGATTTAAATGTTTCTATTTCTGTAGATTGTTAGATAAAAACGATAAGAAAAAGAAATGTTTGCTTTGCAACTTTTAACTATATTTCTTTCTCCAAAGATTTTATTTCTATTTACCAAACTAAAAGCCCCTCTATCATTCTGTTTCCGTGTTTTGATTTCAGAAATCTGAAAAAATAATATTTACCTTAAGACAAGCAGCTTTTTACGCAATCTCTATTATTTTCGTGTTCTCTAAACGAGAGCAAAAAACAAAGAAAAACCCTCTTAGTTGCTTAAGATGCCCCTTAATCTTGAAAAAGTAATGAAATCCTACCCAACCTTTTGTATACAGTTATTTCATTGCCAGGCTTTAGCATTTCCGCTTGATTTTGAGGAAATTAAATGCCTCAATTTTATTTGCAAGATTAATAAATTTATGTCGCTACAGTTAGCGATGTTACTTATTTACTCTTAAAATTAAAAACACCGAACCGAAATCTAAGTAAAATTCAATTATCGATACAATTAAATTGGCTCAGGTTAATATATCTCGGGTATATTTTGGGTAACCAACAAAGATATGGTCTGCTTCAGTTAGTAGTACAGGATAAAATCGTTGGAAAGAGAAGTGTCGAACGAGAATTTCATGGTTTAGAAATTTGATAACTTGGTCTTCCACATCAACAACAGGTCTATTTCGGACAGTAGTGGCCAAAGTGAAGATAGCACTGATGATTCCTAAAATCCGGCACGAATAGGCTGTCGAAGAAGAAGATCCAGTAGTGCTTTATTAATCTTTTTAATCGTATATTCCATCCTAATGCCGAAGACAGCCGACGTAAAGTCTATTAGCTTTGACTGTTCAGGTGCATGGGATGGTGAGAGAATAATAAATTTAGAGTTGACTAGGTTCTCAATTTGCGCCAATAAACTAAAAAGTTACTTATATCCCATTACCCACTAAGAATTTAAATTAATCTTCTAGTCTTTCTTCATATACGTATTTGCAATAGTAATTGTATACCCAAATTTCTACGACCGAGTTGTCACTTTATAAAACTAGATGATTCATTTGACGTACCCTCATCTATCTATCACATCGGTGTGAGATTTTTCTTGTTATTTTTGTTACGAAATAGTTTCACAGATGTCGCGAGGTAATTATATGTGGTTCATTGATCTTATACCCCTCTTACTTCCAACTTCCAACAATTTTCTTATGAAACTGAGAAAATAAAAACTCATTAGGCTAAGTAAAAAAAACACCTGATATAACACATGGGCTGAAAAGTCCCGGGCCTAACACATAGATGGCGCTAGTTTTTATTGCAGTCACCTTTTTTTCAGTTAATACTAACCTTCAAAAGACAGCTGTTAAAATTTCATGATATTCTATTCATTAGTTTGTGCTAAGAGTGACGCTACTTTTGTTATTTTCAAAACAATGGATCAAAAACAATTTCGTGTTTTAATTTTACACTGCTTCTTGATGGGAAAAAAATACGTTCAGGCGAAGCAATGGCTTGAAAAGTGTTATGGGGACTCCGCTCCATCAGAAACAACAATAAAACGTTGGTTTGCTGACTTCAAACGTGGTCGTAGAGACACCGATGATGCAGAATGCAGTGGACGTCCAAATGAGGCGGTAACACCAGAAAACATCAAAAAAATCCATAAAATCGTTTTGAATGTAAAAACTAATTTGGGTAAAAACACTTTTATTAAGAAATTGAATTGACATCTACAAACTGGCCGTCTACCTCGGCTCTCAAAAATATAATAATCTATGAAATGCATACCCCTACATTCGTTTCCCATAAACATAATCTTAATGTAATATATTGCTAAACCTGTCACATAAAAATACTCTTAAGGGTCTGCAATTTGAGACATGTCAATAACGGTCACTTAAACATAACTTAATTTAGGTAATCTCAACAAGTCGAGGGCTTTGGTGACTAATTGATATTTTACTTCTCACGCTGCATTTTTCTATACAGGGGCGGAGATGATGTTGTTTACAGTCGGCCACGCTATCTTGTCCACGACCCCGTGGACTTATTAAACCTGCGTAAAGAAAACAAGTCAATCAAAATCTTGTTTATACTAAGTTGATGAGTTAATATACTATATCTATAAAATAATTATAACGGCATATCTCCACACTGCTTCCGGTAAGGCAGACTGAAAATAAACAAAATGGGGTAAGTAACACATAATTTATGTAAAGCCGATGCATCAGCGGGGGAGGGAATAACGATTTATACATACAAACCCATAAGTATACGTAATATAAATAAAACAAATCAACAAAAAAAACAAACAAAAAACAAAAAAATAACGAGAAGGAGCGCCAGTCAACAGCTTCTGTTGATTAGCTCTCCACGTATTTACGTAATAAGCGCTTGTTAACTTTCGTCAGTAATAGACTCCACGTCGGAGTCAAAACTAACACTTCCGTTAAGGCCTTTATTTTATCGATCGAAACTATCCCATGATATTTTCGTTGTGATCGAGAAGATCCTCTTTGATCTTCCACTACGTATAGATCGTGGTCCAGTCTCGTATGGTCCACTATATTTGGGGAGTAGTTTCTTGCTTTTACCGTCGTCGGAATTCTGAGTCGTACGACATTGAAGGACTACTGCTTTACGATGCGCATCAAATCGTGCCTTCTGATATCGTCGCTTTTTCTTCAAGCCGAGCTTTTACGTTAGCTCTAGTTTTATCCAGATATCACTGCTTTTCGTTAAGCCGAGCTTTTACGTTCGCCCTACTTTTATCCAGATATCGTTGCTTTTCATTAAGCCGAGCTTTTACGTTCGCTCTTGTCCAGATATCATTATCAAGATATCGTTGCTTTTCGTTAAGCCGAGCTTTTACGTTCGCTCTACTCTTATCCAGATATCGTTATCTAGATCTCGTTGATTTTCGTTAAGCCGAGCTTTTACGTTCGCTCTGCTCTTATCCAGATATCGTTATCTAGATATCGTTGCTTTTCGTTAAGCCGAGCTTTTACGTTCGCTCTTCTCTCATCCAGATATCGTTATCTAGATATCGTTGCTTTTCGTTAAGCCGAGCTTTTACGTTCGCTCTTCTCTCATCCAGATATCGTTATCTAGATATAGTTGCTTTTCGTTAAGCCGAGCTTTTACGTTCGCTCGTGAAGTTGCAGAGATATTTAATTCATGTTTAATATTTAGATCCTTACAAAACTTATTAAAGATCTTGGTCATGAAGCAATTCCCTCCACTAGAAATAATCCTTCTCGATAACTCGTAATTTTCTACAACGCTGTCTAAGAATGTGATTAATGGTTGCGTTTTAGTAAATGGTACAGCACTTTTTTTTAAAAAAAAAAATGGCAAACTTAGTGAAGGTTGAGGCATAAGTTGAGGAAGCTGCTGCTGAGATATTGGGTGAGGTTGAGGCGATTCCTTTTTGATCTTACAAACGGTCTCCAATGGTCAATATGAAGGGTGTCAAATGGAGTAGCTATCTTTGCAATTTGATGCAAGTGTCCAGGCGATCACATAACACCCAGGCGATCTTCCGCCCGGCTACTTGTTACACATACACGGCAGACAAGCGGTAATAAATTTCTTGACATACTGGTTATTCTTTTTCCTTTCAAGTAACTTTCTCTACAGTCGACCATGTTCAAAGCAGTATTCCCTATGAATACGTTATTTTTCTCGATTTGCTGGCGACTTTATTGAGTATTTCGACAGGAAACTTGTGCCTTTCGTCCATCATTTGGGCGTGCAAGACCCAATCAGCGTTATTAATGTTAGCTTCATTTAAGATTACACAAGAAAATTAGCGACAGCCTTCGTCGGCTGTGTTCCTACTTAGTGCATCACTATGAGACATTTTAAATCTTGAACGATACTTTATGTCAAATCTGGCTAGCCTTCCAATTTGAGGAACAAAGTCAGAATATTGTTCGAACAACATTAAAGTCGGTAACATTGAGCACAATCCCTATTAGATAAATTCGAAAATGTTTTAGTGTGTCGACTAAGGCAGTAATTTTCAGCTCGTAGGAATGGTATCTCTATTCCCCTTTACTTATTTGTCTTAAATAATACATATAATACATGACTGGCTTGAGGTTTTCGTCATGTTCTTGTAACAGAATTCCTCCGATACCCCACTTTGAGGCATCTGTATGGACTTCTATTTTAAGTTTGGGATCGTAAATAGCCAGCAGAAGCCTTGAAATGAGTCTTTTCTTAAGTGTTTCCAATGCTCTACGTTGTTTTAACAACAAAATTTTACATCCTTTTTCGTTAAGGATGTCAAGGGCCTTGCTATCGTTGCAAAATCCTTAATGTACTTTCGGGTGTATCTAGTTAAATCAAGAAATTGCCTTGCTTTATGAACATCTGTGAATTCTGGGTAATTTTGAACTGCTCTATTTTCAGGCTGCACTCCTTCCAGACATAGTTCATGACCAAGGTATTCAACTTTTTGCATGAAAAATTGATATTTTGAGTATATCTGTTCAACTCAAGTTCCCCCGTATATTTCACAAAAAAACATTTAAATGAATTTATTAGACCAAGCAGACGTTTTACTTGTTCTGACGTGAGGTTTTTATTATAAACCAAATCGTTTTGGTCAAATGGCTCAAGATTAATTATTTTAATTGAGAGTTTTGTATAGCTTTACCAGTAAAAGATTTATTTTCAAAACAGTGAACACATCGGACTAAAGTAATGTTAGAACTCGTCCTGATATCTTGGAAGAAAACGTTTGTGATGGAAATGTACCTATTTTCGCTTCGTACAGTGCATTCCCCCCGATGTAACATTCCTTGTTGGGAACCGGTCGTAAGCCTCCTTGGATTTATACCTCTCAGTTGAGACTACCTTTTGATGTAACAACAACCAATACTGATGTTTCAGGTGGAAAAATACTGTCCTTGGCCCATAATGGTATTTTCCTCTTCCCTAATCGTAGGACTTTGCTCAATCGTTGGGTAAGGAAAATATTCTAACTCCTCCATCAGTCACTGTCATAACTACTTGATGTAAATTCAAGAAAGGTTGACTAACCATGACTTGCACTTCTTGAGCCGAATCTGGTAGAACAAAAGCTTTTACGTTTACTTCTGCATGGTCTAGTTCTACGGTAAAGCCTGTTTTCTTTTTTTTTCAGTACGGTCACTATGGACTCACCACAGCCGGTTGTCGTTAACGAGCTAGGTAAAATGTTTAATTTTAGTTATCGTGCTTGTTCATCCCTACTGATTATTGCACCACAGCCGTGTCAACATAGGCTCTGAAAGGTTTTCTATTTATGATGAGTTCAAGGAAATATCTCTCATTATGCGCTGTTCTAAAATCGTCGAAATTTTACCACCTAATTTCTAAAATGACGGCGACACTCTTTTTCAATATGGCCCAATCTCTGCAACGTGAGCACTCAATTCGTGGTTTCGGACAGCTGTTGGAAAAATGCCCTGATTGCCTACAGTTGTAACACTTCTGTTCGTTCTTGGTATTACCTTTAATTTTCTCTGCTGATTTTTCAAAGTTAAATCTATCCTTCGAGTACAGACGTTTTTCAGAGGATCCCGGATTTTCGAATAGTCTAGGAACAATTTGTTGTTTCAAAGATGAGAAAAAAATTCTGCATAAAGAGCATCAGGTGTTTCGTATCGTATCCCGGCTCTCGCTCCCACTTGGATCGTCGGATCGCTAATCCCGTCTATCATACAGGAAACTGCGTTTTTCGGGCTTATCTCGCATGCATTAATCAAGTCCATCTTATCAAAGTAGTACTCTTCCCAACCTTCGGTGGATAGTTTTCGTCTATTAAGTAGTTTTCTTAGCGAGGATGCATAATCTTGATGCTCGGGAAACGATTTTAATAGCAACTGCTTCATTCTGCCCAGCTTAGGTCGTATGAGCTCAGATTATCATACCATTTGCGAGCTAATCCACTTAATCTGCTCTGCATATGGAAAATTTTAGTATAATCGTCCCACTGGTTAATCTTTCCCAGTTGCTCTATCTTCTCGAGCCACTTAATACAGTTAAGATTAGGATTTCCCGGCTTGAACTCCGGTATGCATTCGGGTTTTATGAAAATCCTACTGGGACCTAGTCTGGACGTGACGTCGCGTTCTAGGAGTTTTTCAACTAGACACTGTCTCTTGGAGGTGGAGTAAAATCTTTTTTCACTCGATCGCGTTGTTGCCTCAACAACTTTTATTGTGGATTGTATGCGTGCATCACTACTTTCCAGCCGACGATTCCGATGACAATGGCGACGCTTACGATCGCAACTACTATCACGCGAGCTCGCATTTGAACTTTGCGAACGTGATCTTGACCGTCCCATATTACTATACACTAGTTCTAAAGCTTAGCTGGATTAAAAACTAATTATGACAGTGACAAGCAATGACACCGTAAAGTTTATACGTTAACTACAGTTGTCCTTAAAAAAAAAATGTGTGCTAACCCTAATAAAAAAACTGTAAGATACGTTGCCCAATTTGCACGTTAATTAGACTCTAGAGATTTTTTTTTCCAGGCTTATAATCTGTTAAATTACAAAATATCTTAAATCGGAAGCCTCGAATAAACAAAATTTATTCCTATTTGTTTCGTCAACAAACAGGTAAACTCAATATCGAGTCCGGTTCCTGGAACGGGCACCCAACAGTCAAATATAATAAACAATCAAATATCGTACTTACGTAGGCCTAATTTTATTCGTTTTGTTTATTATTATTATTATTATTATTAAACTTAATACTTCACTTCAAAAGTGTAATTTAATTTGTACGTTAATTAATTACACTCTTGTGAGCCTAACACAATGTTTACGAAAACAATCTAAACATTAGATCACACCCCGGTAGGAAAACAACACACAGGAACTCGTTTGTTTTTCAGGCACAAAAACTTAAAATCAACAGACACTCGGCACAGTGAGATCAATCCCACCGCTGCACTAAAAACTAATTTGGGTAAAAACACTTTTATTAAGAAATTGAATTGACATCTACAAACTGGCCGTCTACCTCGGCTCTCAAAAATATAATAATCTATGAAATGCATACCCCTACATTCGTTTCCCATAAACATAATCTTAATGTAATATATTGCTAAACCTGTCACATAAAAATACTCTTAAGGGTCTGCAATTTGAGACATGTCAATAACGGTCACTTAAACATAACTTAATTTAGGTAATCTCAACAAGTCGAGGGCTTTGGTGACTAATTGATATTTTACTTCTCACGCTGCATTTTTCTATACAGGGGCGGAGATGATGTTGTTTACAAATGATCGAAAAGTGAAGTTGCGTGAGTTAGCTGACATCGTAAAGATATCAAAAGAACGTGTTGGCTTTATATTGCATGAGCATTTGACTATGAGAAAGCTCTGTTCAAAGTGGGTGCCGCGTTTGCTCACTGTTGATCAAAAACAAGAACGTGTTGATGATTCTGAGCAGTGTTTGGCCATGTTTAAACGTAACAAACCGGAATTTTTGCGTCGATATGTGACAATGGATGAAACATGGATCCATCACTTCACTCCGGAATCAAAACGATCGTCATCTGAGTGGACAGCAACTGGTGAACCTCGTCCAAAGCGCCCGAAAGCACAACAATCGGCTGGAAAGGTTATGGCCTCGGTATTTTGGGATGTGCGTGGTGTAATATTCATCGACTATCTTGAGAAAGGAAATACCATCAACAGTGAATATTATATAGCGTTATTGGAGCGTTTGAAGGCCGAAATTGCAAAGAAACGACCGCATATGGCAAAGAAAAAAATTTTGTTTCATCAAGACAACGCACCGTGTCACAAGTCAATCAAAACAATGGCAAAACTACATGAATTGAACTTCGAATTGCTCCCACATCCACCGTATTCGCCAGATTTGGCTCCCAGCGATTACTGGCTGTTCGCAGACCTGAAAAAAATGCTCGCCGGTAAGAAATTTCGCACGAATGAAGAGGTTATCGCTGAAACTGAGGCCTATTTTGAGGCAAAAGATAAATCGTTCTACAAAAGTGGTATAGAAATGTTAGAGCGGCGCTGGAATGATTGCGTTGCTCTTGATGGAGATTACGTTGATGAATAAAGCTAATTTTGAACCAAAAAAAAAAAAACCGTGTTTTCTTTGTTAGGCCCGGGACTTTTCAGCCCATGTGTTATTTGTAATAAATGTTATGTTTGCGATCTTCTTTTCAAGACGCTTAGCCTCTTGAAAGCCGATATGAACACAATGTATATAGACTTGTGAGTATTCCCTATTTGTATTATTCTGTTTTGAAGTTTAGATATTTGATATGTACATATAGTCTGCTCAATGGATCTTTGCAGTCATGTGATCAACGCGACGTCAAGAATATTCATACGATTCAATCGGCTGTCAGTTCAGTGTGGGCGGTCTGAGTTTTAAATGACAATTTTTCATCCGGTTAGGTAATTAACGAAAATTACGGATATATTAAATGTGTATGATGTGTAAAACACTCTAGTTCTTACTTGTGAAGTCTAATATCACCTATTTTTATTTTTCAGGTTGCTATTAGATTATTTCGTTAATAAATTTACTTTATGAAAAGTTTACAATTGTTATCTGTTAGTTATTTGAAGTTTGTGTAATGTCTGTAATGAAATTATAAAACACACTTCACATAGCTTTATCAAATTTTAGATAAAAGGCATTATAAAAACTGTAAAAAGTTGCACCGTAGAATTCATTAAATAAAATTTTAAAATAGAGAACTGAAAATATAATACTTTTAAAAACAGAAAGATATTTCATGACAGGGGTATAAAGTATGAATATAGTATGAATAAATTGCCTAATCCAATTTTAATAAGATTTAACAAATCAAATTAATACCATAGATAGATAGCTAGTCTATATTCGTCCTGCAAAATTTGCAATGAAACTTGCCCAAGGGGCTTGGAACGTGTCAATAAGTAATATTTAAATTATTAATTGAATAATGACACTAATCGCTAGAAGTAGATTTCTCACTCTCGCTTTCATCATTCCCAACACGAAATATTGATTTCTGGACTGTCTTCGATTATTACCTCACGATCATACCACTGTTGAATCAGGTTTTCTGTATGTTGTTCGCTGGCATGCCATACCTCTGGCGTACACTTTTCTAAGGCTCTATTCCATATCTGAAGGACTTGATTATCTCCATATCCCTCTTCACTAATGTGCTTGTTATAAAAATGTTTTTGCATTTGCTCAAATCAGCTCGGTTGCATTAAATTGACAGTGATAAGGAGGTAATCTCAACAGTTCAATAAACTTAAAAATACTAATTATTTGTTAAATGACCAATTAGAATTAAATAATTCACCCCTTTTAAATATATTTCAATAATACCATACTTAATTAATTTGTTACCTATAATATAAATTTTTTATAACAGTATACCAGGTGTACAAGTATGAAATGTGGATTTCAGACAACAGATAGTGCACCAATGCAGTTTGTGCTATAAAGATTTGATACTGCGCCATTTTGTTGTGTCATCAACAAGTGTCAGACGCGCACGAGTGATAAATTGGAAAAGTGTGTGCATAGTGTTGTGTTGTTGTGTTCAATATGTCGAAATTTATACCGAACAAAGAGCATTCGCGGACAGCATTAATTTTTTGTTTTCATTTGAAGAAAACTGCTGTTGAATCATACCGATTACTTCGAAAAGCTTATGGTGAACATGCTCCATCGCAAGATACGTGTGAACGATGGTTTCGGCGTTTCAAAAGTGGTGACTTCGATGTTGCAGACAAGGAACGTGGAAAACCGCCAAAAAAATACGAAGATGTGGAATTGCAAGCATTGTTGGACGAAGATGATTCGCAAACACAAAAGCAACTAGCCGAGTAATTGGGCGTTAGTCAACAAGCTGTTTCCAATCGGCTACTAGAGATCGGAAAGATTCAGAAGACCGGTAGATGGCTGTCACATGAGTTGAACGACAGGCAAATGGAAAAGCGCAAAAATACGTGTGCTATTTTGCTCGCTCGGTACAAAAGGAAGTCGTTTTTTGCATCGAATAGTTACAGGGGATGAAAAGTGGATTTATTTTGAGAATCTCAAGCGCAAAAAATCATGGGTAGACCCAGGCACACCATCCACATCGACCGCAAGACCGAATCGCTTTGGCAGAAAAACGATGTTCTGTGTTTGGTGGGACCAGAGGGACGTGGTCTATTATGAGCTGTTAAAACCTAAGAAAACGATTAATACTAAACAAACCAACAACAATTGACCGATTTGAACCGTTCCACAGTGTGTCGACTAGTACAAGTTAGCTGGACAAAATTATTTTTTCACTTATTTCAATTGTTTATGTATATTCTAGGCATATTAAGTTATTTTAAGAAAAAATTCATCGCGTTGGTTTTTTTTATGGGCGTGGCTAATTTTTTCCCCTAAATTAGTCAGCTACGCAGACATATTTAACGATAACTCGGGAACAACTTGTCAGATTTTTATAAATAAAACATTAAAAAATGCGTAACAAAATTTTATTAAAGTTGATTGAATATTATTTTATTCTATCTTTTATCGTTTTGGAGTTTTTCGTGTAAAATTCATTATTTTTTTCGGTAAAAAAGCGCAATAACAAAAGAAAAACAAAATATTATTTTTGTTTTTGTTTATGTTTTTTATTTAATAAGGCTTGCAAATTTATTTCAGCACGAGTTTCTGTTATAGCAATGTGCTCCTCTGCAGGGTAACAGGCCTGTTTGGACTTTTTTAAACTAAAATATGACGGAAACACATTATGCCCCGCCTTCATGGACCACTTCCTAGTTTGTTTGTAAGAATGCGTTGTTGACTTAGAATCTATATAGTAAGCTAAGGCTTCGTCACTACTTAATTGCCTAGGATTAACGGAACTGGTATTTTTAGACTTAATAATATTATCTGGGCTCTCACTAATGTCGCTAATCACATTGGCAATTTTCCTTTGCCCTGCTGAACGCACAGCAATTTCGGCAGCAGTCACCAATTCACTGACACTTCGGGATTCTACGAGATCCACGACGCGACGTTTCTTCGTCTTAAACGACGATTCCTCGAAATCTTTGCGAGGTCTTCCTGCAGGAGTCACATTCTCACTTGATGTTGAAGGTTGTGGCGCAAAAGAACTCGCAGTAAACTGTATGTCTGCTTCATCCAACCAATTCTTATTTTTAATTAAAAAACGCTCCTTCGACTTTCCTGAAGCCAACCATTTGGCACCAAACTTGTTAGACAAGTTGGATATCTTCAACTTTATTTCTTTTTGGCTGCTTTCAGTAATGTCACCAAAGTGAAATTTTGAAGAAAGAAAGTCATATACACGCGAGTTTTTTTCATTCTTCGTGTGTTTCAACCACTCCTCAAAAAAGGCTACCCTTGAAATAGAGTAAACGTGTTCTGGAAAAAAAGAAAAAAAAAAACATGTTGTACTGAAGTGTGCTAAACAATATGTGTATTTTTACGAAGAATAAAGTTATTTCTGTGTAATATCTAAAAACTAGCCCGGATAGAGGTGAATGTCTGTATATTCTGAACTTTCAAAGTTTTTTTTTTTTAAACACGCTATTTAAAAAAAATACTAAAAATTCAAATTAATAGATTCTGATTAAAAAAATACATTAAAAAATAGTACTTACCCTCAGTATTAATATTCATCACAAAAACTTTCACAATATTACAATATGTCACTATAAGATGTGCACGAAAGTGTCGCTAAATTGCAACTGATTGATTGAAAGAGCTGCATTAAACTCATTACCTTACTTCTGACGCTTATGACTCGCTCGGAATACGGGGTTTGGTGGTGTTGTTTACGTTTTGCAAATAAGATTTCCTGGAAATCATAACATGAATTTTGTCCACCTAGCATGTTCTACGCGACACACTGTGCGACGTCAAGAATATTCATACGATTCAATCGGCTGTCAGTTCAGTGTGGGCGGTCTGAGTTTTAAATGACAATTTTTCATCCGGTTTGGTAATTAACGAAAATTACGGATATATTAAATGTGTATGATGTGTAAAACACTCTAGTTCTTACTTGTGAAGGACTTTTACCTCTCTGCACAAATCTACGCAACACACATTTTGCACAATTTTTGCAACATACGAGGTTTAAACTCGAACATAAATTCAGTGCATCAACACCTGCAATCAAATAAACCTCATGTACTCGCTCTCTGTGAAACCAAGGTCAGTTAATCGACCAGCACAGTTAACTATCTTTATCCTGGGTACGACTTCTATTCCCGATTTAGGCGTAACTTTGGAATCTGTCTTTTTGTCAGAAGCGACCTCTCTTGCCAACGAGAAGGGGCTCTGGAGCCTCCAAACTTCGATGTTATGTGATTAAAAATAACGACTCAACCAACCACAAGGTTCATGTGTATCCTGTATCGACCACCAAGCGATACTAACTTTAGAGCACTTTTCGCTTCTCTTGCAGACACCATCGATCATTTACAAATTAACTATCCAAATGCCGAAATTGCCATCCTGGGCGACTTTAATGTCCACAACATCAACTGGCTTAAATATTTAAATACTACCGATGAACAAGGTCGTGAAGCCGAATCATTTTCAATCAGTTGTGGCTTATTGACGAACCAACACGGATCCCTGATCGAGACGGGGAGTTCGCCAGTCTTCTTGATCTGTTTTTAACCACCGAAGAGTTACACGGTCAGCGTAAATCCGCCATTAGGTTCTTCCGACCATAAACTATTATCGACATCGAGTATCCTACCAATCAGTGACAGAGAGGCGCCTAAACCGCGTATGATTTGGCACTACAAATCTGCTAAATGGGAAGATCTCATAGAATATTTTCGAACTTTCCCTTGGTTAGACGTTTGTTTTCGATCCGATGACCCATCTGACTGCGCCAAGGAGGTTTCCGATGTTATTTTGGCCGGTATGGAGGCTTGCATGCCTTTTTCAAAGAAATGCCCTTCCAACGGCAAGCCTTGGTTTGACCGAAAATGCAAAGAAGCTGTTGCTTCTAAACATCTTGCATACCGACATTGGCGTGAAAATCCTAACACCATAAATCGTAACACCTTTGTTCGTGCCAGGAACAGATGCAAAGAAATTATCGACGAAACCAAGGAGGCACACAATCAACGGATTAGAAACAAACTTCACGCTTGTCCCAACAATTCCAGGTCCTTTTGGTCAGTCGCTAAGTCAAAATTTCACCAAATCCACCATACCACCACTTACACGGCCAGATAATTCTATTGCAACGATACCTGTTGAGAAAGCGAACTTGTTGGCCGAACTCTTTGCTTCACATTCTACTGTCGATCTTCAGGGAAAAACACCACCTAATATTCCTATAGTGCAGTCAAGGATGCCCGATATTGTCTTCAGGCAGCGTATCATAAAACGTATTTTGATGAAGTTAGACACCAAAAAGGCTTCTGGCGCTGACGGAATACCTGCCATAGTTCTCAAAAACTGTGCGAGGGAACTAACACCAGTTTTCTGTAGACTTTTCAACCTATCTTACAGAAAGGGAATATTTCCTTCCTGCTGGAAATGTGCCACAGTTCAGCCAATACCTAAAAAAGGCAAGAAGATCTTGCCAAATAACTACCGACCAATCGCACTGCTTTCAATAATATCGAAAGTCATGGAAAAGGCTATCAATCAGCATCTTCTAAAATATCTTGAAGGATTCAACATTATTAGCGATCACCAATATGGCTTTCGTAAAAATACATCAACAGGAGATCTCCTGACTTATGTAACACATGTTTGAAACAACGCAATTGAACACTTTGAAGAATCTCGAGCGGTTGCTCTTGACATATCCAAGGCATTCGACCGTGTTTGGCACGACAGGCTGTTGGCTAAGCTATGTTCTTATGGTATGTCTGAAAAGTTCTGTTTGTGACTCTCATGTTTCTTCAGAGAGCGTTCTTTGCGAGTGGCAGTCGACGAATTTCTTTCTAACACCTTCACTATCAACGCCGGTGTACCCCAAGGCTCCATACTGTCTTCTACTCTGTTTCTCATTTACATTGACGATCTGCTGGAAAAGACCGAGAATCCAATCTACAGCTTTGCAGATGACATTATATCTTCATTCACTTTGAACGCTCGGACATCGGCTACTCAGACGAATATCCGCAGACAGCAGGAAGTCATTCAACTTAACAAAGACCTGGAAGAAATTCTAACTTGGGGTGACAGTAACCAAGTGGAATTTAACGCTACAAAAACCCAGGCGGCAGTTTTTTCTAAAAAAGTTAACGTTGCTGAACCCGACATAGTTATGTCGAGGCACTCCATTCCTCTAACATCGTCACTCAATTTGTTGGGCGTTAATTCGGGAGCAAATATGTCCTGGCATGAACATGTTGCAGGCATAGCAAGGAGAGCTCCTCAGAAGTTGGGAATATTATTTCGAACCAGAAAGCTTTACACTTCACAACAACTGTTAATTCTTTACAAAGCTCAAATTCGACCAACTATGGAATACTGCTCCCATGTTTGGGGCTCCGCTCCCAAACATACACTGCATTTGTTGGATTCTATTCAGAGAAGAGCTGTTCGTCTGATTGGAGACCCGGAACTGACAGGTGGCCTTGATTCGCTGGAACATCGAAGAACGGTTGGCAACTTGAGCCTATTCTATAAGTATTTTCATGGAAAGTGTTCGAAGGATGTGGCCCGTTTAATTCCTCCCAGAGCGGTGCATGTTAGAAGTACCCGTCACGCTAATACTTCACATCCGTATGAGGTTCAGCTTGTTACTCCTCGTACAACGCTTTTCAAGCAGTCATTTATATGAAGAACATCATCCCTTTGGAATAATTTGCCCAGGACTGTGTTTTCCCACCGAGTACAATTTACAGCGATTTAAGAACAACGTGAATCGCTTTCTCCGCACACGTGTCGCTCCTGTAGAGCTTTAGGGACTTCCCTGAAGGACTTGATTATCTCCATATCCCTCTTCACTAATGTGCTTGTTATAAAAATGTTTTTGCATTTGCTCAAATCAGCTCGGTTGCATTAAATTGACAGTGATAAGGAGGTAATCTCAACACTTCAATAAACGTAAAAATACTAATTATTTGTTAAATGACCAATTAGAATTAAATAATTCACCTCTTTTAAATATATTTCAATAATACCATACTTAATTAAATTGTTACCTATAATATAAATTTTTTATAACAGTATACCAGGTGTACAAGTATGAAATGCGGATTTCAGACAACAGATAGTGCACCAATGCAGTTTGTGCTATAAAGATTTGATACTGCGCCATTTTGTTGTGTCATCAACAAGTGTCAGACGCTCACGAGTGATAAATTGGAAAAGTGTGTGCATAGAGTTGTGTTGTTGTGTTCAATATGTCGAAATTTATACCGAACCTTATGGTGAACATGCTCCATCGCAAGATACGTGTGAACGATGGTTTCGGCGTTTCAAAAGTGGTGACTTCGATGTTGCAGACAAGGAACGTGGAAAACCGCCAAAAAAATACGAAGATGTGGAATTGCAAGCATTGTTGGACGAAGATGATTCGCAAACACAAAAGCAACTAGCCGAGTAATTGGGTGTTAGTCAACAAGCTGTTTCCAATCGGCTACTAGAGATCGGAAAGACTCAGAAGACGGGTAGATGGGTGTCACATGAGTGGAACGATAGGCAAATGGAAAAGCGCAAAAATACGTGTGCTATTTTGCTCGCTCGGTACAAAAGGAAGTCGTTTTTGCATCGAATAGTTACAGGGGATGAAAAGTGGATTTATTCATTCATTATTTATCATGGGTAGACCCAGGCACACCATCCACATCGACCGCAAGACCGAATCGCTTTGGCAGAAAGACGATGCTCTGTGTTTGGTGGGACCAGAGGGACGTGGTCTATTATGAGCTGTTAAAACCTAGGAAAACGATTAATACTAAACAAACCAACAACAATTGACCGATTTGAACCGTTCGCTGCTTGAAAAAAGGCCTGAATACCGAAAGAGGCAACACAAAGTCATTTTTTCTTCATAACAATGCTCCACCACATATGGCAAAACAGTTCGCGACACTTTGGAAGCACTCAGCTGGGAAGTTCTACCCCATGCGGCTTACTCACCAGACTTGGGTCCTTCCGATTACTACTTGTTTGCATCGATGGGTCACGCACTTGCAGAGCAGCGCTTTGATTTGTACGAAGATGTGAAAAAATAGCTCGCTGAATGGTTCGCAGCAAAAGGGGAAGATTTTTACTGTTGTGTGGTTTTCACAAATTGCCCGAAAGATGGGAAAAATGTATAACAAGCGATGGAGCATACTTTGAATAAAGCACTTTTTATCATTCTTTTCCGAATTTAACATGTTTTTTTTTTTAGAAAAAAAATCCGTATTTCATACTTGTACATCTGGTAATAAAAACTTTGAAAATTTACATATTGAAAATAAAGGGTATAAATTAAATTTGCTTGAATCTCTGGAAATCAATAAACTTAAAAATACTAATTATTTGTTGACCAATTAGAATTAAATAATTCACCCCTTTTAAATATATTTCAATAATACCATATCTAATTAATTTGTTACCTATAATATAAATTCTTTATAACAGTATAATTAAGGATTCCCAACATTATTGTATTTTACCTGTAGGGATCTTTATATATATATATATATATATATATATATATATATATATATATATATATATATATATATATATATATATATATATATATATATATATATAACAGCTAACAGGGACGGATGGACAGACTATTGTGGAAATTTTTAAGTCTCATTTTCAGGGTGTTTATAGGTCGGATACTGTTGATGTAATGGAGGCGGGTGGTCAGGTTGACGTGGTTTATACGGATTTCAGCAAGGCCTTCGACACAGCCAACCACGATATCCTGATAGGGAAGTTAAGAGGTTATGGGTTTTGTGGATCACTACTGAATTGGTTGACCTGCTACCTTACATACAGGAAACAGTTTGTGAAAGTAAAGGGCTTTGTGTCGCGTGAGGTATCTGTTGCATCGGGTGTGCCGCAGGGTAGCCACCTGGGCCCGTTGCTGTTTAATATATTTATTAACGACCTACGAGAGATGATTCTATTTTCAGGGCCCTTGTTTTTTGCAGATGACTTGAAATTGTCTATGGCAATTCATTCTGTTGACGATGCTATGAGACTGCAGGGAGACTTGGACATGGTGAGTGAGTGGTGCAGGAGAAACAAAATGAAACTAAATATTAAAAAATGTAAGATTATGTCGTTCTTTCGAGTGAAAGTTCCGCTTTTGTATGACTACAGTATTAATAATTGTCTTCTCGAAAGTGTCTCCTCATTGTGTGACTTGGGTATTTATTTGGACACTAAGCTTGATTTTCATATTCATTATGACTTTATTACTAACAAATGTATTAAACACCTTGGCTTCGTCTGTAGGAATACTAGGGATTTCCAGACCGTAGATAGCGTGAATATTTTGTACAAGGCCTTGGTGAGATCTTTTTTGGAGTATCTGTCATGTGTGTGGTCGCCATCGTATGCTGTGCATATTGAGGGTGTTGAAAGGGTACAGAGGAAGTATGCTAGATATGTCTCTTGCAAATTTAAGTGGAACATCACTGCCTATGGGGACCAGCTACGAAGACTTCAGCTGCAATCACTTTCAAGACGTAGGAAAGTTGCTGATATATGTTTCTTATTTCGACTTGTAAATGGTCATATAGACTGCTTTAATTTCTTGAGTCTGATAAATTTTCATGTTCCACCAAGATCAACAAGGGACCACGTACTCTTTGCCCCGAGGTAACACAGATGTAACTATGGCCTATTCTCGCCGATCACTAGAATCACTAATGGTGCCAGTGAAGCCGATCTTGATTTTTTTAATCTCTCTTTAAAACGTTTTAAAAGAAAAATTGTTGACAGTCCACTGAGTTTTTGAAATGATAAAATTACTGGTGTTGTTATTGTATTGTTATAACTTTACTATATTATTGAAATTTTTCTGTAAATACTATGTACAAAATGGGTCTGCCCGTAAATAAATAAATAAATAAATAAATAAATAAATAAATAAATATATATATATATATATAATATATATATATATATATATATATATATATATATATATATATATATATATATATATATATACAGTCCCTGGCCAAATTATTAGACGCACTGCAAGATTTCATGTAAAATATTAATTACCGAGTGATATTGTACCGTTTTATTATTTTAAATTGATTTGTTTTTTATTTTTATATTATCCAATCAATTACCTATTTATTAGACATAAATAAAACAGCATTAATTTAGAAAAGCATAAGTTTATTAAGTTTTAAAGAAAAAGTGAAATTAATGTTAGTAAAAGTCAATATTTAGTTGAGCCACCTTTAGCCGCTATCAAAGCTTTAATTCTGCGCGGCATGCTATCAATGCAAGATTGTACTGTCTCCTGCATTTGAGGATGATTTCACACATGAATAATCTTTTCTAGGAGCTGGGTTTTGTTGGTAATCACATCTTTAGCCACTTCTCTTTTCATCAGCTCCCACACATTTTCAATGGGGTTCATATCAGGGCCAATCCAACAGAGGGATATTTTTTTCTGCCAAAAAAGCTTTAACAGACCGAGCAGTGTGGCAGGGAGCTCCATCTTGCGTGAACGTGAATGGTTCCCCATTTGGAAACCATTCTCTGAGCTGCGGAATCAACCGATTTTGTAATACTTCTTTGTACTGATCTTGCCTCATTATTCCTTTGACGACGTACAGACGTCCAGTGCCCTTGCCGCTGATGACTGACCAAATCATCACTTTGGTGGGATGTTTAACCGTCGGGACGACACAATCAGGATGAAACTTTTCTCCATGACGACGACGCACATACTGAGCTTTATTCTGCAAAATTTCGAATGTGCTTTCGTCACTGAAGCAGACCTGTCAAAAATATGAAAAATATATAAACTTCCATGTTTATTTGCTTTATTTAACTGAAAATGATAATAATGTATCAATTATTGATTAAATTGCTGTATCTTAACCGATCTCCAGAAGTCCACATCTTTGTCTTGCCATTGTTTGGCCCATTTCAGGCGCTTTGCTTTCATTGCAGCTGTTAACTTGGGCTTCCTGGCGGGGCGACAGGCCTTAATATCTAATTCTTTCAATTTTCTTCGAACAGTGCGCTCAGAAGCATTTACGCTAGCATCCTGGAGTTGTGATTTTATTACCTTTGTGGTAGCAAATCTGTTTTCTACACAAATTTTCTTCAAACATCTCTCTGACCGTGGAGTGAAAACTAGTTTTCTACCGCATCTTTTCTTTCTTTTCGGGCTTAATTCCTTCCCTGACTCAATTTTCTTTTTTATGCGTCGTACACTAGCTTCAGAAACCTCCAATCTTCGTGATATTTCTCGGTTTGTAAATGTTTTCGCAATCACAAGGGCCTTCACTTCAGCTTTTTTACGTTGTGAAAGATCGCCTTTTTTTACCTATAATGAAAATAGTCCAATTACTTTTTTAAAACACTGCATACAAAATAAACTAATAACTGAGTAGTATAAAACTGTTTAAACAAACAATCACAGCCCATAAAGCCACAGAAACACATCCGTACCTGACTCGATTCCGATCGCGACTGATACAGGTTTGTACTTATTTACGTTCATCTATCACTTTGTCAACACAGTGTTACCATATGTTAAAAATAAATACAAATATGTAGTCTACAACAATTTTTTTTAAATAAAAATCAATAATATTGTAGTTTAAATATACCATTATTGCATAAAAACTCTTAAGAAACATAAAATTACTAAAAAAATACAGTGCGTCTAATAATTTGGCCAGGGACTGTATATATATATATATATATATATATATATATATATATATATATATATATATATATATATATATATATATATATATATATATATAATAGCGAAACATGCTGAAATATTAAAATAAATGTGGAGTTAAACCAGTAAACGAAAAAAAATGTTGTTTTAACTGTTCACTTAATTTAACCATGATGTTATTAAAACCACTTCAAATTTCTTCCACTGTTTCCCCTAAAGTGATATAGCTCAAAAACTATAAATTTTATCTCTTTTTTAGGCACTATAAGTAGGTATACCAAATTTGAAATTATAATCTTGTTTCGTTTGAGCGTTATCTTGCCAGCAACCTTACAGGCAGGCTGACTGACCAACGGAAATGGATGATTATGGTTTTCGTTATCTAAGAATCCTAAAACTTGAAGAAAAGCAAAAACCCTAAAGAGTAGTTTTTTCACGAATATGTTGCCTTTAGTGAGAAAAGTAAAAATCTAGAAATATTACAAAAATTGTTTTGAAAGATCAAATTGCCGGATTTTTTTATGTCATTACCAGGTGTACAAGTATGAAATGCGGATTTTTTTTTTCTAAGAAAAACATGTTAAACTCGGAAGAATGATAAAAAGTGCTTTATTCAAAGTATGCTCCATCGCTTGTTATACATTTTTTTCCCATCTTGCGGGCAATTTGTGAATACCAGCCGTTTTGCTGCGAACCATTCATCGAGTCATTTTTTCACATCTTCGTACGAACCAAAGCGCTGCTCAGCAAGTGCGAGACCCATCGATGCAAACAAGTGGTAATCGGAAGAAGCCAAGTCTGATGCGTAAGCCACATGGGATAGAACTTCCCAGCTGAGTGCTTCCAACGTGTCGCGAACTGGTTTTGCCGTATTTGATGGAGCATCGTCATGAAGAAAAATGACTTTGTGTTGCCTCCTTCGGTATTCTGGCCTTTTTTCAAGCAGCGAATGGTTCAAATCGGTCAATTGTTATTGGTAACGTTTAGTATTAACCGTTTCCCTAGGTTTTAACAGCTCATAATAGACCACGCCCCTCTGATCCCACCAAACACAGAGCGTCGTCTTTCTGCCAAAGCCATTCGGTCTTGTGGTCGATGTGGATGGTGTGCCTGGGTCTACCCATGATTTTTTGCGCTTGGGATTCTCAAAATTAATCCATTTTTTATTTTTGTGTTTGCGAATCATCTTCGTCCAACAATGCTTGCAATTCCACATCTTCGTATTTTTTTTGGCGGTTTTCCACGTTCCACGTTCACCATAAGCTTCTCGAAGTAATCGGTATGATTCAAAAGCAGTTTTCTTCAAATGAAAACAAAAAAATTAATGCTGTCCGCGAATGCTCTTTGTTCGGTATATATTTCGACATATTGAACACAACAACACAACACTATGCACACACCACCACCAATTTATCACTCGTACGCGTCTGACACTTGTCGATGACACAACAAAATGGCGCAGTGTCAAATCTTTATAGAATAAACTGCATTGGTGCACCATCAGTTGTCTGAAATCCGAATTTCATACTTGTACACCTGGTATATCAAAAAGTGTTAGATACACTTTAACAGGTTGACTGCCGACCACTCCGATCGGAGTGCGTCGGGTCTGTTCGCCAACGCCGTCTACTCCGATCGGAGTTCGACATGCGTTCTTACGAAACGTTTTAGTATTCCATCGGCATTGTATATGAAACGTGTTTCTAGTGGTGGCGTTGCTTAAAAACGCAAGTTTTAACAGGTGCTTAAGTGGTTCCGCGGATTTGCTTTTCGTTTGGTTTTAATCTGCCGTACAATATGGACAATCAACCTGGGCCTTCTGGTATTAAAAAAAGACATTGTAGTGATGAAAAAAAAGGTATATGATAAGAAAAAGAAGCTAACTGACACTGAATTATTGCAGCTATTGGAAGAAAGCGGAGGTAGTAGTGACGAACATTACGTACCAGACACAGACGATAGTGACGTAAATTCAAGTCCGAAGAAGAGAATTTTTATAGACCCTATTCGGCCACATCAAACACTTCCTAGCCTTGATGAGATAAAATGGAACGACAGAGGTGCGTTAAAACAAATTTTGTTCCAGAAAATCCAGGAATTATTGGTGCAAATTCCAGGACAGGGTGCACCTATCGATTTTTTCGAAATGATCATTGATGATGATTTTTTACAAACTATTGTAGAACGAACGAACTCTTACGCAGTCGAGGTTTTGCTGCGCCCAGAAACAAGTACAAAATCACGTATTACTAATTTTAAAGATCTTACTCTTGACGAACTAAAAATTTTTTTGGCCCTGTTACTTCACACTGGCACAATATCCTTGAGCCGTCTTAACGATTATTGGAAAACCGATCCGCTATTTAATCTACCTGTTTTTTAGAAAATATATGTCAAGGAATAGATTTTTGCTTATCTTGAGGTGTTTGCATTTTACATCTCCAGATATGGATCCGGCAGATCGGCTAGGAAAGATTAGATTTGTGGCAGATTTTTTTAACAACAAGATGGGAGAAATTTACTATCCTGGAAGAGAGTTGTCTTTGGATGAAGCTATGGTACTTTATCGGGGTCGTCTCCAGTTTAAACAGTATATCAAGAATAAGCGTCATAAGTATGGTATGAAGTTATACATGCTGACAGAGCCTAATGGACTTATTTTGAAATTTCGTGTCTACGAAGGTGCGACAGATGTTTATGGTGGAAGCGGACATACTGAAAAGATTGTTTTACATTTATTGGAGGAAAAATTGGGTGTGGGACATGCTGTTTATCTAGACAATTTTTACAATAGTGTTAATTTAGCTACGAAATTACTTCAACAAAATACATACTGCACTGGTACGCTGAGAGCTGAGAGGAAAGATAATGTTTTGCAATGGAGTGCATGTCGGAAAATGGCGCGATAAACGCAATGTTCAATACATTTTAACAGAATTTGGAAGCGAAATGGACATTTTTTTTTTTTAAAACAAAAGAAATCAAGAATCTGAAAAACCTTCTGCAATCATTGGATATAATGCTTTATGTCCGGTATAGATAGACAGGATCAAATGATGGCATATTATCCTTGCAGCCGTAAAACCATTCGGTGGTACAAAAAGTTATTCATGCATGTGCTGCAAATGAGCATGATAAACGCCTATTTTTTGTACAATAAATATTCGCGGTCTGACCAGTTACGATTATATGACTTCCGATTGGATGTCATAAGAAATTTACTAGCCAGACGACCAATTACTAATTTGCCGCAAATTCCTCCAGGCCAAATAAATGTCCACAGCATTAGCAAAGTAGAAAAAATTGTTAGTGAAAAAAAGGAACTAAAGAAACAAAACGGGTAAGCAGAAAGGAATGCAAAGAATGCAGGGAAAATAAAATAAGAAAGCAAACAGTGTATGAATGCAAAATGTGCCCTGGACAACCAGGTTTTTGCCTTAATTGCTTTGAGGATTACCATAAAAATGTACAAAAATGATTTAGAAATAAATGTTTTGAGTTCATGAGTTCGATTTATTGTTTCTTTACTTATTTAATTGGACACTCCGATCGGAGTGTTCGGCATCTAGTAAAAATTTTCACTTGCAATGCCGATTACTCCGATCGGAGTGAAATTTTTTTTTTCTAATATTTTGAATGGTACATAAAAAAAAAACACATCCAAGACTAATTTTAATTCATATTTACCACAATAAAATAAAAATATTTGGAAAAATCTTACCGGCGTCAACCACAAACTAAAAAATATAGATCGGCAGTCAACCTGTTAAAGTTATCTAATATTTTCTGGAGAATTGACTCAGTTACTAAAATAAATAGAAAGTGTGTCAAGTTTCCAGAAAAATCAATATTTTACTATTTAAAATTCGTATCCCCAGTCCAACACTATTCCAGACTTATACCGTTAAAATTCCCAAAAGATTGATATCCGATGGCCATTCACACGAATGTATACACTGTAGGTTCTTACACGATTGACGTTGATGGAAGCCCTGTGAGAGTTGAGAATTTTCTGTTATTTGTTGTTGTTCGGAAAATTGCCAATAAAGATACGATGCTATAAATTTATAATTCAGTTCAAGGGTCTAACCCAGAGTAGATTTAGTGTAGATAGAATGTATTCACCACTCATATTTTGACAACTACTTCATTGAGCTACTATAATATATAATAGCATGTTATAGGTCTTTTTTGGGAAATTGAATTATTTTCTCATTATCTTCAATTTTAATGGGATCAAATATTGTATGATTTCAATAGTATTACGGGAATTTTTCCAGGTTTTTGGTTGCGACAATGATAAATTTTAAGCAATATATTTATTAACTATATATAATTATGTAATGAATAAGAGGTGAGGATGGGAGTTCGAAGGGTGGTTTCGTATTTATTATGCTATAAATATTTATGAGAGTTCTTTGAGACAACGGAACGAAATAGTACATTATTTTTTTGTTATTTGCAATAGTACTAGGGCTAGAGGGTCAAAGTGATGGTAAAAACTGTATAGTTTCAATATTATTAAAATAATTTTGGTAGAGGGTTAGAAGGGTTGCTGCACATATATTATAACATCCTTCCATTTCAGTGTTCTTATTCCCAATATCAACAGAAATAGTATATAGAAAGGATTGAGAACTGGTTACACAGTAACCTAAAAAATGTTGAGTTGATTATAGAAAAAGTTTTAGATTTACAAACAATTAAATTGGACATAACTTACTGACCACTGGCACAGAAGGTAAATTATTGTTTTTACGTCCGTTACTAAAACGAAAGAATTACCCTTGCAATTTTACTATTTTTTACATATATATT